>OX451735.1:34800832-35436175 GCA_948472305.1 Vicia faba | reverse complement strand
ATCATCCATAAGCAAAGCCCTAGTGTTGTTTTCTAAGCTAACCTATCAAAAACATCCCAAAAACCATCACCTAAAAATGAACTAAATCTGGTTTTATAAAACTCAACTCAGCAGACCGCGCTAAGCGGGCTGATCCCGTTAAGCGGCCTGCCACTTAAAATACATGTGAAACTGCCTTAACCCCGCTAAGCGGGCTGATCCCGCTAAGTGACACCACCGCTAAGCAGTCTGATCTTTCTAAGTTTCCTCATCATCACAGCCTCTGCCAAATTTGTCAAAACACTCGTAGCACGCTACAATTCCCGCTTAGTGCGCCTGTCTAGACATAACTTCCCAAAAATGGACTTTTATTCTGAAAACACGTATCTGGAGTCATGCCTTCGACACCTTATTCCTTAATGCTTCAAATATGCAACAAACTTCTGCAAAAGACATTAAAGCTATCAAATGTGCATTATATACATAAAAACACAATTATTCGCGAAGTAAACGTATTTACACAAAAGTCGGGTTTATTCAACGATTATTAATAACAAAGAGTCGATATGTGCAACAAACAGTATATACAAAAATAGCTATAATTTCACTTATTAAACTCCCCCAACTTGAACTTGTTTGTCTTTAAACAAGGCCAAACAACTCAAAGAACCAAAAGTAATCAACCAAAGAATCATAAATCGACAAGTTTGAAAAACGAAAACAGATGTATGGTCCAAAAAAAATGCACACGCAAGGTAAATACTTACCACAATACTACAATAACAACAACATATAAATGAAACAATTCCTAAGTACAAAAATCATAATAAACATTCTAAAACAAAACAAGCTCAATCATGAACCACACCTAGTAAAAATTCATCGGTAGATGAAGAACACATAAAAGTGAGAGACAAAAAACACCCATCCACAATCTTGCAAACAAAAGACTCAATTATGCATTCATCCAAAAACTCATATTGAATATACAAAGGCAAGAATCACAAGGGCTTTTCAAGATTGTAATGTGGCTTGGTTAACAAACAAGGGATAATTCCTAAAGCTAATCGAAACAAAAACTTGCCTAAACCTATGGGAGTGATCAACTCACAAAGTTTCAAGAAATAAAATCTCAATCAACTTATTCTTCATCCCCAAAATTTCACAGAAATCACAATACTTATTCAACTTAACATTATTCTACTCTTTTTGTTTTTGTTTTTCAAAAACTTTTTTCTCTTTTTTCTTTCTTTTTCTTTTCACTTCCTTTTCCACATTTTTTTCTTTTCTTTTCTTTTTCTCTTTTTCTTTTCTTTTCTTTTCTTTTTCTCCTTTTCACAACCGCATAACAATCACAACATAAGTGAGCAAACAATTCTCTCCCCAACTTGAATTTAACCAACATTAAAGTGTGAATGCTCCCTACTTTCTAAGGCAAGATAAAATTCAACTAAAACTCATAGTTAAGGGTTCAAGAAAAAAAAATAATCAACATCCTTTCAAAAAGAAAAACCAAACACTCATAGACGAGCATTCGGTTCAAAAGCAACATGGACATAGACAAAAAGGATCAAAAGGGGTTAACAAAAGTTCACACACTCACAAGGGGAACTGACTATTTAGTTAGGAAGTTGTGCTCAAAATGAAACAAAATACCTTGATCATGTTCATGCATTCATATAATCAGTAAAAATAAAAGATTAAACATAATAAAATCTAGTTAAAACAAAAATTATGGCCTCCAACATATATGAAAAATGGAAAGCTTCCTCACATTTGGGGGTAAAAAGGAAACTAAAGTGATTCAAGCAAAAATAAGTAATGCAAAAAGAATGAATGGTATGGTAATTATACAAATGATAAGTTTCCTAAACATGTTATGCTATAGAAAGCGATAAACGAGTACCTGACATGTACCAACATCGAAAGTATATCATTACCATACATCTGCAAGTTGAATAAATCAAAATAGAAAAATCATCTCAAAATTCTTCAAGTTACCGGACCGAAATTTGAGTCCAAACAACAACAAAAGAATTAGTTAAAACAATACTATTGTTATTTACTAATACAAAGCCTTGGTGAAAGTGGAAAAAAGTAGGTACAAGTGAAATAAAAAAGTTCAATGGCGCAACACAAGAGAGCGCACTAAGAAGGCTCTACCGCGCTAGGCGCGCTACACCAGATGCAGAAACAGGGCAGCAACAGTTGGTGCAGCACAACATCCTCCACAATCACCCTACAAACTCAATTATAACAATTACAATATTTACAAGATTAACAAACTTCCTCAAGCTAAACACGACAAGCTTTTGAAAAAACAAAATTTGACATAACAAAACAAATAGATGAAAGTGAATAAACAAGTTGAAAAGTGAAGATTTGAGTTTTAAAACTGGTCAAATTTCAACTTGTTTATACAACAATCAACACACCACCTAAACTAACACAAAGAAAAATAATAATAACATGCTAGTTTTACGTCGTAAGCTCGACGCCTGTTAATTAAGAGTGTTCCTCCCAGTTGCTTCCGCCCGGCTATTCCTAGCCAAAATACTCAAGCAATCGTGAAAAAAACAAACAAGTATACGATATTCACAAGTAAAGAAAACACATATGAATTCATAAGTATAGTAAATATATACAAGTATAAATATAAACAAGTGAAAATAGATAATATATACTATATCTACAGAATTCAAAAACAAAGAAACTATAACGATGCGATTCAATAAAAACACCAATCCTCTACAACGACGCCATTTTATTGACGCGGTAAAGCGACAAGCAAAAAGTAAAGTATTATTTTTACTAGGTGATATTTAGGTTATATTGTATCATGTCCACATAGATTGGTGTATTGAAATTCCATTTGACAAATCTCTCGTTATTGAGTTTGGGGTTTGAATGGGTTGGTTTGTATAGAAAGGTATCAATAGAAAATAAATGTATAAAAAGGAAAGACAAACTTATCCGGCTCGAATGTACTCTATTCATCACAAACTTATACCTATCGACCAGTTATACTCAACCTACAATACTTGTCAATGTCAACATGTATCAACCGTAACACCCACTATATCATCTCGGTGGCGATCTATCAACCAACCTCAACAACACAGAAGTCGGCCGTATTGCTCGCATTGACGATCTCTCAGAGCAACACAGAGGAATTAAGCTCCAATACCCAGAGTGAATATCAGCTCTAAATCTATCTCTAAAATCCAGAAACTAAAAGATAATCATCCTAAATAAGAATCCGAGCAATATATGTCTATAACAACCCAAATCCCTAATATAGAGTAACAATCCAGGATAATAATCGATAAAGATTTCTAAAGCAAGTTTTATACAATGCCATGGGCGACAAATATACATGAGTTCAAAGTAAAAATACATACAAAACCCAGCACAAGAGAAATACATAGAGAGGAGAAGAGGTAAACCATAAATCTTTAGGTTTGTCAGTGTCGGTCGATCAGAAATCCACCTTCAATCGTCCATAAGTAAAGCCCTAGTGTAGTTTTCTAAGCTAATATATAAAAAATAAGGTTGATAGAATTTGGGAACAAAAACAACCTAAAAACCATCACCTAAAAATGAACTAAATATGTTTTTATAAAACTCAACTGAGCAGACCGCACTAAGCGAGTTGGCCCTGCTAAGTGGGCTGATCCCGCTAAGTATCCCTCCACTTAAAATACACACAAAATCGCCTTAACCTCGCTAAGCGGGCTGATCCCACTAAGCGGCATGATCTCTCTAAGTGGCCTGATCCCGCTAAGCAGCCTCATCAGCACAGCTTCTGACAAATCTGTCAAAACACTCGTAGCGCACTATAATTTCTGCTTAGCACGCATGCCTGGACAAAACTTCCCAAAAAAGGACTTTTATTCCAAAAACACGCATCCAGAGCCATACCTTCAACACCTTACTCCTCGATGTGCCAAATGTGCAACAAATACCTACAAAAGAGATTAAAATTACCAAACGTTACACTATGTACATAAAAACACAATTATTCGCGAAGTAAACGTATTTACACAAAAGTCAAGTTTATTCAACGATTATTAACAACAAAGTGTCGATAAGTGCAAAAAAAAGTATATACAAAAATAGCTACAATTTGAAATTATCAACCGGCTGGTACCCCCTACAAGCTCCCTCTGTGCGCGTCTGATCCCGCTCCCCCTCCGATTTCGATTGTCGGCCTCCCTCCGTCGTGCTCCAGTCGGATTCGTCTTTCAATTTCACCTATTGATCCTCCTCTTCGCGTTGATTTTGGTAACTCTTCTTAATCTTTGCTTGATTTTATTTTTATGTTGAGAATTGATTTTGAATTAAGTGATTATGTGATTAAGCATTAGTTGAATTTTGAATTATGGAAATTAATTTTCATGTTGATGATGGATAATTGTGGAATTGGATGATTGTTTGGATCTCATGAACATCGACGCGATAATTTTTGTTAATTGTTGAAGCTTACACGTCGATATCCATTTTGAGTCGATAATTATTGATAATTGTGGAATTTCACATGTTGATGCTTAATTTCTAGTTACTTAATTGATATCGACGCGTAAATAATTTTTGTTTCTATGTTTGAGAACCATTGTACCGGTATTGATTTAATTTTTGCAATTTATTTGTGAATTCCGGTTGAAGTTCCAAGTATTGGTGTTCGAATTCTGCACATGAAAATGCTTATTTCTAATCGGTTTTAGGTGAACACTGATGCATGGAACAATGTTGTCCGGAATTAGCAAATACTTGTAAATGTTGATTTAATCTTTTTTCGAAACATATTTAGAATTCACTTGATGTTTTTTGGATATTGATGTTGAGTTTTATTGATTTTAATTCGACATTTCGAGCATCTCATGAGTTGATATAATGCTGTCCGGAATTGGTAAATGTGCACGAAGTGTGATTTAAATATTGCTTAATGCATATTTGATTTTAGTTGGATGAATGCTTGATATCGATGTCAAGTTTGTTTTATTTTAAATTGATTTTTCGAGTGTTTCATGAACTAAAACATTTCTGCCCGGAGTTTTGTTTTATGGTTCCGATATTTCTTTGAAACTTGTTTCTTCATGATTTAACTTTAATTTGAGTTGTAATGTGAATGTTTAATTTTGATTATTATTCCTTGTTATTACTAACTCATTTTAGTGGACTTGTACAAGTTTCCGAAGGTTCTTAAAAAGATAGATTCACCCCGATTTTTCTATCTACATTTAGTCGATTAATTAATTCTTAATTATTCGATTACTTGAGAGTTGTGATTTGTTTTGTTTATCGAGATTTGTATCTTATGCAAGTTTATAGTGTGATATTCAGATATGCTTGACACACCTTCCACTTGTGATTTATTTTCACATTGATTATGCTTCGACACTTATTCCAAGTATTCAATTTCTGACTCTTTTCTTTGATTGGTGAAGCGTTCGTGAAGATCTTTGGGTTTTTTGCACCTTGTTACGCTTTGCGACAAACTTTTGTTCGTTTGGTATTTTTCCGATTCTATTTGATTCCGCATTGTATTTTTGATTTCCTTGTCATGAGAAGTAGGAACAGAGATGCATGTCTGGAAGACCTACCCCCGTAGGCATTGCGAACTTGTTTGCTTACATTTATGTTTGTAAAAGACCTCAAAAAGCGGCAATTTATGTTTGTTTAAAGTCCTCAAAGAAGGCAATTATATTTTGTTTAAAGTCCTCAAAGAAGGAAATTATCATTCGCCTTTTACGTTGTACTTACATTCAAGTTAATAAAAGTGGAAAGGGCTTGCAATCGGCCCCCACATTTCAAGTCCCTTGGTCATTCTTAGCTCGCATTGTACGTTGATGCTTTGGATCATTATACACGTGTCCTTTGAGTCAATAAAGTGGAAAGGGATTGTAATCATCCCCCACGCCTTGCCATCGTCTCAACGATACTTAGCTCACGTTTTTTTAACATTGATGTTTTGAGTTGTTACTCGGTTTTTGATTGAGCTATTTTAGTGGAAGACAGGTCTTTTGACTCATCTACCTTGGATTCATGTACAGATAGGTCATGTTTGATTCTTGTTAGCATCTTTGTTTGTGTTTGTTTCCTTTTCACCTTTTCATGTTCCTTTAGGATCACTTGTTTCATTTTCAAATCAAGGTAGACATTAGATTTGTAAACCATTCATGCTAACTTAGGTAGATGTATCCCTTTTGTATCCAAACTTTAGGACCACCATTTCATGATGACATTAGGAACGCTAGTCTTCCTTAGAATTTTTCATTACCCTTTTGCATTATTAAAACAAAAACTTCTTTTCTTAAGAAAACTCAAAACACTTAATTATTACATATGAGAATCGTATGCAGTTGAGTCTTGTGGGGTAAAGTGAATCAGTCCAGACTGAATCTTGCTTTTCTCCCACTTCTTGACTTTATTAGGGTTCAAATCACAAACTCTTTTGAAAATAAGCGGAGAAATTGTGAGTGTCCCTCTTGTGGGATCCATTTTCTATCATCCCACCAAAAACACCAACTAATTCAAACTTTTTTGCCTTCGGGCTGCCTTTGAGCTTTTCTTTGAAAACCTTTTCTCTAAAAGGATGTATAATTTCCTCTCTATGCAAAGCGACGCGTAATTACCCGAAGGTCAGGTGGCACTATATCAACTGCTGGAGTGCGAATGTAATACTACCCACTTAAAAAAATAAAAACCAACCAACATTTTCTAGGTGAACTACGAGTGAGTTGATCCCCTATTGCACGTAGGGTGGTACGTAGGCACTAAATGTTCATAACCGCGGTGGGCACGACTAATAAAACCTTTTTATTTGTATATACACTATGCATTCATGCATTCTCCCCTTAGCTCGTAAGCTTTAGATAGAACACACCATTTGATTAGAACAACAAGAGTGGATCCCATGGAGTACCAAGGACGTGAGGGGTGTTAATACCTTCCCCTTGCATAATTGACTCTCGTACCCGATCTCTCGGTTGCAAGATCGTGATTTCTCCCTTCTCAGGTTTTCTTCAATGTCTTCCTTTCTATTCCGTGGGATAAATAAATACTCGATGGCGACTTCAATGATTTTTCTCTTGATGATTTTCCCAGTTGCTTCAGTTGGCGACTTCACTGGGGACAAATTGACCAATTGCTGGTCCATCTTAAGTGAGTCAGTCCTAGATTTTATTGTTTTTGTTTCATTAGGTGTTTATCTTTATGCTTTATAGCTTGTTCATTTGTATATATTTGTCTGTATATATGTGTATGCATTGCATTTTTATCGCTTTTCATATATTGGTTATTCCTGCTGTGCTGGATTTTCTATGTATTCTTGGTGGGTGGATGTTACTATTGAGGTAAAAAGTCTAGTACCCAGGTCAAAGTTGTAAACTCTTAGGAACACATAGGAATAGAGTGGAGACATGACGACTACTGGATGTATATCCTACTAGTGAGGACATGTGTGTCGTGCTTAGACGAGTTTCAAGTGAGATAATATCGTTATCGCGTAGGTGTAACAATGATAGTTTTTTCAGGCGAACTCAAGACTCTGAGTTACTTTTAACCTTATCCTGACCCAGACTTCACCCGTGAGTGGGGAGGGATTGATCTTACAAGTGTCGTTGGTGACTCTGTGGCTCTTTTGGTTATGTTCTGGATTTCTGTTGGTGACTATGTGTTCTTGTGGTTTATGTTCCATACCTTTGATCTTGGTATTATCGACATATTCAGAAACAACACAACAAATATCCAGTGTTGTGGAAACCTTGATCCCATGTCCTTGTATACATAGCATGTTAACACTATTTTAACAAACATGTTCTTTCCATTTCCAAGGAACTGTGCTTGTGAGACTTATGTTGTGTTTATCCATCTCTTACTGGCTTAAAATCAAAGTTAAAAGTATACGGGTTCCTTGAAAATGATTAAATCTGGAAAAATTGCATCCACTCATACACCTAATGCATCTTCATGCATTCATAATAGGTACTCAGAGTTGGGAATTCTTATTCAGACTTGGTATTCTTTTCAGAACGAAGAATCTTGACTTCTCAGTGCTCTTTGATCAGAAATAAGATATGGAACAACTTTGTGGGGAATTGAATGAGATGAAGGGATAGATGGGGCTGTTTATGGAAGACATACATGCTTTGGTCCATGGTCAGGAACTCTTGAGAGAGGAGAACACTCAGTTGAAGACTCGGTTGGGTTTATGGAATTTATGAGGGAAGTGTTGAGAAAGGAAGACAATCCTATACCCGCTACTACAATAGGAGTTTTTGTTCCTCCCCTTGCTTTGAGATCTTTTCCAAGTCACAGAGTAATCCACAGATATTCTCCGCAACCTTGTGTTCTGGGGTCTTCTTAGCAGCCGGTTTATGTTCCCCAAGTGAATCCAAGGGGCAAGGCTCCTCAGCAAAGACATAAGAAACCTAAGAAGAATTTTGATCCCATTCCAATGATGTACGCTCAGTTACTTCCTCGATTGCTTGGATGCCAGTTGGTTGAGCTCTATTCTTTGGGTCGTCCTTCCGCAAAGCTTCACTTGATTATGATATTGATGCTAGATGTGAGTTCCACTTTGGGGCACCTGTAACGCCCGTAATTAAATTAAATTATTTAATTGAATTATTTTTGAATTATTTATGAAGTTGTGTTATGATGATAGATGTTGTGTTGCGGTTATTTGAATTAATTAATTTGATTAAGTTGTAGAATAATACTATTATTTGATGTGGGCTTATTTTTAATGATTAGAAGTAGTAGAAAGGGGGTGTAGGAATTTAAGCCCATTAAGACATAATAAGAGTTATAGTGTTATTATATTAGTTATTGAGAAATATTAAGAAAAGGGAAGTAACAGTAAGAAGAAAAGAAAATAAGGGTTGGAAGAGAGATAGAGAACGTGGAAGTTACCAAGAAGGAGGAAAAGAGGCAAAGCGGAATTCGATCGGAAAATTGTAGAGCAACCTTCAATCCAAGGTAAGGGTGGGGTTCTGACTCTATAATAGGGTATGCGATGAGTAGTATGTGGGATTGGATTTTAAAAAAAATGTTTTGTTTGTGATATATATATATATATATATATATATATATATATATATATATATATATATATATATATATATATATATATATATATATATATATATATATATATATATATATATATATATATATATATATATATATATATATATATATATATATATATATATATATATATATATATATATATATATTGTTGTTGTTGTTTGATGAGGAATCAATGAATTAGAGATGAATAATGATGCCCAAATGATGTATAGTTGATGTAGAAACATAGGATTATCATAAGTGATGATCACCTATGATTAGATGATGTTTTTAGGACCTAAGGTAGGGAAATCGCAGTGAAATTGCAGTGAGATCGCAGAAAAATTCAACACAAATCGGTACGAGTCGACCCAAAAGGTCATGCGTTGAAACATGCGGGATTTGACTCAGGATGAGTCGATACAAAAGGTTATGAATCGAAACATGCAGTATTTAAGAGTTAGTATGAGTCGACACAAGAGGTTACGCATCGACTCAAAGAGGCATGTGTCGACTCATGCAGTCCAAATTTTGACAGATTTTTCCAAAGGCTGTAACTTGAGTTTCCGGACTCCGTTTGAGGTGCCGTTTGAAGCGTTGGATAGCTAATGCGATGAACTTTATTCATAAGGATTAAAAGGAAGGATAAGAATAATAATCCTAGTACCCAAATTAGGATAAAGTTAGATTTCTCGCGTTAAATCACTATGATGATTTTGTGAAGTGTGATGAGGATAAGATGATCTTAGATTATTACTTGGTTCACAACACTAAGATTAATAGTAATCATGATGTAGTATTACAGTATAATAATATGTAGAGGTTTGGTAATTAGAGATAAGCATTAGATGAGTACTTAATCAGCATAGTCGAGAATTATCCGAATAATTATGGGCAATATTATGTTGTAGGTCTATGGCCAATGTTGAATGGTTGTTGACCTGTTGTTGTGTTGTTGTTATGGTTGAGTTACTGTGGGGTTATGTTGATGAATTATGCTGATAAATTATGTTGATGAATTATGTTGACGAATTATGTTGAGATGCCTCTAATTATTGGCAGATATAAGTTGTAGGCTTCTGGCCAACGATGATTTATGTTGAGATGTTGTTAGTTGTGGTTGTTGTTGCTACATTCATGATTGTGTCGCATACATTGCATATCAAGATGGAGCTGGTGCTCGTTAAGATGGCCTAGATTGGAAAATATTAAGATGAAGGCTATGCCCTGTTGATGCCTCTATTTATTGGCAATTTTTAAGATGGGAGTTCTGCTCCAATGGTACCACATGCATTTGCATAGTATTGAGTCGCATTCCATGATTGCATAATGGGGTTGTTATATTGATGCAGTAGTTGTTGCATGTTGTTGATGTTCCGTTGTGATTATTGTTGTTTATAAGATGTGAAGTGGTGATTTGTACATGAGTTGATCCTAATATAATATTTATCATACGTTTTATTATATTGTTAGATATCTCACCCCTTCTATTTGAATGTTACTCCTATGTTGGTAATGTGCAGGTAATCCAGAGTGAAGGCGGTTTACCTTCAGTAGTTCGAGTCGGTGTCATTGCTCTGATACGTAACACTTGGGGGATGAAAGCTTGTTGCTTTTAGTTATTGTTATTTCAGTTATTGAACCTTAAGTTGATTGTTGTTTAGTACTTGTTATTTTGAAGCTGCTTTAATGTTGGACAAAGATGTTATTATGATTTCGCTGCATAGTTGTTCAAGTTGTTGGTTTAAAAGATTAATTTATTTTGATGTTGGTTCATCCAAAGTTTTAAAGTGTTATGTATCCATGTTGAATGCAATGGTTTTTAAGTTGAATTTGTGGCATCCTAATTTAGTTGTATAATTTTTATAACTCTGATTTACATTTATATTGTCGGGTACAATTGGGGTGTTACAGCACCTACTCATAATGTTGAGAATTGTGTGATACTAAAACACCAAGTTTAGGATTTGCTTGATGCATGAACAATTTTGTTTTACTTCCAATGGTTTAAGCATACAAATCAATCATACCCCAACTACTGCAGGGAAGATGGTTACACCTTCTCATCTTCAAGGTCCCACATCGAATCATGGGTTACATCATCCGCAACCTATACTCCCAAAGGTTTCTCTCCAACAACCATTTTCAAGTTGTGAGAATCAGATGGTTAATCATAATCAATATCATCCCTATACTAGCCAATTCAACATGTGGTGCAGCCGCAAACCTATCGATAGAGATGTCAGCAACAGGGAAGACAGAGGGACAAGAAGCCGAAAAGAGTGTTTGACATAATTCCTATACCTTATGGTCAATTATTCTCGCATTTACTCGAACTTTCCTTGGTGGAAACTAAGCAGTTGGATCCTGTGTTTTCTCCTTATCCAGAGGGATTTGATCCCAACGTCAGGTGTGGTTAACATGCAGGGGCACCTGGCCATTTAATCGAAGATTATGTTTCATTCAGAGACAAAGTTCAAGATCTTGTTGATTCAAGAGCTATTATGTTCACACCAGATAAAAATGGGAATCTGTTTCCTGGATGATTGTCAAGATTGTAGAAAGTCTCCAAAATTAATAAATCCATACGAAGTCAAGTCTCTCCAACAATGGCAATCTAGTGTCTTTTACTGCATTTTCCGTCTGCAATTTTGTTTGTTTGCTTACAAATTGGTTGCATGTACAAACTTGTTTGTTTTTTAATATTAATTTTAATGCAATAAGTATGTTTGTCTTGAAGTATTTCATTTGTTTACAGTCATCCATTTGTTTTCACTCATGAAAGGTTTTTCTTACATTATGATACCAATTGTACTAGTCTTTTGCTTAGGCAGAGATTGGAGGGAGGATGATGATAATTGAAAAACGCAAAAAAATCTCTGGGTTATATGATTTTGAATAAAACCTTGCTGACGACGTACATGCATTATTTCAAATTCCTAAACATCGGAGATATAGGGGAGTGAAACCCTCTTCAACCCCTTTGAGTGTTGAAGTAGGAGTTTTTTTCTAGTTAGAAAAAATCCTCATTTTTAACTCAGGGGCAGGATAGTGTTCAGTTAATCTGATCAAGCATTCAAATTTGATCAGGAGTACACATCTAAGAATCAACCATAATGGTTATCCTTCACCCGTCAGGAGGACAAAAGATGGCGATACCACAATAGTTATCCCTCATCAACCAAACAACAAGGTAGTCATCACTTTTCGGCAAGTTAAAAGACCCGGGATCACTCGAATCATTTAAAGAAAAGACAGAAATGATTGGAAAAAAAGAGAAATAAAGCCTGCTAAGTCAAAAGAAAATAAAAATCTTGAAAGAAATTGACTTAGACAAAAATTATGGCATCCCACTGGACTGTAAAATCAAAATTCAAAAGAATTTGTCCAGACAAAAGTTAGGGAAGTGGAAAAGAATAAAAAAGCGCAAAAAATGTCAAGGATTACCAAATAAAATCCTCAGCAAAGAACAAAGTCGTGTGATCAGACACAAAAAAAAACAAGATGAGTGACTGTCGTGTTCAAAAAAATCCCGATGGTTCCTCAACCGTCTCGAACTCCTCTTGAGAGATGAGTGCTCGTATCGACCATTCATAATTTGAACCATCTAACAGAGGTGGTATGCTGTTGTATCATCCTTCCTTATCCATAGTACCATAAATTATTATATCTGAAGCTCACCTAATAGACAGAACCGAGTGCCTTCTCTGATGTCAATTGAAATTCTAGAACTTGCAATACATATGTCAAGACGAGTGTCCCTGCACCAAAATATAATGTCTAGACAGATGTTAAGACATCATCTGCTGATAGAATAATTTTACCAAAATAGAAATTATGCAGAATTAAATTGTAGAATGTAAAAGACACAATCAATTGTTAACCCAGTTCAATGCAACATCACCTACTCTAGGAGCATTAAAGCCAGGAAGGAAATCAACTATAATAGTATTAGTTTAAAGCCTAAACAATCCCATTTTACAACTTATCACCTAATCACTATCCTATGTAATTTCTACCTAGAATCCTCTAGATATGTGAACTCCCTCTCACTTCCCACAATCACCTCAGTGATAAAACCAGTCACAAACCAATGACAAAAACTAAAATAGAAGATTACACTTCCAATAAACAATATCAACTCTTTGTTTAAAAGCTCACGAGTGAGAAATATAACTTGATACACAATTAACTATTTGCTTAAAAGCTCATGAGTGATTGTCAAGCAACAATGAACAATCAATCAACCTCAATGTATCAGAAGATACATGAGAGACATACACAAATAAACAAAGCACCTAAAGTACTCTCAAAATCCTAAACCCTTATATTACGTACCCACAATTTTTTCTATGTGAATGCTTTCTATTTTTAGGTTTAGCAAGTCCTTATATATAGACTCTTGCAGTATGAACTTAGACTCCTCAATCAAATCCAATCTTCTAATTGTAAATCAGCTGTAAGATCTTTTCCATAAAAGTAGGAATAAATCTTCTAAGTTTTCTAAAAAGTCTCCAAGATCTTTTTTATGAAACCAAATCAAATCTGCACTATTCCTAATAAAATCTTCTTGACCTGCAAAAATAGGTGAGATATATCCAAGAGGATTTCACAAAATCAAATCAAATTTGTCAAGAAAAATAACAACAACACTTGTTGTACAATTGGCCAAGATGTCAAGAAATCTGACTCAATATCTGTATGATATTCATGACAGCAAAACTTGTCATGACAGTTAATCAAGATGTTGTGACATCTTGTTCAACATCAATTATGAATCATGTTTTAGCAAAAATCATGCCAATTATAAAATCATAGATCTAACACTAACTTTATTTCTTCTTCTCTAAACTTCTTTAATGTGATAATATTTAGGATTCCGATCCCTATCAATTAACCACTTAGCTCTAGAGCATTGGAATCACATGAGTTCTTCCTGTTGAAGAATAAGGGACAATTCCTTTTAAAAGTCCTTCTCCAAATTCTGCAACCCTTGATAAAACCTCTCATGACAAAGAGCATTATGAATTCCATCTAACCTTCGCATAATCTTCTTTCAATGATGCAAGGTGTTGACATTATAGGATATCCATTAAATAACACTAACACATATTTATTTAATTATTCCCTTAAGTCTTATTTATTTTAAGCAATGTATTAAAATATTTGATATTCTTCATAAAAGAAACAACACTTAGCAATGACAGTTAGAAAACATTTAACCCAATTAGTAATAACAGTTAGAACCGAAAACCGCCACAAATCATCACATCAAAACCCCCCTTATTTAAACCCCAAATTTCCCTCTTTTTCAATCCTCTTTCCCACTCATACTCACTGAAAACAAAAAAAAAAAGATCAAAACTTCACATAGCGAAAACGAAAAACCCAGAATTCAAAACAATGGGTGATCTTCATCATCATCTTCAGAATCAAGAAGATCACATTTTGATCCCAAATTCTCACAACCAACAAGAAAACAACGATCTTTTCTCAATGCTGCATCTCAACAGCTCTTCCACCTCAACCCACCACCACCACAAAAACTCCACCAAACGCCGCTCACGTCCGTCGTCTTCATCCCTCGAACGATGCGCCAAGAAGCATTCTTTCGACCAGGAGGATTTCACCCGTAATGGCTTCTCTGCCATTACACTTCCTTTCAGTCTTCATGGCAATGTTCTTCGCCGCTGCGTCTCCACGCCAGAGCAGTCCGCAATAACGCCGTTGGTGAAAGGGGCTGGTTTGCCTCCCCTGCATCCGAACTTGAGGAGGTGTTTGTCTGCTGATGCTAAATCGGTTTCTCGTGCTTTGAGTTCTGAAGAATCGGCGCCTGCTGATTCAATGGTAGGTTTGTGCTTCTTTGTAAAAGTTTAATCTTTTTTTTATTTTAGGGTTTTCTTTGTTGGAAAAATTCATTTTTTTTGGATTTTGAATCATGGGTTTTCATTGTTTTGTTTTATTCTTTGGAAAAAATTCAATTTTTTTGGATTTTGAATCATGGGTTTTCATTGTTTTGGATTTTGAATCATGGGTTTTCTTTGTTTTGTGTTATTCTTTGGAAAAAATGTAATTTTTTTGGATTTGGAATCATGGGTTCTGTCTGTTTTGTAATTGATTGCAGAGGCTTAAGAGGATGAAGGATCGTATGAAAGAAATGAAACAATGGTGGGATGAAGTAATGAAAGAAGAGGATGAAGAAGTGAAAGAAGAAGAAGAACTACAACAACAAGAAGATCAAGAAGAAGAGAAAGAGCATTCTCCTGTGGTTGAAGAGGAAAAAGGCCGATCTCAGGTATATGTTTTGATCTTGGAGAGTGATTAGTCTTCTATTGTTAGCTTCGATAAGTTTAGGTCTTTAATCGATTTTGAATTGTGCTTGTGGTCGCAATTTCTGAACACAGTTTAGAACTATCACAAGTTATTGATGCTTATGTTGCTGCATTTTGTGAACATTTTTCGAAGGAAAGTTATAATAAATTGCTGTTATCATGATATATGGAGTTTGATTCTTGATATATTGACAAATATAGTTGCGATTGCGGTTGCGATGTGTTGTTTTATGATGAATTTATTTCATGTTTTATTGGATGAATTGTTGGATTCTGATTAGTCTTCTATTGTTAGCTTCAATAAGTTTAGGTCTTTAATCGATTTTGAGTTGTGCTTGTGGTCACAATTTCTGAACACAATTTAGAACTATCACAAGTTATTGATGCTTATGTTGCCGCATTTTGTGAACATTTTTCGAAGGAAAGTTACAATAAATTGCTGTTATCATCATGTACGGAGTTTGATTCTTGATATATTGACTAACATAGTTGCGATTGCGGTTGCGATGTGTTGTTTTATGATGAATTTATTGTCTGTTTTTTAGGATGAATTGGGGGAAGATGTTGAAGAAGCTGTGAGAGTAGAGTGGGCTGAAAAATGTTTAAGCCTTACTTTCAAGTGTCCATGTAGTAAGGGCTATGAGGTTTTGATATCGGCAAACAATTGTTACTATAAGTTGGTGTAGATTAATTAGTATGTTTTTGGTTCCTTTCAATATAGGAATCAATTTTGTTTTTATTCTGTTTACATATATAGCATTTGGATGTTGCTAGATTAGAAGAAATGTATAATTGTATATCAGTTACATTTGTTTTGTAAGTGAAATGTTATGTACTATCTCAACAATCTTCTAAGGAAAATGAATGAAAATATTTTGTGTACTTATATGTCTGTATCTATATGATTGATGCTTCTGTTGTGACACATTGATTGTGGAGATACTTTGAATTGGTTGAGTTTGAAAACTAGCAGATTCAGTTAATCTAATGTTCAATAATTCTCGAACTCGTTGGATTCTTTAGGTAGTTTTTGTTATAGGTCGAGTTTTCAAGAGGAGATTATTCGAGTTGGAGGTGGCATTCGGGTCCTCCATTTTGGTGGCAACTTTCTTTTTAACTAGACAGATTTAGTGCTGTGAAGTTTGAGGCATGGTATTCCTTCCGAGTGCTGTGACTGTTGCAGCAACATTGTTTTTTTAACAGCTATATGCTATATTGAGTCAATTGTTTTCTGACTTTGGTGTCTGCGAATTGTTGGAACTAAAAGTGAATGGCTTTTTATTTTGCGACTGTGGTTCGTGCTGTTTTTTCTGCTCAATTTTTCTGCATAATCGCAGATTCTGGTATGTCGGAGCAGATTTATTGACAATGCTGTTATGCCTTCAATACTGGCAGTTTTCAGGACTGTTGTGGAGGCGCAGTTATCAGTCCGTGCTTTAGTTGGGCTGGTGCGACGGCTGATAGGTGAATTCATAAGAGAGTGGTGCGTAGTATATACTTATCTTTTGTTTCTTCTTCTGATCAGTGAAGCAATTCGACATTATAGGTTAATTGGAAATAGAAGTTGATTAACACTTGGTTCGAACCTAGGACTTCATAGTTGTCTGTTAGTTGTTATAGGTTATTGTAACTTTCATATATAACCAAATCAATAGAGGGTTAAAAGTCTTAGTTCTAGAAGTGGATTATCACTTGGAAATTGAAATTTGAACAAACTCACTCAAAAGGCTTAATTCTATAGACGGTTGAAACTGTAACAAACTCTATCAGAATTCTTAATTCTATAAAGGGTAGTAGAATATTGAATGAAAATATTGTTTCTTCTTCTTATGAATTGGAATGTGTATTACAACATCCATGTGTTTTCATGTGTTTTTTAACAAGGAAAAATTGAAAACTGACTTACCATAGTAGCCGCAAACAAAATGTATGGATAAGTGATTATGAGATAATTCAATTCCTAACCAACATTTAATAGAGGGTCTGACTAATTAAGGAGAAGATTGACAATTGGCTTCATAGAAGTATCAACTTACTTACATTCAACAAAGTTGTTTCTTCAAGAATATAAATAATACATTTCCTTTGTAAAATCACAAGACTATCCTTAAGTTGACTTACCTTATATAAAAAATGGTCTGAAGTTTAAAAAGGTCTTTGGTATGAATCAATTAATTTTTCTTCTTTAATTTGAATATTCCTTGTATGTCACTGCCAATTATAACAATATCATTTACATACACAATTGAAGTGTATAACGATAACAAATAGAATGGTCAAATAGAATGATAACAATATTTTTGCATAACAATATCATTTACATACGCAATTGAAGTATATAACGATAACAAATAGAATGGTCAAATAGAATGATAACAATATTTTTGCAAGGATTTTGGAATCAGATCAAAGAATAAAGGATGTGTTGCACTTCAACAAAGGAAGGGTCAAGGTGGTTGATGATATAGAACCACCTATCTGTGAAAAATAGCTTTGGAGATAGGTACATGTGTCAAGTTGAAATACCAATTAATCATGAACATATATGTGTGGTTGAATCAAGCTCAGATATGTGGAAAGTCAGTATTTGTTGGAACAAATTTTGTTCATACTCTTTAAATTTTGATGATAACAAAGAACTTGAAGAATAATAGGATATATTAACATTTATTTAAGTGGACATGATCATTAAGTTTGAAATTAACTAGGTTCTGACCCAGTTAAATGGCTTGTAAAGAAGAAGTATAATTCATATTATAATGGACCAAAATCTGATTTTTCTAATAGAACTTCAGTGCCATATTGATTCAGTCTCTGATATTCAAATGGAACTTCAAGCGCCATGATAGAAACATAGTACAACACCTTTTTGTTCGTACTTATGTGCAAAAGCAGCTTCATCTTATCAATTGTCAGAATTATGGAGAAAGTCAACTAGAGGTTATAGTGCAAGGCTCAAGGTTGCGTGACATGATTTTTTCAGTCTACTCCAGCATCCATATGGACGTCTCACTTGAGAAATACACAATGGATAAAGAAATTATTCAGAAGATGGAGATCCTCATCGTACCTACTCCAACGTCTCTCTCTCTCTTGGAAACCGCTTCTTCAGCAAAGACGCTTGTGCAGGTAAGCTTCCAACGTCTCTTTTGTTCCCTCTATATAAGGATTTGAAGATTCAAAAGAAGCTACACCAATATACAACAAGATGTCACAACAAGAACAATAATTGTTTCGCTCTCTAAACTTTTGTATATAGTTGTTGTGGTTGCACATAATCTTGAGAGTTTCTTACACTTGTATATTTTATAAATCTCAAGTAACAAGGTATTTTCTTGTGTGGTATTATTTTCACCTTTGATTGTATATTAGATACATCTTATTGTAATCCTAAACAGTTTGTTTAGAATTTGTAGAAGTCCTGAACTTTGAGTTTAGGCAAGGAAGTCTCTTTCAAGTGTGATTGAGCAGAAAGTCTTGAACTGTGAGTTTAGGCAAGAAAGTCTTTTTCAAGTGTGATTGAGCAGAAAGTATTGAACTGTGAGTTTAGGTAAGGAAGTCTCTTTCAAGTGTGATTGAGCAAGAAGTCTTGGGACTGGTGTATCTAAGCAAGTTGTAATCAGATTCTGATTATAGTGAAAAGCTCTTGTGTGGCAAAGGGATTAGACTACTCTCATTATAAAGGAACCATGATGATTTTTGTGTGTAATTTACTTATTGTTTTTTCACTATAATATTTAGTTGCTGCTTACTATAACTTAGAATTTGAACTTGGTCAGATTCAGAAGCTACTGTTCTAAAAAGAAAAAATTATCAGATACACAATTCAACCCCATTCTTGTGTATTTTTCTCACCTTCAGTTGACATCAGAGCTCGATCTGTGCTTAACACTTAACACTAGTACAGAAAAAGACCCTGAAGAGAAAAGTATACTAGATGAGTGATACTAGTGATAATGATGTTATTGGCACTAGTATACCACATGATTATAGTACTCCTGAAAAGAGTCACTATTCTGCTAAACCACATACATTCAGTGGCGATTTTACTCACTTTGAATGGTGGAAGAGAAAAATGTACACATGCATCATTAGGCTTGATGATGAGCTATGAGACATCCTTGAGGGTGGTATTGATATTCAAATGAATAGTTTGGGAATGGTTACTGACAGAAAAATTCTCACACCAGCTCAAAAGAAAGTGTACATAAAACACCATAGAGTAAGAGGTATTATTGTTGATGCTTTACTTCACTTTGAGTACATAAAAATCATAGATAAGTCAATTTCCAAAACTATCTTTGAATCATTATGTGCTACCTATGAAGGTAACCAGCAGGTGAAAGAGGCTAAGGCCAACCTTCTGCTTCACCAGTATGAATTCTTTAAAATGAAGGATGATGAAGACATTAAAACCATGTTCTCTAGGTTTCAAGTTCTTGTATCAGGCCTTCAAGTTTTGAACAAGAGTTATACTTTTGTAGATCATGTCAAGAAGATTATGAGGAGTCTTCCTGTAAGATTCATACCCAAAGTTACAGCTAGTCCAAAGGTTAAAGACCTGAATATTCTAAATCTTGAAAGTATGATAAGCAACCTTCAGAACCATGAAATGGAACTAAATGGATACGAGTCTATGATGATGTCCAAATCATTGGCTTTAAAATCTGCTACTAAGAAATCTGGTGGTAAAGCTCATAGACCCTTAAGAGTCAGGAAATCAGAAAAAGCTTATGATGAAAGAGTTTTTAACGATAACTTTGATGATGAGGAAATGACATTTATCATCAAAAGGTTTCAACAACTGACCAAAAGGAATAAAAGATTCTCTGGTAGAAGTAGTGGCTTCAGAGGATCTAGTTCCAAAGACAAAGAAAATGATCAAAAGATCTGTTACAACTGCAATAAGTCTAGTCACTTGAGATATGATTGTCATGATCTACAGAAGGAAAAATTAAAGAAAGGAAGTATCCAGAAGGATAACTTCAGAAACAAATTCAAGAAGAGTCTCATGGCAACATGGGATGAACTTGATAATGAAGAAAATTCTGACAAAGATGAAGGAGAAGTAAATATGGCATTGATGTCTCTCACATCCTCTCATGCAGAATCTGAATCTTGCTCTGGTTTTGAATCAGACGAAGAAGATGGGGTATTTTCTAACTTATCTCGTTCTGATCTTATTTCCTTCATTCAAGACCCCATGAGTCGTGGCAAAGACAATGCAAGACACATGAAAATATTAAAGAGACATCATGATCTTTTGAAAGAAGAGTTAAAAAATGTGTCAAGACAAACTTAAATCTCTTGAAAAAGATCATAAGTCTCTCTTAGATAAAGCTTATGATAAAACATTAGATGAGCATGAGGTGGCTCTTCAAAGCTTTATCACAATAGGTCTTGAGAGAACTAAACTTGATTCCATGATATATGGAGTAAGTAAGAGAAAAGGAGAAGGTCTAGGTTATAATGGAGAAATCTCCAAATTTCAACTTTTAAATAAGCTCTCAGATTCTTCTTCTTCAAGCAGTGCTCAAAAATTATTTTGTGCCTGCCTCTGATAAGTCTAAGAATCAAACTCAGTCATAATCCAAGATTACTAATTCAAAGGATCTGAATAAATATGCACCTAAAACTTAAAAGTAAAAGGTACTGAAGAACTCAATTCCTAAGATTCAACAATCAAATGTTCAAATCAGATCATAACCTGAGGTTCAAAAGTCAAAAGTTTTGAAGAATCCAGAACCAATGACCTCCAAGTCAAACATTCTGAAGAAACCATAAAAAAGAACCTATGTACCAAAGATTCTGAAGAGTTCAGAAACTAAACTCAAGACTCATCCCAGAAAAAAAATTTATGAACCTAAAGTCTGGATTGAGCCTAGACATTACTATCAGGAAAAAGCACAAAACAAGAAAAAACATGTTAGAACTAATCATAGAGGACCCATAAGAGTATGTGTATCTAGATCTTAAATTGTATTTGATGTTGATATGCCCAAAGGAAGAAACAAAGCTACAATTCTAATACCAGGACAATGGTTGGCTATTAGATATAAAATAAAGAAGGAATATATTCCAAATCTCAGCACTGGAAGAGGAAGAAAATGTGGATTTTGGAAAAAGCCACAATGGATAGATTATGGCTATGAATTCTATTGATTCTTTTGTTTTTTATCCAGAAGTGCATTGATGGAACTAAGAGATACTCGAAAATAAACTGGATGAACAAAATGAAGTGATCAACCAAATAAAATAGAATCTATATGTATCAGTTTATGTACTCAATAGAAGCTTCTGAAGAAGTTCAATCTTGAAGACTAATTATCTATGAGCAACTCCTGTAGAATTCATGCTACTATAACATTAAAAGGATATTTGCATCAAGGATCAAAAGCTCATTCTAGAGGTATGCTCTTTTGTTTTACCTTTCAGCTACTAAGCATGGTATATTAAGCAATGTCTATTTGTGTACAAGACTTCACTCAGATTCTAGAGACATTCACTTAATAGTAAATAAGGGTATCTTTAAGTATCTGATAAGTTGAGTTGGCTGAATTCTATAATATTGACTATGCTTACAATAGAATTGATAGAAAAGACCACTCGTGGAAACTATCAATTCATTGGTGAAAACCAAGTATTTTGAGCTAATTAAAAGACATGTAACTTGCTACTCTGTCTACAGAAGACTTAGAATTCATCTCAACTGCTGAATATTGCATATAACTACCCTAATTAATATATCATCAAAATGGTTGTCATTTATATGGAATCTAGGTTATTATCACTTGTGATATATGCTTAAATAATCCAATTCAACTCCTTAGAACAAAAGAATTCTTCTTTAAGAAATATGAGCTTGCTTCTGGAATAAGTATTGTTGTCTATTATCTATTAGAAGTAGTTTCAGTCAGACTCTGATAATCTAACTATGATGAAAAGTAATTTCTGAATTATTTCAGACACCAGGACTTGGAATGGAATATCTAATGCTAATTGTATTTAAGTGGAAGACTATGTGATGACACCTATAACTATATACATATGATAATTATATGTGTTTCCTAGTGGCTATAAAAGTTAAAATCTTTTGGGTAATAATGTGAAACTCTTTAATATTCCTAGTACTACTCATTCTATTGTGTTTTTGTCCTGTCTTTTCAAAATGTTTTTAAAATGTTTTTTTAATTTTTATTTCCATTGTACCTCTCAAATGTTTTGGACTTCTTAAAGACTGTCCTTGAGTGAACTTTAAGAAAAGACATTTGTCCTGCATTACTCTTGGCTAGGTCTTTAAAAACTCCTCCTCTTCTCTCTGTTTTTCAAAAATATCTTCATCTGTTCATCACCTGAGATGGATTCTAGATCTTCTTCTTATATTAAAAACCAGTTAGCTGTCATCAATGAAAGGCTAGTTGATTTTGAATAACTTTTAGTCATTGCCTATTATTTTCAAAAAGTAATCTCTCAACAAGGATGGGATGGCTACTTCAGTGTGCTCTTTGGATTCACTTACTCAAATATTGTCAAATAATTATGGGTAAACTCTTCTATCCAACAATTAAATTTGGAGTCTGCAATTCTCTCTAACATATCTAGTGTTCCTATCACCATCACCACAACCACTATTGTTAATGATATAAACTGTGAAGATGAAGGGGTTCCTTTATGTGATACGGTGGGAGAACTGACTTGAGGTTTTGTGTTTCTTTTCGCACTTGTTCGGTTTAGCAAGAGCCGCCACCGACTTTTTATTTTATCCTAAGGAAAGGTCAAAAAGCACAGGAAAGACCTTTGAGATGTTTTCGTGGGTTCGGGGGGTAGATTATGAAAAGGGAAGGTGCTAGCACCATTTTCATCCATGGTTATCCATGGGCTCTTAGTTACTTGTTTTAGATCACTTGCCTTTTCTTTTCAATTGTTTGAAATGGTGCTTTGTGCGTGTGGTTTTGAAAATGTTTTGAAAAAGATGCCTCATCTAGGCAACCATTGTAACAATTCTTTACTCGAATGTTTTACAAAGGTGTTTTGTCTTTTTGAAAAGATGTTTCAATGTTTTGAAAGTTGTTTTTTTGTGAAGTGTGTTTGTGAAGTGTGTTTTGAAAAATGGCAAGGATTATTTTGCAAGATTGATCAAGTAACCAAGAGCTATCTACCCTAAATTTCTCAAAGATCTTTCTCATGTTTTAACCCTTTTAACAGTGTTGTTTCACCATTGTATTTGGTGAACAACCTTGTGTTAGGATGTTTGAACGGGACGGGCGCGGGTCATCGTATACAATCATTGAAGGCAACTTGTGAGACGCTCTAGAAATTTTGTAAAGGACAAGATCGTTTTATCGAAGGCAACATCGAGGGTCATCGAGGGACTAACGATCTTTGTTTATCAAAGGGACATTTGCTAGAGTGTCTCATAATCGAGGGACATGATTGCATTTTTCCGAGGCAACAGGAGAGGTTACCCTAGAGGTGCAAGTGTGAATCGTGTATTGATTTTCATGCTTTTGTCTTGTATTATGTTATCTAGCGGTTGATTTTGAATCTTCGCATACAAACCCTAATTACTATACAGTATATAGAAAGCGATAAATTGCGGGAATTTAAAGTCTAAGCTATTACAAATAAGTATCCGGGGATGGGGGTACAAATGTTTACAAATGGGGATGAGTCTTATCAGGATAGTAGTGTCCAAATATTATTTACAACCAAATCGAATCGTCGCATTCTCAATGTAAAATATAGCAAAGTATAAGAATTAAAGAGAATCAAAAGTATTTGTGAAATGCACATGATTATTTACAAGTGATCAAAAGATTAACCTAATGTATTATTAAGTATTATTATTATTTTTGTGTTTTTGTTAATGATATATAAACAAAAGAGTTTCTAAAAGAAAGAAATATTTAATTTAAAAATCTATTACTTATGTACTTTTGTTAATGTTTAATATAAAAGGTTTAATTAAACAAAAAAAGGTTTTAACAAAAAAAATTGCTTAAACTTAATAACCTAAGATTTATGTATTTTTAATTGTTCTAAAATAAAAAGAAGCATTTAAGAAAATTTTGTATAAGAAAAGTTAATGTATTATTTTAATTTAACAAAATAGGTTATATATAAAAAAAGGAAAATAAGGCGATAGAAAGAAAAGAAAAAAAAAGATTGATTTGTATAAAAAAAAATTAAGAAAAAAAATGGGCTATGAGGATAATAAATGGCCCAAAATGAGTGTGGAAAGGAGACAAGAGGGGGGGGGGGGGGGTACGCACGCTGAAAACATTGGGCTTTGTGGTTTTGATGGGGCAGAAGCCCAAACGCGTTTGAGAAGTTTTTGTTAGGGTTTCACATGTTTTGTTTCAGAAATAGGTTTTCACAGTTGAACGGCGCCGCTCTCCTCTATTTTCTTCTTCGTCTTCATCTTCATCCTTTCTCACACATGGCTTCTGATGTCTCCTCTCCTCGCCTCAGGCTACCAGACGCCACCATCCATCTTCCCTTCTCGCGTTCGTACAATGTGATGTTTCAACAAGGTATCATCGTTCTATCGCGTTTTTAGGGTTTTCATATTTCTTAATCTTGCATGCTATTAATATTTGTGTTATTTGTGTTTGGATTATGAGATGTAGAGAAAAAAGGAAGAGGAATTGATACCTTAGGGTTTTTGCTTTGGGAGGAGGCGGAGGATTTGGACAGGAGGCGTTCTCCGGTGGCCGAAGGCGGGAGACACGTGGCAATGATGCTGGCTTCCTGGTACTTGTATCTTTAGCCTTGTATGTTTTATGATGATGGTGTCTCTGAAAACCCTAGGATACTTCACTTCTGCATCTTCTTTTCTTCTTCTGAATACTTACTTCTGTGATGCTTTTGATGATTATTCTGTGGTGGACTTTGCTTTGGAGTTTCCCTCTCTTTGGACTTGATTTGCTTTCAATGATGAATTTGATTCTGAGATACTTGTGCTTCTGTTTAGCCTATGATGAACATGTTCTGAGGCGTTTTATTGGCTATTTTTTCAATGATGATGATATTGAATATGAGCATGTGGTTATTGTTTCACTTCTGACTTCTTCTTTTTCTCTTGGCTTTGGGTGAGCTTTCAATGATGAATCTTGATCCTGAGATTGTTTGCTTCAGTTGTTTTTGCTTTTGACTTTTCTTTTCCTCTCTTTTGGGCTTGGCCTTTTCAATGATGATGATGATTCTGAGTTGGTGTTTCAGTTGTTGTTATGATAACTGTTTTTTAGGCTTGGAGGCTTGCTTCTTTGAGGCAAGCTTGTGCAGCTTGACAGGTTTTTGGGCTATGTGTTTACAGCTTCAGGGCTTGTTGCCTTAGGATTCAGGGTTTGTGCTTGTTATGCTTGGCTTGAGGCAGGTTGAATGTTGTTTAGGATATAGGCTTGAGGCAAACAGGTTGATATGCAAGTTGCTTGGTTTTTGTATGTTTTTGACAGGGCTAAAGGCAGGCTTGCAAATTTGCTTGCTTGAAGCAGGCTGGAGGTTTTATGCAGGTTTGCTTCTGGTTGTAGCTTATGCAGGCAAGCTTGGTTTGCTTGCTTGAAAGCAGGCTTGGAGGTTACAGGTTGTGTTATGTGTTTACAACTTTGTGTTTGGATATTTTATGAAGGCAGGCTTATGTTTTTGAACAAAGGTTTGAAGTTTTTGAGCTTGTTAGTTTTTGAGAGGCTTTGATGCAGGATGTGTTATATTTTTCTATGTGGTGTTCTGCCCCCCTCTTTAACTATTCTGATTTGTTATATTTATTTATCTCTAAGCCTGCCTGAAAAACTGTAAGCCTCTACCTCTCTCTCTCTTTTCTCTCTCTATTAAAGCATATTTAATTGCTTAAAGTGCTTATTTTCTGAAAAGGTGTTGGCTGGAAAGTGATGAAGAGATTTTGACAAGTTGCTTGCAATTTGGTTTTCATTCTACATATTGTACTTTCTTCTGCATTGACAGCTTGATGGCTTAGTGTTAGCTTTTCTATTTTGATATCTTTCTTGACAGTTTTTCTGTTTTGATATCTTCCTTGACAGTTTAGTTTGGTTGACAGTTTCTTGTAACTTAGTTTGCCATTGTTTACACTTGTGACTTGGTTTGGCATTTTTCAGTTTGCACATGTGCAGCTTGTTTGTTCAGTTTGCAATTTGGTTTGAAATTATGCAGCCTTGTATTTAATTAATTCCATGCTTGCAAACAATTTTTCTTTCCCTCTTTGTGAACCAAGAAGAGATATCTTCTTGTGATTTGCAAAGAAGATGAGAAAAATATGATGAAAATCAAAACAATCTGATTCCGGCCAACAACCTTTAATGATGAACTTTTAATTATCTGTCTGAGAATGCCTTTTTAATCCATACTTTATTGACTTCTTTCTTCTCTTTTTGCAGGTAAATATCAGTTGAGCAAAGGATGCAACAGTAGAAGATGAAGACTTCAAGAGATTTAGGATATAATTTTATTTTATTTTTAATCATTGTAATAAATGTCATTGTAACACTGTAAATAAATTTACTGTATCAAATAAACATTTGTAACAACAATTGAAAAATGAATAAAAAATCCTTTGTCAGTTAATTCTTTAATTCTTCTGCACTTGTTTATTTAATCATTTAAATCTCTTGAGTTATAATAATTGGAAATTATCCCAATAATCTTAACTTAGAAATTATAAATAATCAACAAACGTCGCAGTCACACAGCTTTGCATTAACCAACAATACTTCCGGCATTCCAAATAACCAAAAGCATTGTACAAATAAGCAAACAAACGTCCATACGCATTTCACTTCACTGATTAAACCAACACTTCAAACTCTCAATTCAAACGCCTCAGCTTTTATCCCAGATGTTTAAGTTTTGAGAAACAAACAGGAATCTTGAACAAGCGTCAAAACCAAGTGACAGTCAAATGAAATGTTGTGGATTCAATTCCTTCTAAGAATGCTCGTGAAAACCCTAATTCTGGATTTACTGTCAAAGAAACGTCCGCCTGATCAAAACCCTGAGCCAAACTCAACCAAATTAATAAAAACCCTAATAATTTGTTTGACTGATTCAAGAGTCAATGGAAACCCTAATTTTGTCTGACTGATGAGAAAAGTCTGTTTGACCGATTCTTAAGCCAATCTGAAAAATCAGGAAAAGCCCGAAGCCGTGATTTCTTGTGAAAAAGAGAGGGAAAATTTTGGGGTACAACACTTTATATATACTATTGTGGGAATACTATTTTCCTTTTGACTGCATCTTTGTTGATCCATCCAACACTTCTGATGTCTCTAATCTTTAATCCAACAAACTGTGTGGCATCAACGTATGAACGTCAACTTCTTGCCAAGGAATGATGATCTATATTCCTTAGATATTAATGAAAAAATATCTTATGCTTCTTCTCGCTTCTGACATTCAGACCAGTCTTCCTCAACTCATGTTTAACCACTTGAAGAAGACTCCCATGTCCTTCCATGAGGGAACGTCTTTATTCATTCCTTATGGATGAGTTCTTTTTGAACTTTTCATTCAACAAGGAGTAGTGCTAACGTCTGAGGATGAATCTTCTAAAAAATTGGGGTGAAAAGTTGAAAACTAAAATCAAAATGCTTCTTGGAATGGATCTTTTTATGTGTAACTCTATTTTATTTTGTAATAATTGTTTTTATCAATGAAATTTCTTTATTTTCTTTTTATTGTTACTTATGGTTGAAATATTGACAACCATTATTGTGATACAGTGGGAGAATTGACTTGAAGGCTTTGCGTTTAATTGCAAATGTTGCAGTTAGCAAGAGTCGCCACCGACTTTTATTTTATCCAAAAGGAAAGTAGAAAAAGCACATGAAAGACCTTTGGGATTTTTTCTTGAGTTCGGGGGGTAGATTATGAAAAGGGAAGGTATTAGCACCCTTTTCATCCATGGTTTTCCATGGGCTCTTAGTTACTTGCTAGATCACTTGCTTTTTGTTGAAATTGTGCTTGGTGTGGTTTTTGAAAGTATTTTGTAAAGAGGCCATTGTTTAGGCAATCTTTGTAATGATTCTTGTTTGTAAGAATGTATACAAAGATGTTGATCTTTTGAAAACATTTTCAAGTTTGTAAGATGTTTGAAAGTGTAATTGATTGTTTTGAAAATATCAAGGATGTTTGTTTTGAAATTGAGCAAGTAATTAGGAGCATTTTACCTACTCAAAAGTTTTTCTTGTTCATTTTCATTTTCCTTTGACATTGTTGTCTTACCATTGATTTGGTAAGTAACCTTATCTTTGGATGTAAGCGGTACAGACGTGGGTCATCGTATAACCATGATTAGAAATGTTTCAAGGTATCTTAGCATTTTTCTTTAGGGACTAAGATCATTTTGAAAGGAAACATAGATAGCGTCATCGAGGGACTATGATCTTATATTTTTCTTGTTTTTGCTAAGATACCTCACATGCGTAATATGGTCATTTTGTATAAGGAAACCAAGTGGAATAACCCTAGGGGTGCTTGTGTGCAAGTGTATTGTTTTCATGCTTATTTTTGTCTTGGATTAGGGTTTTCTAAGTATTGGTTTTAGTCTTTCCATACAAACCCTAATTACTAGCATATTATGTACAAAAGCGATAAATTGCGGAATTTAAAGTTACTACGCTATTATAATTTTTTGTGGGAGAGGGGTATACAAATTGAAAATGGGGATTGCAAGAATTTAAACCTAATTAGTCTATTACAACCATATTGAATGGGTATCAATGTACAAGGAATTAAATGAATATAAGGTACAAAAATGAATAAATGTACAAAAATGCAAAATGTGAAGTAAATGGATATTTGTTTGGTTTTCATGAGAAAAAAGGGAAATTGTCTTAACCTAATTAATTAAAGAAAAGAGTGTAAGATGTCTCATAGCAAAGTAGGCACCGGGTTGGGTGATATGAAGATTTTGACGCTGTTCACATCTATGAGTTGGTCAGGATTTGGAAACAAAACCATCCCATAGATGAGGAGAGCCACAATTTCCTCAAAGGCTTGCAAATCCAAAGAATTCCAACAGTTTTGGGCTTTCTCAAACAAGAACTTTGCTAGGAAACCTTTGACACCACTCCTTGTTTCCCAATGAGTTGTGACATCAGATGAGTGCAAGTGTAGAGCTTGGGAAATCTCTTCTGGCTTTGGGTCTCTTTCTGTACCGTTGAAAGGTAGTTGGTTGAGAATGGGAATCCTTAAGAGTCGGGAGAATTCTTCCAAAGTAGGCACAAGTTGATAGTCAGGAAATGTGAAGCAATGGTGTAAAGGATCAAAGAACTAAAAGAGCACCTTCATCATGTCCTCATTTGTGTTGGAGGTGACCAAGTTGAGTAGGCGACCATGTCCCTCGGTGAATGGAGAGTTTTCAGGGATCCTTGAAGCTAGCTCCTTAAGTTGTGTAGGGATCCTCACAAGATTGACTTGAATAGTTTTCCTGCGAAGAGAATCCATATCCTACAAAACAAGAACAAAGATAAATCCCAAGATCCTTGAAATGGTTAGTGAATGTGTATGATGTTATGATGTTCATGATGTTATGTACAAGTATGTATATACAAACAAAACAAACAAGTCTCTAGGTTTAGGCTTGCATGGAGTCTTATAGGTAAGTACCCTCTTGAAGTTTAGTTGGCTCAAACCTGTCCTAGTAATAGTAACCGGGTTCTAAGGAGCTCAATATTACTGGTTTGTTTCCTTGGTCATTGTTTCAGCATAAGCCTCTTTAATAGCGACCGAAATATCCCAAGAAACCAAACCTCAATTAGTGTAGTATTGAGTATCTACCAACTTTGGACTGTACCAAAGCCGGTCATCTCACTACATCCTAAAGGCCAAGTTGGTCAAGTAAAGGTTCTAAAAGTTCATTAGTTCTTCATGACATCACTCAGCGGCCCCGTATTCTCTTTGATTAACTCAAAGGCTACCGATACCCACAAATATGTCGCACTAACTTAACTATTACTTAGACCATGTCGGTATACCCCACACAGTTTCCACAATGTATTGCTACTTACCTATAAGGTTCCCAAATCCGGGTAGAGGATTCAAACCCAAACAAAGAACCATAATGTAAAGCATACAAGCCAAACAATTGAAGGCAAGTAAATTTGATCTAACCCTAAGGTAACCCCACTTTTATAATAGTCTCCAACAGAGTCGCCAGTTCTGTGATACGGTGGGAGAACTGACTTGAAGGTTTTGTGTTTGATCGCAAACGTTGCAGTTAGCAAGAGTCGCCGCCGACTTTTCTTTTATCCAAAAGGAAAGGTGAAAAAGACCAGGAAAGACCTTTGAGATTGTTTCTTGAGTTCGGGGGGTAGATTATGAAAAGGGAAGATATTAGCACCCTTTTCATCCGTGGTTTTCCATGGGCTCTTAGTTACTTTCTAGATCACTTGCTTTTTGTTTGAAATTGTGCTTGGTGTGGTTTTTGAAAGTATTTTGTAAAGAGGCCATTGTTTAGGAAATCTTTGTAATGATTCTTGTTTGTAAGAATGTATACAAAGATGTTGATCTTTTGAAAATGTTTTCAAGTTTGTAAGATGTTTGAAAGTGTAAGTGATTGTTTTGAAAATAGCAAGGATGATTATTTTGAAATTGAGCAAGTAATTAGGAGCATTCTACCTACTCAAAAGTCTTTCTTGTTCATTTTCCTTTTCCTTTGACATTGTTGTCTTACCATTGATTTGGTAAGTAACCTTATCTTTGGATGTAAAAGGGACGGGCGTGGGTCATCGTATAACCATGATTATCAATGTTGCAAGGTATCTTAGCATTTTTCTTTAGGGACTAAGATCATTTTGAAAGGCAACATAGATAGCGTCATAGAGGGACTATGATCTTATATTTGGCTTGTTTTTACTAAGATATCTCACATGCGTAATATGGTCATTTTGTATAAGGCATCCAATTGGAATAACCCTAGGGGTGCTTGTGTGCAAGTGTATTGTTTTCATGCTTGTTTTTGTCTTGAATTAGGGTTTTCTAAGTATTGGTTTTAGTCTTTCCATACAAACCTAATTACTAGCATATTATGTACAAAAGCGATAAATTGCGGAATTTAAAGTTACACTGCTATTATAATTTTTTATGGGAGGGGGGTATATTGAAAATGGGGATTGCAAGAATTTAAACCTAATTAGTCTATTACAACCATATTGAATGGGTATTAATGTACAAGGAATTAAATGAATATAAGGTACAAAAATGAATAAATGTACAAAAATACAAAATGTGAAGTAAATGGATATTTGTTTGGTTTTCATGAGAAAAAAGGGAAATTGTCTTAACCTAATTAATTAAAGAAAATAATTAATTAAACTTAAATTTATTAAGAAAAGATTTTAAATAAAACCCTAGTTCTATTAATTGATTAAAAGAAAATAAGTTTAGAAAAAGTATTTTTTGGTATTTTTGTCTTGGAAATATTTATAGCATTATAAAAATATTTTTGGCCTTTTTATATTAAAAAAATATATTTTAATTGGTGTAAAAGAAAATGAGTAAATAACTTAGTTTTAATTAAATTTACAAGATAATAAGTAAAAATAAATAAGGTGTAGTTAATAAAAATATTTTTGTGAGGAAAAATAAAATAAACTAAGTTAAAATAAAAATCTATTTTTTTTATATTTTTATGATTTTTTTAGATTTAGGAAAATATTTTAAGAAAATAAATAAAATGAAAATAAAGAAATAAAATAAAATAGAGTCAGGGTGCAAATAGCCTGCAGGGGGCTAGTAAGCAAAAATAAAAAATAAAAAAAACATGCCCAACAAAGCCCAAGCGCCTGCAAAAATCAGAATGGTGCAAAAATATGAAAAAAAAACACAAAAGGGTATCCCTGGGGCTCGAACCCAGGTCCCAAAGGTTACAAGCGCGCGCTTCTACCATTGGGGTGACTATACATCCGTTAACATAAGCAAATCAATAAATATACAAGGAAAAACGCGCCCTGATGACTTCATCTTCAACCTCCAGCCAGACCAACTGTAACTTGCTCATTTCTCATCAAAAATGAAAACTCAAAACTGGAAATCGTGTTTTGAGTTTGAGCTTGTTTTAAGTGATAGTGATGATCAAGTTAGCTTTCTTGAGGTCCCAGGAAGCTAATGCAATGATTAGCTTGAACAATGGATGGCTGAAATGGTCTAGAGAAGTCAATGTGCAGAACTCTATTTTTGAAAATGGAGGATGGTGTTAATGGTGTTACAGTTCTATAGTAGGGTGTGAGATTGATTCTATGTGATGTTTAGAAACTAAAAGGCCAAGAAACACACAAGTAGATTATGAGTTTCAAGTTTTTGGTCAGTTTGTGTGAAAATGGAAGTGTGAAGTGTGATTCTGAGTTTTAGCTCTTTTCAGTGGTCAAGCATTCGTGTCTTTGTGTCAAATAGTTTGTGTATGTATAAACAAAAGTATTTGAGAGCTTTGGACAATCAGAAGTACAAGTTTTTAGCTTTTGGCTAGGTTACTTAATTTTGAAGAAAGGAGGGAAACAAGTTTCAAAAAGAGGTACAAGCATGGGATGCGTGATTGTAAGTGTCTAAGAAATTTCTCATGAGTTATAGGACCTGTTTGATCAGAAGAGAACAAGTGCAAGGCTCAAGAATAAGTTTTGTACAAAAAGTCACTTTATCAAAATGCAATGTAAACTTTCTTCCAAAAATGGATATAAATCATGTCCATGTATCGAATGCTTGAAGTGAGGCCTCTAACAACTGTGTAAACCATTAATTATGGAGTGACTAACAATTTTGAGGCCTGCAAAGTAGTGTTTATGCAACATGGTTTGAATTTGAATTTTGTTCATCACTAAAATGACTTGTAATTAAAGTGATAAAACCCTAACTTCATCTCTTCGATTCTCCCTACTCAAGAATGATCTCAAGGAGTTCTTGGATATTTTGGAAAACTTGTAATGTTCTCTACAACCCATATTTGAATTGATTTTGAATATTACCCTTAGAACTATATGAAAAAGTGCCATGAAGTTGGGTCAAAATCCTGACCAAATTAGGGCAAAATTTCACTAAGTGTTTAGTTTCATGACCACATGTTCATAAAATTATAATTTGAGATCCAAGAATTTTTGGAAGGAGTTGTGTAAAGCAAAGTTGTAGATTTCATGGAGATCTACAACTTTCATGTCGGATTTTTCTCTTGAATTATCTTGCATCATGGTGAAAATTTTGCTCAAAGTTATGAAAAAAACATGAAATTTCCAACACTTGGAAAAATTTCCAAGTTTAGAAAATTTGAATTTTCAAAATAAATTCTTGGTTTTTTGATTTCTTGATGAATAAGTTTCATATATTGACATGTTTTGATGAATTGTGATCTATGGCACTTGAATTTGACCCAAAAGTCAAAGTTTGACTTTTCAGTATACGATTGACTTTTGATCAGTTGACTGAAAAATTCATCTGTCAATCCAATGGACTTGCAATGCTTTGAACCATGTCATTAGGTAAAAATTATGCAATTGGACTCTTGAGATCGTTCCTTAAACCAATTGACCAATTTCTAAGTTAAAAATCAGAAATTGCCCTTTCCCAGTCAAAACCCTAATTTTGACCATTTTGCCTTTTTGGAGATTTGATCAAATTTCTTGAGGAGTAGTAGTCCAAACTTGATCAAATGATACATATCAGTTTAAAATGGTGATGTGGATAAAAATTATGAATTTTGACTGTAAATTGGCCATAGTTGACTTTTTGCCCAATACAATTGATTTTTAGGTCAACTGCTCAATTGACTGAGCAAAAGTGTGATTCAAGGCTTGAAACTTGTCATGAGTAATCTTGGGGGTCCAAAATGATCTATGAAAGTTGTATGGGACATTGGAAGTTCAAAAATAATTGTGCAAACTCAAACCCTAGTTTTGGTCATCAGTGTTTAAGGAGGTGTCTTTGAGCTGATCAAACCCTAGTGCAGTCTTGAGCTAAGGAGATCATGTGAGCAAATTATTGATAAGTGAGAGGGAAAATTTTGGGGTACAACAGCTTCCCCTGTTCAATCTTCTTATGCCTTAAGAGTTAGATTGGCTAGTCTTTCCATTCGTGACTCAAAGGTGGAAGATGATTAGAAACTAGAGTGCCCAAAAATTTGCACTCGGTGATGTGATGGTTGAGGGAATGGGATTAAAGATGCCATCTGGAGAGGTGATAGAAATTTGTTGGAGATGGGCTTGTAGATGCCATCCAAAAGTGATTTCTGAATTGTAATCTGTAAGCTGAAGGAATGAGTATCAGAATGGCGTCCATATTTGGAGCGTATCTGAACTGTATCTGAAAGCTGACTCTGAATAAGTATCAGAATGGAATCCGCGTCTGGAGCGTATCTGTACTGTATCTGAAAGTTGAATCTGAATGAGTCTCAGAATGGCATCTGTGTCTGGAGCATATCTGTACTGTATCTGAAAGTTGAATCTGAATGAGTATCAGAATGGCATCCGTGTCTGGAGTGTATTTGTACTGTATTTGAAAGTTGAATCTGAATGAGTATCAGAATGGAATCCGTGTCTGGAGCGTATATGTATTGTATTTAAAAGAGGCTCTGAATGAGTATCAGAATGGCATCTGTGTCTAGAGCGTATCTGTACTGTATTTGAAAGAGGCTCTGAATGATTACCATAATGGTATCCGTGTCTGGAGCGTATCTATATTGTATCTAAAAGTTGACTGAGTGTCAGAATGGTGTCAGTGTCTAGAGCGTATCTGAACTGTATCTGCAAACTTTGAACATTGTTAATGGTAGTTGTTAACCTTATCCTGAAAAGGGTAAAATGTTAGCAAAAATGCAAAGTCATGTTGTATGAAATGCATGGTATAATGTATTCGTGTTAACAATGTTTATGATATATGGATGTGATGTATGCGTATGTGAGCTAATTTGCTGCACTGTTGTTGGATTGGGGAAAATACATCCTTGACTGCTGCTGAGGATATGGAGTGTAAGTCTTCATGTTGTAAAGTTGAAGTGTTCATGAATTTCCACTTAGAGAAATAAACTCTGTTGTAAGGGAAATGCCGTGTATTTCTTGTAAAATCTTGTTGGTAAATCCTGAGAAATTAGATGACTTCTACTGGGGATTGATAATTGGATTCTCTGTTCCGCTGGGGATTAAACTGCATACTGCGTGGGGGGGGGGGGGTGGTTTATGGAAATATCTTAGAGAGATTTCCCTACCTTAAAGCCCTCAGTGATTATCTTTCTATTTTTTTTATTTGTAAACAGTAATTATGTTCAAATGCATATGTTCAAAAATAAATCATTGGACGTTTTTGTAAACAAAACACAAGAGTAAAGAAAAACAGGTAGTTTTGCACTTTCAAAGGGATATCTTTGTATTGAATTTGAGTAAGTATTTTTGTACAATGAGACAAACATTCTAGTAAGAGAATGCCATCGTAAAAATTAGAAATTTTGATACAAAGAAAAGATAGCTATGTGAAATAATCCCATGGGGTTCCCATTCTGCTATAGCCTTCATGTCTCCGAGCATCTGGTCTATTTGTTGCCTCTTCCGAAGATGATTGAATTGATAAGAACCTCTGAGTTTGTCAGTTGAAGCCAAAGGTTGTCTGTAAGGTGATCCAACGGGACATAGTCATACACTTTAATTCCCTAACTTTTGCCTGCACCTCCCTTTCGGGTTTACAGTCCACCGGGAAACCCTTTTTTGCCCAAGCCTCCCTTTCGGGTTTTTAGCTTTCCTGGTGTACAGATTTTTTTTTGTTTTATCCCTAGTTTTTGCCCGAACCTTTTTGGTTCGCCGGGATGCCCTTGTTTTGCTTAGGTGTGTCAACCTAGTGGGTCTCTTATGCGTAGTATCTTTTGACTATGTCTGCGTTCGCAGGGTGCGGTAGGTCGTTGCCATCCATGGTAGTCAAGATCATTGCTCCACCAGAGAATATGTTTTTGATTACAAACGGTCCTTCGTGTGTAGGAGTCCATTTTCCCCTGGGATCACCCTGCGGTAATATGATACGTTTGATCACCAGATCTCCAACTTGATACACTAGCCGTTTGACCTTTTTATTGAAAGCCTTGATCATCCATTTTTGATACATTTGACCATGACAGACAGCAATAAGCCTTTTCTCATCAATCAAGTTTAGTTGATCAAGTCAAGTCTGGATCCAATCGTCTTCATTCAGCCCTGCATCCTTCATAATTCTTAGAGAGGGGATCTAGACCTCAATAGGAAAGACAACCTCCATGCCGTATACTAGAGAATAGGGTGTTACCCGGGTTGATGTGCGAGCTGTGGTACGATACCCGTGGAGAGAAAATGGTAGCATCTCATGTCAGTCTTTGTATGTGACTGTTATTTTCTGTATAATCTTTTTGATGTTCTTATTTGCGGCTTTGACAACACCATTCATCTTCGGTCGATAAGGGGAAGAGTTGTGATGTTAGATCTTGAATTGCTCGCACAGGGCGGTGATCATAGTATTGTTAAGGTTCGTACCATTATCCGTAATGATCCTCTCCGGGATACCGTAACGACATATGAGATTCTTCTTGATGAACCGGGCGACAACATTCTTGGTAACGGAAGCGAAAGAAGCTGCCTCCACCCACTTTGTAAAATAGTCAATGGACACTAAGATGAAGCGGTGCCCGTTGGAGGTTGTTGGCTTGATTCCTCCAATCATATCAATCCCCCACATAGCAAAGGGCCAAGGAGCCGTCAAGACATTCAGAGGAACCAAGGGTACGTGCACATTGTCAGCATAAATTTGACACTTATGGCAGGTTCGAGAGTGTTGATAGCAATTTGCTTCCATGGTAGACCAGTAATAGCCTGCCCGTAGGATTTTCTTTGCCATCGTATGCCCACTGGAATGGGTGCCAAAAGTGCCTTCATGTAATTTAGCCATGATTCTTTCAGCTTCAACCTTGTCTATGCACTGAAGTAACACATAGTCATGGTTGCGTTTGTAAAGAATGCCATTACTAAGGAAGAATTTAGAAGATAATCTCCTTAAGAACTTCTTATCATTTACTGAAGCTCCTTCTGGATATTCTTGGGTTTCGAGATACCTCTTGACTTCGTGAAACCAAGGCTGGTCCACTACTTCTTCAGTATTAATCTCGTGACAGTGTGCTGGTTCATCCCTTCATTCAATGGTGATCTGGGGAGCCTCGTTATCCCATTCAAGTTTAAACATGGACGACATTGTGGCCAGTGCATCTGCTAGTTGATTTTCTTCTCGCGGGAAATGCTCGAAGGTAATCTTCTCAAAATGTGGGAGCAATGTCAAAACATGTTCTTTGTAAGGGATAAGGTTAGGGTGTTTTGTGTCCCATTCCCCTTTGATCTGGATAATGACCAAAGCTGAATCTTCGAATATATTCAAGGATTTGATCCCCAAGTCTATGGCAGCTTTGAGACCAAAGATGCATGCTTCGTATTCCACCATGTTATTTGTACAATTTAAGCAGAGTCTTGCCGTAAATGGAGTATGACTCCCTTCAGGAGATATGAGTACAACACCAATACCATTGCCGAGTGCGTTAGATGCCCCATCAAAACCCAAGGTCCATCTGGATCCTTGTTCAAGTCCATCATATGGCCTGAATTCTTCACAGTTGTTTATTGTCATGATGTCTTCATCTGAGAATTCGAACTTCATGGACTGGTAGTCTTCTACAGCTTGGTGAGCAAGGTGATCAACTAGTACACTGCCCTTTATTTCTTTCTGGGTAGTGTATTGTATGTCATATTCTGTCAGGATCACTCGCCATCTTGCTATTCTCCTAGAGAGAGCAGGTTTCTCGAAGATGTATTTTATTGGATCAATTTTAGATATCAACAAGGTAGTATGAGTCAACATATACTGCCTTAGCCGACGAGCAGCCCATGCCAGAGCGCAGCAAGTTTTCTCGAGCAGTGAATATCTTGTTTCACAGTCGGTAAAATTTTTGCTCAGGTAATAAATAGCATGCTCTTTTTGGCCAGACTCGTCATGCTGCCCCAGTACACACCCCATTGAATTTTCCAAAACAGTCAGATACATGATCAATGGCCTTCCTTCGACTGGTGGCGTCAACACAGGAGGCTCTTGCAGATACTCTTTGATCTTGTTGAAAGCAAATTGGCATTCATCATTCCATTTGACTACTTGATCTTTCTTCAGTAATTTGAAGATTGGTTCACAAGTATTTATTAGGTGAGAAATGAATCTGGCAATGTAGTTCAAACATCCCAAGAATCCTATGACTTCTTTTTCAGTACGAGGAATAGGCGTCTCTTGTATTTCTTTCACCTTGGCAGGATCTACTTCAATACCCTTATTGCTAACGACAAAGCCTAGGAGCTTACCAGACCTTACTCCAAACGTGCATTTATTTGGGTTCAACTTCAACTTGTACTTCTTTACTCTCTCAAACAGTTTTTGTAAATGATCAAGATGCTCTTCTTCTGTTTGAGACCTAGCTATCATGTCGTCCACATAGACCTCTATTTTGTGGTGTATCATGTCGTGAAATAGAGCTACCATGGCACGCTGATAGGTTGCCCCAGCATTTTTCAGCCTGAATGGCATAACCTTGTAGCAGAATGTGCCCCACTGTGTGACAAATGTTTTTTTCTCCATGTCCTCAGGCGCCATTTTGATTTGGTTGTAACCTGAGAAATCGTCCATGAAGGATAACACTTTATGCTGTTCCGTATTGTCAACTAGGATGTCAATGTGGGGAAGTGGGAAATTATCCTTAGGGCTTGCCCTATTCAAATCTCTGTAGTCACGCACATTCGTACCTTGCCGTCCTTTTTGGGCACGAGAACAACATTGGAAACCCATTGCAGATAGGAGGTGACAGCCAAGAATCCAACGTTGAATTGTTTCATGATTTCTGCTTTAATCTTCTCCGACATATCTGGTCGCATGCGACAGACCTTTTATTTTACTGGTGGGCAATCCTTTTTTGTAGGTAGACGATGTACCACAATATCTGCATCAAGTTCTGGAATGTCTTTATATGACAAGGCAAAGACCTCAACATACTCGTGTATCAACTGAATCAGACGCTCTTTGACACTGGGTTCTAGGTTGGCACCCACCTTGACTTCTCTTTTGTCTTCCTCAGTACATAGGTTGATTGTATCCACGGGTTCCTCGTGGGGCTGAATGGTCCTCTCTTCTTGTTGTAGTAACCTGGCGAGTTCCCCTGGTACTTCATAATCTTCCTCACCTTCTTCTTTGACTTGGTAGATTAGATTTTCAGAGTCACAAAAGGCCATAGCAGAACCGTTACCCATGGGACCCCGAATGGATGTAGACCTGCATTGTGAGTGTGAGTGTGTGTAAGAGTATATCTATCTTTGAAAGAAATGAAAAATGTAAAAAAGAAAAACAATGAGCACAAAGTTTGTATGCAAAAACGTCCATGATTCATTTATGTCATATGGAAATGAGATGATAACCCTTACAAATGGACCATTGTGCCTCGGGTAAGACACAAGTGTCGTACCCAAAATTTTACCTATCTCTTTTATTTTTGTCTGGCTTTGGAAATTGCATTCCATTTGCATCATTTTATTACTCAATCATTTGCATATCCCGCATCTCATGGAATCAGGCACTTTGGTTCGAGGTATTAGGATTGCGCCCTCTTTATGTCTAATTTTGTTTTTCTTATCAGGTAAAAGGGGAACGCATCTGGTTCTCGATTAGTGAATCGTGGAATGATTTTTGTCATCACGTTACAAGGTTGGTTCTCGCTCAAATTTATCAGAGCCTGGATTATGGTTTATTTCCCTATATGTTGGTCAATATGCTGGGGTTTCGGGTCCTTGGTTTTTTGTGAAGATGTTTCTTTCGCCTGCCTCGAATATGGCTCAAAGTTCAGTGCATTAGGTCAAGAATTTCATCTCTTCACATTTCAAGTTTTCTTCTTAAAATCTCTAGGCCATTGAGTCGAGAGTTTGAAGTTTAAGTTGACAAATGTGGAGTTTGGGCACAAGAAATGAGACTGGGGGTCATAACGATCAAGGCGTGTTTTGCTGCTTAAGTTACAAGTTATTGTGGTTTGAATATCAAAATTAGGGTTCTGGTCGAGGAGTGCAAGTTTGGTTCAAGCGTAATGAGAAGATAAGGTTTAAGTGACCATTTGTTTTGGGTTCAAATTAACCAAGTGGAATTAAATTCTCAAGCATTTATTTTGTTTGAGAGTTTGATTGGATTATGAAAGATAAGGCGCATTGATTGCTTGAAATACAAGTTACAAGATTTGTTCATGATTTCTTGAAATTCAAGTTATAAAAGCAAGATGGGCACTCAAATCATTCAATTGGAATCTGCTTCTTTCATTCAAAATTCAAGAGTTTGTTAAATTTTCATACAACCAATTCATTCAAAATATTTCATTCAGGTTTTTGTGTTCATGGCACTTTTGAAACAAGTTACAAGACATGTCACAAATATGGAATTACAAGTTACAATTTCTATTTACAAAAACAAAAAAAGCGAATTAAGTGCTTCTTCTTCAATTGTTGTTTCTTCCTCTTCGAGAGAATCGCCCACGTTCTTTACTAGCCTCGGCCTTTTCATCTTACAATCCCGCTTGCCATCCGATACTCGTGCTCATGAAACAAGGAAAAAGAAAAAGTTAGCAATTAACATATGAAAAATTCCAAGCAAGAATTAATTGATAAAAGGAATTAGTATCTCATCATAAGGGTTTGCATATGGAATCAGTTGGGGAGTTATTTTTTTTATTTCCTCCCAAATTGCAAATCACAAAAATTTGTTTTCTTTGGTTCACAAAAAGGGAGAAAAGGAAAAATTGCAAACATTTTCTTGTTGCCAAAGTAGACTGCCAAGCTGCAAATAATAGGCAGCAACACAACAAATTGCCAAGCGACTACAACAAAATGCAGCAACAAAACCAAAGCTGCAAGGCAAAACAGACCTGCAACAAAATGCAGCAGCAAAACCAAAGCTGCAAGGAAAAACATGCCTGTCACAAAGTAAATAGCAGCAAAAATATAAAGCAAAACAACCCACAATAGTCAAACGGGCAGAAAAACAATAAACAGCAAACCAAAACAACATGGCAGCAAATAACAATAGCAATAATTCATAATAAAACAGCAAGCCAACTCAAGACCCTGTCATCATGTCCCAAAGGCAAACCCTTCAGATTTATTAAAGGATAAAAGAAAGTGTGCTTTACATCATAGAAAGATGAGAGAGAAAAGATATCACCTACATTAAATCTGCCCACAACAAGCCAAACCATGCCAAAAAACCTGTCACAAAATAGTCCTAGTGCCATACTGTCAAGCCTGCCATCACTACCTTGTCTTATTTTCGTCTTTTTTATGCTCCAAAACCCAAATCAACCAAAACCCAATAGAACAATGCCCTGCAAAGAATCAAATAAGGCTAAAACCCACTACCCATACAACCTGCACATAAAAAACTGGTTAAATCATTTTTCAGCTCAGCAAAGAAATAAGTACAGAGGAGAAAGGGACAACTCATAGCATTCCACTGCTAATAACAACTCATGTTTTTCCCCCTAATTGGCACCCTTATATGATTTATATAAACAACTTCAGAAAAAACAACAACGACACCTTCCAACTTATGCAGCTTAACCTTACCTTCATTATATTCAAACTTACCTCTGCCAAACCTCTATATACAAAACTGATTCAACTTTCAGCCACTATCTTTTTTTTACATTCATAACATAACCTCCTTCATCATTTTACCATTACTCCACACCACATCATAAAACCCTGCATACTGAGATACAACCAGAAAAAAAAAACATCACAAAACCTTCACAAAAAGCTCTTCCACCTCCCTGTTTCGATCTGCCACGACACAACCCAAACCACTACAACATATCCAAACCATTATCTCCTTTCACCAACTCGTTAAAACCTCAAAGCACCGAAAACCGCAACTACACACGGTAACATTATTCAAACTTGCATAGAACTAATAAATTCACAGAAGATTCAAGGTTTCTCAACAGAAGCACACAACAATACACGCGCACAGATAGAGCACAAAAGAAGCAGAATGAGAAAGAATACCTGAGTTTGCACCAACATCAGAAAGATACCACTAAGCAAGCTCTGGTTAGGTTGGTTTATCTTTTTCTTCACTTTTCTTTATACTATTGCATTTGTTTTGTTATGTAAAATGTTAACCTCATGGTAATCGCTTGATGTCTTGTGCGAGTATTGTTCAATCTGAGATTGTATTTTTCAGAAGTTGTATTGTTGTTGAGTTAATAGAGAGAGTATTATCAATATAGAGAAAATGAGAACTGAGAGATGTATAATGTGTTGAAAGGATTTTCAGGTCAAGATTCGTCGTTACTTTAGAATCAGAACAAAAGCATGACCGAAGAGTACCGAGAGTTTAGTTGAGAGGCCATAATCTTGTTGTTGTTCGATTTTATGTTGCCATAATCTTGTTGTTACTGAGAAGTGAGCAAGCAGAGAAAGGAGGAGAATCATTAGGAATATACAATAATCGTGACTTTTGATAGAGAGATCGATTGAGATTGAGAGAGATAAAATTGAGAGAATCAGAGAAAGATGAATTTAAGCAGAGGAAGTATAGTGATTGAAGTAGGAAAAGATGATGGTGAGGATATGTTGAGAGAGAGAGAGAGAGGCGTTGTTTTGTGATTAGGGTTTTTTTTCCTTCCTCAACCTATTTTGCTTAAGAGGACAACCGGGTCCGGACCCTACTGACTCGGTCCGGCCCAACTGTATTGTTTTATTTATTTATTTTTATTTTATTAATTTTGTACAGAATTTAGGCCATCATTCCAACCGCAAGCCCAACAATGTTCAATTTCCCTCACCCCTTTGTTTTCTATTTACATCCGTTATTTAGTCTTGTTAATTTTCGTAGATTTTTTAATTTAGATTTTAAGATTCAATTAATAATAACATAGGCTTTTCTTAATAATTTCTTGTTAATTAGTTTAGTTTCAATTTTAGAATTAAGAATCCATTTCCTTTGAACTTCTAAATTTTTGTACATAAAAAATGTATAATAGACTAATATTTTATTTTTCTTAACATGATAAAAATATCCAAAAATAATTTAGAATTAGGTTTTAATATTTATTTTCTCATAAAGTCATAAAAATATTATAATACTATCTTCTTTTATTAAAACCATAAAAAACATTTCAAATGTAAGTTTCCTTATTTGCTCATTCAAACCGTGATACCATACTCCCTTAGGTAGCTCCATGAGGCGATTACATCCCGTTTCGATCGCCTTATGTCGAGATAGACTTTTAATTTATCCCTTGTACATAACCAATAATTAGGTTTCAAGTCTCCCTCTTAACATTTTATTTTGGAATTAAAACTTAACATTCACAAATCAAAAATCCAAAACACCATTAATCATTATTCAAGTTCATTATGAAACTCGCAACAACACTCAAAACATTGAAACTCCCCTAAAGGGCATGTATCTCTGTTCTACCGCGATACCGGCCGTGCCTATTGCTAGAATACGTGCGTTAACATCTAAAAAACACAAACAAATAAACCATTTTCTAGAGGAACTATGGTGTTCTGATTCCTTCATTGGATACGTAGGCAAAGGGTCGCGAAACCCTCACGAACGCAATAATAAAAACCATTCATTTCCCTTTAAGCAAACATAGTTGTAGATAAACACACCCTTTAAGACAAACAAACAAAATGGATCTCGTTGAGTACAATGGATACAAGGGGTGCTAATACCTTCCCCTCGCATAACCGACTCCCTTACCCTTTCTCTTGGTCGCAAGACCATCTTGTCCATTCCCTTGTGGTTTTATCGATATTTCCCTTTCCTTCGAGATAAATAAAGTTCGGTGGCGGCTCTGTGTTTTCCGCCGGTAGCTTCAACAAGGTTTTAAGAGTCTGAATTATTTTAATATTACAGATCCATCAAAATGTAAAGACAAATTACCGTGGGATAAAAGTGATCGGGAAGAAATCTTTAGCCTCCTAGTTGCTGAGCCCTCCACTAATAGTTGGGAAAATTCAATCCTCCAGGTTGTAGCTGTCTTCATCATCTTCCACCGCACTGACTTGGTGGTTGCTGATCTTCAAGGGTGGTCCTCTAGCACGAGTGCGGCGCACAACCTTCTGGGCACCTGATGTGAAACCCAGACCAAACTTATCAGATTTGTATGGGATATCTGGGAGTTGACCCCAAATAGTGCACCCACCTTCTTCTATCACTGCCTTGGCATCCTTTAAAGACGACATCCTGAGCGGAGGCCTTGTGATCTTGGGAACTTGAGACACAGCCTTGGCTACTGCCACATCTTGCGGGACTTCTTCAAAGTGCTGGAATGGAGTTTCAATAAATTCACCATCTAGCTCCACATATCTAAAGGAATTTAGATGGCTGACCATATACTCTTCTTCTCCATGAACGGTGATAATCTTCCCTTGAATCGGATACTTCAGCATTTGGTGCAACGTAGAAGTAACATCGCCGGCATTGTGAATCCATGGTCGGCCTAGCAAGCAGGAATATGAAGGGCGAATATCCATTACATAAAAAGTTGAATCAAATGTTTGGGTTCCAACTTTTATGGGGATATCCACTTCCCTATGCACCATCCTTTTTGAGTCGTCAAAGGCCCTCACTACTATGTTGCTTGGCTTCAATGTCAATCCCTCACAGTCAAGCCTATCAAGAGCCTTTTTAGGCAACACATTCAGACACGAATCGATGTCCACCAAAACATGAGCCAAGGTTGTGCCCCTGCATTCCACTGAGACATGCAATCCCTCATTATGCTTCCTTCCTCTTGGCGTTAAATCAGCATCCGAAAAACCTAGACCATTATCTGCAGTCAAGCTAGCTACGCAGTCTTGGAACTGATCGGTAGATGTTTCTTGGGGTACATGGGCAGTTTTCAGGAATTTTACCAAGGCCTTTGCATGCGCCTCAGAACATAGTAGTAAAGCCAGCATGGAAATTTTTGATGGAGTTTTCCCCAATTGCTCGACTACATTATAGTCACTTCTTTTTATGATCTTTAGGATTTCCTCCATATCTTTATGGGAAGTTTCAGGAATAGCCAATGATTGTGCCTTCGTCCAGACAGGCTAAATCAGAATACCTTTACCTCGAGTCTCGGTTGACTCGGCAGCAGGAATGTCAGTAGGAGTGATAATAGCGATTTTAGCAGCTTTGTCAGCAGGATTATTTAGCAGAGATGATTGTAGGACTGGGAACAACCTTTGGAGGAGCAACAACAACATGAATGATTACGGGTCCAGAAGCTACTTTTGGGGGAGCAATTTCTGGAGAGAATATCCTTCCGCTTCGGGTAATCTTGCTAGTACCTACAATATTACTGATATTGGAGTCATCCTTCTCAGAACTTGAATCTTCAGCAACTGCCCAATCTTGCTTGATACCGTGGTAGTAAACATCCCCTCCATAATTCTATGGTACGGTTTTGTCTGACGAATACAGGATTGGTCCAGGCATTGTAATTATCAGAGGAACTACTTTTGAAACTAATGTAATTCTAACGGGTATTTTGGTGGAGACCCTGGAAGAATTGGCGGAAATGGTAACGATGGAAACATCATTATAAGGAACAGGTTTCGAACAAAATTTCCTTGTTGTCTATTAGACACTGAACGCCTGCTCTCAACAAAGGACAACTGGTTGGTGAGGACAAACAGGAATGACAACTTTCATCAAATCCTGGGAAAACACTGGCATTCAATAAGTTCTTTTTGATAATCAGGAGTGGGGTCATAAGTTCATCAACTAAAGTAACAAACATATCTTCCTCAATGGCGTTGGTATTATGGCCGTGTTTGGGCATAGGGGCAGAAATGACATTGGGATTTTCTGGCGCATCAAATTCAATCTCTTTGGCTTCAAGGAGGTCTTGTACTTTGTTATTCAGAGGCCAACAATTATTAGTGTCATGGCCGGGACTCTCAGTGTGGTATGCATAGTAGGCATTAGGATGGCAGTGAGGAGAGGTTGTGTTAGGGTTCTTTGGAGCTTCTTTCAAAGTCACTAGGTTGGATCTTAACAAATATGGAAATACTTGAGAGAGTATCATATTAATTCAGGTGAATTGTCTGAGTGGTCTTTCCATTCTTGGTTGGTTGTTTCTTTGCTGATCAGGCACAGGTTTAAGAATCATAACAACCCCCACCATTGGACGATGTTCAACCCTATCTTGATTTCTCTGAGGATATATAGCAACCACTTCTTTCTTTCCGATGAATGGCTTCCTTACAGCAGCAACGGATGTATCTTTTTGAATCTTTCCATTCTTTATCCCGACTTCTACCCTTTCTCCAGTCAATATCAATTCAGTAAAACCTGTCGATGAACTCCCAATTAAGTGATTGAAGAAGGGACCAGGCAAGGTGCCCAAAAACATGTCTACCAACTCTCTTTTAGATAGGGGAGGTTGAACCCTTCCGGCCAAGTCCCTCCATTTTTGCGCATAGTCCTTAAAGCCTTCACTTGAAACCATGGTCATACTCTGGAGTTGAGTACAGGTGGGTGCAAGATCAGCGTTGTATTGGTATTGTTTGTAAAAGGCTGCAGCAAGATCTTCCCAGTTATGAACATTGGCTCTTTCTAACTGATAAAACCAATCAAGTTGAGTTCCAGACAGACTGTCTTGGAAGAAGTGTACCCATAAGTCTTTATCAGCGGTATGGGGCTGGATTTTCCTCACATAGGACCGAAAATGCATTTTGGGACATGAGACTCCGTCATACTTGGCGAACACAGGTGCTTTGAATTTTGGAGGAATGACAATCCCCAATACTAAACCCAATTCCTCAAAGTCCAATCCAGGCATTTTTTAGATTTCCATTGCACTCAACCGTTCTTCTAGATGCTTATACTTGTCTTCAGATGGAGGATATTGTTCTTCAGAATAATCTTCTTCCTCTTTTGATTCTGACTGGACCAATGTTTCTTTGCCTTTTCCATCTTGATTGTCTTTCTCACCAGATGTCGTTGCAAAGTCTAAGGCCCTTCTTGTTTGTCCTTGGAATCTTCTCCCTATGTTTGGAACTCCGATTATCTTCTTTGTCTTCTTCTTCTTCTCTTCAGCCAGCAAGGTCTTCAACTCTTCTTGTCCTTTGGCCAGAGTTAAGAACAACTGTTGAAACTGCGCATTCTGAGCTTGGAGGTCCTTCATTGTTTGCTCGAGATCCATCTTACTGAAATAAACAGTAGAGAGATGAGGAGACTTGTTGCAAGAAACCTTATTATGTTATGATGAATGGTAAATGCATATGCAATGATTTCAAGGATCTTAAAGATTCAAATTTGTTTTAGACAAAAAGGAAACACATATTATATTAATAAATTAAAGCTTGGGTACATCAGTGCCTCCTTGGGCTAAGTAATATAAAAAACTCTAAGATAAAAAGGTGGCTCGCATCCTCTTTGGTGCAATGTAGGCACTCAGAGTCTGCTCCTCATGAAGTAGCCTAGTACGTTCCAAAACCTTCTTCTCGCTTGCATAGAATTGGGCTTTGAAAGTATCTTGCCCCCCCTTGAGTTGTATCCAATCTCTTTGTAAGTCTTAAAGAGAGGTGGGCATGTCAAGATGTAGGATAGTATATGGAACATCTCCTTCCATGACAGGCTCAATGATTACCGGGATAATGGAGGGATAAGGAATCATAAGACTCTGAGCACGGGTTCATACCCATTTGAGGTAAGGCTCAAGAGGGATGGAATTATTATGCCCCAATGTCTTTCTATCTACCTTGTTCAACATCCTCCATGCTCGGATAAATCTATGGCGAAGACCTTGATCGTCGTTCTCCGAGTCAAACACCAAACCTTGAATCAGTATCTCGTGCGTGCCATCCCTTCGGGCGTAACCAAACTGTCTTAAGGCTAAGCAGGATTTGTAGGTGATACCTCCCCTAATTCCAAGTAAAGGTACATTAGGAAATTCTCCATAACGGTCGACAATAGTAACATTCTCTATGAATCGAGAGCACCAATGAATGTCTGAATGTTTAAGCATCATCAACCTTTGTGACCACCTTGAACCTTGCTCATTCTTCAATACAGATTGGGGAAGATGCGAAATAAACCATCTTGCCAAGAGAGGAGTAAAACACATAAGAACACCTCTTTTCCTCATTGTGTGAGTGTGAAAAGAGTGTAAGATGTCTCCTAGCAAAGTAGGCACCGAGTTGCGTGATATGAAGATTTTGGCGGTGTTCACATCTATGAGTTGGTCAGGATTTGGAAACCAAACCATCCCATAGACGAGGAGAGCCATAATTTCCTCAAAGGCTTGCAAATCCAAAGAATTCCAACAGTTTTGGGTTTTCTCAAACAAGAAGTTTGCTAGGAAACCTTTGACACCACTTCTTGTTTCCCAATGAGTTGTGACATCAGATGAGTGCAAGTGTAGAGCTTGGGAAATCTCTTCTGGCTTTGGGTCTCTTTCTGTATCGTTGAAAGGTAGTTGGTTGAGAATTGGAATCCTTAAGAGCCGGAGAATTCTTACAAAGTAGGCACAAGTTGATAGTCGGGAAATGTGAAGCAATGTTGTAAAGGATCAAAGAACTGAAAGAGCACCTTAATCATGTCCTCATCTGTGTTGGAGGTGACCAAGTTGAGTAGGTGACCAAGTCTCTCGGTGAATGGAGAGTTTTCAGGGATCCTTGAAGCTAGATCATTAAGTTGTGGAGGGATCATCACAAGATTTACTTGAATAGTTTTCCTGCAAAGAGAATCCATATCCTATAAAACAAGAACAAAGATAAATCCCAAGATCCTTAAAATGGTTAGTGAATGTGTATGATGTTATGATGTTCATGATGTTATGTACAAGTATGTATATACAAACAAAACAAACAAGTCCCTAGGTTTAGGCTTGCATGGAGTCTTATAGGTAAGTACCCTCTTGAAGTTTAGTTGGCTCAAACCTGTCCTAGTAATAGTAACTGGGTTCTAAGGAGCTCAATATCACTGGTTTGTTTCCTTGGTCATTGTTTCAGCATAAGCCTCTTTAATGGCGACCTAAATATCCCAAGAAACCAAACCTCAATGAGTGTAGTATCGAGTATCTACCAACTTCAGACTGTACCAAAGCCGGTCATCTCACTACATCCTAAAGGCCAAGTTGGTCAAGTAAAGGTTCTAAAAGTTCATTAGTGCTTCATGACATCACTCAACGGCCCTGTATTCTCTTTGATTAACTCAAAGGCTACCGGTACACACAAATATGTCGTACTAACATAGCTATTTCTTAGACCATATCGGTATACCCCGTACAGTTTCTACAATGCATTGCTACTTACCTATAAGGTATCCTAAATATGGGTAGAGGATTCAAATCCAAACAAAGAACCATAATGTAAAGCATACAAGTCAAACAATTGAAGGCAAGTAAATATGATCTAACCCTAAGGTAACCCCAATTTTAGAATAGTCCCCAGAAGAGTCGCCAGTTCTGTGATACGGTGGGAGAACTGACTTGAATGTTTTGTGTTTGATCCAAATGTTGCGGTTAGCAAGAGTCGCCACCAACTTTTCTTTTATCCAAAAGGAAAGGTGAAAAAGCACAGGAAAGACCTTTGAGATTGTTTCTTGAGTTCGGGGGGTAGATTATGAAAAGGGAAGGTATTATCACCCTTTTCATCCATGGTTTTCCATGGGCTCTTAGCTACTTGCTAGATCACTTGATTTTTGTTTGAAATTGTGCTTGGTGTGGTTTTTGAAAGTAATTTGTAAAGAGGCCATTGTTTAAGAAATCTTTGTAATGATTCTTGTTTGTAAGAATGTATACAAAGATGTTGATCTTTTGAAAATGTTTTCAAGTTTGTAAGATGTTTGAAAGTGTAAGTGATTGTTTTGAAAATAGGAAGGATGTTTGTTTTGAAATTTAGCAAGTAATTAGGAGCATTCTACCTACTCAAAAGTCTTTTTGTTCATTTTCCTTTTCCTTTGACATTGTTGTCTTACTATTGATTTGGTAAGTAACCTTATATTTGAATGTAAATGGGACGGGCGTGGGTCATCATATAACCATGATTAGCTATGTTGCAAGGTATATTAGCATTTTTCTTTAGGGACTAAGATCATTTTGAAAGGCAACATAGATAGCGTCATCGAGGGACTATGATCTTATATTTTGCTTGTTTTTGCTAAGATACCTCACATGCGTAATATGGTCATTTTGTATAAGGAAACCAAGTGGAATAACCCTAGGGGTGCTTGTGTGCAAGTGTATTGTTTTCATGCTTGTTTTTATCTTGAATTAGGGTTTTCTAAGTATTGGTTTTAGTCTTTCCATACAAACCCTAATTACTAGCATATTATGTACAAAAGTGATAAATTGCAGAATTTAAAGTTACTACGCTATTACAATTTTTTGTGGGAGGGGGTATACAAATTGAAAATGGGGATTGCAAGAATTTAAACCTAATTAGTCTATTACAACCATATTGAATGGGTATCAATGTACAAGGAATTAAATGGATATAAGGTACAAAAATGAATAAATGTACAAAAATGCAAAATGTGAAGTAAATGGATATTTGTTTGGTTTTCATGAGAAAAAAGGGAAATTGTCTTAACCTAATTAATTAAAGAAAATAATTAATTAAACTTAAATTTATTAAGAAAAGATTTTAAATAAAACCCTAGTTCTATTAATTGATTAAAAGAGAATAAGTTTAGAAAAAGTATTTTTTGGTATTTTTGTCTTGAAAATATTTATAGCATTATAAAAATATTTTTGGCCTTTTTTATATTAAAAAAATATATTTTAATTGGTGTAAAAGAAAATAAGTAAATAACTTAGTTTTAATTAAATTTACAAGATAATAAGTAAAAATAAATAAGGTGTAGTTAATAAAAATATTTTTTGTGAGGTAAAATAAAATAAACTAAGTTAAAATAAAAATCTAATTTTTTTATATTTTTATGATTTTTTTTAGTATTAGGAAAATATTTTAAGAAAATAAATAAAATGAAAATAAAGAAATAAATTAAAATTGGGCCAGGGTGCAAATAGCCTGCTGGGGGTTAGTAAGCAAAAAAAAAAACCAAACAGGCCCAACAAAGCCCAAGCGCCTGCAAAAATCAAAATGGTGCAAAAATATGAAAAAAAAACACAAAAAGGTATCCCTAGGGCTCGAACCCAGGTCCCAAAGGTTACAGGCGCGCGCTTCTACCATTGGGGTGGCTATACATCCGTTAACATAAGCAAATCAATAAATATACAAGGCAAAACGTGCCCTGATGACTTCATCTTCAACCTCCAGCCAGACCAACTTTAAGTTGCTTATTTCTCATCAAAAATGAAAACTCAAAACTGGAAATTGTGTTTTGAGTTTGAGCTTGTTTCAAGTGATGGTGATGATCAGGTTAGCTTCCTTGAGGTCCCAGGAAGCTAATGCAATGATTAGCTTGAACAATGGATGGCTGAAATGGTCTGGAGAAGTCAATGTGCAGAACTCTGTTTTTGAAAATGGAGGATGGTATTAATGGTGTTACAGTTCTTTAACAGGGTGTGGGATTGATACTATGTGATGTTTAGAAACTTTAGAAACCAAAAGGCCAAGAAACGCATGAGTAGATTATGAGTTTAAAGGTTTTGGTCAGTTTGTGTGAAAATGGAAGTGTGAAGTGTGATTATGAGTTCTAGCTCTTTTCAGTGGTCAAGCATTCGTGTCTTTGTGTCAAATGGTTTGTGTATGTATAAATAAAAGTGTTTGAGAGATTTGGACAATCAGAAGTACACATTTTTAGCTTTTGGCTAGGTTACTTGATTTTGAAGAAAAGAGGGAAACAAGTTTCAAGAAGAGGTACAAGCATGGGATGGGTGATTGTAAGTGTCTAAGCCATTTCTCATGAGTTATAGGACCTGTTTTATCAGAAGAGAACAAGTGCAAGGCTCAAGAACACGTTTTGTACAAAAAGTCACTTTATCAAAATGGCAATGTAACCTTTCTTCCAAAAATGGATATAAAGCATGTCCATGCATTGAATGCTTGAAGTGAGGCCTCTAACAGTTTTGTAAACCATTAATTATGGAGTTCCTAACAATTTTGAGGCCTGCAAAGTAGTGTTTATGCAGCATGGTTTGAATTTGAATTTTGTTCATCACTAAAATGACTTGCAATTAAAGTGATAAAACCCTAATTTCATCTCTTCGATTCTCCCTACTCAAGAATGATCTCAAGGAGTTCTTGGACATTTTGGAAAGATTGAAATGTGCCCTACAACCCATCTTTGAATTTATTTTGAAGATTCCACTTGTAAATATATGAAAAAGTGCCATGAAGTTGGGTCAAAATCCTGACCAAATTAGGGCAAAATTTCACTAAGTGTTTAGTTTCATGACCACATGTTCATAAAATTTTAACTTGAGATCCAAGAATTTTTGGAAGGAGTTGTGTAAAGAAGAGTTGTATATTTCATGGAGATCTACAACTTTCATGTCGGAAGTTTCTCTTGAATCATCTTGCATCATGGTGAAATGTTTTCTCAAAGTTATGAAAAAAACATGAAATTTGCAACACTTAGAAAAATTTCTAAGTTTAGAAATTTTGACTTCTCAAAATAAAATATTGACTTTTTGATTTCTTGATGAATAATTTTCATATTTTGACATGTATTGATGAATTGTGATCTATGGAACTTGAATTGGACCAAAAAGTCAAAGTTTGACTTTTTAGTATACAGTTGACTTTTGATTAGTTGACTGAAAAATTCATCTGTCAATCCAATGCACTTGCAATGCTTTGAACCATGTCATTAGGTAAAAATGATGCAATTGGACTCTTGAGATCATTCCTTAAACAAATTGACCAATTGCTAGGTTAAAAATCAGAAATTGCCCCTTCCTAGTCAAAACCCTAATTTTGACCATTTTGCCCTTTTAGAGATTTGATCAAATTTCTTGAGGAGTTGTGGTACAAACTTGATCAAATGATACATATGAGTTTAAAATGTTGACGTGGATAAAAAATTATGAAGTTTGGCTATAAATTGGCCATAGTTGACTTTTTGTCCAATACAATTGATTTTTAGGTCAACTGCTCAATTGACAGAGCAAAAGTGTGATTCAAGGCTTGAAACTTGTCATGAGTAATCTTGGGGGTCCAAAATGATCTATGAAAGTTGTATGGGACATTGGAAGTTCAAAAATCCTTGTGCAAACTCAAACCCTAATTTTGGTCATCAGTGTTTAAGGAGGTGTCTTTGAGCTGATTAAACCCTAGTGCAATCTTGAGCTAAGGAGATCTTGTGAGCAAATTCCTGATATGTGAGAGGGAAAATTTTGGGGTACAAAAATTATCATAATTATGGATATAACAATTTAAGATGTTGACAATAGCAGTTAAGACAAAGGAAATTATTTATTAAAAAATAGGCATTATAAAGACTGTTACAGATGTTTCTTAAAAATACTCTTCTTAGAATCCATCATATATATTGGACAATGAGTCCACATAAGCCTTCCATTATTCATTCCATTCTCCTTCCGAATCCTCATTCTTCTCGAGCTTTTTCTTCAATCTCTCTAAAGATCTTCTCACAGGAAGAGCTTCAGCTGATGTTGATGCTCCAACATCTAAGGAGGCGATGAATGCTAAATTATTGTGAAATTGAGTGTGAATAATTAGCATTCATCGGCTTATTTCATTTGTTTTTTGTCAATAAACCTCAACTTTTGTGTACATTTTGTATAGTTTATGATATAGTGTATATATTGCATTATCATGTAAATATCATTGAGTTTGATTGTTTTTAATCTCCTTTGTAGGTATTCGTGCATAATTGGAGCATTAAGTAATAAGAGTCGAAGGCACAACTTCAAGGATGTGATTTTGAACAATAAAAGGGAATGCACAAAGCAAATAATATGATTGTCACATATTTTAAATACTTATAAAAGCGTGGTATTTAATCATTTTTAGATAGATAATTGAATAAGCTTTCTAACACTTCTGACAGTGCGTAAATCAGAGTTACGATTCTCAAGTTATGACAAAAACACAATGCTGGTTTTTTCAGAACAACAGGGAGCACGCTGAGCGCCCTTTGTGCATGCTAAGCGTGCCCTGCGACTTTGAAACTCATTAAATAGGGAAAAACACATTTTTAGTTTATGGGTTGAGTATTTTTAAGTACCAACACCATCGCCTTCATTCTTTTGATGAGAGAGGCTAGAAAACCACATTGGAGCTTGCATTTGGATGATCGAGAGTCGGATTTCTCATTAATCGGAGCTGACAACCCACTAGATGTTTGGTTCGTTTCTCTTCTTCTCTATGTATTTCTCTTTTGTTGGGTTTTGTTTGTAATATTACTTTGAACATGGTGTTGTATAAAGCTTGTTTTACAAATTAATCTTGATATCTTCCTTGATCTTTTTGCATTTATGTTTGTGTTTGGGTTACTATAGACATATACCTCACAAATCATGATTATGGATGAATATCTATTAGTTTCTAGATTCAAGAGATAGATTTAGAGTTAATATTCATTTTGGGTGCTAAAGCTTAATGCCTCCGTGTTGTTGTAGCGTGCAAGACATTGCCGATAGAAGAATATAGTTGGGCTCACGACTTGGCGTTAGACATAACCTTCATTACGGTACATCTCATGGTTTCTGTGATGATTTTGATGAGTAGAGTAGGTTGATTGCAACTGATCAATGGGTTTAAGTTTGTGACGAGTAGTGTAAATTCATGTCTAATAGGTTTCTCCTTTCCATTGAATGTATCTATTTTCTTGTTAATAGTTTTTACCCTTTCCTTACAAACCATTTAAAACCAAGCTCAAAAACACAAAAGTTGTGGAATGCCATTCTTTCCCTTGCACCAATCTCCGTGGATACGATAAAACCCATAATACTTCCAAATCTTTTGCTTGCCGCTTTATTGCGTCAACAAAATGGCGCCATTACCGGGAATTGGCGTTTAGATATTAAATCACATTACAATAGTTTCTATGTTTTTGAGTTTTGTACATAATGTCTATATTGTATATTTGTCTATGTTTACCACACTTATAGATTTGTACAAGTTTTGTATACTTGTGAATATCGTATATATGTTTTTTTCCCTTCACGTTTGCTAAAGTGTTTGGTTAGGAATAGTTGTTGGTGAGAACTAGACGTGTAAAGAGGAAACTTGGAGGATTGTGCATAAATAAAGGTGTCGAGCTAACAACGTAAAACAAGCGCTTTTTGGGAGGCAACCCAATAATTTTTGAGTTTTTATAGTTTGTATTTAGTAGTAGTTAATTAAATTTATGTCATTCTTTGTTGTTTGTCCAAAATATTGTTTTGATTGGCTTTAGGACTCAACTAGTGATTTTTCAAGTTTGGTCGTTTCAACTTGCAGATGTATGTAATGATATTTTTGAAGTTGTTTCATTCAAGTTAGTCATTTATCTCTTTCTATATCATAAGATGTTTAGTAAACTTATAATTTGTATAATTACCATACCATTCATTTTTTTGCATTACTTGCTTTTTGATTGAATCACTTTAGTTGCTTTTTACCCCCAAATGTGAGGAAGCTTTCCATTGTTCATATATGCTGGAGACCAACCATTCTTGTTTTACTGGGATTTTATTATATTTAATCTTTTATTTATGTTGATTGTATGAAAACATGAAAATGATTAAGAGAATTTATTTTATTTTGAGCACAACCACCTGACCAAATAGTCAATTCACCCTGTGAGTGTGTGAGCATTTGTTAACCTCTTAGAGCCTTTTTGTCAATATCCATGTGTCTTTGAACTTGATACTTGTCTATGAGTGTTTATTTCACCTTTTTGAATACATGTTGATTCTTTGTTTTCTTGAATCTTCAACCATGATTTATGGTTTGAATTTTTATCTTGCCTTAGAAAGTAGGGAGTATTCACACTATGATGTTGGTTGAATTCAAGTTGGGGAGAAAATAATTGCTTGCTTATTTGTTGGTTGCTATGAGGTTGATAAAAAGAAAAGAAAAAAATTATGAAAAAGAAAAGAAAAAAAAGAAAAAACTTTGATAAAGAAAAAAAAGTAGCAAATAATTGTGCTAATAAGTATTGTGTTTGGTGTAACACTTGGGAAAGAAGAAGAAGTTTGATTGAAATTTTGTACTTGAACCTTTGTGAATTTATCACTCCCTTAGGATTAAGCATCTTTTTGTTTCAATTACCTTTAGAAATTAGCCATTATTTGTTAACCAAGCCATATTTCATCCTTGAAAGTCCTCGTGATTCTTAATTTTATGTTTTCAATATGATTTTTTAGGATGAATGCATAATTTAGTCTTTTGTATGCAATATTGTTGGATGAGTGTCAAATCCCTTACTTTTGTGTGTTTTTCATCCCTCACTGAATTTTTGCTAGGGGTGATTCATGATTGAGCTTGTGTTGTTTTAGAAAGTTTGGTATGATTTTTGTACTTAGAATTTGTTTCATTCTCATGTTGTTGTTGTAGTATAGTAGTAAGTATTGCCTTACTTGTACATTGTTTATTCTTGAGCCATACATTTGTTTTTGTTTTTCTAAACTTGTTGATTCGTGATTGATTGGTTGATACTTTTGTTTCTTTAGGTTTTTGTGACCTTGTTTGAGGATAAACAATGTTTTAACTTGGGGATAGTTTGATGAGTTCTAAATTATTGTGAATTGGAGTGTGAATAATTAGCATTCATCGGCTTATTTCATTTGCTTTTTTGTTAATAAACCTCAACTTTTGTGTATACTTTGTATAGTTTATGTTAAAGTGTATATATTGCATTATCATGTAAATATCATTGAGTTTAATTGTTTTTCATCTCTTTTGTAGGTATTCATGCATAATTGGAGCATCGAGTAATAAGAGTAGAAGGCACGACTTCAAGGATACAATTTTGAGCAATAAAAGAGAATGCACAAAGTAAATAATAAGATTTTCACATATTTCAAATATTCATAAAAACATGGTATTTAGTAATTTTTAGATATAACATTGAATAATCTTTCCAACTCTTCTGACCGAGCGTAAATTGGAGTTACGTTTCTCAAGTTATATAAAAAACACAATGCTGTTTTTTTTCAAAACAACAGGGAGCATGCTGAGTTCCCTCTGTACATGCTAAGCGCTCCCTGCGACTTTGAAATTCATTAAATAGGGTATGTGATACGGTGGCAGAACCGACTGTTAATACTGGTTTTGCGTTTTGCGTTTTTTGTTTGCAAAATGTCGCGGTAAGAAAGAGTCGCCACCTACTTTTATTTCATCCAATCATGAAAAAGGAAAAAGAACATAAAAAACCTTTTTTCGAGATATTCTGAGTACGGGGGGTAGATTATAGAAAGGGAAGGTGTTAGCACCCTTTCTATCCATGGTTTTCCATGGGCTCTTAGGTACTTGCTCATTTTTCAAATTTCTTGTGTATGTTTCTTTTTGAAAATGTTTTTCTTCGTGATAATCCTTGTATCAGTCCTCAAGGGTGTGACGAAGTTTGTTTTGAAAATTGGTTTTGAAAGGTGTTTGTGTGAAAAGTTTTGTTGAGCAAGTACTTAATATTCTACCTACTCGAGAAAAGATAGTTCGTTCTCATTTCCTTTAGACAGCACTATCCTACTATTTAAGGAGTAGGTAGCCCCATCGTTGGAGTTTGTAAGGGACGTTCGAAAGGGACAAGTACAACCACCAAAGCAACAATTAAAAAACTTTAGTAGTAACCCTATAGTCTTAAGATCTTTCCGAGGCAACATTTCTGAGGCAACATTCAAATGTGACATTTTGATCTTTTAGACTGGAGGGAAACCACTAAAATCTCTTATGCTTAATGACTGTTTACCGAAGGCAACCGAAGTGAGGCAAACCCTAGGAGTGAATATGTGCATGTGAATTTTTTCAGTTATTTAGTCTTTGCACATTAGGTGATGTGATACAGTGGGAGAACTGACTTGAGTTTTGCGTTTGTTTTCGCAAATGTTTCGGTTTAGCAAGAGTCGCCACCGACTTTTTATTTTATCCTAAGGAAAGGTTAAAATGCACAGGAAAAACCTTTGAGATGTTTTCTTGGGTTCGGGGAGTAGATTATAGAAAGGGAAGGTATTAGCACCCTTTCTATCCATGGTTATCCATGGGCTCTTAGTTACTTGCTTAGATCACTTGCCTTTGCTTTTCAATTGTTTGAAATGGTGCTTTGTGTGGTTTTTGAAAATGTTTTGAAAAAGATGCCTTGTCTAGGCAACCATTGTAACAATTCTTTACTCGAATGTTTTACAAAGGTGTTTGTCTTTTTGAAAAGATGTTTAAATGTTTTTGAAAGTTGTTTTGAAGTTGTATTGTGATGTGTGTTTTGAAAAATGGCAAGGATTGTTTTGCAAGTTTGGTCAAGTAACCAAGAGCTATCTACCCTAAATTTCTCAAAGATCTTTCTCATGTTTTAACCCTTTTAACAATGTTGTTTCACCATTGTATTTGGGGAACAACCTTGTGTTAGGATGTTAACGGGACAGGCGCGGGTCATCGTTTAGACCATGAATGCAATAGTGCCAAGTGTCTTTGGCAATTTTTCTCTTTAAGGGACTTGATCATTTTTTAGGCAACTTGAGAAGGCGTCATCGAGGGACTATGATCATTTGATTTGTTTTTGTTTTGCCAAAGACACTCAACATGCAACATGGCCCATTTTTGAAGGCAACAAGTGGAGTAACCCTAAGGGTGCAAGTGTGCATTGTGTTTGTTTTTCATACATGTTTATCTTTGAATTAGGTCAAGCTATTTGTTGATTTTATTTGCATACAAACCCTAGGTCTATCATGGCATAATTTGAAAGCTTTTAAATGCGGAAATTTAAATGCTAAGCTATTACAACAATGATTATGGGGATGGGGGTACAAATGTTTGAATGGGGGGATATTTGACAAGAAATTAAATCTAAACTATTACATCCATATCGAATATACAAATATTTAATTGTACAATATTAAAATAAATACAATAAATATGCAAAATGTATTATGCACAAAATGATTTTTTATGTATGTGAAAGTATTTTTTCATGTGAGATATAAACAAAAATAAAAAGGTCAAATTTTGAATATTTTTGTGGTTTTAGGGTTAAACCCTAGTTTTTTTTGAATAAACATTATTATTTATTGATTATGCACAAAATAAATTAATTTATGCACAAAATAAAAAGTATATGGTTAAAAAGGTATTTTTGATGTCATATATTAATAAAAATAAAAATGTATTATTTTCATATTTTTGTCCTAAATATTTAATAAAATATGTATAAGTATATATTATATATATTTAATAATGCTAAATATATACAAAAATAAAATATTAATTATTTACAAAAATGTGTATTTTTAGAAAATGTTTTCAAAATGTAAATAAAAAATAATAACTGAAAATAAATATATTTTTTGTATTATTTTTTAGTGTTTTAAACAAAAGGTATTATATTTATTTACATATATATGCTAAATAAAACAAATAAATGCCAAATAAATGCAAAAATGTATGGAAAAATATTTTTGATATTTTTTATATTTGAGCAAAAAATATTAAGTCAGAACCAAAAAGAAAAAGTCAAAAATGATAAATATTTCACACAATGGGCCAGGGGGGTGCAAATGGAAAAAAGGGGTGTGAACAACAAGTTGACTCAGGCCCAGCCCAAGTCAAATTTGTCTTCAACCTTCAGCAACCTGTTTGAAAAAACGCGCGCTTCTCCTTGTCCAACACAAACTCCTGATTCCTTGACTTTTAGCAAAAACTCATAACACAAACATTATAGAGCATCAAGAGACGAATTCAGACATATAAAATACTTGACCTAACTCTAAGAAACGAAGGAGAATTTCTTCATCCCCAATTTCTGACCTAATTTTTCTTCAATGTTCATGGCCAAAATTCTCACAGCATACTCAATATAAATGAAAAGTAATCATATGTATGGATTTAGGGCTATGATAGAGCATGTTTCATTCACAAACCTAAGCCTAACTCTCCCTATATTAAGAGATAGAAGTTCATGGTTTTACCTGTTTCAGCTTGAATCGTGTACAACAATGTGGCCAACTTCAATGGAGTTTGAGCTTCTGTATAGCTTGCCTGAAGTCCAAGGAAGCTTCTCCAACACTTAGCTTGCTTTGAATCACTCTGAATCGTGCTATGGAAGTCCACCTGCAAAACTGAAAAGTGAAAATGGCAGATGAGGTTAGGGGTGTTACAGCTTGTGTTTGAGGCTTGGGATAGTTTCAATAGATGATATTGAATGTGTTTGCAAGGTTTTTAGTCAAAGTGCACGAGCAAACTGAGTTGTGCAACTCAATCTGCAGGGATGCCCTATTTTTTGCAACAAAATGGTGTTTCTGAGTTTTGGGAGGTATGAGGGACCAATTAATCGTGATATAGGTTAGTTGGGATGTATGGAAGGTGAGAACAAAGTTTTTGTTTGGCTGTGCTTGCAGGAAGTGAGAGTTGTGTCTATTTTGCAAACTTGCTTGTTTTTGAAGTAAGAAGGTTCAAGTCCTTATGCAGGCCTGTGTACCCTCTCTATATATGCTGCACAAATTACTCTTGATCAGTGGGATTTGTGTACAAACTCTTGCCTCAAAAGATATGGCCCATGCCTCTTAGATTTGGTATTTGACATAAAGCACTACTTTTCAAAAATGGCAAGTTTGCTTTTTCTACTTAAGGGATAATTCTATGTGTAATGACCAAATGCATAAAACAATGCTTGAACACAATGGTTAGGCATTTAATTATGGAGTGAAAACTTGGTTTAGAGGCCTGCAAGCAAGTACCAAGCATGCTGATTTGAAAATGAAACTTGTATGAACATGTATTTGGTTATGAACAAAAGTGAATTTTGCCCAACTTTGCAAATTCGATTCTCCCTAACCACAAGGGTGTTTGAGAAGTTCTTGGACAATTTGGAAAGCTTGGAATGTGTACTACAATTCATATTTGTAATGAAAATTGAAACTCCAAGTGGAAGTATGTGAAAAATGGCCAAGAAGTTGGACAAAAATCCTGCCTAGAATAGGTCCAAATTTCTCTAAGTTAAAAATGTTTTGCACCCTTGTTCTAAAAATCATAACTTGAGCTACAAGCTTCCTTTGAGAAAACTTTTTGAATTAAAGTTTTAGATTTTGTAATGGACTACAACTTTCATGTTTCAAGTTTTGTTTGAGTCCATTTGCATCTTGATGAAAAAATGGGACAAAGTTAGGAAAAAATAAGGAAATTTCATAACTTAGAAATTTTCTAAGTTATGAAATTTCTTCATTTAAAACCCTAATTTGCAATTTTACGTTTCTTGATGAACAAGTTTCATAATTTGACATGTCTTGATGAAAAATGAATCTTGGCACTTGATTTTGACCAAAAAGTCAAAGTTTGACTTTTCAGTATACAGTCAAATTTTGATCAATTGACTGAAAAATTCATCTGTCAATCCTATGCATTTGAGATCTTTTGAACTTGTTGAATGTGTCAAGATAATGTCATTGAGTCCTTTAGTCCATGTGTAAGCTTGGTTTGCCATTGGTTAAGTCAAACAGTCAAAAATTGCCTTTGTGCAATCAAAACCCTAAAAATGACCATTTTGCCCTTTTGGTGATCTGATCAAATTTCTTGTGGAACTGTGATCCAAACTTGACCAAATGGTTCATATGAGTTCATTATGTTGATATGGGTCAAAATTCATGAGATTTGACTGTCAATTGGCCATAGTTGACTTTTTCCCCAATACAGTTGATTTCTAGGTCAACTGTCCAATTGACTGGGCAAAGATTAGAATCAAGGCTTGAAACTTGGTATGGATAAACTTGTGAGTCCAACATGAAGTATGAAAGTAATTTTGGGCATTTTAGGTCAAAACATCCCTCTGCAAACTCAAACCCTAATTTGGGTCAACAGTGCAAGGAGGAGCCTTGAGCAGAGCAAACCCTAACTTGATCATGAGTTCCAAGAGTCTTGTGATGGGAACATGTTGATGAAATGAGAGGGAAAATTTTGGGGTACAACAGTTTCCCCTGTTCAATCTTCTTGAACCTGAAGAGTTAGATTGGCAAGCTTGCCTTTCGCGTCTCGAAGGTAAAAGGAGATTGGACACTAGAGTGCCCGTAAATTTGCACTCGTCAAAACATAGGTGCGGGAATGGGCTTAAAGATGCCATTTGGAGATGGGCTTAAAGATGCCATCTGGAAAGTGACATAATCTTGTCGGGGGATGGGCTTAAAGATGCCATCTGGAATGTATGTTGTAGGTGAAAGACATGAGTATCGGAAAGGTGTCCATGTTTTGGAACATCTCTGAACTGGGGGGGTCTGAATAAGCAATAGATTGACATCCATGTTTGGAGAAGCCGTAAACTGTTTTCAGAAGTTGAAGTTGAATAAGCAATAGATCAGCATCCATGCTGGGAAGCGTCCGTAAATTGTTTTCAAAAGTTGAGTCTGAACAAGCGATAGATTAACATCCGTGTTTGGAGAATCCGTAAAATGTTTTCAGAAATCTTGGAGTTGAATAAGAAATAGATCAGCATCTATGTTAGGAAGCGTCCGTAAACTGTTTTCAAAAGTTGAATCTGAACAAGCGATAGATTAACATCCGTGTTTGGAGAATCCGTAAACTGTTTTCAGAAATCTTGGATCTGAACAAGCGATAGGTTAACATCCGTGTCTGGAGAACCCGTAAACTGTTTTCAGAGGTCTTGAAGTTGAATAAGCAATAGATCAGCATCCATGTTGGGAAGCGTCAGTAAACTGTTTTCAAAAGTTGAATCTGAACAAGCGATAGATTAACATCCGTGTCTGGAGAATCCGTAAACTTATTTCAGAAGTCTGGGATATGAACAAGCGATAGGTTAACATCCGTGTCTGGAGAACCCGTAAACTGTTTTCAGAGGTCTTGAATCTGAACAAGCGATAGGTTAACATCCGTGTCTGGTGAACCCGTAAACTATTTTCAGAGGTCTTGAAGTTGAATAAGCAATAGATCAGCATCTATGTTGGGAAGCGTCCGTAAATTGTTTTCAAAAGTTGAGTCTGAACAAGCGATAGATTAACATCCGTGTTTGGAGAATCCGTAAACTGTTTTCAGAAATCTTGGAGTTGAATAAGCAATAGATCAACATCCATGTTGGGAAGCGTCTGTAAACTGTTTTCAAAAGTTGAATCTGAACAAGCGATAGATTAACATCCGTGTTTGGAGAATCCGTAAACTGTTCTCAGAAATCTTGGATCTGAACAAGCGATAGGTTAACATCCGTGTCTGGAGAACCCATAAACTGTTTTCATAGGTCTTGAAGTTGAATAAGCAATAGATCAGCATCCATGTTGGGAAGCGTCTGTAAACTATTTTCAAAAGTTGAATCTGAACAAGCGATAGATTAACATCCGTGTCTGGAGAATCCGTAAACTGTTTTTAGAAGTCTGGGATCTGAACAAGCGATAGGTTAACATCCGTGTCTGGAGAACCCGTAAACTGTTTTAAGAGGTCTTGAATCTGAACAAGCGATAGGTTAACATCCGTGTCTGGAGAACCCGTAAACTGTTTTTAGAGGTCTTGAAGTTGAATAAGCAATAGATCAACATCCATGTTGGGAAGCGTCCGTAAACTGTTTTCAAAAGTTGAGTCTGAACAAGCGATAGATTAACATCCGTGTTTGGAGAATCCGTAAACTGTTTTTAGAAGTCTTGAGTTGAAGCTTATTAATCTTATCCTGAAAAGGGTAAAATATTAGCTGAAACACTAAGTTATGTTGTATGAAATGTATGATGCAATACATGTTATATCAATGTTTATGATATGAATGTAATGAATGTGCATGTAAGCTGATGAGCTATCTTGCTGTGGATAGAGGAATTCTGGATAGCCGGAGATAATAGAATCTTGACTGCTTCCAGGGAAAGTGAATCCTTGCTGCTGTAGGGGTGTGTAAGAATCTTTGATTGCTGAGGATGAGACATCCTTGTTGACTGTTGACTGCTTGGGGAACAAGATCTTCAATTGTTGAGGGATCTTAGGACCACTGTTAGGGATTGGAACTCCTTGGTGACTTGTAGGGAACGAGAATTCTGATGATCTCTACTGGGATGTCCAGAACCTGGTAGACTTAAGCTGGAGAAGTAAAATTGAGAATCTTCAATCTGATGGGAAGTATCTCTGTGGGGAGAAGGTTCACTATTCTGGTTCTGCTGGGGATTGATAGTTGGAGGTTTTAGCTCCGCTGGGGATTAACAGTTTTGACTTCAACTGGGGATAGGATTTTCAGATTTTAGGGTTCCACCGGGGATACTGAAATTTAACTCTGAGGGGAATGAAGTTCTTGGAAGGCTCTCTTAGCTGGGGAAGTCAGTTTTGAGAAAGCTTTTGCTCTGCTGAGGATCCTGAAGTTTAACTCTGTTTGGAGAATTAAGTTCTGGATTTTAACTTTGTTGAGGAATTTGGAGTTTAATTCTGTTGGGGATTTCTTCTGAAAGGGCATCAAGATACCTATATGTGCCTTCAACCTACCAGCAATCATCTTTCTTGATTTGTAAGAAAATGATTATGTTCAAATGCATATGCCTATTTAACAAAACATTGGACGTTTCTCAAATAAAACATAAGTGTGAAAAAGAAACAGAAGACAAGGCAAATTTCTGTATTTGGAAAAGTATTTGTATTAACTTTTTATGAGTATCTTTGTACAAAGGGGACAAGCATCCTAGTAAGAGGATGTTGTCGTAAAAAAAATTGAAAATTTTATACAAAAGAAAGATGGCTATGTGTAACAATTCCATGGGATTCCATTCTGTTATAGCCTTCATAACTCTGAATATCTTGTCCATTCAATGCTTCGTCCGCCGATGATTGGATTGATCAGAAGCTCGGAGCTTGTTGATAAAGAGATTATTCTTTAAAGTGATCCGACGAGACATAGTCATACGCTTTAATTCCCTAACTTTTGCCTGGATCTCCCTTTCGGGTTTTCAATCCATCGGGAAACCCCTTTTTGCCCAAGCCGCCCTTTCGGGTTTTCGACTTGCCGGGTGTACAGATTTTTTTGTTTTATCCCTAATTTTTGCCTGAACCGCCTTTTCGGGTTTTCGGTTCACCGGGATGCCCAATTTTGCCCAAGTCTCCCTTTCGGGTTTTCGACTTGTCGGGTGATTTTATGCATAGTATCTTTTGACTATGTCTGCGTTCGCAGGGTGCGGCAAATCGTCGCCGTCCATGGTGGTCAGAATCATTGCACCACCAGAAAAGATGCTCTTGATTACAAATGGTCCTTCGTAAGTAGGAGTCCATTTTCCCCTGGGATCACTTTGCGGCAAGATAATCTGCTTGATTACGAGATCTCCGACTTGATATACTTGACGTCTGACTTTCTTGTTGAAAGCCTTGATCATCCGTTTTTGGTACGTCTGACCATGGCAAACAGCAGTGAGTCGCTTCTCGTCGATCAGATTGAGTTGATCAAGTCGGGTCTGAATCCAATCGTCTTCACTCAAACCAGCATCCTTCATAATCCTTAAAGAAGGAATCTGAACTTCCATGGGTAGGACAACTTCCATGCCATATACCAAAGAAAATGGGGTTGCCCCTGTTGAAGTACGTGTCGTGGTACGGTATCCATGCAGAGCAAACGGTAACATCTCATGGCAGTCCTTATAGGTCACTATCATTTTCTGAATGATCTTCTTGATGTTTTTGTTCGCAGCTTCAATAGCACCGTTCATCTTCGGCCGATAGGGAGATGAATTATGATGATAAATCTTGAACTGTTCGCATAGAGCGGTGATCATAGTATTGTTCAGGTTTGTACCATTGTCTGTGATGATCCTGTTGGGGACACCATACCGGCATATGAGGTTCTGCTTGATGAAGCGGGCAACCACATTTTTTGTAACGGAGGCAGAAGAAGCTGCTTCGACCCACTTGGTGAAATAGTCAATAGCGACCAGGATGAAGCGATGTCCATTGGATGCTGTGGGCTTGATCTCTCCAATCATGTCAATGCCCCACATTGCGAATGGCCAAGGAGCTGTCAGAACGTTAAGAGGAACGGGAGGAATATGAATTTTGTCAGCGTAGACTTGACATTTGTGGCAAGTACGGGAATATTGATGGCAATTAGCTTCCATGGTAGACCAATAATAGCCTACCCTTAGAATCTTCTTAGCCATCGTATGTCCACTCAAGTGGGTGCCAAATGTTCCGCTGTGTATCTCAGTCATGATCAACTCTGCTTCAGCTTTGTCTACACATCGGAGTAAAACACAATCATGGCTGCGTTTATAGAGGATGTCGTTGCTCAGGAAGAACTTGGCAGCAAATCTCCTTAGGAACTTCTTGTCATTTACGGAAGCTCCTTCGGGATATTCTCTAGTCTGGAGATACCTTTTGATTTCGTGAAACCAGGGTTGTTCCACTACTTCTTCGGTATTAATCTCATGACAATGCGCAGGTTCATCCATCCGCTCGATGGTGATTTGGGGAGCCTCGTTATCCCAGTTGAGTTTAAACATGGAGGACATTGTTGCCAGAGCATCTGCAAGCTGATTTTCTTCTCGCGGGAAGTGCTCGAAGGTGATCTGCTCGAAATGAGGAAGCAATGTCAAAACATGTTCTTTGTATGTGATAAGATTAGGATGTTTGGTGTCCCACTCTCCTTTGATTTGACTGATAACCAAAGCTGAGTCCCCAAATACGACCAAAGATTTGATCCCCAAGTCTATAGCAGCCTTGAGACCAAAGATGCAAGCTTCATATTCGGCCATGTTGTTGGTACAGCTGAAGCAAAGTCGGGCCGTGAAAGGTGTATGGCAACCTTCCGGGGAAATGAGTACCGCACCGATACCGTTTCCAAGTGCATTTGAAGCACCATCAAAGTACAGGGTCCATCGGGATCCATTTTCAGGTCCGTCATACGGTCCGTTACCTTCAATGTTGTCCAAAGTCATGATGTCCTCGTCTGGGAAGTCGAATCTCATGGATTGATAATCTTCGATAGCTTGATGAGCTAGATGGTCAGCTAGTACACTCCCTTTTATAGCTTTTTGGGTAGTATACTGGATGTCATACTCAGTCAGGATCATTTGCCATCTAGCGATTCTTCCAGATAAAGCAGGCTTCTCGAAGATATACTTGATAGGATCCATTTTGGAAATCAACAGAGTGGTATGAGTCAACATATACTGTCTTAGTCGGCGAGCAGCCCATACCAAAGCGCAGCAAGTTTTTTCGAGCAGTGAGTAGCGAGTCTCACAGTCGGTAAACTTTTTGCTAAGGTAATAAATGGCATGCTCTTTTCGACCAGACTCGTCATGTTGGCCCAGTACGCACCCCATTGAGTTGTCCAAAATAGTCAAATACATGATCAACGGCCTTCCTTCGACGGGTGGCATTAGGAGGTTCTAGAAAATACTCCTTGATATTATCAAAAGCATCTTGGCAATCATCGTTCCATTCGACTACCTGATCTTTCTTCAATAGTTTGAAAATTGGCTCACAGGTAGACGTCAGATGAGAGATGAATCTGGCAATATAGTTCAAGCGCCCCAAGAACCCTCTAACCTCCTTTTCAGTACGGGGGGCAGGAATTTCTTGTATAGCCTTTACTTTTGCTGGATCGACCTCAATGCCTTTGTTGCTGACAATAAATCCTAGAAGTTTACCAGACCTAACTCCAAAAGTGCACTTACTTGGATTCAGCCTGAGTTTGTATTCCTTCAACCTGGCAAACAGCTTTTGCAAATGTTCAAGGTGTTCCTCCTCTGTTTGTGATCGAGTTATCATGTCGTCTACGTAAACATCGATCTCATGATGTATCATATCATGAAACAAAGCTACCATGGCGCGTTGATAAGTTGCCCCTGCGTTCTTCAGCCCGAACAACATCACCTTGTAGCAGAAGGTACCCCATTATGTTACAAAGGTTGTTTTCTCCATGTCCTCGGGGGCCATTTTGATCTGGTTGTAGCCCGAGAATCCGTCCATGAAAGAAAATACTTTGTGCTGAGCTGTGTTGTCAATCAAAATGTCGATATGCGGTAACGGAAAATCATCTTTAGGGCTAGCCCTGTTCAGAACCCGGTAGTCCACACACATTCTGACCTTGCCGTCTTTTTTAGGTACTGGCACAATGTTAGCAACCCATTGTGGATAGGATGTAACAGCCAGAAAGCCAGCGTTGAATTGCTTGATTACTTCAACTTTAATCTTCTCAGACATGTCGGGCCTCATTCGGCGGACTTTTTGCTTGATCGGTGGACAATCCTCTCTTGTAGGGAGACGGTGAACCACGATATCTGTGTCTAAACCCGACATGTCTTCATAAGACCAGGCGAAGATTTCAACGTATTCATTCAACAGCTATATTAAGCGCTCCTTGACACTTGGTTCTAGATTGACACCCACTTGTACTTCTTTCCTGTCTTCCTCTGTTCCTAAGTTGACTGTTTCCAACAACTCTTCATGAGGTAAGATAGCCCTCTCTTCTTGTTGTAGAAGTCTGGCTAGCTCTCCTGGTACTTCACAATCTTCGTCATCTTCATGCTCAGACTGATTGACCAAATCTTCAGAGTTACTGAAGGATACAACAGAATAGTCACCCATAGAATCCAGAGTGGATGGGTACCTGCATTTGTGAGTGTGGGTGTGTGTAAGGGATAACCATCCTTAAACAAACAAAAATGCAAAAGGAAAGAAAATGAACACAGCAGTTTATAAATGAAAAACGTCCAATGATTCATTAAACATGGCATATGATTATGAAGGAAAATCAAGCCCTTACAAATGGACCTACGTGCCCCGGGCAAGGCATGAGGTGAAAAATAGTGTGCAAATTGTTTTAGTAATTATTACAGACCAACAGGAAATGTTTGAAAGATAAATTACTGATTGATGAAAGTAATGGGAACGAAGTCTTTCGCCTCCCAGTTATGTAGTCCCCCTTCGATGTTTGGGAAGATCCAATCTTCAATGTTGGCCTCTTCGTCTTCGTCTTCCAAAGCATTGATTCCATGAGGAGAAATCTTGATGGGTGTTCTTTCAATTTTTGAGCGACGCATAGCTTTTTGCCCCGCATCGGTAAATCCTAACCTAAACTTGTCTGTCTTGTGAGGAAAGTCAGGCAACTGACCCCATGTTGAGCTCTTCCCCTCCTTCATTGCAGCCTTTGCATCTTTTAGAGATGCCATCCTGGCCACCTGCTTGGGTACCTCAGCTACTGCCTTTGCTACTGCAACCTCAGGAGAAATTTCCTCGAAGTGTTGGAATGGTGTTTCGATGAATTAGCCCTCCACTTCCACATACCTAAAGGAGTTTAGATGACTGATCATGTACTCCTCTTCACCGTTTACGGTTATGATCTTTCCCTTAACAGGGTATTTCAGCATCTGATGTAGAGAAGAGGTGACTGCCCCAACATTATGTATCCACGGTCTTCCTAGCAAGCAAGAGTATGATGGGCGAATGTCCATCACATAGAATGTGGAGTGGAATACTTCAGTGCCTATCTTTATGGGAATGTCGACCTCCCCATGCACCATTCTTTTAGACCCGTCAAAGGCCCTGATAATGATATTACTTGGTTTCAGCTCCAAGCCTTCACAATCCAACCGGTCTAGAGCTTTCTTAGGCAGCACGTTTAGAGAAGAACCAGTGTCGACCAAGACATGAACAAGAGTGGTTCCTCGGCATTCGACTGACACATGCAGTGCGTCGTTGTGCTTTCTTCCCTTTGGAGTCAGGTCGGCATCAGAGAAACCCAGGCCGTTGTCGGCAGTAAGGCTGGCTACACAATCTTGGAATTGATCGGCTGAGGTTTCTTGGGGCACATGGGCTGTCTTTAAAAACCTTATCAAGGCCTTGGCATGAGCCTCCGAACAAGCAGCAAAGCTAACATCGAGATCTTCGAGGGGGTTTGCCCCAGTTGCTCCACCACGTCATAATCACTCTTCTTAATTATTTTCAGAATCTCCTCCATTTCTTTCTTAGAGGTTTCGGGGATGACCAAGGGTTGAGCCCTCGTCCTGACGAGCTCTTCTTGGATCCCTTTCCCCTTATCAGCAGAAGTAGGAGGGACAACCACAGGAGTAACAGCTTCTTCAATCAACGGAGTTCTTGCAGAAAATTTTATTGGTGCAGGGGTAACCTTGGCAGCAGCTGAGGGTCCAAAGATTGCCTTTGGAGGGGCAATCTCTGGAGAGAAAATTCTCCCACTTTGGGTAATCTTGCTCGTACCGGTAATGTTTCCAATGTCGGTAGTTTCTTCGTCAGAGCTCTCTTCAGTTATCTCAATTTGTTTAACACCGTGGTAGTAGATTTCTCCACCATAATTCCACGGTATTGATTTGTCAGATTTGTATGGGACGGGCCCAGGCATGGTTATCTTCAAGGGAACAATCTTCGTAGCGGATGTAATCTTAACAGGCCTTTTGGGGACCTTGGAAAGATTGGCGGAAATGGTGATTATTGAAACATCATTGATAAGGGTTGGAGTAACGAGAGTCTTTTCGAAAAGAATTTGTTGGTTGTCCATTAGGCGTTGGATGCCTATATTCAGCAATGGACAGTCGATTGGTAGGGAGGAATAAAAGTAGCAATCTTCTTTACATCCTGGGAAAATCCCAGCCTTCAACAGATTCAACTTGATTGTTAGTAGTGGTGTTACCAGATCATCAACAGCAGCAACATATAGATCTTCTTCAATAGCATGGATATTGCGACCATGCTTTGGCATCAGAGCGGAGATCACATTTGGCTTCTCCGGGGCTTCGAACTCAACCTCTTTTGCATCTATTAAATCTTGAATTTTATGCTTAAGCGCCCAACAATCGTTGGTGTCATGCCCGACGCTGTTAAAATGATAGGCACATTTAGCATTGGGATGATAATGTGAGGAAGTCGTATTCACATTTTTTGGTGCCTCTTTGATATTGGTGAGATTCAGTTTCAACAAATGGGGAAGAACTTATGCGGGCGTCATATTGATGCGGGTGAACTGCCGTTGTGGCTGTTCTCCCCATTGCTGCTTAGGTCTGGACTGATTGTTACGAGGCTGATCATTTGATGAATTTTGAATCATCACGGCCCCTACAGTCGGCCGGCGCTTAGTTCTCCCTAATCCTTTTTGAGAGTACACAACAACTGCCTCCTTCTTGGCTAGAAATGGCTTTTTAATAGTTGTAGATGGAGAGGCATCCCTTTGAATCTTCCCACTCTTAATACCAGCTTCCACCTGCTCGCCAGTCAGAATCAATTCAGTAAACCCTGCGGAAGAGCTCCCGATCAAATGGTTGAAGAAAGGGCCAGATAGGGTCCCCAAGAACATATCAACTAGCTCCCTATCTGAAAGCGGTGGCTGCACTCTTCCGGCCAAGTCGCACCATTTCTGGGCGTATTCTTTGAATCCCTCATTTGAGGCCATCCCCATACTTTGTAGCTGAGTACGGGTTGGCGCCAAGTCAGCGTTATATTGATACTGGCGATAAAAGGCAACTGCCAAGTCTTCCCAGTTATGCACTTCTGACCTCTCAAGCTGGTAAAACCAGTCTAGCTGTGTACCGCACAGGTTGTCCTGGAAGAAGTGTACCCAAAGATTTCTATCGAATGAGTGAGGTTGAATTCTTCTGACATACGACCTCAGGTGCATCTTCGGGCAAGACAGACCGTCGTATTTTGCAAAAGTTGGTACCTTAAACTTTGTAGGGATCACAATACCAGCAATCAATCCCAATTCTTCAAAATCTAACCCGGGAACCCTTTGCAGCTCCATAGCTTCCAGTCTATCCTCCAAGTTTTTGTATTTGTCGTCCGCTGGCTGGTATTGCTGCTCTGAGTAGTCTTCATCTTCCTCAACCTCTTCCTCTTCAGCCTCGGATTCAGAAGGTAATGCAGCCCCTTTTCCTTTACCGGTCCCCTCATCAGATGTGGAGGGGAATTCAAGAACTCTCCTAGCTTCATTCTCAAATCTTCTCCCCAGTGTAGTTACCCCAACTCTTTTCTTCTTCTCTTTTTCTTTTTGTTGCTCTTTATTCCATAGCAGTGTTTTAAGATCCTCCTGACCCTTTGCCAAGGTCATAAGGAGCTGTTGAAACTGCGAGTTTTGTGCCTGCAGATCTTTGACCGTCTGTTCAAGATCCATCTTACTGAAATAAACAGTAGAAAGATAAGGAAACCTGGTGTGAAGACCTGTTTATGCATATGATGAATGATATGTTTATTCATGCAATGCATTCAAGGATTTAGAAATTCAAAATTGTTGTAGACAAAAAGAACACACATCATATTAATAAGAAGAAATTTTGTCAGTACATAAATGCCCCATGGGCCAAATATTACAAAAACTTCTTAAGGTAAAAAGACGTTGCGCATCCTTTTTGGTGCGATGTAAGTGTTGAGGGTCTCCTCCTCGTGAAGTCGGCAGGTAAGCTCCAAAACCTTCTTCTCACTGGCGTAGAAGCTGGCTTCAAAAGTATTCCGTTCTTCCTTGAGTTGGATCCAACTCTTCTGCATTTCCTCCCATGATGTTGGCATGTCAGGATGTAGGATGGTGTATGGAACCTCTCCTTCCTTAACAGGCTCTTTAATCAAAGGGAGAATGTGAGGGTAAGGCATCATAAGACTCTGGGCACGGGTTCGTACCCACTTGAGATATGGCTCAAGAGGGATGGAGTTCTTGTGCCCCAGTGTCTTACTATCTACCTTGTTAGGAATCCTCCAAGCTCTGATGAATCTTTGGCGAAGTCCTTGCGCATCGTTGTCGAAGTCAAAAACTAGGTCAGGAATCAGCATGTCATGAGGGCCATCCCTCCAAGCATATCCAAATTGTCTCAAAGCTAGACAAGGGTTGTAGGTAATGCCTCCCCTAATGCCAAGTAATGGAACATTAGGGAACTCACCACAATGATCGACGATGATGACATTTTCTCTGGACCGAGAACACCAATGTACATCAGAATGTGTGAGGGTCATCAACCGTTGTGACCACCTTAAGCCTTGTTCATTCTTCAAAACAGATTGTGGAAGGTGAGAAATAAACCACCTTGCAAGGAGAGGAGTACAGCACATGAGAACACCTCTCTTCCTCATTGTTCGTGTGTAAAATAAGTGGAGGATGTCCCCAAGCAATGTAGGTATGGGATTCCTAGATAGGAAAATCTTGACAGCATTGACATCTATAAGTTAGTCAGGATTTGGGAACAAGACCAACCCATAAATAAGGAGTGCCACAATCTCTTCAAAGGCTTGCAGATCCAGGGAATTCCAACACTCTTGTGCCTTCTCAAACAAGAATTTTTCCAAGAAGCCTTTGACACCACTTCTAGTCTCCCAATGCCCCTTGATGTCAGATGGTTGCAAGTGTAGTGCTTGAGCAACATCTTCAGGCTTTGGTTCTTTTTCCGTACCGTTGTAGGGTAGTTGATTAAGAATAGGAATTCTCAGGAGTTGAGAAAATTCCTCCAAAGTAGGCACCAATTGATAGTCGGGGAATGTGAAACAGTGGTGAATGGGGTCAAAGAACTGGAACAACACTTTCACCATGTCTTCTTCAATACTGGTGTTGACTAGGTTGAGTAGTCTACCATGTCTTTCACTAAAGAGAGAGCTTTCTGGAATTCTGGATGTAAGCTCCTTGAGTTGAGGAGGGATTCTCACAAGGTTGACTTGGATAGTTTTCCTGCGAAGAATTTCCATGACCTACAAAACAAGAACAAAGATGAAGATCCAAACCCTTGAAATGGTTAGTGGATGCATATGATGCTTTATGATGTTCATGATGTATGCACAAACATATGTACAAGCAAGTCACACAAAACCCTAGTTTCAGGCTTGCATGAGGTTTCATAGGTAAGTACCCTCTTGAGTTTAGTTGGCTTAAAAACCTGTCCTATAAATAGTAACCGGGTTCTAAGGAGCTCAATATCATTGAATTGTTTTCTATGCTCACTGTTTTGGTTTAGCCACTTAACTAGCGACCAAAATATTCCAAGAAAACAACCCTCAATGAGTGTAGTATCGAGTTTCTACCAACTTCAGACTGCACCAAAGCCGGTCATCTCACTACCCCTAATGAAAGGCCAAGATGGTCAAGTAAGGTTCTAGGTCATTAGTGCTTAGTGACATTACTCAGCGGCCCCGTACTCTCCTTGATTGAACTCAAGAGTTACCGGTACTCACAAATATGTCGCACTAATATAGCTATTGCTTCAACCGTGTCGGTATACCCCGTACAGTTTCCACAACGTATTGCTATCTATGAATGTTTCCCAAATCCGGGTGTAGGATTTCAAGCCCAAACAAGAGAACCAAAATGTAAAGCAATCAAAGCAAACAATTAATCATGCAAAAGGGTGATCTAGGCCCTAAGGTTACTCCACTTTTATTTTTGTCCCCAACAGAGTCCCTAGTTCTGTGATACGGTGGGAGAACTGACTTGAGTTTTTCGTTTATTTTCGCAAATGTTTCGGTTTAGCAAGAGTCGCCACCGACTTTTTATTTTATCCTAAGGAAAGGTTAAAAAGCATAGGAAAAACCTTTGAGATGTTTTCTTGGGTTCGGGGAGTAGATTATAGAAAGGGAAGGTATTAGCACCCTTTCTATCCATGGTTATCCATGGGCTCTTAGTTACTTGCTTAGATCACTTGCCTTTGCTTTTCAATTGTTTGAAATGGTACTTTGTGTGGTTTTTGAAAATGTTTTGAAAAAGATGCCTTGTCTAGGCAACCATTGTAACAATTCTTTACTCGAATGTTTTACAAAGGTGTTTGTCTTTTTGAAAAGATGTTTCAATGTTTTTGAAAGTTGTTTTGAAGTTGTGTTGTGATGTGTGTTTTGAAAAATGGCAAGGATTGTTTTGCAAGTTTGGTCAAGTAACCAAGAGCTATCTACCCTAAATTTCTCAAAGATCTTTCTCATGTTTTAACCCTTTTAACAGTGTTGTTTCACCATTGTATTTGGGGAACAACCTTGTGTTAGGATGTTAACGGGACGGGCGCGGGTCATCGTTTAGACCATGAATGCAATAGTGCCAAGTGTCTTTGGCAATTTTTCTCTTTAAGGGACTTGATCATTTTTTAGGCAACTTGAGAAGGCGTCATCGAGGGACTATGATCATTTGATTTGTTTTAGTTTTGCCAAAGACACTCAACATGCAACATGGCCCATTTTTGAAGGCAACAAGTGGAGTAACCCTAAGGGTGCAAGTGTGCATTGTGTTTGTTTTTCATACATGTTTATATTTGAATTAGGTCAAGCTATTTGTTGATTTTATTTGCATACAAACCCTAGGTCTATCATGGCATAATTTGAAAGCTTTTAAATGCGGAAATTTAAATGCTAAGCTATTACAACAATGATTATGGGGATGGGGGTACAAATGTTTGAATGGGAGGATATTTGACAAGAAATTAAATCTAAACTATTACATCCATATCGAATATACAAATATTTAATTGTACAATATTAAAATAAATACAATAAATATGCAAAATGTATTATGCACAAAATGATTTTTTATGTATGTGAAAGTATTTTTTCATGTGAGATATAAACAAAAATAAAAAGGTCAAATTTTGAATATTTTTGTGGTTTTAGGGTTAAACCCTAGTTTTTTTTTGAATAAACATTATTATTTATTGATTATGCACAAAATAAATTAATTTATGCACAAAATAAAAAGTATATGGTTAAAAAGGTATTTTTGATGTCATATATTAATAAAAATAAAAATGTATTATTTTCATATTTTTGTCCTAAATATTTAATAAAATATGTATAAGTATATATTATATATATTTAATAATGCTAAATATATACAAAAATAAAATATTAATTATTTACAAAAATGTGTATTTTTAGAAAATGTTTTCAAAATGTAAATAAAAAATAATAACTGAAAATAAATATATTTTTTGTATTATTTTTTAGTGTTTTAAACAAAAGGTATTATATTTATTTACATATATATGCTAAATAAAACAAATAAATGCCAAATAAATGCAAAAATGTATGGAAAAATATTTTTGATATTTTTTATATTTGAGCAAAAAATATTAAGTCAGAATCAAAAAGAAAAAGTCAAAAATGATAAATATTTCACACAATGGGCCAGGGGGGTGCAAATGGAAAAAAGGGGTGTGAACAGCAAGTTGACTCAGGCCCAGCCCAAGTCAACTTTGTATTCAACCTTCAGCAACCTGTTTGAAAAAACGCGCGCTTCTCCTTGTCCAACACAAACTCCTGATTCCTTGACTTTTAGCAAAAACTCATAACACAAACATTATAGAGCATCAAGAGACGAATTCAGACAAATAAAATACTTGACCTAACTCTAAGAAACGAAGGAGAATTTTTTCATCCCAAATTTCTGACCTAATTTTTCTTCAATGTTCATGGCCAAAATTCTCACAGCATACTCAATATAAATGAAAAGTAATCATATGTATGGCTTCAAGGCTATGAGTAGAGAATGTTTCATTCACAAACCTAAGCCTAACTCTCCCTATATTTAGAGATATAAGTTCATGGTTTTACCTGTTTCAGCTTGAATCATGTACAACAATGTGGCCAACTTCAATGGAGTTTGAGCTTCTGTATAGCTTACCTGAAGTCCAAGGAAGCTTCTCCAACACTTAGCTTGCTTGGAATCACTCTGAATCGTGCTATGGAAGTCCACCTGCAAAAGTGAAAAGTGAAAATGGCAGATGAGGTTAGGGGTGTTACACCATGTGTTTGAGGCTTGGGATAGTTTCAATATATGATATGCAATGTGTTTGCAAGGTTTTTAGTCAAAGTGCACGAGCAAACTGAGTTGTGCAACTCAATCTGCAGGGATGCCCTGTTTTTTGCAACAAAATGGTGTTTCTGAGTTTTGGGAGGTATGAAGGACCAATCAATCGTGCTTTAGGTTAGTTGGGATGTATGGAAGGTGAGAACAAAGTTTTTGTTTGGCTGTGCTTGCAGGAAGTGAGAGTTGTGTCTATTTTGCAAACTTGCTTGTTTTTGAAGTAAGAAGGTTCAAGTCCTTATGCAGGCCTGTGTACCCTCTCTATCTATGCTGCACAAATTACTCTTGATCAGTGGGATTTATGTACAAACTCTTGCCTCAAAAGATCTGGCCCATGCCTCTTGGATTTGGTATTTGACATAAAGCACTACTTTTCAAAAATGGCAAGTTTGCTTTTTCTACTTAAGGGATAATTCTATGTGTAATGACCAAATGCACAAAACAATGCTTGAACACAATGGTTAGGCATTTAATTATGGAGTGAAAACTTGGTTTAGAGGCCTGCAAGCAAGTACCAAGCATGCTGATTTGAAAATGAAACTTGTATGAACATGTATTTGGTTATGAACAAAAGTGAATTTTGCCCAACTTTGCAAATTCGATTCTCCCTAACCACAAGTGTGTTTGAGAAGTTCTTTGACAATTTGGAAAGCTTGTAATGTGTGCTACAATCCATATTTGTAATTAAAATTGAAACTCCAAGTGGAAGTATGTGAAAAATGGCCAAGAAGTTGGACAAAAATCCTGCCTAGAATAGGTCCAAATTTCTCTAAGTTAAAAATGTTTTGCACCCTTGTTCTAAAAATCATAACTTGAGCTACAAGCTTCCTTTTAGAAAACTTTGTGAATCAAAGTTGTAGATTCTGTAATGGACTACAACTTTCATGTTTCAAGTTTTGTTTGAATCCATTTGCATCTTGATGAAAAAATGGGACAAAGTTAGGAAAAAATAAGGAAATTTCATAACTTAGAAAATTTCTAAGTTATGAAATTTCTTCATTTTAAACCCTAATTTGCAATTTTGGGTTTTTTGATGAACAAGTTTCATAATTTGACATGTCTTGATGAAAAATGAATCTTGGCACTTGATTTTGACCAAAAAGTCAAAGTTTGACTTTTCAGTATACAATCAAATTTTGATCAATTGACTGAAAAATTCATCTGTCAATCCTATGAATTTGAGATCTTTTGAACTTGTTGAATGTGTCAAGACAATGTCATTGAGTCCTTGAGTCCATGTGTGAGTTTGGTTTGCCATTGGTTAGGTCAAACAGTCAAAAATTGCCTTTGTGCAGTCAAAACCCTAAAAATGACCATTTTGCCCTTTTGGTGATCTGATCAAATTTCTTGTGGAATTGTGATCCAAACTTGACCAAATGGTTCATATGAGTTAATTATGTTGATGTGGGTCAAAATTCATGAGATTTGACTGTCAATTGGCCATAGTTGACTTTTTCCCCAATACAGCTGATTTCTAGGTCAACTGTCCAATTGACTGGGCAAAGATTAGAATCAAGGCTTGAAACTTGGTATGGATAAACTTGTGAGTCCAACATGAAGTATGAAAGTCATTTTGGGCATTTTAGGTCAAAACATCCCTCTGCAAACTCAAACCCTAATTTGGGTCAACAGTGCAAGGAGGAGCCTTGAGCAGAGCAAACCCTAACTTGATCTTGAGTTCCAAGAGTCTTGTGATGGGAAAATGTTGATGAAATGAGAGGGAAAATTTTGGGGTACAACAGGTGATCTACCATTTTAATTTCAAGTAATCTTCCCATACAACCTATTAACCATGCATCTAATAGTTAACTATTTGCAGGAATTTAAGGTGCGAAAAATAAACCTAGCTATTACAAGGCTTTGGCAGTTACATAATCATCTTGACTGAAAATAAAAATGCGGAAGCTTAAAACCCTAATTACTATTACAACCTCGAAATAGTTACAATAATAATAAAAAGAATTAAAATGCGCGCGGCAAATTAAATGCGAAAAAAAATTGAAAACCCTAAAAATATAATTGAAAAAATATTTAAGTTATTTTTGAAAAAAGACTTAATTAGGTTATGTACAACTAAAACCCTAATTCTAATTATTTTTAATTATAAAAAAAAGAATTAAATTAACCTAATTTAAACTAAATTAAATGATTCAAGAAAATAAAATATTTTATAAAAAAGATTTTATGTGTTTTTTTGTGGTTTTTATTTGAGAAAAAAATTTAATTACAAATTTAAAACCTAATTTCTAATTAGTTTATTTACAAAAAAAGAATTAAATTAACCTAGTTTCTAATTAAATTAATTAAAGAAATAAGTATTTCATGAGAAAAATGATTTTTTTGTGTTTTTGTGACTTTTTATTAAATAATAAAAAAATTATTTTTTGATGTTAATTAAAATAATTAAGGAAATAATAAAAGAATAAAAAATAAAAAGAATAGAAAAAGAGAAGAAATGGGCCTGTGTTATGCTGAATAGTGGGGTGTATTATTGAATTTCCCTGGCCCAATAATGCTAATCCCAGTCAACATGCCTGATCCCATGGAGTGTTGACTTGAGGGTGCATCATGGTCTCTCATTGCTATGCGTTGGACCTGGCTGAGTGATGCATCAAGTGGTTGAATGGTGATGGAATATGATGGGCGTTTGGATGATAGACACACATGATCTATAAATGGAAAATAAGAAAACAATTTTGCTGGGACTTGGGATCAAACCCAGGTCCTTGTGTTCACCAACAAAGCGCCTCACCACTGGGCCAACTGGCTTGTTTGTTATTATACTGAAAACAAAATATAATATGGAAAAATAAATGATTAGTGGATAAAACGCGCGAAATTTCAAATGACCCAATGGTTGATTGCCATGCCATCGTCTTCTCAAAGAATCCGTCGTTTTAGGCAAAGACCTATACCCACGGACAAACTTCCATAGCTAGAAACCTGTAGCCAAAAACCCCAAAACACATGTGGAAACCCTAACAATGGCAAGTACAGATATAGGCTTCAAAAAAGCAATTAAACTATTCGGTCAGCTTGCAAACATGATAAAGATCACAAATATGTCAATCAAATGTGCTAATAATGCCAGAATTGATGTAATCGATTTCAAGAAATAAAGCAAACTGTGTGAGTTATAGCGTGTTTTTCTGAGCGCGAGAGGACTTGCAAATGATCCAGTTAGCTTCAGAGATGCTCCAGGATGCGATTGGCAATGTTGGAATGGCTTGAATTGGCCTGTAGTTTGAAATCCGATTCACACTTTTCTTTGAAATTTTGGAGTTTTGGTTCTTGCTTTTTCACGACTGTAACCCTTGTCTTATGCCTTGTACATGTTCATTATATATCCTAGAACGAATTAGGGTTATAAAACTGGCTTGTATCTTTGCAATTATGGAAGATTTTATTTGATTTCCATACCATATGCAAACTTGCTATATTGAGCCAAATTATCCCTTTCTTGTACCAATCATGCTTGATTCGATTTGGCCTTGATATTTCAGCATATTTCGATTGCAAACCTGTCAAAAAATCATATCAAAACAGATCTTTGATATTATTTGTCATTTATTTGATTTAATTTAAATTTTAATTGATAAAAAATAAAAATAAAATGAAAAATGAAGAAAATAATGTGTGGGTGAATATTTGGGTCGTGGATCATGCTACAAGTGAGGTGCAAGCATAAAAATTTAGGCCTATTTGGCGAAAAATGTAATTTTGAGCCCATTTGACTTTTGGAAATTTTGCAAAAAGGGCCAACTTTGACAAGGCATATCTCTTCCAATTTTAACCCTAGAGAGGTGTTCTTAGACTTTTTAGAAAGCTTAGGATGTCCCATAAGCAACCATTTTTGTCTCATCTCAATTGAGTCTTCCATGTTCATGTAAGAAGCTTTGACCCAAAAGGTGTTTTTGTTGACTTTTCAAAAGGACCCATAATGTATAAATTCTTATCTTCTTATGAGTGCATATTTTGAACTTGTGGGATGAAGATGAGTTGTAGGAAATTTCATCCTCTTCAAAATGAGCCTTGGATGGAAATTTTCTGAAAAAGTATGTGGAAGTTATGATTGGTCAAAGTTTGGTTGACTTTTCCTAAGAAACCCTAATTTAGCAACTTTTGGGTTTTGATGAATTTGGAGCATTCCTTGAGGAATCATGATCAACCATTGATAAAATGATGAAAGTAACTTCAAAATGTTGATGTTGACCAAAAATCTTGAAGTTTGACTGTATGTGAGCCACAGTTGACTTTTGACCTAATATAGTCGATTCTCAAGTATCTGAGCAGTTGACTGAACAAAGTTCTTGTGCAAGGCCTGAAACTTGACATGGAGGGTCTTGAGAACATATTAGTACCATGGAGAGCATATGAGGTCTTTGGATTTCACCTATCCTGATGAAAATGGAAACCCTAATTTGAGACACACTGCCTTAGGAGAGAGTTTGTCTGGTTAACTCTTGGGCAAACTTGAGCAAATTGAGGATCTCTAGAAGTATGTATTGAGTAAAATGAGAGGGAAATTTTTGGGGTACAACAACTGCCCTTGTTCAATCTTCTTAAACCTGAGGATGTAGATTGGCTCATCTACCTTTCGTTATCTGAAGGTGGAAGATGATTGAACACTAGAGTGCCCAGAAATTTGCACTCGCATGAAGTAACACTTGATTTGTGATATCGGGAATGGGCTTATAGATGCCATTTGGAAGTTGCTGGAGAATTGTCAGAGATGGGCTTAAAGATGACATCCAAGATGTGACGGAGTACCGTCGGAGAATGGCTTAAAGATGCCATCTAGAGGATGTTGATTTCCTGAGATATTCCTTCAATGAGAGTTCCTATTTCTGTCATTTGAGGAGGAATCTGCTGAGGACTGTTGGTATCTGTCTTGGGGGAAATAGAATTTTAGGAGCTTCAGTTGTCCATTATTCTACTGGGGGAATAACTCCTGCTTGAGGAAGTGGAAGTGAACTGTATATCTGGTCAAGGTACAAGCTGCACTGCGACTTACCGAGGAAATGCGAAACCAATCGTGTTTGATCAGGTCCAGGTCTTATAGTGTTGTGAACTGTTGTCTGGAGATAAGAGAGAAGGAACCTGGATAGTAAGGTTATGAGAAGGAACCTGGATAGTAGGGTTGCTTCGAAATGAAAGCCTGGATAGTAGGGCTGTGAGAAGGAACCTGGATAGTAGGGTTACTTTGATATGAAAGCCTGGATAGTAGGGCTACGAGAAAGAACCTGGATAGTAGGGTTACTTCGATATGAAAGCCTGGATAGTAGGGTTGTGAGAAGGAACCTGGATAGTAGGGTTACTTCGATATGAAAGCCTAGATAGTAGGGCTGTGAGAAGGAACCTGGATAGTAGGGTTACTTTGATATGAAAGCCTGGATAGTAGGGCTGTGAGAAGGAACCTGGATAGTAGGGTTACTTCGATATGAAAGCCTGGATAGTAGGGCTGTGAGAAGGAACCTGGATAGTAGAGTTACTTCGATATGAAAGCCTGGATAGTAGGGCTGTGAGAAGGAACCTGTATAGTAGGGTTACTTCGATATGAAAGCCTGTATAGTAGGTTGTGAGAAGGAACCTGGATAGTAAGGTTATGAGAAGGAACCTGGATAGTAGGGTTGCTTCAAAATGAAAGCCTGGATAGTAGGGATGTGAGAAGGAACCTGGATAGTAGGGTTACTTCGATATGAAAGCCTGGATAGTAGGGTTGTGAGAAGGAACCTGGATAGTAGGGTTACTTCGATATGAAAGCCTGGATAGTAGGGTTGTGAGAAGGAACCTAGGTCGTAGGGTTACTTCGATATGAAAGCCTTGATAGTAGGGCTGGTGGGAAGAAACCTGGATAGTAGGGTTACTTCAAAGCGATAGCGTAGATTAGTTGACCCGTTTGGTTTCGGGAACTAAGTCTCCATTAGTCATCTGTAGATGTGATCTGTATAACTGCTGGATTATTTGAAGCTAATCATCTTTTCCTGCAAAAGATATCAGGGTTAATTATATGCATGAAATGCAGGGTGAGATGATGTTCTCAAAATAAATGAGATTATGCTGTATATGATATGTATGCGTCTGTCATGATATATGTTCATGAAATGCTATCGGGCTATGCTCGCGTCTTGGGAAAATAAATCCTTGACAATTGCTAGAGATTTGTAAATATTCTGTCGGGAGGAGATGCTGCTTGAGAATAAACTCTGTGGAGAATGAACTTAGAAAATGTATTCTTGTAGATGAAGTGATGAACTCTGTCGGGGATCGAGCCTTTGTATTTGGAGAAATAACATCTTCTCGGGGGATGAAATTTACTGACTCGTCCGCGATTATGAACCTCAGCTGGGGTGGTTACGTCCTGTTTTGGGAAAGCTGACATTAATGCCTTTGGATACTTTTACTCCATGGGGAGCGTATGTATCAATAATTATGTTCCCAAGCTAGCTTTTTCCTGATACCTGCTGGGCAGAGTAACTGTAGGGTTTGGTACTTCTTGTTTTTTCCCCTGTTTATAGAATTACGAGTAATTGTCTTTTGTTTCTTACGTAAGTATTTATGAGCAGCAATCATTTTCAAATGCATATATCAAAACAAAACAGAAAAAACATATTGAAGTTTCTTGTGAAAATGACTTGTATTGATTTTTGAAGTTGGCCTGTAATAGGCGTTTTTGTACAAAGAGGCTGACGCTTTAGTAAGAAAACGCCGCTGAAAGATAGAAATTATACAACTTGTGTAAAAGAAAGAAAAACAGCTATGTGAAACAACCCCATTGGGTTCCGACTCTGCTATTGCCTTTATATCTTCAAGCGTCTCATTACTTTACTATTTGGCCGAAGGTTGATCAGATTGGTTGGTGTCATCCGAGCTTGATAGTAGATGTCGAAGTCTGGTCGCAAGATGATCCAATAAGACATAATGATACGCTTCAATCCCTAACTTTTTCCTAGACCGCCCTTTCGGGTTTTCAGTCCACTGGGATACCCCTTTTTTCCCAAGCCGCCCTTTCGGGTTTTCGACTTGCCGGGTGTACAAATTTTTCATTTTCATCCCTTACTTTTGCCCGAATCCTTTTAATTCACCGGGAAGCCCTTATTTTTGCCTAGGCCAGTCAACCTAGTGGGTCTTTGATTAGGCGTAGTATCTTTTCACTATGTCTGTATTGACAGGGTGAGGAAGGTCGTCACCATCCATGGTGGTTAGAATCATGGCTCCTCCTGAGAAAATGTTCTTAACCACAAATGGCCCTTCGTACGTGGGGGTCCATTTTCCCCTGGGATCACCTTGCGGCAATATGATGCATTTGATTACTAGATCCTCGACTTGATATTTTTGACGCCTGACTTTCTTGTTAAAAGCCTTGATCATTCGCTTTTGATACGTCTGACCATGGAAGATAGCCGTAAGTCTTTTTTCATTGATTAGATTTAACTGATCAAGTCGGGTTCAGATCCAGTCGTCCCCGTTTAAACCCGCATCCTTCATAATCCTGAGAGAAGGTATCTGGACTTCGATGGGTAGGACTGCCTCCATGCCATACACCAGAGAGTAGGGTGTTGCCCCTGTTGACGTCCGTGCTGAGGTACGGTACCCATGAAGAGCAAATGGTAACATCTCATGCCAGTCTTTATATGTCACCATCATCTTCTGCACAATCTTCTTGATGTTCTTGTTAGCTGCTTCAACAGTGCCATTCATCTTTGGCCGGTAGGGGGAAGAATTATGATGTTGTATCTTGAACTGTTTACAGAGCTCGGTGATCATTGTATTGTTGAGATTCATACCATTGTCAGTAATAATTCTCTTTGGCATACCATATCGACAGATCAGATTATGTCGGATAAACCGCGCCATGATGTTCTTGGTTACTGTAGCAAAAGAGGCTGCCTCAACCCACTTCGTGAAGTAATCAATGGATACTAGGATGAAGCGATGTTTGTTGGAAGCGGTGGGCCTGATTTCTCCGATCATGTCAATGCCCCATATTGCGAAGGGCCACAGAGCTGTCAAGACGTTTAAGGGGACTGGAGGTACATGGACCTTATCAGCGTAGATTTGGCACTTATGACAAGTTCGAGAGTACTGATAACAATCGACTTCCATAGTGGACCAGTAATGTCCCTCCCGTAGGATCTTCTTGGCCATGGTGTGTCCACTAGAATGGGTTCTGAAGGTGCCTTCATGTAAATCTGTCATGATCCTCTTTGCTCCACTTTTGTCTACACGCCGTAGTAGTGTGGAGTCATGGTTGCGTTTATAGAGGATTCCATTACTGAGGAAGAACTTTGCAGCGAACCTTCTCAGAAACTTCTTATCGTTGACAGATTCCCCTTCGGGATACTCTTGAGCTTCGAGATACCTTTTGACTTTGTGAAACCAGGGTTTGTCTGCCACTTCTTCGGTATCGATCTCACAACAGTGTGCTGGTTCATCCAACCTCTCAATGGTGATTTGGGGAGCTTCATTGTCCCACCTGACCTTGAACATTGGCGACATGGTAGCTAGCACGTCCGCTAACTGATTCTCTTCTCGTGGGAAATATTCAAAGGTGATCTCTTCAAAATGCGGCAACAGTGTCAGTACATACTCTTTGTAAGGGATAAAGTTCGGGTGCTTCATATCCCACTCGCCTTTGATATGACTTATCACCAGAGTGGAATCCCCGAATACACTCAAGAACTTGATCCTTAGGTCAATAGAAACCCTGAGACCCATAATGCATGCTTCATACTCCGCCATGTTGTTGGTGCAGTTGAAACATAATCGGGCAGTGAACGGAGAATGACAGCCCTCAGGAGATATGATTACGACGCCAATACCATTACCCAGTGTGTTTAAGGCTCTGTCAAAATACATAGACCATCAGGATCCCTCCTCGAGTCCTTCCTCCGGTCCAGGTTCTTCGTAGTAAGTCACCAACATGATATTCTCATTCGAGAACTCGAAATTCATGGATTGGTAATCATCCACGACCTGATGAGCCAAATGATTGGCCAATACACTCCCCTTGATTTCTTTTTGGGTTGTATATTGTATGTCGTACTCGGTTAAGATCATTTTACACCTTGCTATCCTTCCGAAGAGAGCGGGATTCTCGAAATTGTACTTGATCGGATCCATCTTTGATATCAACAAGGTAGTGTGAGTCAGCATATACTGTCTCAGTCGGCGAGCAACCCATGCCAAAGCGCAACAAGTTTTCTCGAGCAATGAGTATCATATCTCACAGTCGGTAAACTTTTTGCTAAGGTAGTATATTGCGTGCTCTTTTCGACCAGACTCATCATGCTGCCCCATCACACACCCCATTGAATTGTCTAGCACTGTCAAGTATAATATCAAAGGTCTTCCTTCAACTGGAGGCATCAGAATTGGTGGTTCTTGAAGGTATTCCTTGATTATTTCAAAAGAGGTATGACATTCATCATTCCACTTTACCACTTGATCTTTCTTCAGAAGCTTGAAGATTGGCTCACAAGTAGCAGTTAGATGTGAAATGAATCGGCCAATGTAATTTAGGCGTCTCAAGAAACCTCTAACTTCCTTCTCTGTACGGGGAGCCGACATCTCTTATATGGACTTCACCTTTGCAGGGTCTACCTGAATACCTTTGTCATTGATGATGAATCCCAAAAGCTTACCAGACCTTACCCCGAAGGTGCACTTGTTCGGTTTTAACCTCAACTTGTACGTCTTCAACCTATCAAATAGATTTTGTAGATGATCAAGATGTTCTTCTTCAGTTTGAGACCTGGCTATCATATTGTCGACGTAAACCTCTATCTCATGGTGAATCATATCATGGAACAAGGCGACCATGGCGTGCTGATAAGTTTCCCCAACATTCTTCAACCCAAACGACATCACCTTGTAGCAGAAAGTGCCCCACTGTGTAACGAAGGTTGTCTTCTCCATGTCTTCCGGAGCCATCTTGATCTGGTTATAGCCAAAAAAACCATCCATGAAGGAAAATACTTTGTGTTGTGCGGTGTTATCAACCAGAACATCGATGTGGGGAAGCGGGAAGTCATCCTTGGGGCTTGCCCTATTCAGGTCTCTATAATCCACACACATCCATGCCTTACCGTCCTTCTTAGGTACCGGAACGATGTTGAAAACCCACCACGGATAAGAAGTGACATCTAAGAATCCTGCGTCGAACTGTTTCATGACCTCTTCCTTGATCTTCTCCGACATTTTAGAGCGCATATGACAGACCTTCTATTTAACCGACAAACAATCTTCTTTAGTCGGTAGGCGATGTACCATAATATCAGTGTCCAAACCAGGCATGTCTTCATAGGACCAGGCGAAGATCTCAACATAGTCGTGCAACACTGTATCAACCTCTATTTGATGCTAAGCTCCAGATTTGTACCTATTTTAACCTCTTTTCTGTCTTCCTCAGTACCCAAGTTCACTGTCTCAACTAACTCTTCATGAGGCTGCATGACCCTTTCTTCCTGCTGTAATAGTCTAGCAAGTTCTCCAGGCACCTCACAATCATCCTCACATTCGTCCTCAGCTTAGTTGATCGTATTTTTGAAGTCATAACTGGAAATAGCAGAGTTGTTATCAATGGGATCTAGAGTGGATATGGATCTGCAGTATGATACGTGAGTGTGTGTAAGAGAATAGCTGTTTTGATAAAGTGAAAATAGAAAAGAAAAACAGAGAGTGCAAAATTTGTATGCAATAAACATCCAATGCTTTATTAATGATATATGAAATGACAAATAACAGCCCTCACAAACAAAACCAGTGTGCCTCGGGCAAGGCACAAGGCCGTAAAGTTTTAAATTGTTTATTACAAATCTTAAAACAAATAGGTCAATTACTGTGGAATAAAAGAAACTGGTATAAAGTCCCTAGCCGTCCAGTTACTCGGTCCACCATTGGTAGTTGGGTAGATCCAGCTGTCGATGTCTGAGTCCTCCTCGCTGTCTTCAATGGCATTAATTCCCCGATTACTGATGTGCATGGGAGGTACTCCAGTCCGAGCGCGTCGAACAACCCTTTGAGCCCCTGTAGTAAAGCCCAGACCAAATTTGTCAGTTTTGTGAGTGAAATCAGGGAGCTGACCCCAATTGGTACACTCACCTTCTTCAACCAGGGCCCTGGCGTCCTTAAGGGAAGCCATCTTCAGAGGAGGTTTGCTGTTGGTAGTAGTTTCATTTGATGCTAAGATCTGAGGGACCTCTTCGAAATTCTGACAAGGAGTTTCTATGAATTCCCCGTCCATCTCTATGTAACAGAAGGAATTGAGATGGCTCACCATATACTCCTCTTCACCCCGCACTGTGACAATCTTCCCTTTTACCAGATACTTCAGCATTTGGTGGAGTGTGGAAGTAACTTCCCCATCCTCGTGGATCCAAGGACGACCCAGCAAACAAGAATACAACGGCCTGATATCCATCACATAGAAGGTGGACCCAAAAGTATGAGAACCCACTTTGATAGGGATGTCCACCTCCCCGTGCACCATTCTCTTCGATCCGTCAAAAGCCCTTACCACAATGTTACTAGGCTTTAACGTCAAACCCTCGCAATCCAGCCGTCCAACGCCTTCTTAGGAAAGAAATTTAGTGAAGACCCAATATCTACCAGCACATGAGCCATAGTGGTGCCCCTGCATTCAATCGAGACATGCAGAGCATCATTATGCTTCCTTCCCTTTGGTGTTAAGTATGCATTTGAAAAACCCAGTGTCACACGCATTTCTGGCCCTCAATTGCGAAAATGATGATATGTAAAGAAATGTAGCGGTAAGGATTTGAGATTAAGCCATCAATTGACTTAACTCAACACAATGAAGTCGCCACCACACTTTATTATTTCCAAAGGGAAATGGGAAAAAAGAAAACAAAACCCAAAAAGATCAGAGATCGAGGTACGGGGGTCGGTTATGCAAAGGGAAGGTATTAGCACCCCAAGCATCTACGGTACTCCGCAGGATCCGCTTTGTTTGGTTTCTTTTAAAAGGAGTGTTATGTAAAGGTTTACTTGCTAAAGCAAAAGAATGAATGTTTATTTGCAAACAAAAGAAAATGAAATGTTTTTTTATTATTTTTGTTGCTCGCCTTGGGTCGTAAGACTTAATACCTACGTACTCCCTCGTGCAATGGGAAAGTCAGAGCACCGTAGTTCGGCTAGAAAAGACTTGTCTGTTGATTGATTTTAAACAAAGAGACAAGTCATCATTGTTAGGAGAGAAATCTCGACTAATGCCCATAAGGTGTGAGAAAGATGGACCCTGCGTCAGCAAGAGTGAGGGTTTGAGAACGCCTCTAGCACTCGAGTGAAAAAGTTGACACCTTTATAACCATGTGGATAGGAGAATGTTGCTCGACTATCAATGAATCATGTCTCACCTTGAAAAAAAAGGTTTGAAGGTGTGATACGGTGGCCAGAATCGGGACGTGTTTCCCTATTTTTTAAGGAATTTGCTGGTTTGCGTTTTGCGTTTGTGTTTGCAAAATGTCGTGGTAAGCAAGAGTCGCCACCGACTTTTATTTTATCCAACAAGGAAAGGAAAAAGCACAGAAAAATCCTTTTTCGAGATATTTTTGAGTACGGGGGGTAGATTATAGAAAAGGAAGGTATTAGCACCCTTTCTATCCGTAGTTATCTACGGGCTCTTAGGTACTTGCTCATCATTTTCAAAATTGTTTTCTTTGTGTTTGTGTGCTTTGAAAAGTTTTTGTTTTGATTTTGATTTAACTCTTGCTTCTGTCTTCAAGAGTGTAATGAAGTGTTTTGAAAACTTGTTTGTAAAGGAGTGTAAGTGTGAAAAAAGTTTGTTTGGATTGAGCAAGTACTTAAGAACTAATCTACCTACTCGAAAAAAGAATCGTTCTATGTTTGTTTCCTTTAGACAGCGCTATCCCACTATTAGTGAGTTGGTAGCACCGTCGTTGGAGTTTGAGGGTAAATTTGAAAGGGACGTACGGCCACTAAAGCAATGTTAGGATGTCTTATTAATAACCCTAATGTCTAAGATCAATTTATCCGAGGCAACAATATTTGAGGCGACCTTTCCGAGGCAACTTTGATCTTTGGACAAAAGGACGACCACTAAAGCATCCTATACTCAATGACCGTTTACCGAAGGCAACCAAGTGGGAGTGTACCCTAGGAGTGCGCATGTGCGAGTGATTCAATTTTAGATTATTTATCTTTGCACATGTTTAGGGTTGTCTAACTGTTTTAAAATTAAACATACATTATTGTCATGCATCCTAATATCATACATCTAACATTTAATAGTTTGTGGAATTTAAAAGTGCGGAAATTAATCTAAGCTATTACAAGGCTTCGGGTATTTACATAGCCAAAAACAAACCCTTGAAAAGTAAAGCGGTAAATGTAAAAGTCCTAATTAAAACTATTACAAACTGTGAGCAGATACAATAATTGGGATAAAAAATAAAATAAAGCGCGCGATGACAAATTGGATCGAATGCGAACTAGGGTTATGACCCTTCTATCCTAATTAAAAGAAAAAAATGTTTTTGTTGTTTTTTTTATAAATATTTTTTAAAGAAAAAGATTAGGTTTTAAAAATAAATGTACAATCTAATTAGTGAACAAATTAATTAAAAATAATTACATGACTTATTTTTGTGTTTTGATTATTTTAGAAAAAGAAAAAAAATTAAGTTAGTAATAAACCTATTTATTCTAATTATTTTTAATTATTTACAAAATAATTAAAGTTTTTACCTAAGATTAAATCTAATTAAATTAATAAATTTATTGATAAAAAAATACCTAAATCTAATTGGTGAAAAATAATATTTTTTTGTGATTTTTGATAAAAATAAAATAATTTAATTGGTTGGTAAATAAATAAACAAATTAAAAGAAATAAAATACAATAGAAAAGAAAATAGAAAAGAGAGAATTGGCCTGAATAATGGGGGTGCAAATAGTCAGATCTGGGCCCAAAATGGTGAGGTCCATGTTGACCTTTGAGATCCAGTGTGATGCGTTTGAATTGGCTCATGGTGTTCCCTCCTGGATGGCCATCAGATTTAGCCATCTGACACTTGGCATGATTGATGATGAGGACATATGGTGGACCCCTGGTTGGTAAGCACGCTGGATCCTAAAAAGGAAAATAATATGGAGAAATAGGGGGACCTGGGATTCGAACCCAAGTCCTGGAACAATTGTCAATGCTACGTTCACCACTGCACCATTCGCTTCTGTTTGTACATAAAACACATAACAATAATAATATATAAAACAAATAATATAATAAAATATTCTGCACAAAATTGAAATGGCCAAATCAGGTGAAGCCACGTCTTCGTCCCCTTCCTCTCTCCGTGGCTAAAAGTTTGGGAACCTATACCTACGAACAACGTCTGTCGCTACAGCCCTGCCAATTCTCAAAATCACATACACGCGATATAAATGACCACCAAGGCCATGGTTAGATTCGTCTCATCCTTCTGAACATGACGATACCTTTTATCAAGGCCAATTTCTCCTGCAAGCAAAAACCCTAAAACGGAGCTACGAATCCTAGCCATGGTGAATTTTAGTACAAGCCATATAAATGCAATTAAACAATACAGGAAGCTTGCAAATGTTTCATGGATCAACAATATATGATTAATTCATCCTATCAATGCCTAAATCATGCTATTCGAGTTCAAGATTTCATGAGTTGCGTGATGGACTTACAGAGCTTTTTGGGATTGGAACGACTTGGTTCTTGATTGCTTTAGCTTGCTGACACTCCCAGGAATCGATTGTGATAACTAGAAGGCCTTGAGGATGCCTGGAAATAGGAATTCGATCTTACACTTTTCTTGATTTTTTTTCAAATGTTGCTTTGCTTGCTGCGCCTGTTTTTCACCTAGTTTTTTGGTCTGGCTTCGTTCTATATGTATTAAGGAATAGATTAGGGTTCCACAATTGATCCAAATCTTCCTCCATCAATGAGTTTGAATTTGATTTGATTCACTTTGAAAACTTTCCAAAATTGTCCTAAATCCAATCTTTTTATCCACCCTAATGCCTTGCACGAGTTTGATTACTTGCTAGCTGTAATTGCAACCTGAAACAAGCACAAAATCTCTTTCTTTCAATATTTTGGATTTTATATGATTTGTTTTGTTTTAAATTGAATTAATTCAAATAAAAATCAAAATAAATAATAAAAATAAGATATTGACAAGTGGAAAAGGCTAGAGCTCATGGACTATGTTTCCAACTCAAAACAAGTGAAAAAGATTGGGCCCATTTGGCAAAATTTGAAGTTTTAGGGATAGTTGACTTTTGGCAATTTTGCACAAAAGGTCAACTTCACCAATGCATAACTTCCTCAATTTTGAATCTTTGGAGGTGTTCTTGGACTTTTTAGAAAGCTTGAGATGTCCTATAAGCAACCCTTTTGGTGTCATCTCATTTTGATATTCCATGCTCATGTATGAAGCTTTGACAAAAAAGGTGTTTTTGTTGACTTTTCAAAATGACCTATAATGTCCAAATTCATAACTTCTTGTGAGTGCATATTTTGAACTTGGGAGATGAAGATGGATTGTAGAGAATGGAATCCTCTTCAAAATGAGATTTGGATGGGTCATTTCTCATAAAGTATGAGAAAGGTATGCTTGGTCAAATTTGAGTTGACTTTTCCTGCAAAACCCTAGTTTAGCAACTTTTGAGTCTTGATGAATTATGAGCAATCCTTGATGAATCATGATCAAAACTTGATCAAATGATGAAATATCCTTCAAAATGAGAATGTTGACCAAAAATATTGAAGTTTGACTGTATGTGGGCCATAGTTGACTTTTGTCCTAGCACAGTCGATTTTCAGGCCTTTGAGCAATTGACTGAGCAAACTTCCTCTGCAAGGCTTGAAACTTGACATGGATGATCTTGATAACATATTAGGACATTGGTGAGCATTTAGGATCACTTGGATTCAAGTATCTTGATGCAACATGAAACCCTAATTTTGAGGTAGACTGCCTTAGGAGAGAGCTTGTCTGACCAACCCTTGGACTACTTTGAGCAACTTGAGGATCTTTCTTGAAATGTTTTGAGAAATATGAGAGGGAAAATTTTGGGTTACAACAGCTGCCCCTGTTCAATCTTCTTAAACCTGAGGATGTAGATTGGTTTTCGAGCCTTTCGTGATCTGAAGGTGGAAGATGATTGAACACTAGAGTGCCCAGAAATTTGCACTCGCATGAAGTAGTATCTGTCTTGCGGTGTCGGGAATGGGCTTACAGATGCCATTTTGGAGATTGCCGATAGGGGGATGGGCTTAAAGATGCAATCTGAAGGAGTGTCGATCGCATATAAGATTCCTTAGCGAGAGCTTGTATACCTGTCGTTGAGGAAGATTCCGCTGGGGAAGGCTGATCTCTGTTGAGAGAAGTAGAAATTTAGGAGCTTTGGTCGTCCGTTATTCTACTGGGGAATCATCTCTGTTGAATTCTAGGAACTTTGGTCGTCCGTTATTCTACTGAGGAATTGTCTCTTAGTCGAGGAGGTGAAAATGAACTGTGATCTGGTCGTGGTCCAGGCTTCATAGTAATAAGACTGACTACTACCTGGTCATAATCCAGGCCTTAGAGTGACTTACTGGGGGGATGAGATTAAACTTGCTATCCAGTCGTAATCCAGGTTTCGCAACTTCTCAATTCTTATCTGGTCGTAATCCAGGTTTCAGAAGGAATTCAAATGTTATTCGATTGCATCCGGGCTTTTAACTTGAATTTAGGGCACACTAATATTTGGTGGACTCTGGGCTTCTTTGTAACTGTCTAGGTAAACTGCTATTCAGTCGAAATCCAAACTTCGCAGGGTCTTGTACTTTTATCGTTATCCAAACTTCGCAGGGTCTTGTACTGCTGTCTGGTCGTAATCCAGGCTTCAATCCTTTTATCGTTATCCGGTCGTAATCCAAGCTCCATAATACTTTACTCCTTATCTGGTCGTAATCTAGTCTTCAGAATACTTTACTCCTTATCTGGTCGTAATCTAGTCTTCAGAATACTTTACTCCTTATCTGGTCGTAATCCAGTCTTCAGAAGAGATCAAATGGCTATCCGGTCGTAATCCGGGCTTCCCCTTGGCTTTGGGCCAACTAACATCTGGTCGTAATCCGAGCTTCATAGTATCTGCCCGAGTGAACTGCTATTTGGTTGTAATCCAAGCTGCACAGTATCCCTTATCGGTCGAAATCCAGTCTTCACAATACTTGTATTGCTGTCTGGTCGTAATCTAGGCTTCACAATAATTTGCTGAGCTGTTATCCGGTCGTAATCCGGGTTTCATGGCTTGCTGAGGATTTAAACTATCATCCGGTCGACTCCGGGCTTCATAGCTTGAACTTTTGTGAGAATTTGATTGTATCTTCCCTGAAAGGTAAAGGTTAGCTGTATGTAATGCATGATGTGTATCAGGCAATGATGTTCTCAAAATATATGAGATCACGTTGTATGATGCTTATGCATATGTCATGATGTATGGATATGTAATGTTATTCTCTAGCTGGGGAAAATAAATCCCGGGTTGCTGCTGGAGAAAAGAATTGAATTCTTCATTTCCGCTGGGGATAATGAATGAAGATGATGGTGAGAATAAGCCTGCAGGAGAGGAAAACTCTGCTGGGTAATAAACTGATGAGGAAATGGCTCTGTGGGGAGAATATTGCCGACTCATTCGCAGTTGTGAGCCTCAGCTGGGGAGAGTTAACATTACTGTCTTTTTCTTACTCTGCGGGGAGTGAATGTACCTTAGTCATATTCTTCAGCTAAATCTATCCATGTACCTGGTGGATAGAGCAACTGTAAGGTCTGGGAAATTCTTATTTGCCCCCGTCTCTGATATTACGAGTAATCGTCTTTTGTTTCGCATGTAAATATTCATGAGCAGCAATTAATGTCAAATGCATATATCAAAAATGAACATTGGACGTTCTTGCAAAACAAAACAGAAAAAGAAAAATTTATTTGTGAAAATGAATTGTATTGACTTTGAAGTTTGGCCTGTAAATAGGTGTCTTTTGTACAAGAGGCCGACGTCCTAGTAAGAGAACGTTGCCGAACAATAGAGTTTATACAATTTGTGAAAAACAAAGAAAAACATCTATGTGAATAATCCCACTGGGTTCCAACTCTGCTATTGCCTTTATATCCTCGAGCGTCTCATCACTTTGCTACTTGGTTGAAGGTAGATCATATTGATTAGCGCCGTCCGAGCTTGATAGTTGATACCGAATTCTGGTTGCAAGGTAATCCAATGAGACATAGTGTTACACTTTGATCCCTAATTTTTGCCTGGACCGCCCTTTCGGATTTTTAGTCCACCGGGATACCCTTTTTTGTCCAAGCCGCCTTTTCAGGTTTTCGACTTGCCGTGTGTATAGTTTTTTTCCCATTTTCATCCCTTATTTTTGCCCGAACCCTTTTGGTTAGCCGGGAAGCCCTTATTTTTGCCTAGTCCAGTCGACCTGGCGGGTCTTTGATTATGCGTAGTATCTTTTCACTATGTCTGCATTGACGGGGTGAGGAAGGTCGTCACCATCTATGGTGGTTAAAATCATAGCTCCTCCTGAGAAAATGTTCTTAACCACAAATGGCCCTTCGTACGTAGGGGTCCATTTTCCCCTGGGATCACCTTGAGGTAGGATGATACGCTTGATCACCAGATCCCCAACTTGATACTCTTGTCGTCTAACTTTCTTGTTAAAAGCCTTGATCATCCGCTTTGGATACGTTTGACCATGAAAAATAGCAGTAAGTCTCTTTTCACCAATTAAGTTCAATAGATCAAGCTGTGTCTGGATCCAGTCATCTTCGCTCAAACCTGCATCCTTCATAATCCGAAGAGAGGGTATCTGAACTTCAATGGGCAATACGACCTCCATACCATATACCAAGGAATAAGGTGTTGCCCCTGTTGACGTCCGTGTTGAGGTACGGTACCCATGAAGAGCAAATGGTAACATCTCGTGCCAATCTTTGTATGTCACCGTCATCTTCTGCACAATCTTCTTGATGTTCTTATTAGCCGCTTCAACAGCCCCATTCATCTTCGGCCGGTAGGGAGAAGAGTTGTGATGCTGTATCTTGAACTGCTTGCAGAGCTCGGTGATCATCTTATTGTTGAGATTTGTACCATTGTCCGTAATGATCCTCTCTGGTACACCATATCGACAGATCAGATTGTGCCGAATAAACCGTGCCACGACGTTCTTGGTCACTGTAGCAAAAGAAGCTGCTTCAACCCACTTTGTAAAGTAATCAATTTCTACCAAGATGAAACAATGCCCGTTGGATGCAGTAGGTCTGATCTCGCCGATCATGCCGATGCCCCACATTGCAAAAGGCCAAGGAGCTGTCAAGATGTTCATAGGAACTGGAGGTATGTGTACCTTATCAGCATAGACTTGGCACTTATGACAGGTCCGAGAATGCTAATAATAGTCGGCTTCCATTGTGGACCAATAATATCCTTCCCGAAGGATTTTCTTTGCCATGGTGTGTCCACTGGAATGAGTTTCAAAAGTACCTTCATGTAACTCTGCCATAATCCTTTCCGCCTCGCTCTTATCCACACATCGCAGTAAGGTTGAATCATGATTACATTTGTAAAGGATACCATTACTGATGAAGAACTTTTCCACGAACCTCCTCAGAAACTTATTATCATTAACAGATGCACCCTCAGGGTATTCTTGAGCCTCAAGATATCTCTTTACCTCATGAAACTAGGGTTTATCTGTTACATCTTCAGTCTCAATGTCAAAGCAATGTGCGGGTTCGTCCAACCTTTCAATGGTAATCTGGGGAGGCTCGTTGTCCCACCTGACCTTGAACATAAAAGACATAGTATCTAGCGCGTCTGCTAACTAATTCTCTTCTCTAGGGAAGTGTTCAAAGGTTATCTATTCGAAGTGTGGAAGCAACGTCAATACATACTCTTTGTAAGGAATAAGATTTGGGTGCTTCGTATCCCACTCGCCTTTGATCTGACTGATCATGAGAGCGGAATTTCCGAATACACTTAAGAATTTAATCCTTAGGTCAATTGCTGTTCGAAGACCCATGATGCACGCTTCATACTCCGCCATGTTGTTGGTGCAATTGAAACATAGTCGGGTGGTGAATGGAGTACGAGAGCCTTCAGGAGATATGATCACAACGCCAATGCCATTACCCAAAGCGTTTGAAGCTCCATCAAAGTACATAGACCATCGGGATCCTTCCTCAGATCCTTCATCCGATCCAGGTTCTTCACAGTCAGTTACCAACATGATGTTCTCATCCGGGAATTCAAAGTTCATGGATTGCTAGTCGTCTACAGCTTGATGCGCCAAATGATCTTCCAACACACTTCCCTTGATTGCCTTTTGGGTCGTGTATTGGATGTCATACTCGGTCAAGATCATCTGCCATCTTGCTATTCTTCCGGACAAGGCAGGCTTTTCGAAGATATACTTGATTGGATCCATCTTTGATATCAATAGAGTAGTGTGAGTCAGCATATATTGTCTCAGCCGACGAGCAGCCCATGCCAAAGCGTAGCAAGTTTTCTCGAGTAACGAGTATCGCGTCTCGCAGTCGGTAAACTTTTTGCTAAGGTAATAAATAGCATGCTCTTTTTGGCCAGACTCGTCATGCTGCCCCAACACGCACCCCATTGAATTATCGAGCACTGTCAAGTATAAGATCAGAGGTATCCCTTCAACTGGAGGCATTAGAATAGGTGGCTCTTGGAGATATTCTTTGATCCTTTAGAAAGCGGCCTGACACTCATCATTCCACTTTACCACTTGATCTTTCTTTAACAACTTGAAGATTGGCTCACAAGTAGCAGTCAAATATGAAATGAATCGGGCAATGTAGTTCAGACGTCCCAAAAAGCCTCTGATTTCTTTTTTTGTTCGGGGAGCTGGAATTTCCTGTATAGCCTTCACATTTGCGGGATCCACTTGAATACCTTTATCACTTACGACGAAACCCAACAACTTACCAGACCTCACTCCGAAGGTGCACTTGTTAGGGTTTAACCTCAGCTTGTACAACTTCAACCTATCAAATAGCTTCTGAATATGGTCAATATGTTCTTCCTCGGTTTGGGATCTTGCAATCATGTCGTCAACGTACACCTCAATCTCATGATGAATCATGTCGTGGAACAAAGCGACCATGGCGCGCTGATAAATTGCCCCAACATTTTTCAATCCGAAAGGCATGACTTTGTAGCAAAAGGTACCCCACTGCGTAACAAAGGTTGTGCTCTCCATGTCTTCAGGAGCCATCTTAATCTGATTGTAACCAGAGAAACCATCCATAAAGGGGAAGACCTTATGCTGTGCGGTGTTGTCAACCAGAACGTCGATATGAGGCAGAGGGAAATCATCCTTGGGGCTCGCCCTGTTCAGATCCCTATAGTCCACACACATACGAACCTTACCATCCTTCTTCGGCACCGGAACCACATTGGCAACCCACTGCGGGTAAGAAGTGACTGCTAGAAAACCGGCATCAAACTGTTTCATAACCTCAGCCTTGATTTTCTCAGACATCTCCGGGCGCATTCGGCGAACTTTCTGTTTCACTGGAGGACAATCTTCCTTGGTGGGCAAGCGGTGAACCACAATATCAGTATCCAACCCAGGCATATCTTCATAAGACTAGGCAAAGATCTCAACATAGTCACACAACATCTGTGTCAACCATTGCTTAACACTAGGTTCCAGATTTGCACCGATCTTGACCTCTTTCTTGTCTACTTTTGTACCCAGATTTACTGTTTCCACTGACTCTTCATGCAGCTGTATGGCCCTCTCTTCCTGAAGTAACAGTCTAGCAAGTTCCCCAGGCACTTCACAATCATCCTAATCTTCGTCCTCGACTTGGTTGATTGGACTTTCGAAGTTACAACTGGCAGTAACAGAGTCGTTATCAGTGGGATCCAGAGTGGATGTAGACCTGTATATGTGAGTGTGTGTAAGACAAATAGCTGTTTTGCAAGATAGAAAAGAAAAGCAAGGAGCACAAAATTTGTAATGCAAGAAAACATCCAATGCTTTTATTGATGATATATGGAAATGACACATAATAAGCCCTCAAACAAAGCCATGGTGCCTCGGGTAAGACACCGGGCCGCAAAAGTTTCAAATTGTCTGTTACAAACTCAAAACAAAAGTCTTATTACTGTGTAATAAAAGAAATGGGCACGAAGTCTTTTTCCGTCCAATTGCTTAATCCACCATCGGTAGTCGGGTAAATCCAGCTTTCGAAATCTGACTCTTCTTCATCATCCCCAATAGCATTCACCCCCGCATCATGTTTTGGCATAGGAGCCGTTATGACATTTGGCTTTTCCGGCGCTTCAAACTCAATCTCCTTAGCTTCAATCAGATCCTGCACTTTATTCTTCAAAGCCCAGCTGTTGTTGGTATCATGCTTTGGGCTATCGGAGTGAAAAGCACAGCGGGCGTTCAGATTATACAGCGGTGATGTAGTAATGGGATTCTTCGGGGCTTCCCTCAGAGTCACCAAGTTGGTCTTTAACAACTGCGGCAGAATTTGAGACAGGGTCATACCGAGTCGAGTGAATTGTCTCTGCAACCTCTCTGCTCTTTGCTGAGTGTTGTGTTTTGGGACAACAGTTGGTCTTAATATTACTACCGCATTAACTGCTTGGCGGCGTTCGGGTCGGTTTTGGCTCCTCGAGCTGTAAACTGCACTAAATTCCTTCTTGAAAGGCTTCTTCTCTGTACTTGACGAAGCACTTTTCCGTATCTTGCCAGTTTTGATACCGGCTTCAACTCTTTCCCCGGTCATAATCAATTCAGTAAACCCGGACGATGAACTACCAATCAAATGATTAAATACGGACCGGACAAAGTCCCAAGAAACATATCCACCAACTCCCTATCATCCAGAGGGGGTTGTACTCTTCCTGCAAGATCTCTCCACTTCTGTGCGTAGTCCTTAAAACCTTCGCTCGCACCCATAGGCATACCCTGAAGTTGGGTACGCGTGGGATCAAGGTCGGTATTATACTGGTATTGCTTGTAAAAAGCAGCAGCAAGGTCCTCCCAGTTGCGGACATTAGCTCCTTCCAGTTGGTAGAACCATTCAAGTTGAGTCCCTGACAGACTATCTTGAAAGAAATGAATCCAGAGGTTCTTATCAACAGTATATGGTTAAATATTTCTAACATACAAGCAGAGATGTAACTTTGGACAAGATACCCCGTCATACTTAGCAAAGGCAGGAGACTTAAACTTGTGGGGAATCACCACCCCAAATGCCAAACCCAAATCTCCGAAGTCCAGACCAGGGACTTTCTGGATCTCCATTGCGCTCAACCTGTCTTTAAGTTGTTTATACCTGTCCTCAGCAGGAGGATACTGGTCTTCATCAAAATCTGTGTCATTGTCAGAAACCACAGGGCTAAGAGCCTTCCTTTCTTCTTGATTCTCTCCCTCTCCAGATGAGTGAGATAAATCAACTTCTTGTCTCAACCTGTTCCCAAACCTGTGACCCATATTCAGGAGGACCGTCTTCTTCTTCTTCTTCTTCTTCTTCTTCTTTTCCTTCAAGATAAAAGTCTTTAAATCTTGTCGACTCTTGGCCAAGTTCATGAACATCTCCTGGAACTGAGCATTCTGGGCTTGCAGAGCCTTGATGGCTTGATCAGTAGTTGTTTTAGAAGATATGATTGCTGAAATAAACAGCGAAGAAGATGAGAAACCTGTAAGGGTACTTGTGATGAGGTGCATGGGAATGGAATGTGTATGAAATGATTTCAAAGACTTAGGGAGATTCAAATTTGTAAAATAAAACACACTTTTATTAGATTAAAACTTGAAACAATGTTTAACAAATGCCTTTCAGGCGTTACAAAAGAAATACTGAAAAGCAAATCTAAACTAGAAACAATAAAAGACATCAGCGTCCCCATGGTCGTTTTCCTTTCATGCTGACATAATCGTTGATCGTCCTCTCAGTCTCCAACTGCCTTGTAAGCTTCATGATCTTCCGTTCCTGCTCATGATACTTCTCTCTGTAAGTATCCCTTTCTTCCCTTAGCTGGATCCAAGACCTCTTTAATGCCCCAATATCAGTAGGCATATGAGGATGGAGGATCGTATAAGGAACACATTCTTCATCAGTACGCTCCACAATCACCGGTAAAACAGCTTCGTATGGCATCCCCAGCTTTTGAGCACGGGCTCGAACCCACTGGAGATACAGTTGCATTGGGAGATAAGTCTTCATTCCTAGCTCATGTGGATCAGACCTATTCACCCTATCCCAAGCTCATATAAATCTGCGGCGATGTCCTTCAACATCCCCCATGAAGTCAAAGACAATGTCTAGAAGCAGCAACTCATGAGGACCGTCCCTTCGAGCTCGTCCAAACTGTCGTAAGGCCAAACAGGATTATAGGTTATCCCTCCTCTAATTCCAAGCAATGGAACATTGGGGTATTCCCCACACCGATCAATGACAACTACCTTTTCCATATCTTTAGTACTCCAAAGGATGTCCGTATGAGCAAGGGACATGATTCTGTAAGCCCAACCCATACCTTTCTCATTCTTCAATACAGATTTGGGGAGGTGAGAAATAAACCACCTCACTAGCAGCGATGTACAACACATGAGAGTTCCTCTTTTCCGAACGGTACGGGTATAAAGAGCATGCAGAATATCACCCAAGAGAGTAGGCATTGGGTTACGAGACATGAAGATCTTAACTGCGTTCACGTCGACAAAAGAATATGAATTTGGGAACAAAACCAGGCCATAGATAAGGAGTTCCAGATGTCTTCAAAGGCTTGAAATTCCAAACTATCCAAGAATTGTTAAGCTTGATCAATCAAGAACTTAGCCAGGAAGCCTTTAACCCCACTCCGAATATCCCAGTTAGATACTACATCAACCTTTGTTAGATGGAGGGCTGAAGCAATATCCTCTGGCCTATGAGCTATCTCCAAACTTGTAAAGGGTGTCTACTCTAGAATAGATATGCCAAGTAAATCAGAGAACTCCTCCAAAGTAGGGACCAACTGATAGTCCGGGAAGGTGAAACAGTGACGGAATGGGTCAAAGAACTGGAACAAGACGCTCATCATTTGCTCATCCAATTTGAAAGTGACCAGGCTGAGGAGATGACCATGTCTTCTAACAAAGGAAGAAGTATCAGGAACCCTTGAAACCAAATCTCTGAGTTGAGTAGGGATCTGCACGAAGTTGATCCAAATGGTATTTCTGCGCATAGATGCCATGATCTGCAAAACAGAATAAAGATGAATCCCCTCGGTCTTTGAAATGGTTAGTCTAATGAAATATGCATGCGATGCCATGATGCATGATTTCATGATAAGAACACACCACATGTATCACAGATAGCAAACATGGTAAGGGAAAACAAGTCACACAATAGCCCTTAAATTTCAGGCTGGCATGGAGTCTAGGTACTACCCTCTTGCAGTTTAGTTGGTTCAACCTGTCCTAGTAATAGTAACCGGGTTCTAGAGGTTCTCAATATCACTGACCATCCTCGATCGGTCATAATTCCAGTTTAGCAACCTTTTCTTGCGACCAGAATCATCGCGAGAGTATGATCTCAATGAGTGTAGCATACTGCTACTTTTCTATGGCCAAGTTGGTCAATTATAGGTTCTAAGGTTAGTTGATGCTTAATGACCCATTAGCAGCCCCATACTCTCTTTGTTCCTCTACAAGGGATATCGGTACCAACTAATGTGTCACACCAACGTAGCTACTGCTTCAACCGTATCGGTCTACGCTGTACAGTTCCCTCACAGTCTATTGCTACTTACCTAAAGGGTATCCCCAGATCCGGGTTAGGATCTATAGTAACTCCGATACAAAGCCCACAAAGATAAAGTAATCAGATCAAACAATTGAAAACAATATAATGAACTATTCCTAAGGTACACCTCACTTATTTACTCCCTAGCAGAGTCTCCAGTTCTGTGATACGGTGGCCAGAACCGGGACGTGTTTCCCTATTTTTAAAGGAATTTGCTGGTTTGCGTTTTGCGTTTGTGTTTGCAAAATGTCGCGGTAAGCAAGAGTCGCCATCGACTTTTATTTTATCCAACAAGGAAAGGAAAAAAGCACAAAAAAATTCCTTTTCGAGATATTTCTGAGTACAGGGGGTAGATTATAGAAAGGGAAGGTATTAGCACCCTTTCTATCCGTAGTTATCTACGGGCTCTTAGGTAATTGCTCATCATTTTCAAAATTGTTTTCTTTGTGTTTGTGTGCTTTGAAAAGTTTTTGTTTTGATTTCAATTTAACTCTTGCTTCTGTCTTCAAGAGTGTAATGAAGTGTTTTGAACACTTGTTTGTAAAGGAGTGTAAGTGTGAAAAAGTTTGTTTGGATTGAGCAAGTACTTAAGAACTAATCTACCTACTCGAAAAAAGAATCGTTCTATGTTTGTTTCCTTTAGACAGCACTATCCCACTATTAGTGAGTAGGTAGCACCGTCGTTGGAGTTTGAGGGTCAATTCGAAAGGGACGTACGGCCACTAAAGCAATGTTAGGATGTCTTAGTAATAACCCTAATGTCTTAGATCAATTTATCCGAGGCAACAATATCTGAGGCGACCTTTCCGAGGCAACTTTGATCTTTGGATAAAAGGATGACCACTAAAGCATCCTATACTCAATGACCATTTACCGAAGGCAACCAAGTGAGAGTGTACCCTAGGAGTGCGCATGTGCGAGTGATTCAATTTCAGATTATTTATCTTTGCACATGTTTAGGGTTGTCTAACTGTTTTAAAATTAAACATACATTCTTGTCATGCATCATAATATCATACATCTAACAGTTAATAATTTGCGAAATTTAAAGGTGCGGAAATTAATCTAAGCTATTACAAGGCTTCGGGTATTTACATAGCCAAAAACAAACCCTTGAAAAGTAACGCGGTAAATGTAAAAGTCCTAATTAAAACTATTAAAAACTGTGAGCAGATACAATAATTGGGATAAAAAATAAAATAAAGCGCGCAATGACAAATTGGATCGAATGCGAACTAGGGTTTTGACCCTTCTATCCTAATTAAAAGAAAAAAAGTTTTTGTTGTTTTTTAAAAAAAATATTTTTTTAAGAAAAAGATTAGGTTTTAAAAATAAATGTACAATTTAATTAGTGAACAAGTTAATTAAAAATAATTACATGACTTATTTTTGTGTTTTGATTATTTTAGAAAAAGAAAAAAATATATAATTAAGTTAGTAATAAACCTATTTATTCTAATTATTTTTAATTATTTACAAAATAATTAAAGTTTTTACCTAAGATTAAATATAATTAAATTAATAAATTTATTGATAAAAAAATACCTAAATCTAATTGGTGAAAAATAATATTTTTTTTGTGATTTTTGATAAAAATAAAATAATTTAATTGGTTGGTAAATAAATAAACAAATTAAAAGAAATAAAATAAAATAGAAAAGAGAGAATGGGCCTGAATAATGGGGGTGCAAATAGTCAGATCTGGGCCCAAAATGGTGAGGTCCATGTTGACCTTTGAGATCCAGTGTGATGCGTTTAACTTGGCTCATGGTGTTCCCTCCTGGATGGCCATCAGATTTGGCCATCTGACACTTGGCATGATTGATGATGAGGACATATGGTGGACCCCTAGTTGGTAAGCACGCTGGATCCTGAAAAAGAAAATAATATGGAGAAATAGGGGGACCTGGGATTCAAACCCAGGTCCTGGAACAATTGTCAATGCTACGTTCACCACTGCACCATTCGCTTCTGTTTGTACATAAAACACATAACAATAATAATATATAAAACAAATAATATAATAAAATATTCTGCACAAAATTGAAATGGCCAAATCAGGTGAAGCCACATCTTCGTCCCCTTCCTCTCTCCGTGGCTAAAAGTTTGGGAACCTATACCTATGGACAACGTCTGTCGCTACAGCCCTGCCAATTCTCAAAATCACATACACGTGATATAAATGACCACCAAGGCCATGGTTAAATTCGTCTCATCCTTCTGAACATGATGGTACCTTTTATCAAGGCCAATTTCTCCTACAAGCAAAAACCCTAAAACGGAGCTACGAACCCTAGCCATGGTGAATTTTAGTACATGCCATATAAATGCAATTAAACAATACAAGAAGCTTGCAAATGTTTCATGGATCAACAATATATGATTAATTAATCCTAACAATGCTTAAATCATGCTATTCAAATTTAAGATTTCATGAGTATCGTTATGGACTTACAGAGCCTTTTGGGATTGGAACGACTTGGTTCTTGATTGCTTTAGCTTGCTGACACTCCCAGGAATCGATTCGGATAGCTAGAAGGCCTTGAGGATACCTGGAAATAGGAATTAGATCTTACACTTTTCTTGATTTTTTTCAAATGTTGCTTTGCTTGCTGTGCCTGTTTTTCACCTAGTTTTTTGGTCTGACTTTGTTCTATATGTATTAAGGAATAGATTAGGGTTCCACAATTGATCAAAATCTTCCTCCATCAATGAGTTTGAATTTGATTTGATTCACTTTGAAAACTTTCCAAAATTGGCCTAAATCCAATCTTTTTGTCCACCCTAATGCCTTGAACGAGTTTGATTACTTGCTAGCTGTAATTGGAACCTGAAACAAGCACAAAATCTCTTTCTTTCAATATTTTGGATTTTATATGATTTGTTTTGATTTAAATTGAATTAATTCAAATAAAAATCAAAATTAATAATAAAAATAAGATATGGACAAGTGTCAAAGGCTAGAGCTAGTGGAATATGTTTCCAACTCAAAACAAGTGAAAAAGATTGGACCCATTTGGCAAAATTTGAAGTTTTAGGGATAATTGACTTTTGGCAATTTTGTAAAAAATATCAACTTCACCAATGCATAACTTCCTCAATTTTGACTCTTTGGAGGTGTTCTTGGACTTTTTAGAAATCTTGAGATGTACTCTAAGCAACCATTTTGGTCTCATCTCATTTTGATATTCCATGCTCATGTATGAAGTTTGACAAAAAAGGTGTTTTTGTTGACTTTTCAAAATGACCTATAATGTCCAAATTCATAACTTCTTGTGAGTGCATATTTTGAACTTGGGAGCTGAAGATGGATTGTAGATAATGGAAACCTATTCAAAATGAGCTTTGGATGGGTCATTTCTCATAAAGTATGAGAAGGTTATGCTTGGTCAAAGTTGAGTTAACTTTTCCTGTAAAACCCTAATTTAGCAACTTTTAAGTCTTGATGAATTATGAGCAATCCTTGATGAATCATGATCAACCCTTGATCAAATGATGAAATATCCTTCAAAATGAGAATGTTGACCAAAAATCTCGAAGTTTGACTGTATGTGGGCCACAGTTGACTTTTGCTCTAGCATAGTCGATTTTCAGGCCTTTGAGCAATTGACCGAGCAAATTTCCTCTGCAAGGCTTGAAACTTGACATGGATGATCTTGATAACATATTAGTACATTCGTGAGCATTTAGGATCACTTGTATTCAAGTATCTTGATGCAACATGAAACCCTAATTTTGAGGTAGACTGCCTTAGGAAAGAGCTTGTCTGGCCAACCCTTGGACTACTTTGAGCAACTTGAGGATCTTTCTTGAAATGTTTTGAGAAATATGGGAGGGATAATTTTTGGGTACAACAGAAGGGTAAAGGTGCTCGATCGCACAAAAAGGTTTGAATGAGTTGAAGTGTTTTTGTTAATTTGGAAAGATGTCAAAGTATGATTAAGTGAATTGAAGTTTGTTTAAAGAAAAGAAGTTTAAAAGAAAAGGCACTCGACAAAGTTGAGGTTTATTATGAAAGAGGTTCGAATTTATAAACAAAGAAGGTTTTGAAAAAAAAAGATGAGAAGGTTTTGAAAATTAAAGAAGATGGGAGGAGATGAAGGGGCTATCCTAAATTATAAGGTAAAAGCTAAGGAAGAGAACCGTCTAACCAACACGAAGCCAATGCTTGAAATTATGGGTCAAGATAGAATTCCCATTATTCGGATTGAAACCAAGCAAGCAAAGATAATAGACCTCTTGAGAGAACCAAACTTCAAGTGTATTAAGTCTTCGCAGAAATTGGCTAGAGTAACGGTTGTATACGGGTGAATTCCAGATTACAAACAAAGTATGTAATCACAATAACCTGCACACAAAACAAACAAACAACCCAATGTCTTGAGGTAAACCTCAAGAACTCTAGACAAAATATGAATTAAGGTCACAAGGTCTCCAACATAGGCCAAGGTCTCTGATCCTAAGTCCAAGAAGTCTAATACTCCATAATGCCAAGGATAGTAACCAAATAGTCCAAGTATCATTAAAGATTTTTATGGTTTATGTTAATTATTAGGTGTCTTTAAAAGGAAAAGAAAAGCTCAAGTGAGCAAAATAAAAATGACATAAAAGTAAATGCTCAAGTGAGCAAAGATGAAAATAGCATGAAATGTAAAATTCTAAAAGTAAATGGTACATAAAGCATAAAAATAAAAGCATAAAGTCAAGTCAATTGTTAGAAATTAGTGGTTAGTTGGATGACCATCTTGAAACTTGCATTTGGAACTCATTAGAGGATTGGTAGAACCAAATCCTCCACACAACAAGTTGAATTTGCTTTTTGTCAAGTATATCATCCATTTTGGAATCCTCAAAAGTAAAATTTAATGATCAACGATGTTTAAGTGATCCGCATTGACCAAAAGTCATGTAGATCCATTAGAGGATTGGTAGAACCAAAGCCTCCACACAATGAATCTCAAGGTTATTGGATCAAAGAGATCAAATTAACATACTTGGGATTGCAAACATAGGTTTGGGCCACGAATGATCATTTATTCGAATCGGGACAAAATTTAGCGCTATGTTAAGCAATCGTAAGTGGACTTATATAGAAGTCACACCTATTTTGAGGTCGGTCAATAGCAATCTATGTACTTCATGTTTGGATAAATGATATAGAGATCATCACCCCTTAACATGTAGTAAAATTAAAAAAGAAAGGGATAAGATGAAGAGGGAATGGAATTATAAGCTAATTTGGATCACTACCTTAAATTTCTTTCATCTTTAAATTCAATCACTCATCTAGATGGATTAAAGCACTAAACATACCATTAATCCAAAGCACCAATAATGAATTAAATAATTCACTCTTTGATAGATTTGAATTGATGAACATTTATCCAACTTCATCTACACCACGAAGTCCATTGAATTTAAAGAGAAATTGGACATTTAAAATTGTAATCCAAATTATCCATCAAAGAGAGTGAGCAGAAAAAATATTTGAGTCAAAACAGCCCAAGAATAAGGCAGAAAAAGTATTTTTGGAACTATTACAATCAATTGTGCTTAGACAGCAACTAATTGCATCAGTGCAATTTTTTTTCAAATCAATTTTCTGTGACAATCGATTGCAATGTTACAACAATTGATTGCAACCTGTTAAAATCAGTAGAAAACAACATTTCAAGGATCAAATTCTTGTTCCAACTTTTCATCAAACACCTTATGATCATGGATCCAATTTAGCATGAAAATTCCATAAAATTATGAGAAAATAGCACTAATGGAATCATAAAACAATGCTCAATGAATCAAAACCAGAAATCCACAAGAGATCACATTGTGAAAGATGACGGTCCAACTTACCAAAGGTAGAATTAGAGAATTATCAAACAACTTCCAGAATTTGCTTCAATTCAACCACAAGAATCAATTACCAAAGCTTAGATGTAGAAAATCGATGAATAAAAAGTGTTTAGATGAAGGTTTAGCTCAAAGATTAGTAAGATTCAATGCAAATCTTACTATCCTTTTTTTTGAAAATGGAGCTTTGAATGAATTTGGTAGATGGAGAGAATTAAGAGATTTTTTAGCAAAATGAGTTTGGCTATCAAAAGCTTGTGATTTGAATTAAATGAGGTCTCTATTTAAAGATATTAGGATTACGATTAGTGGTAATTTGGTAATTGATTCTTGGAGCCAAAAATTGAATTAATGATATAATTTTGAAATTATGCAGAAAAATTGGAGCAAAAAAGATGACAGTTTTGAAATTGCGGGCTTTTTTCAAAAATCACGCGTGTTTTACTTTTATGAGTCGACACAAGAGTCGTATGCATCGACACATTCTAGTTGCATAAAACATCATGAGTCAACGCAAGCTTCTATGGATCGATACAAGCTGCCTTTTCAACTCAATACAGAATCAATCAATTTGCACGAGTCGACGCAAGCTTCTATGGGTCGATACAAGCTTTTATTTCAACACAATACATAATCAATCAATTTGCATAAGTCGACATATAACATGTATGTGTCCATACATGCTAGTTATACAAAATAGGATGAGTCGACACAAGCCTCTATGGGTCGATGCAAGCTGCTTTTGTCAGCATATTACATAATTGATTGTCTTGCATGGGTCGACACATAACACGTATGTGTCGACACATACTAAATTTTTTTGATTTTTGAAGGATAAAAATACACTTTTTTCAAAGATTGTGCATAATACACTCTGCAATCGATTGCACTCTAGGAGAAATCGATTGTACAGTGAAAAACATGAAATTTTTTTAATTCTTTTTCTTTGCAAATAGAGATTTTAGGGAAATAATACCAGAAAAACTTATTTGCCATATGCTTCGACTCGGTACCTACAAAACACAAATATGCAAAGACAAAGACAAATGTTTTTTGTATTTTAATTAGAAGTTAGTCAACAACATAAAAGAAAACTTAAAGATAGGATGCAAATGTGATGAATGAAGCTATTTATTAATGATTGTGACCAAACGATAAAATATGATATGAAAGTGCGACTGAAAAAGTTAGGGGAGAAATTTAGGGTACAACAGCTTCCCCTATTTAATTATATTTCTGCCAGATAGGCAAAAAGTAATTAAATACAAACAGACCTGAATTTTGTCCCTGATGCGATGAGATGATAACATATGTTATGAATGAATGCATGGATTCTTTTTTGACATATTTTTTTTGAATGATGTATGAGATGAGACAGACTTTGTGGGAATATGGAAAGACTTGAAATTGGAAAGTTATGGTAGTTCAGATAATATGACGTGGAAAGACACGCCTGGGAACAACAAGATACTTCTGGATATCTATCAAGGTGACAAAGAGTAACCATCAATACTTGGAAAAAATGGGTATAAACTGAGAAGGCAAGCGACGACATCCAAGAATGGCATTGAATGAGGCGAGAAACTCTTTGGAAAAGACAATTAGAAGCATCTAGAAGAACATTATATGTGGGATGAGACCAAATTTGAAGCTACATCAGAGTCATCCAGGAAAGACGCTGGACAGAAGAGAAACACGACATCCAATACTGGCTTCGAATGGAGGGAAAACTCAACGTCTTATAATGGCTTTAAATGAGGGAAAAGATCACAACATCCAATACTGGCTTTGGATGGGGTGAGAGAAAAAAAACAAGGCGTCCAATACTGGCTTTGAACGACAACAAAAGATTCCGACATTCAATACTGGTTTGGAATGAATGGAAAACTCAACGTCTAATAATGGCTTTAGACGAGGGAAAAGATCACAACATCTAATATTGGCTTTGGATGGAAAAATAGATCTTGACATTCAATACTGGCTTTGAATGAAGGGAAAAAAAGCATGGCGTCCAATACTGGCTTTGAACAACAACAAAGATAACAACATCCAATACTGGATTTGGATGGAAACAAAAGAGACCACATATCCAAGTTTAGCATTGGACGGAAGAGAGATACAACTTATCCAAGATTAGCATTGGACTAAAGAGAGACAACTGAACTGACGTTTGCTTTGGTAGGTGTCAAGTAAGTTGTACTTTGATCTCAAGGTGACATGTCAACTGCAACAAGACCTCGGGAAATGCAAATGTGGATGAAACACTCTTGTTATGCATTATGTTTGGATTTTGTTATGCATGATATGTGAATGATCTATGCATGTAATGCATACGTTTACGAAGATAGAGTTTGACTCTTTTGTGGAGGTAAGATTGGAAGCTTGATTCCTCAACAAAGAGAACTCTGCCAAATTTGATTGGAAAGAAAATGTCCTGAACCCCAAATTTGTCACACTTGTAAACTGTATTGAATTGACGATCCTCTGAGAAAAGACATGGAAAGCTGCTTGGGGATTTTTCCAGATTAGCTGACTGTTGAAGATAAACTAATCATGGCTTCAGTCGAAAGTTCCTGGAAATGAACTGATCACGACTTCAGCTCTGAAATGACTATTAGAGATAAAATGATCATGGCTTCAGCTCTTGAGATGATTGTTGGAAAGGAATGCCCCAGTATGAGTCTTGAAAATGATCTTCTGACTAAACAATTATGAGAAAACTTGCACTGAGCAACAAATCTTAAACTGATTCACAAATGGACCTGGAAGATACTTGCCCCTGATAGGGTCACTGACCAAGTTCCTCAGCTGTTTGAAATTCCTTGACGAGGAAAACTTGTTTGCAAGAAAGATTGTTTATTCAAACATGGTAATTTTAATGCAAAGTTCATGCAAAAGTTTTGAATCCAAAATCATTTTTGAAATGATGTTATTGGTGTATAGAAAATATATCACTAGTTAAAACACAGTGGTTTATATTTTGAAAGTGAAAGAGAAAGCAAAGGCATGTAACCAAAACAAATGATTCGCAAAAGATCATAGGAGTCAGTTTACACAACCTTGCTGTAGTATGCTTTCAAAAAAAACCTAGCTTCAATTAGGTCTTTTAAGGGTTGTAACATGGTCTGGTTCACGGTTTAAGAAATAAAGGATAAAGGCTCAAAGTTTATTTTTACCCAACCCAATCTTTGTGATGTTCTTCAGTCCTAAGTTCAATTAATTTAGAATATGCATTTAGGTTCCAAGCGATTTTGGAATTGCACTGATGGCAGCAATGGCGATGGCTCAGAAGCTAAAGGATTCTTGAGAATGAAAGTCATTTCTTCTTACATATTTTTGCTGTTTTGAGGACTTTTGTCAACTCTGGTGGAGAATTTTGAGGATCTGAAGACCTCTTCTAATTGAATTTATAATTCCCAACTTTTGCCTAAACTGTTTCATTTGAGATTACAGTCAGCGGGATGCCCTAGTTTTTGTCTGAACTGTTTCATTTGGAACAGTCAGCGGGATGCCCCAGTTTTTTGCCTAAGTCTCCTTCAGAGGTTTTGACCTAGCGGGATTTTTCTTTTGATTTTTTTCTTTTGATTTCATTTTACTTTTTGGAAAGATAATGACTGTCTTGATCAATGATTACGGGGAACCATTTTTGTCATTTTTTGCTTGAGAGCATCTTCAACACTTCTTGCTGTGTGCAAAGGAAATCTTGATCGTGACCTTTATTGAAAGGTGTCTTGCAAGATTTCTCTTGTAATTAAATGCACAACCAAATTAACTGAGAACTACCCATCCCCAGTTTAAGATTGCGAGTTTTTTTGTATAGAAAGAAACTCCAACTTCTAGGCTCAAAGGGGGCGAACGAGGGATTAACTTCCTTATTTCTCCAGTGTTTGGAAGTTGAAACAATGCCTGTATATCCCCAGCAAAGTTTTATTCGAAAGTATACCAACAACAATTATGGGTATTTCATTTTCATCATCCTCCCTCCAATCTTTGCATAAACAAAAGCTTGATAAAGAGAGTAAACAAGAGAAATATATTTGAAAGCAGTAAATGAAAATCATTTGAATCAAAACATTACAATGCTCATTTCATTAAACTTAACATGAAAGTACAAATAGACTTTGAAAGCAACAATTTTAACATTAACAAGGGGAAAATTCAAACAGAAAGAAAGATGGCCTAGTGACTAATCAGTAACAAGGATGAGCTGTCCTGTCTGAAACACTGGCTTTAGGAAGTGACTTAAGGGTACCCCGACTCAGTCTTCAGCCACTTTGTTTTGGCAAAGGATTGTTGACAACATCAGGACCTGCCTCTTTGAAAATGAGAATATTTGCTTTCACCAATTCTTGCACTATGTTTTTCAATGCATATCAGCTCTCTAAGTCATGACTGGCATCTCCCTGATGAAACTCACAGTGAAGGTCAGATCTGAACCCAACTGGAGGAGGAGGATTTCGAGGAATCAGAGGCCTAGTTGTAATCAAGCCTTTCTGCACCAATGCAGGATATAATTCAGTGTATGTCATAGGGATGAGATCAAACTGGGCCCTATTCCGATTCTGATTCTGCATAATATTCTATTGTTGAGGAACCTGAATTGGTTGAGCATTGACTGAGGGAGTAACAACCGCTACTTGTGATTGATCAATGTATTGAGGCCTACGGTGAGGTCCTCTTCTCTTAGTTGAGACATCATTGGCTTCTACCTCTTTCTTCATCTGAAAGTTCCCAAAGTATTTCTTTGCACCATTAGATGATTCAGCAGCTTTAGACATTTTTCCGCTCTTGATTCCTTCTTCTAATCTTTGGCCGATAGTCACCAGGTCTGTGAAGCTGGAGGACACACTACCAATCATCTTATCCCAAAATAAAGGGGACGAAGTATCCATGAACAATCCAATTAGCTCTTTCTCTGCCAGAGGTGGTTCAACTTGAGATGCCAATTCTCTCCATCGTTGAGCATACTCCTTGAAAGATTCTTTCTCATTCCTAAACATATTTTGCAGTTGGCAACAATCAGGTGCCATGTCAAGGTTGTATTTGTATTGTTTTATGAAAGCATCAACAAGATCTTGGAAGCATTGGATACGACCTTTCTCAAGCCCCATATACCATTTCAATGAAGCTCCACTCAGACTATCTTGGAAACAATGGATAAGCAGCTTGTCATTCTTGGTGTAAGCAGACATCTTTCAAAAGTACATCACCAAATGACATCTTGGACAAGTGTGCCCCCGGTATTTCTCAAACTCAGGAGTCTTAAACTTTGCAGGCATTGCTAGATCATAAACTAGGAACATGTTGTTAGCATCAACACTGAAGAACTCATTCCCTTCCATAGCTCGGAGTCTCTTCTCCAAAGTCTGATATTGTTCTTTGAACTCTTCAAAATCACCAAAGTATCCTTGGCTCACACTTTGAGGACTGGCAACATGGTACTCAAAGAGAGGGTTCCCAAAAGCAACTTGTGCAGCAGGTTGAAGAGAAGTAGTATGAACGATTGTATGAGGTTCAGTGAAAACCGGAGCTTGAAAGACTGGTCGAGAAGACTGTCCAGCCATTGAAGTAACGGCAACAGGAGGAGAGTAGTTATGAGGTAACCCAAACTCTGGCCATGTAGTAGATGTATGCTGGATAGGTTGGTCGTAAATAGCAGCAGTTGGGATTTTAGATATCAAAGTCCTTTGAGGTGGCTCTCCTCTGGAAATCAGTACTTGCATCATCTCAGTATGTTTGGCCATGCCTGACTTCAACTCGTCGATTTCCATTCTGACTTCCATGTTATGTTATTCTTGGTTTTCCATTCTCAATCTGACAGCAACTCTAGTCCCGTAGTTGTGTTGAGGAATCAACTTGACGGTAGAAGACTATCTGGAAGAAAGAATCAATGGGGAATAAGATCCTGAATAACCCAGATGTATGTAGAATGATGCAGAGGATGCAAATGATATGCAATGTTATGCAATGCATTGTACATTAAAACAAGATCACATGGTTCAGAGTCATGAGCCCGGGGTTAAAGGTACAACCCATAAGGTATGGAATAACAGTTATCACCTGCAAAAAAAGGTTCTAAGAGGTTCCCAGAGTCTACATCCTTCCTTCAGATATTACCAACGTCCCGATTAACTCGGTAATTAGTAATATTCTCAGGAAAAACTCGTCTGACCATAGTATCGCGTGACAACTATTTCCGGATTACTCCATCATAGTTTCCACACTACACCTAAAAGGCCAAGATGGGTTAGGTAATCTACGGTCCTCAGTTTCAGTAGGCTCCCAAGTCGAAAGCAGTACGTCTTCCCGATTACTCGGTAAACGACACTACAGTCAAAGGGGCCTCTACTGAGTGGGGGATCTCATGCCTCCTTTTTTGGGATTACTCCCTCAAAGTTAACATGACTATACCGCCCGTCCTATATTAAAGTTTGCCCAAGTCCGGGTATAGGACTCATGAGTAATCACCAAGCACCCTGAAAACCAGGAAAATACAAACAAACATATATACAAAATATAACACATAAACAACAATATCACATATACAAATATAAACAAAGATAGGCTCAACCCACTTAGGGATGGACCAGCAAGAGGTCAATCTTTCCCCAGTGAAGTCGTCACTTTCCTGTCGCACGCATTTCTGGCGCTCAATTGCGACAATGATGATATGTAAAGAAATGTAGCGGTAAAGATTTGAGATTAAGCCATCAATTGACTTAACTCAACACAATGAAGTCGCCACCACACTTTATTGTTTCCAAAGGGAAATGGGAAAAAGCGAACAAAACCCAAAAAGATCAGAGATCGAGGTACGGGGGTCGGTTATGCAAAGGGAAGGTATTAGCACCCCAAGCATCTACGACACTCCGTAGGATCCACTTTGTTTGGTTTATTTTAAAAGGAGTTTTATGTAAAGGTTTACTTGCTAAAGGAAAAGAATGAATGTTTATTTGCAAACAAAAGAAAATGAAATGTTTTTTTATATTATTTTTGTTGCTCGCCTTGGGTCATAAGACTTAGTGCCTACGTACTCCCTCGTGAAATGGGAAAGTCAGAGCATCATAGTTCGGCTAGAAAAGACTTGTTTGTTGATTGATTTTAAACAAAGAGACAAGTCATCATTGTTAGGAGGGAAATCTCGACTAACTACCACAAGGTGTGAGAAAGATGGACCCTGCGTCAGCAAGAGTGAGGGTTTGAGAACGCCTCTAGCACTCGAGTGGAAAAGTCGACACCTTTATAACCATGGGGATAGTAGAATGTTGCTAGACTATCAATGAATCATGTCTCACCTTGAAAAAAAAGATTTTAAGGGTAAAGGTGCTCGAGCGCACAAAAAGGTTTGAATGAGTTGAAGTGTTTTTGTTAATTTTGAATGATGTCAAAGTATGATTAAGTGAATTGAAGTTTGTTTAAAGAAAATAAGTTTAAAAGAAAAGGCACTCGACAAATTCGAGGTTTATTATGAAAGCGGTTCGAGTTTATAAACAAAGAAGGTTTTGAAAAAAAAGATGAGAAGGTTTTGAAAATTAAAGAAGATGGGAGGAGATGAAGGGACTATCGTAAAGCATAAGGTAAAAGCTAAGGAAGAGAACCGTCTAACCAACGCGAAGCCAATACTTGAAATTATGGGTCAAGATAGAATTCCCATTCTTCAGATTGAAACCAAGCAAGCAAAGATACTAGACCTCTTGAGAGAACCAAACTTCAAGTGTATTAAGTCTTCGCAAAAATTATGCAGAGTAACGGTTGTATACGGGTGAATTCTAGATTATAAACAAAGTATGTAATCACAATAACCTGCACACAAAACAAACAAACAACCCAATGTCTTGAGGTAAACCTCAAGAACTCCAGAAAAAATATGAATTAAGGTCACAAGGTCTCCAACATAGGCCAAGGTCTCTGATCCTAAGTCCAAGAAGTCCAATACTCCATAATTCCAAGGATAGTAACCAAATAGTCCAAGTATCTTTAAAGATTTTTATGGTTCATGTTGATTATTAGGTGTCTTTAAAAGGAAAATAAAAGCTCATGTGAGCAAAATAAAAATGACATAAAAGTAAATGCCCAAGTGAGCAAAGATGAAAATAGCATGAAATGTAAAATTCTAAAAGTAAATGGTACATAAAGCATAAAAATAAAAGCATAAAGTAAAGTCAATTGTTAGAAATTAGTGGTTAGTTGGATGAGCATCTTGAAACTTGCATTTGGAACTCATTAGAGGATTGGTAGAACCAAAGCCTCCACACAACAAGTTGAATTTTCTTTTTGTCAAGTATATCATCCATTTTGGAATCCTAAAAAGTAAAATTTAATGATCAATGATGTTTAAGTGATCCGCGTTGAGCGAAAGCGATGTAGATCCATTAGAGGATTTGTAGAACCAAAGCCTCCACACAATGAATCTCAAGGTTATTGGATCAAAGAGATCAAATTAACATACTTGGGCTTGCAAACATAGATTTAGACCACGAATGATCATTTACTCGAATCAAGACAAAATTTAGCGCTATGTTAAGCAATCGTTAGTGGACTTATGTAGAAGCCGCACCTATTTTGAGGCCGGTCAATAGAAATCTATGTACTTCATGTTTGGATATATGATATAGAGATCATCACCCCTTAACATGTAGCACAATTAAAAAAGAAAGGGATAAGATGAAGAGGGAGGGGAATGATAAGCTAATTTGGATCACTACCTTAAATTTCTTTCATCTTTAAACTCAATCACTCATCTAGATGGATTACATCACTAAACATATCATTAATCCAAAGCACGAAGAATGAATTAAATAATTCACTCTTTGATAGATTTGAATTGATGAACATTTATCCAACTTCATCTACACCATAAAGTCCATTGAATTTAAATAGAAATTGGACATTTAAAATTGTAATCCAAATTATCCATCAAAGAGAGTGAGCAGAAAAAATATTTGAGTCAAAACAGCCCCAAATTAAGGCAGAAAAAGTATTTTTGGCACTATTACAATCAATTGTGCTTAGACAGCAACCAATTGCATCGGTGCAGTTTTTTTTCAAATCAATTTTCTGTGACAATCGATTGCAATGTTACAACAATTGATTGAAACCTGTTAAAATCAGTAGAAAACAACATTTCAAGGATCAAATTCTTGTCCCAACTTTTCATCAAACACCTTATGATCATGGATCCAATTGAGCATGTAAATTCCATAAAATTATGAGAAAATGGCACTAATGGAATCATAAAACAGTGCTCAATGATTCAAAACCAGAAATCCACAAGAGATCACATTGTGAAAGATGATGATCCAACTTACCAAAGGTAGAATTAGAGAATTATCAAACAACTTCCAGAATTTGTTTCAATTCAACCACAAGAATGAATTACCAAAGCTTAGATGTAGAAAATTGATGAAGAAAAAGTGTTTGGGTGAAGGTTTAGCTCAAAGATTAGTAAGCTTCAATGCAAAGCTTACTATCCTTTTTTTTTGAAAATGGAGCTTTGAGTGAATTTGGTAGATGGAGAGAATTAAGAGATTTTTTAGCAAAATGAGTTTGGCTATCAAAAGCTTGTGATTTGAATGAAATGAGGTCTCTATTTAAAGAGATTAGGATTACGATTAGTGGTAATTTGGTAATTGATTCTTGGAGCCAAAAATTGAATTAATGATATAATTTTTAAATTATGCAGAAAAATTGGAGCCAAAAAGATGACAGTTTTGAAATTGCGGGCTTTTTTCAAAAATCACGTGTGTTTTGCTTCTATGAGTCGACACAAGAGTCGTATGCGTCAACACATTCTAGTTGTATAAAACAGCATGAGTCGATGCAAGCTTCTATGGATCGATACAAGCTGCCTTTTCAACTCAATACAGAATCAATCAATTTGTACGAGTCGACGCAAGCTTCTATGGGTCGATACAAGCTTCTATTTCAACACAATACATAATCAATCAATTTGCACGAGTCGACACATAACATGTATGTGTCGACACATGCTAGTTATACAAAAAAGGATGAGTCGACACAAGCCTCTATGGGTCGATGCAAGCTGCTTTTGTCAACATATTACATAATTGATTGTCTTGCATGGGTCGACACATAACACGTATGTGTCGACACATACTAAATTTCTTTTGATTTTTGAAGGCTAAAAATACACTTTTTTCAAAGATTATGCACAATACACTCTATGCAATCGATTGCACTCTAGGAGAAATCGATTGTACAGTGAAAAAAATGAAATTTTTTTAACTCTTTTTCTTTGCAAATAGAGATTTTAGGGAAATAATACCGGAAAACCTTATTTTCCATATGCTTCGACTCGGTACCTACAAAACACAAATATGCAAAGACAAAGACAAATGTTTTTTGTATTTTGATTAGAAGTTAGTCAACAACACAAAGCAAACTTAAAGATAGGATGCAAATGTGATGAATAAATCTATTTATTAATGATTGTGACCAAACGATAAAATATGATATGAAAGTGCGACTGAAAAAGTTAGGGGAGAAATTTAGGGTACAACAGCTGCCCCTATTTAATTATATTTCTGCCAGATAGGCAAAAAGTAATTAAATACAAACAGACCTGAATTTCGTCCCTGATGCGATGAGATGATAGCATATGTTATGAACGAATGCATGGACTCTTTTTTTACATATTTTTTTGAATGATGTATGAGATGAGACAGACTTTGTGGGAATATGGAAAGACTTGAAACTGGAAACTTATGGTAGTTCAGATGAATGACGTGGAAAGACACGCCTGGGAACAACAAAATACTTCTGGATATCTGTCAAGGCGATAAAGAGTAACCAGTAATACTTGAAAAAAAGGGGTATAAACTGAGAAGGCAAGCAACGACGTCCAAGAATGGAATTGAATGAGGCGAGCAACCCTCTGGAAAAGACAATCAGAAGCATCTAGAAGAACATTATATGTGGGATGAGACCAAATCTGAAGCTACATCAGAGTCATCCAGGAGAGACGCTGGACGGAAGAGAAACACGACATCCAATACTGTCTTTGAAAGAAGGTAAAACTCAACGTTTAATAATGGCTTTAGGTGAGGGAAAAGATCGCAACATCCAATACTGGCTTTGGATGGGGTGAGAGAAAAAAACAAGGCGTCCAATACTGGCTTTGAACGACAATAAAAGATTCCGACATTCAATACTGGCTTTGAATGAATGGAAAACTCAATGTCTAATAATGGCTTTAGACAAGGGAAAATATCACAACATCCAATATTGGCTTTGGATGGAAAAAGAGATCTTGACATTCAATACTGGCTTTGAATGAAGGAAAAAAAAAGCATGGCGTCCAATACTGGCTGTGAATAAGAACAAAGATAACAACATCCAATACTGGCTTTGGATGGAAACAAAAGAGACCACATATCCAAGATTAGCATTGGACGAAAGAGAGAAACAGCTCATCCAAGATTAGCATTGAACGAAAGAGAGACAACTGAAATGGCATTTTCTTTGGTAGGTGCCAAGTAAGTTGGACTTTGATCTCAAGGTGACATGTCAACTATAACAAGACCTCGGGAAATGCAAATGTGGATGAAACACTCTTGTTATGCATTTTGTTTGGATTTTGTTATGCATGATATGTGAATGATCTATGCATGTAATTCACACGTTTACGATAATAGAGTTTAACTCTTTTGTGGAGGTAAGATCGAAAGTTTGATTCCTCAACACAGAGAACTCTGCCAAATTTGATTGGAAAGAAAATGTCCTGAACCCCAAATTTGTCACACTTGTAAACTGTATTGAACTGATGATCCTCTGAGGAAAGACATGGAAAGCTGCTTGGGGATTTGTCCCAGATTAGCTGACTATTGAAGATAAACTGATCATGGCTTCAATCGAAAGTTGCTGGAAATGAGCTAATCACAGCTTCAGCTCTGAAATGACTATTGGAGATAAAATGATCATGGCTTCAGCTCTTGAGATGATTGTTGGAAAGGAATGCCCCAATATGAGTCTTGAAAATGATCTTCTGACTAACCAATTATGAGAAAACTTGCACTAAGCAACAAATCTTAAACTGATTCGCAAATGGACCTGGAAGATACTTGCCCTTGATAGGGTCACTGACCAAGTTCCTCAACTATTTGAAATTCCTTGACGAGGAAAACTTGTTTGTAAGAAAGATTGTTTATTCAAACATGGTAATTTTAATGCAAAGTTTATGCAAAAGTTTTGAATCCAAAATGATTTTTGAAATGATGTTATTGCTGTATAGAAAATATAGAACTGGTTAAAACATAGTGGTTTATACTTTTAAAGTGAAAGAGAAAGCAAAGGCATGTAACCAGAACAAATGATTCACAAAAGATCATAGGAGTCAGATTACACAACCTTGCTGTAGTATGCTTTCAAAAAAAACCTAGCTTCAATTAGATCTTTTAAGGGTTGTAACATGGTCTGGTTCACGATTTAAGAAATAAAGGATAAAGGCTCAAAGTTTATTTTTACCCAACCCAATCTTTGTGATGTTCTTCAGTCCTACGTTCAGTTAATTCAGAATATGCATTCAGGTTCCAAGAGATTTTGGAATTGCACTGATGGCAGCAGTGATGATGGCTCAGAAGCTAAAGGATTCTTGAGAATGACAATCATTTATTCTTACATCTTTTTGCTATTTTGAGGACTTTTATCAACTCTGGTGGAGAATTTTGAGGATCTGAAGACCTCTTCTAATTGAATTTATTATTCCCAACTTTTTCCTGAACTGTTTCATTTGAGATTACAGTCAGCGGGATGCCCTAGTTTTTGTCTGAACTGTTTCATTTGGAACAGTCAGTGGGATGCCCCAGTTTTTTGCCTAAGTCACCTTCAGAGGTTTTGACCTAGCGGGATTTTTCTTTTGATTTTTTTCTTTTCATTTCATTTTACTTTTTTGAAAGATAATGACTATCTTGATCAATGATTATTGGGAACCATCTTTGTCATTTTTTGCTTGAGAGCATCTTCAACACTTCTTGATGTGTGCAAAGGAAATCTTGATCGCGACCTTTATTGAAAGGTGTCTAGCACGATTTCTCTTGTAATTGAATGCACAACCAAATTAACTGAGAACTACCCATCCCCAGTTTAAGATTGCGGGTTTTTTTGTATAGAAAGAAACTCCAACTTCTAGGCTCAAAGGGGGTGAACGTGGGATTAACTTCCTTATTTCTCTAGTGTTTAGGAGTTGAAACAATGCATGTATATCCCCAGCAAAGTTTTATTCGAAAGTATACCAACAACAATTATGGGTATTTCGTTTTCATCATCCTCCATCCAATCTTTGCATAAACAAAAGCTTGATAAAGAGAGTAAACAAGAGAAATATATTTGAAAGCAGTAAATGAAAATGATTTGAATCAAAACATTGCAATGCTCATTTCATTAAACTTAACATGAAAGTACAAACAGAATTTGAAAGCAACAATTTTAACATAAACAAGGGGAAAATTCAAACAGAAAGAAAGATGGCCTAGTGACTAATCAATAACAAGGATGAGCTGTCCTGTCTGAAACACTGGCTTTAGGAAGTGACTTAAGGGTACCCCGACTCAGTCTTCAGCCACTTTGTTTTGGCAAAGGATTGTTGACAACATCAGGACCAGCCTCTTTGAAAATGAGAATATTTGCTTTCACCAATTCTTGCACTCTGTTTTTCAATGCATATCAGCTCTCTAAGTCATGACCGACAGCTCCCTGATGAAACTCACAATGAAGGTTAGATCTGAACCCAGCTGGAGGAGGATTTCGAGGAATCAGAGGCCTAGTTATAATCAAGCCTTTCTGCACCAATGCAGGATATAATTCAGTGTATTTCATAGGGATGAGATCAAACTGGGCCCTATTCCGATTCTGATTCTGCACAATATTATGTTGTTGAGGAACCTGAATTGGTTGAGCATTGACCGAGGGAGTAACAACCGCTACTTGTGATTGATCAATGTATTGAGGCCTACGGTGAGGTCCTCTTCTCTCAATTGAGACATCATTGGCTTCTACCTCTTTCTTCTTCTGAAAGTTCCCAAGGTATTTCTTTGCACCATTAGATGATTCAACAGCTTTAGACACTTTTCCGCTCTTGATTCCTTCTTCAGTATTTCCTCTATCTCTTGCTTAGAGACTTCAACAATAATTTTCCTAGGCGCCTCCGTCCGGGCAGACTCACCTATAAATTCTCTACCGTAGGTATTACGCGATTCGCCAATAGGGGTAATAATTGTAGTAAGAATAGGAGCAGTAGTTGATGTATTAGCAGGAGCAGCAGATGGAATGACAATAGGCTTGTTGAAAGTCTTAGGGGAAATCTTGGGAGAGAAGATCCTTCCACTTTGGGTGATTTTGCTGGTTCCGACAATGTTACCAATACCAGGATCAGCCTCTTCATCTTTCAAATCTTGTTTGATGCCATGATAGTACACATCGGTACCATAATGCCAGGGGACAACTATGTCCGAGGCATACGGGACAGAACCAGGAACAGTGATTATCAACAGAGCAATTATTGGAGCAGATGTAATCCTAACAGGTCTTCTCGAGGAGACCTTGGAAGGATTGGCGAAAATGGTTATAATGGCAATGTCTTCAGATGGAACAACGGGAATCAAAGTTTTCTCGAACAAAATTTCTTTGCTGTCCATCAGGCATTGAACACCTGACTTCAACAAACGGCAACCAGAAGGTAGAAACGAACACATGTGGCAACTTCACCATAACCCGAAAATAAATCGGCCAACAACAAATTCTTCTTCACAGTCATGAGAGGAGTAGAATATTCATCCACCAAGGTCACAAACAAGTTGACATCAACAACATTAATTCCACGACCGTGTTTGGGTATGGGAGCAGTTATGAGATTTGGATTCTCTAGAGCATCAAACTCTATTTCTTTGGCTTCAATAAGATCTTGTTCCTTATTCCTTAGAGCCCTGCAATCATTGGTATCGTGGCCAGGACTCTCAGAATGGTAGGTACACCGAGCATTTGGATTATATCAGGGAGATGTAGTATTTGGATTCTTGGGAGCCTCTTTCAAGGTTGCCAAGTTGGATCTCAGCAGATGAGGTAGAACTTCATCCAATGTCATGTTAATTCGGGTAAACTGTCGTTGTGGTATTTCCACCCTTTGTTGATTGTTGCGTTGTGGAGCAACTGCAGGCCTAGGTATCATTATGGAACCTATTGTCTGATGATGTTCAGCCCTATTTTGGCCCCTCGGGCTATAGATGGCACTGGCTTCCTTCTTACCAGCAAAAGGCTTCTTTACTAAGCTCGAAGAGGCATCCTTCTGTATCTTGCTGCTCCGAATCCCAGCTTCTACTCTTTCTCCAGTTAGAATCAGCTTGGTGATAACAACTGATGAGCTGCCGATTAAATGATTGAAAAATGAACCAGATAGCACCCCCAAAAACATATCCACTAACTCCCTATCAGACAATGAGGGTTGGACTCTTCTAGCCAAGTCTCTCTATTTTTGTGCATAGTCCTTAAATCCTTCACTCGCCCCCATGGACATACTCTGGAGTTGAGTATGAGTAGGAGCAAGGTCGGCATTATATTGATACTGCTTATAGAAAGCAACAACCAGATCTTCCCAATTTCGGACATTGGCTCCCTCCAGTTGGTAGAACCATTCAACCTGAGTCCCTGACAGACTATCTTGAAAGATATGAACCCACAAATTTCTATCAGCGGAGTGGGGCTGGATCTTTCTGACATAAGAATGGGGATGGAGTTTTGGGCAGGACAGCCCATCATACTTAGCAAAAACTGGAGCTTTGAACTTCTGCGGGATGACCACTCCCGACACTAATCCGAATTCTTCGAAATCCAGTCCAGGTATCCTCTGAACTTCCATGGCACTCAAACGATCTTCCAACTTCTTGTGTCTATCCTCAGCAGGAGGATATTGCTCATCATTGTAGTCAGTATCATTGTCAGAAACTGCAGGACTGCGATCCTTCTCTTCTTCCTGATTCTCCCCTTCCTTGGATGAAGAGGTCAGATCGAATTGTCGCTTCAACCGCTCTGCAAACCTTCTGCCCATATTCAGAATACCGGCAACCTTCTTCTTTTTCTTTTTCTCTTTCAGGATGAGGGCTTTCAGGTCCTCCTGCCCTTTTGCAAGATTTATGAACATTTGTTGGAACTGGGCATTATGTGCCTGCAAGTCCTTGATGCTTTGTTCGGAAGACATTTCTGCTGAAATAAACAACGAAGAAGATGAGAAACTTGTAATGGTACCTGTACATGCAATATTATGAATGGGATGCTAATGCAATGATTTCAAAGACTTTGGGAAATTTAAATTTGCAAACCAAAATAAATAAAGATTTTATTAGCTGAACTCAAAGTTCGAATGCCTTTTAGGCGTTACAATTAAAACAAATATAAAATTATAAAAGACATCAAAATTCCCATGGATGTTTCCTCTTTGTGCCGAGGTAATCATTGAGTCCTTTTTCTTCCTAGAGCTGCTTTGTGAGCTCTAAAACTTTCCTCTCCTGAGCATGGAACTGATCCCTGTAAATATCCCGCTCCTTCATCAACTAAATCCAAGACCTCGATAATTCCCCAAGATCAGTGGGTATATAAGGATAGAGAACCGTATAAGGAATACCCCCTTCATTAGTGGGTTCCACAATCACCGGTAAAACTGCCACATAGGGCATCATAAGCTTCTGGGCGCGAGCTCGTACCCATTGGAGGTAAGGTTCCATAGGAATGGAAGCCTTTGGCCATAAAGCCTTGATGCCAGATCTGTTTACCATTCCCCAAGCTCGTATGAACCTCCGGCATTACTCGTGAACATCATCCTAATAGTTGAATACAATGCCCTCAATAAGTAACTCGTGGGGACCATCTCTTTGAGGGTAGCCAAATTATTGCAGAGCTAAACAAGGATTGTAGGTTATACCCCCTCTGATGCCAAGTAACGGGACATTAGGGTACTCCCCGCAACGGTCAATAATAGTAGTGTTTTCCATAACTCGGGAACGCCAGAGAATATCCATGTGAGCGAGTAACATTATCCTTTGTGACCAACCCAGACCTTCTTCATTCTTCAGTACGGACTTAGGGAGGTGAGAAATAAACCACCTTGACAACAATGGCATGCAACACATAAGAACCCCTCTTCTCTTCATGGTACGAGTATGGAGAGTGTGCAAAATATCTCCGAGCAAGGTGGGCTCAGGGTTGAGGGAGAGGAAGATCTTGATAGCATTCACATCTATGAATGAGTCCGGATTAGGGAATAGAACTAACCCATAGATTAGAAGAGGCAAAACCTCCTCAAAAGCCTGAAAATCCATATCATCCCAAAACAGCTGGGCCTTGTCTATCAGAAACTTGGCTAGAAAACCCTTGATTCCACTTCTTGTTTCCCAATTGGATACCACGTCGGCCCATTTCAGATGAAAAGCTAAGGAAATGACTTCTGGCTTAGGAACTTCCTCTAGACCTGTGAAGGGCAACTGTTCAAGAATGGGTATATCTAACAACTGAGAGAATTCTTCCAAGGTAGGCACCAACTGATAGTCTGGAAAGGTGAAGCAGTGGTGCTTGGGATCAAAGAACTGAAAGAGTACACTCATCATTTTTTCATCAAAGTTTGAAGTGACCAGGTTGAGAAGTTGACCATGTCTCTTGGTGAACGCAGAAGTTTCAGAAACCCTTGATACTAGCTCTTTGAGTTGGGAATGTATCTTCACAAATCTGATTCGGATAGTGTTTCTACAAATCGAAGCCATGATCTGTAAAACAGAAAAAAGATAAATTCCCTTGGTATTTTGAAATGGTTAGTGCAATAAGAATGGATGCTATGTTATGATGCATGATAAACCACAGGTATAGCAAACACAGTCAAATCACACAAAGTCCTTAGGTTTAAGGCCTGCATGAGGTTAAAGGTCATACCCTCTTGAAGTTTAGTTGGTTTCAAACCTGTCTTAAAAAGTAATCGGGTTCTAAGGGATCTCAATATCACTGACCATCCTTTATCGGGCATTGTCTCAGCTCAAGCAATCTTTTCTTGCGGCCAAAATATCCCGAAAGTCTGATCTCAATGAGTGTAGCATCAAGTATCAACCAATCCTCAACTCTACACCGAGGCCGACTATCTCATTACTTTCTAATGGCCAAGTTTGTTCAATTAAGGTTCTAAGGTCCGTTAGTGCTTCACGATGCCACACGGCGGACCCGTATTCTACTCGTTTCCCCACGAAGGATACCGGTACCAACCAAAGTGCCACACCAACACAGACATCGCTTAAACCATATCGGTCTACGCCATACAGTCTCCACGATCTATTGCTATTTACCTAATGAGTGCCCCCAGATCCGGGTGTAGGATCTATAGTAACCCAAGCAAGACCCTTTAAGAATAAAGAAAACAAACAAGAAAGCAATTTGAAATGACCTAGATCCTAAGGTAAACCCCACTTTATATTTTATTCCCCAGCAGAGTCGCCAGTTCTGTGATACGGTGGCAGAACCGACTGTTAATACTGGTTTTGCATTTTGCATTTTTTTTCCGCAAAATGTCACGGTAAGAAAGAGTCGCCACTGACTTTTATTTCATCCAATCATGGAAAGGAAAAAGAACAGAAAAACCTTTTTTCGAGATATTCTGAGTACGGGGGGTAGATTATAGAAAGGGAAGGTGTTAGCATCCTTTCTATCCATGGTTTTCCATGGGCTCTTAGGTACTTGCTCATTTTTCAAATGGCTTGTATGTGTTTGTTTTTGAAAATGTTTTAGTTCGTGATAACCCTTGTATCAGTCCTCAAGGGTGTGACGAAGTTTGTTTTGAAAATTGGTTTTGAAAGGTGTTTGTGTGAAAATTTTTGTTGAGCAAGTACTTAAGATTCTACCTACTCGAAAAAAGATTGTTCGTTCTCGTTTCCTTTAGACAACACTATCCTACTATTTAAGGAGTAGGTATCCCCGTCGTTAGAGTTTGTAAGGGACGTTCGAAAGGGACAAGTACAGTCACCAAAGCAACAGTTAGAAAACTTTAGTAGTAACCCTAGAGTCTTAAGATCTTTCCGAGGCAACATTTTCGAGGCAACATTCGAATGGGACATTTTGATCTTTTAGACTAGAGGGCAACCACTAAAATCTCCTATGCTTAATGACTGTTTACCAAAGGCAACCAAAGTGAGACAAACCCTAGGAGTGAATATGTGCATGTGAATTTTTTCAGTTATTTAGTCTTTGCACATTAGGTGATCTACCATTTTAATTTCAAGTAATCTTCCCATACAATCCTATTAACCATGCATCTAACAGTTAACTATTTACAGGAATTTAAGGTGCGAAAAATAAACCTAGCTATTACAAGGCTTTGGCAGTTACATAATCATCTTGACTGAAAATAAAAATACGGAAGCTTAAAACCCTAATTACTATTACAACCTCGAAACAATTACAATAATAATAAAAGGAATTAAATTACGCGCGGCAAATTAAATGCGAGAAAAAATTGAAAACCCTAAAAATCTAATTGAAAAAATATTTAAGTTATTTTTGAGAAAAGACTTATTTAGGTTATGTACAACTAAAACCCTAATTCTAATTATTTTTAATTATAAAAAAAGAATTAAATTAACCTAATTTAAACTAAATTAAATAATTGAAGAATATAAAATATTTTATAAAAAAGATTTTATGTGTTTTTTTTGTGGTTTTTATTTGAGAAAAAAATTTAATTACAAATTTAAAACCTAATTTCTAATTAGTTTTATTTACAAAAAAAGAATTAAATTAACATAGTTTCTAATTAAATTAATTAAAGAAATAAGTATTTCATGAGAAGAATGATTTTTTTTTTGTTTTTGTGATTTTTGATTAAATAATAAAAAAAATGATTTTTGATGTTAATTAAAATAATTAAGGAAATAATAAATGAATAAAAAATAAAAAGAATAGAAAAAGAGAAGAAATGGGCCCGTGTTATGCTGAATAGAGGGGTGTATTATTGAATTTCCCTGGCCCAATAATGCTGAGCCCAGTCAACGTGCCTGATCCCATGAAGTGTTGACTTGAGGGTGCATCATGGTCTCTCATTGCTATGCGTTGGATCTGGCTGAGTGATGCATCAATTGGTTGAATGGTGATGGCATATGATGGGCGTTTGGATGATAGATACACAAGATCTGTAAATGGAAAATAAGAAAACAATTTTGTTGGGACCTGGGATCGAACCCAGGTCCTTGTGTTCACCAACAACGAGCCTCACCACTGGGCCAACTAACTTGTTTGTTATTATACTGAAAACAAAATATAATATGGAAAAATAAATGGTTAGTGGACAAAACGCACGAAATTTCAAATGACCCAATGGTTGATTGCCACGCCATCGTCTTCTCAAAGAATCCGTCGTTTTAGGCAAAGACCTATACCCACGGATAAACTTCCATAACTAGAAACCTGTAGCCAAAAATCCCAAAACGCATGTGGAAACCCTAACAATGGCAAGTACAAATATAGGCTTCAAAAATTCAATTAAACTATTCAGTCAGCTTGCAAACATGATAAAGATCACAAATATGTCAATCAAATGTGCTAATAATGCCAGAATTGATGTAATCGATTTCAAGAAATAAAGCAAACCGTGTGAGTGATAACGCGCGTTTCTGGGTACGAGAGGGCTTGCAAATGATCTAGTTAGCTTCAGAGATGCTCCAGGATGCGATTGGCAATGTTAGAATGGCTTGAATTGGCCTGTAGTTTGAAATCCAATTCACACTTTTCTTTGAAATTTTGGAGTTTTGGTTCTTGCTTTCTCACGACTGCAACCCTTGTCTTATGCCTTGTACATGTTCATTATATATCCTAGAACGAATTAGGGTTATAAAAATGGCTTGTATCTTTGCAATTATGGAAGATTTGATTTGATTTCCATGCCATATGAAAACTTGCTATATTGAGTCAAATTATCCCTTTCTTGTACCAATCATGCTTGATTCGATTTGGCCTTGATATTTCAGCATATTTTGATTGCAAACCTGTCAAAAAATCATATCAAAACAGATCTTTGATGTTATTTGTCATTTATTTTATTTAATTCAAATTTTAATTGATAAAAAATAAAAATAAAAAGACAAATGAAGAAAATAATGTGTGGGTGAATATTTGGGTCGTGGATCATGCTACAAGTGAGGTGAAAGCATAAAAAGTTAGGCCTATTTGGCGAAAAATGTAATTTTGAGCCCATTTGACTTTTGGCAATTTTGCAAAAAGGGCCAACTTTGACAAGACATATCTCTTCCAATTTTAACCCTAGAGAGGTGTTCCTAGACTTTTTAGAAAGCTTAGGATGTCCCCTAAGCAACCTTTTATGTCTCATCTCAATTGAGTCTTCCATGTTCACATAAGAAGCTTTGACCCAAAAGGACCCATAATGTAGAAATTCATATCTTTTTATGAGTGCATATTTTGAACTTGTGGGATGAAGATGATTTGTAGGGAATTGCATCCTCTTCAAAATTATCCTTGGATGGAAAATTTCTGACAAAGTATATGGAAGTTATGCTTAGTCAAAGTTTGATTTACTTTTCCTAAGAAACCCTAATTTAGCAACTTTTGGGTTTTGATGAATTTGGAGCATTCCTTTGAGGAATAATGATCAAACCTTGATCAAATGATGAAAGTCACTTCAAAATGTTGATGTTGACCAAAAATCTTAAAGTTTGATTGTATGTGGGCCACCCTTGAATTTTGACCTAATACAATCGATTCTCAAGTATCTGAGCAGTTGACTGAGCAAACTTCTTGTACAAGGCCTAAAACTTGACATGGAGGGTCTTGAGAACATATTATTACCATGGAGAGCATATGAGGTCTTTGGAGTTCACCTATCCTGATGAAAATGGAAACCCTAATTTGAGACACATTGCCTTAGGAGAGAGTTTGTCTGGTCAACTCTTGGGCAAACTTGAGCAAATTGAGGATCTCTAGAAGTATGTATTGAGTAAAATGAGAGGGAAAATTTTGGGGTACAACAGGGTAAAACACATTTTTAGGTTATGGGTTGGGTATTTTTGAGTCCCAACATCATCACCTTCATATTTTTGATGAGAGAAGCTAGAAAACAACATTGAAACTTGCATTTGGATGACCCGAAGTCAGATTTCTCATTAATTGGAGCTGATAACCCGTGAGATGTTTGATTCATTTCTATTCTTCTCTATGTATTTCTACGTTGTTGGGTTTTGTTTGTACTCTTACTTTGAACATATGTATATTTATTGATTATGGTGTTGTATAAATCTTGTTTTACAAATTAATCTTGAATCTTCCTTGATCTTTTTGCATTTATGCTTGGGTTTGGGGTGCTATAGACATATACCTTACAAATCTTGATTAGGGATGGATATCTATTAGTTTCTAGATTCTAGAGATAGATTTAGATTTAATATTCACTTTGGGTGCTAGAGCTTAATGCCTCTATGTTGTTTTAGCATGCAAGATATTGCCGATAGAGTAATACAGTTGGTCTTGCAACTTGGCTTTAGACATAACCTTCGTCCTGGGTATATCTCGTGGTTTTCGTGCTGATTTTAACGAGTAGACTAGGTTGAGTACAACTGATCAATATGTTTAATTTGTGATGAGTAGTGTAAATTCATGCCTGATAGGTTTCTCCTTTCCATTGAATGTATTTATTTTCTTGTAAATAGTTTTTACCCTTTCCTTAAAAACCATTTAAAACCAAGCTCAGAAATGCAGAAACTGTTAAATGGAATTCTTTCCCTTGCACTGATGTCTGTGGATACGATAAAACCCGTAATACTTCCAAATGTTTAGCTTACCACTTTACTCGTCAATAGGAGGTCAATATCTTTGAATCCTAATTCTCCTTGATCTTCTCTTCCAGTGCTTGCTTCTTCATCATATTATACATATCCTTCTTGAAATATCACTTTTGAGCCTCGAACTGCTTTGATTTTCCCATTATTTTATTTAAAGTGGGATGAGATGAGAATGTTCACACAAAATGTATGTCTTTACAAAAGAAATTTTGGGTCATATTTAAATCTACAATAAAGATTGCCCTGGAAAGTTATTTTTGTTGAAATCTGATCATGTCTATCTTGAAACTTATGGAAATAGTGTATGCCTTATCTCCAGCCAATAAGACTTTGAAAATTGTTCGTTTTATGTACTTTTTTCAACTATTTTCTTCTTTATGTGTTAAATTAAAAACTTTTGTCTTTACTTTAAACTGATTGATGGATAAGCATGCTCTATTAATTTGATGGATGTCTTAAAATGAGACAATCATAGTAACATAACGACTATTTATTCATTAAAGAATCCAGTACAAAAATGAGATCTTAAGACTTTTACAAAATGAAGACACGATAGTATAAGAACTATCTATGGAACTTTCTGGATGATTCATCAGTTAATCCAGATAATCCAAATAGTCTTGGTCAACCTCATCTTCAGTTGGAGGTGATTCTTCCCTCCTGTTGAGCCTCCTTTGTGTTGCTTCAGATGCTCTACTTCTACTTCGAGTACTAACTCTAGTAGAAGTACTTGCTAAGTCTATGATAAAGTAAACATGAGTTGGTGAAGCCTTCTCAATCTTTAGTTTCTCTTATCTGGCTTGCTTATTTTGACTCACAACTTTATTAGCATGTCTCTCTACCTTTGATGGTTTTTTCCTACCCATGGTGATGAATCATATAAACCTGGAAGAGAAAAGTGATTTGGTTAAGCTCTATCGCCTATGCTTTTATAGATAACATTTATTTGGAAAATATCTTCATAATCTTTTGTCCTTGCTTCTCGAGCCTTGTTACCTATGCTACTCTGTTAGAATCTCACTTCTACCATCTTGGAATTTGTAATATGAATGCTTGCCCATCAATACATTTATGTTTTTTTTACTAATTGTTCACCTACCACTCCTTCACTCTCTATTATGTTTACTATCCATATTGAGCATAATCTTTTAGGGTTATTAGTCATTTACCCCCGACAATATAGGGGAGTTTTGTATTACCCCCCTTTAAAAAAACTGATTATCCCTGTAATACGGTGGGAGAACTGACTTGGTTGTTTTACCTTTGATCGCAATTGTTGCGGATATCAAGAGTCGCCACCGAATTTCTTTTATCCAATAAAGGAAAGGGTGAAAAGAACAGGAAATACCTTTGAGATATTTTCTTGAGTTCCGGGGGTAGGTTATGAAAAGGGAAGGTGTTAGCACCATTTTCATCCGTAGTTATCTACGGGCTCTTAGTTGCTTGCTAGATCATTTTTGAAATTGCTTTGTTTGAAATGTGTCTGTGGTGGGTTTTGAAAGTATTTTTGAAAAGCGCCTTAGCTTAGGCAAACTTTGTAATGATTCTCGTCTCTATAAGAATGTATACAAAGTGTTTGGATTTTTGAAAATATTTCATGATTTTGAAAGTGTTTAGTGTGTTTGAAAAGATGTTTATTTTTTTAAGATGGATTGTGAGTAAGAAACTAAGAAAGTTCTACCTACTCAAAAGTATTTTGTTTATTTCTCTCTTCCTTTGACATTTCTATCTCACCATTGATTGGTAAGTAACCTTATGTTTGGATGTGAAGTGACATACGTGGGTCATCTTATAGTCATAGATGGAAATATTGTGAGATACCTTAACATTTTTCTTAAGGGTCTAATATCATTTTAAAGACAACATTTAAAGCGTCATCGAGGAACTAGGATCTTGTATTTTTTGATTTGTTTTGGCTAAGGTGTCTCACATGCATATCATGACCATTTTCTCAAGGCAACAAGTGGAGTTAACCCTTTAGGTGCAAAGTGTGCAAGTGTTTGTATTTCATGCTTGATTTATCTTGGATTAAGGTTTTATAAGCATTGATTTTATCTTTCCATACAAACCCTAAATTAAATAGCATTTATATGAAAGCAATAAATTGCGAAAAATAAATATCCTACGTTATTACATCATTTTTGGGGAATGTGGGATACAAATGTACAAATGGGGATTGCAAGAAATTAAAACTAATTATCTATTACAACCATATTGAACTATGAAAAATGTACAAGAAACGAAATGTATATAATGTACAAGACATGAATGAAAATAAAATGAATTTGTTTTGATTTTGTTTAAGAAAATATTTTAACCTAATTTTCTAAAAGAAGATAAATAGTTAGAAGTAATAAAATTAAACTAAGTTAATTTAAATTTAAATAAAGAAATGAACTAAATCTAAGTTTAATATTAAATTAAAGAAAAGAAATTAAATAGTAAAATATTTTTTGGTCTTCTTATTTTGAGAAGTTAAATAAAAATAAACTAAATAATTTAAATATTTAATATAATATTTTTGGTGTTTTTGATTAATAATAAAAATAATAGTAATGATACTAAAATAATAAAAGAAAGAAAATAAAATAAAAGTATAAAATTAAAGTCAGGGGGGTTTAGAAAGTGGAAAAGGATGTTTGTAAGTAAAAGGAGGAAGCCTAGAAGTTCTGGCCCAGTCGTGCTGTTAACAGGGGGGTGATGCTGGAAGCAAAAAATGAGACAATCTAGAAATTCAGGCCCAGGCGTGTTGTTAACAGGGGGGGTGATACTGGAAGCAAAAATGAGATAGCCTAGAAGTTCTGGCCCAGGTGTGTTGTTAACATGTAAATGGGGAGGGTGATGCTAGAAGCGAATGAGACAACCTAGAAGTTCTGATCCAGGCGTGTTGTTAATAGGGAAATAAGGGGGCATGCTAGAAGCAAAGATGAGACAACTAGAAGTTCTGGCCTAGGCGAGTTGTTAATAGGTAAATGGGGAGGGATGCTAGAAGCAAAGATAAGACAACCTAGAAGTTCTGGCCCAGACATGTTGTTAACAGATTCACGGGGAGTGTGATGCTAGCAGTAAAAATGAGACAGCTTAGAAGTTTTGGCCCATGCATGTTTTTAACATATTCATGGGGAGGGTGACGCAAGGAGTAAAAATGAGATAGCCTAGAAGTTCTGGCTCAGGCATGTTGTTAAAAGATTCATGGGTAAAATGTTAAGAAATGAAAACAAAAGGTGCCCCTGGGGCTAGAACCCAGGACCCTTAACACTAATGCCTTACACGCGCGCCCTCTACCACTACGGTGGCTATACATTCGATATTATAAACAAAACCATAAATATATATTACAAAATTAGTTCTGATGATGAACTTCATCTTCTTCCTCACGCCAGCTAGAGCATTTGCAACTCATTCATTTCTCAACCAAAATGGAAAATGTAAACGTGAAAGTTATGGAAAATTTCATCATGGTTCCAGAACTATAAAGCATTAAAACTATAAATCAGAAACAAACATGAGTTTTGCTAGCCCTAATATGAACCCTAAATTTTTTCAAGAAGTTCTTATCCAAAATTCTCTCTACTCAGGCCATATAAATGGAATCTATGGATATGTACAGTTTCAGAGCAATGATATATACATTTTGTCTTTGAAAATGCAAGCCTAGCAATGCAAAATAATGAGATGAAAATCAGAAGAACTTACCTTACAACTGGAGACCGTGTTTTGAATAAAAGCTTGATTCAAATTGTTGCGATGATCTAGTTAGCTTCCTCAAGTTCCTAGGAAGCTAATGCAGTGGTTAGCTTGAGCTATGGGTGTCTGAATTGTTTTGGAGAAGTCAATATGTAATGCTCTATTTTTGAAAATGGAGATTGGTAAAGAAGATGTTACAGTCTGAAAACAAAGTTTGGGATAACTTCTATATGTGTATCAGAAACTTTGTGGATGATTTGGCCAAGAAACGCACGAGGGGTTTTGGAGATTGGATTCAAAAATAAAACATGACAAGTTTTTGTTCTTGTGTTGTAATTCCTGATTCTAGATAGTTTTCTGTGAATTTCAGGGCTCATCCCATTCGTCTCCAGCTTACAAATGAAGGTTTAATTTATAGGCAAAGGGTTTAGAAGCTTGGTGAAGTCAGAAGTACAAAATCACATGTTGTCGATTTTGACTTGCTATTGAAGCAAGCTTAGACAAACATGGTTTCAAGGAAATATAGGGTGGCTAGAAACTTTAAACACGCTTGTTAAGAGTTGTAGAGAGTGCTTGTGCAGAAAGAACAAACACAAATCTCAAGGAGAGTGGACTTTGTGATTAAAGTCACTTTTCCAGAATGGAAGTGTGAACTTTCTTCCTTAAATGGCAAGGTGTATTGGACAAAGCTTAAATCAAGTGGTTCATAGCTCAAAAGCTTGCGTAATCTTCTGATTAAGGATAAATACACACGCTAGAGGTCTTGAAAAGTGGGATTATGCAACATTGCTTGGAATTGGATCAGATGTTCATCATGAAAATGACTCATAATTTAAGAACGAATGTCCAACTTTTGATCTTCGATTCTCCCTGCTCCAGCATGATCTGAAATAGTTCTTGGACTTTTTACAAATCTTGTAACATGCTCTGCAATCCCTCTTTGAATCACTTTTGCAAACTCCCATTGTATCTGTATGAAAATTGGCCCAAAAGTTCTGCCAAAATTCTGACTTAAAATGCCCAGAATTTTACTAAGTGTTTTAGTTTCAAGGAAATGTCTTCATGGATTTATAACTTGAGATCCAATCATTTCTTGAAGAAGTTCTGCCCTGCAATGTTTCTGATCTCATTGAGATCTACAACTTCCACGTTGGAAGTTTTTCTTGAATCATCTTGCATCATGGTGAAAATCTGGCACAAAGTTATGAAATTATCAAATTTTTCTGAACACTTAGAAAAATTTCCAAGTGTTTAGAACTTTGACTTTTTTCAAAGTAATCTTGACTTTTTATTTCTTGATGAACAATCTTCATACTCTTACATGTCTTGATGAAATATTATTTTTGAAACTTGATTTTGATCTAAAAGTCAAAGTTTGACTTTTTAGTGTACAATTGAGTTTTTCATTAGTTAACCCAATTTCAATTATCAATCAATTGATCTTGAGAAATGTTTGCAATCATGCCATTAGGTCAAAGTTATGAACTTGGATTCTTGATATCATGTCTCAAACCAATAAGTCATGTACTAGGTCAAAAAGTCAAAAATTGAATCTTCTTAGTCAAAATCCTAATTTTGACAATTTTGCCCTTTTGATGATCTGATCAAATTTATTGAGAAGTTGTGAACCAAACTTGACGAAATGGTTCATATGAGTTTAATATGTTGATATGGATAAAAAATTATGAGTTTTGACTGTAAATTAACCACAATTGACTTTTTCCCCAATATAATTGATTTTAGGTCAATTGGCCAATTGACTTGAGCAAAAATGTGATCCAAAGCCTGAAACTTGACATGAGCAATCTTGGGAGTCCAAAATGATTTATGAAAATCATATGAAGCATTAAGGGCCCAATTGTCTTTATACAAACTCAAACCCTAATTTTGAGTCATCAGTGTTTGGGGAGGTATCTTGAGCTGATCAATCTTGGTGCAGTCTTAAATCAACGAAGATCTTGTGTGAGAATATTTGAGAAATTGAGAGGGAAAATTTTGGGGTACAATATTTTCCCCTGTTCAATCTTCTTGAACTTGAAGAGTGAGATTGGCGGATCCGCCTTTCATGACTTGAAGGTGAAAGATGATTAAATACTAAAGTGCCCAAAAATTTTCACTCGATGATGTATTGATTTGGGAATGGGCTTATAGATGCCATTTGGAGAAATGATGAAAATTTTGTCTGAGATGGGATTACAGATGCCATCCATAGTGACAGAAGAGGTCTTTGATTCACCTGTCTTTAACTGGAAGAAATAAATCTAACCAGAAAAGGTCTTTGCTGCCTGTCTTTAATTGGAAGAAATAAATCTAACCAGAAGAGATCTTTTATTCACCCGTTTTTAAGTGGAAGAAATAAATCTCACCAGAAGAGGTCTTTAATTCACCTGTCTTTAACTGGAAGAAATAAATCTAACCAGAAGAGGTCTTTGATTCGCCTGTTTTTAACTAGAAGAAATAAATCTCACCAGAAGAGGTCTTTGATTCGCCCAATTTTAATTGGAAGAAATAAATATCACTAGAAGTGGTCTTTTTTTCGCCTGTCTTTAACTGGAAGAAATAAATCTAACCAGAAGAGGTCTTTGCTTCGCCTGTCTTTACCTGGAAGAAATAAATCTAACCAGAAGAGGTCTTTAATTCGCCTATTTTTGATAGGAAGTAATAAATCTCACCATAAGAGGTCTTTGTTTCGACTGTCTTTAACTGGAAGAAATAAATCTAGCAAGAAAAGGTCTTTGTTTCGCCTGTCTTTAACTGGAAGAAATAAATCTAACCAGAAGAGGTCTTTGATTCACCTGTTTTTAACTAGAAGAAATAAATCTCACCAGAAGAGGTCTTTGGTTCTCCTGTCTTTAACTGGAAGAAATTAAACTAACTAGAAGAGGTATTTGCTTCGTCTGTCTTTAACTGGAAGAAATAAATCTAACCAGAAGAGGTCCTTGCTTCGTTTGTCTTTAACTGGAAGAAATAAATCTAACCAGAAGAGGTCTTTGTTTCTCCTGTCTTTAACTGGAAGAAATAAATCTAACCAGAAGAGGTCTTTGTTTCTCCTGTTTTTAACTGGAAGAAATACATCTAACCAGAAGAGGTCTTTGTTTTGATTAACTTTTCCTGCAAGGAATAGGGTTAATTGCATGCGGAAGTATGCATGCCATGATTATGTTCTCAAAATAAATAATATTATGCTATGTGCATTTGTCATGTATGTGATATGATGTATGAATGCGATAAGCTTATTGAAGTATCTTTGTCTAGGAAAATAAATCTTTGACAAATGCTGGGAGAGTTTTGGGAAGTTAAATCATGGAATGCTGCTGGAGATGAAGAGTACGTGTCTCTTCGAACTTGTTTAGGATGTTTCCGCTGGGATTCCTATTTTTCTTATTTGAGGAGAACTCCGCTAGGGAACATCAACTTTGCTTGAGATAAAATTCTGTGGAGAGTGTTGATTCCTGCTTGGGGAAAAGAGTTTAGGAGTTTTGGTTGTTGATCACTTCTACTGGGGAATTAACTCTCGACTGGGAGAATGAAAGTTAAATGTGAGCTGGTCGGGATCCAGGCTTCACATCAACTTGCTAAGGGAATAAAGTTAACTGTTATCTGGTCAGATTCCAGGTTTCACAGTAACTCACTAGAGATAGTGGTAAACTCTACTAGGGAAGGGGAGTGTTGTTAGTGATTTGAAGAAATTAAATTTCTATCTGGTCGGGTCGAGGCTTCAAAAATTTTGGACTTGAGGTTAATTGGTATCTGGTCGGGTCCAGGCTTTAGTGACTTAAACTGGTAACTGGTCGGGTCAAGGCTTCAGCAATTGAAGCAAGTCAAACTTTTATCTGGTTGGGTCCAGACTTTTGTAACTTAAAATTGAGATTAATTGTTATCTGCTCGGGTCCAGGTTTCAGAAATTCAAACTGTTATCTGGTTGGGTCCAGGTTTCAGCAATTGAAGAAGTCAAATTATTATCTGGTCGGGTCCAGGCTTTATAGCAACTTTCAGAGATAACAATGACTCTGTTGATGACTTCAATGGGGATTAGGGGTTGTGGTTCCTTAATTTGTAATAGTATGAGAAGAAAACTTAGGTTGGGGAATCTGTAGTTTGTTGGGGAAATAAACCCTATTGAAGAGAATATTTGACAAACTACTGGGGAAGTGACTTATTTTTTTGGACCAACTTAGCTGGGGAGAGAGTTCTCTGGAGATTGAGATTCTGGCTGAGGATTTCATGAATCCAAGTTTGCGAGGATAATGTGATTAGCCTTGCGGGGATTTGTAGATAGTTTGAACTCTGTCAGAGTGACAAATCTTTTACTGATAGACAAAATGATGAGATAACGAGACATAGTTATACGTTTCAATTCCTAACTTTTTCCTGGACCGCCCTCTTGGGTTTTCAGCCCATCAGGATACCCATTTTTGCCCAAGCCTCCTTTTCAGGTTTTCGACTTGTTGGGTGTACAATATTTTTCAATATATCCCTAATTTTTGCCTGAACCTTTTGGTTCGCCGGGATGCCCTTATTTTTTCCTAGGTATGTTAACCTAGCGGGTCTCTTTTCATACGTAGTATTTTCCGACTATGTCTGCGTGGAGAGTTGTCACTGTCTATAAAAGAAAGTGTTGTAGAAATAACATAAAATGTTTTCTTGGTCGTATGTGACCCTTTGTTGGAATCCATGTTCAATTCCCCAAGTGATTCAGATGGAGACCTGCCCCTGGCTATTCAACATTTCTTGAGATATTCTTTGAATCTCGACTTGACTGCCCCATATGTGCTAGACAATGATCATGTTGCGCCCCTTGATCATAAGAGGTTTGTCATTTGAGGCATATTTCAATTTGAAGTGACTCTGTTCATTGAGAGAATTTCTGTTCATTGGATATTCTCCGTGTGAATTTCTCCGTTGTCAAACAATTGGCTATATGAAAACAACAGTTTTCAAACAATGCAAAGTTTATGTTTGTCTTAAAGTCTTGAAAATGAGTTTTTAGCAAATAAAAGAATTTTGTAAGAATATGAATTCAAACTCAGGATTTATAGTAAGCCTCACAGGAGTCAGGATACCTTTTGTAACAGTATGCTTCAAACCAACTCATGCTTCAATTAGGACTTTTAAGGGGTTGTAATGTGGTCTGGTTCACGGTATAAGAAACAAAGGATAAGGCTCAAAGTTTATTTGTACCCACCCGTTCTTCATGATGTTCTTCAGCCCTATACTCAGTTAATTGTTCCTTTTGAATTCCAATTGAGTCTGGAATGGCGTTTTGGTGATGGTTCGGAAACTAGAAGTTTATTTGAGAAGACAATCGTTTTTGCAAGGATTTGTAACAACCTCTTTTTATTATTTATTGTCCCTAATTTTTGCCTGACTGTTTTTGTTTTAGGATTACAGCCAACGCGATGCCCCTGTTTTTTTCTTAAGTATCCTTCAGAGGTTTTGACCTATTGGGCTTTTCTTTCTGAGATGTAAAGACTGCCTATTTCATAGGGGACCAACACCATCTTTTGATTCAGAAGGATATTTTTGATTGTGAAATGACAACTTGTGACTGAATGTGCCTTTGAATCAATTGAGAAAACTACCCTGCCTTAGGTTATGCTTAAAGGTTTCAGTTTGTACGGAAAAGAAAACTCCTACTTCTTTGGCTCAAAGGGGTTGACTAAGGATTATCTTCCTTATAACTCCACTATTTTGGGTTTGAAACAACGCATGTACATCGTGAGCAAAGTCTATTTAAAAGCATACTGTATGAGATTATGGTATTATTTTTGTCATCCTCCATTTAAAGGCTTACAACTGGTAATCGAGAGTTGAATATCATACAGAAAGAAATAAAAGCATAATTTCCGTATAGTGAAAACAAATGGATTAACTCAATATAAACATATGCAATGCATTAATGAGAATAAACAAAGTCTGACATAAGGACAAATGTTTAAGCAAACAAATAAATTACAACTGAAAATTCAAATAAACAAAGTTTCTCCGCCTAAACTTCTCGCTTCATATTCTGTGTCTTTGAGGGGTGACAGAAAAACTCCAGTTGAACATCGTGTGTAAATTCCAACACTCCTTTGTTGATTAGGTCTTGAATCTTGTTCTTCAATGCCCAGCAGTGGTTAGTGTTGTGTCCCCGTATGTTGGAGTGGTATGCGTACTTATCATTTGTTAGAACATAGTTTGATTCTAAAACCCTCAATTAGAGTTTTGATGATAACAAAATACAAGAATAAATAAATTTTAAGATTTATAAGACACATATGCTACTTAAAATTATGTTGTGTATTTACAGAAGTTCTGATGGAATCAGCATCAGAAGATCAGTATCAACATCAGCATCAGAAGATCATATCAGCATCAGAAGATCAATAACATGTGCTACACGCTGAAGCTACCAGATCATACGCCGAAGCATGATGACCAGAATCTGCGCATCAACATACACACTCTGACTCTGATCAAAGATCTTTACCTAGTCATCAACACTCGGAAGCGTCAGCATCAGTTAAAGCAAAAGAACACTCTAATCATCATAAGCAGAGAACACTCTGAAGAATTACTAAGCATTCAAGACAGATTAATTACCAACGGCTTTATTCAAAGACAAGATCTTCTCAAAAAGGAAAGAACGTTATTATCATTGAAAGTGATTTATGGACAACAACGTGTCTTTGCCTTGGCTATTTAAACAAGTCTGTGTGAGAAAAGAAAGATCTAATCTTCATGCACACACTCATACATTTTGCTAAGCCTTCAAATCACGCCTACGCAAAAAGCATTAGCAATTCAGTTTTTATTCCAAGCTTAAATTTGTGTATTCTCACAGTTGTGATATATAGTTTTGTTAGAAAACATTAAACACATTCTTGTTCATTCTTTGTAAGAGATTTCCTTGAGACAAACCGGTCTGTGGTTATACTCAAGAAGGCTTTAACAATTGTTAAAGTAGACTGTTGTAATCCTATTGAATATAGTGGATTAAGACCTCGTTGGAGAGAGGCGAAATCACCTTGACGGGTGGACTGGAGTAGTTTGAGATCAAACGAACCAGGATAAAAATACAGTGTTGTCTAACTTTTCAATTTAAGATTTACAATTCAACCCCCCTTCTTGTGTTTTTCACATCTTCAATTGGCATCAGAGCGCCTGGTTCTGAGCTTATAACACTTAACCGTGTCAGTACAAGATCCAGCGTCAGAAAAACACAATGGCAGGACCACATCAAAACATCAGCAATGACAACAATGAAGAAAGAGACAGATTCAGTGGCAAACCTCCAGTCTTTGATGGAGAGAACTTTGACTACTGGAAAGACATAATTGAAAGCTTCTTTCTGGCCCATGATGCTGATCTGTGGGACATGGTGACTGATGGATACACGCACCCAGTGGATGGAAGTGGTCAGAAGATTGACAGGAAAACAATGTCTGATCAGCAAAAGCGTGATTTCAGAAATCATCACAAGGCCATAACAATTCTTCTCAACGCCATCTCTTATTGAGAATATGAAAAGATATCAAACAGAGACACTGCAAAGAATATGTTTGACTCTCTGAGAATGACGCATGAAGGCAACATTCAAGTCAAAGAAACCAAAGCCCTTGCACTCATTCAGAAGTATGAGGCATTCAAGATGGAAGAGAGTGAATCAATAGAAACTATGTTCTCAAGATTTCAAATTCTGGTTGCTGGTCTCAAAGTTCTTGACAAAGGGTATTCTACTGCTGATCACGTTAAGAAGATCATCAGAAGCTTGCCAAAACAATGGAGGCCAATGGTCATAGTGCTTAAGCTAGCCAAGGATCTCAACAAAATCTCTCTGGAGGAACTTGTCAGCTCCCTCAGAAGTCACGAGATAGAGCTAGAAGCAGATGAACCTCAAAAGCAAGGTAAGCCATTAGCTTTAAAATCTAACAAAAAATCTGACTCCAAAGTTTTGCAGGCTGTAGAAGAAACCTCTGATGGGTCTTCATCAGAAGAAGATGAACTATCTCTCCTCTCCAGAAGGGTGAACCAATTATGGAAGCAGAGGCAAAGTAAGTTCAGGAATCCCAGAAGATCAGAAAATCAGAATGAATCTTTCTCCAGATACAGAAGGTCAGAATCCTCCTCTGGACACAGAAGATCTGAAGGTTCTTCAGGAAACAGAAAGCCAAACAACAAAGACATCATCTGCTATGAATGTAACGAGCAAGGGCACTACAAAAGCGATTTCCCAAAGCTTTAGAAGTAAAAGCCCAAAAAGAAGTTTGGCAAGGAAAAGAAGAAAAGTATCATGGCTACATGGGATGATTCTGACACATCTGAAGCTGACTCAGACTCAAATGATGAAAGAGCAAACATAGCTCTCATGGCAAACATAACAGAAGATAGTGAAGCTTTTGAGTCAGACTCTGAATCAGATACAAAAGAGGTATTCCCTGACTTTGCTATAAACTTTACTAAGGCTGAACTAGCTGAAAGCCTTAATGAGATTCTGGAAAGATATCAGTAGATCAGAGTCAAATTCAGAAACCTGGAAAGGAATCTTGCTTCTGACTCTGATAAGACTGAGAGTCTCAAATTGGAGAATTATGAGTTAAAAGATAAAATTTCAAAATTAGAAAATCTATTGCAAAACTCTCAGAAGGAAACAATCCCTGAAACTCCCAGCAGTGCTGATGAGATCATCTAGGAGTATGATCACAGCTTTCAGAAGTTTCTAGCTAAAAACATAGACAGAAGCAAAATGGCTTCAATGATCTATGGAGTTAGCATAAATGGCAGAAAAGGGATAGGATATCAAGGTAGGGTACCTACACCAAAAAATTCCATGGATTTAGTTATAAAACGTACTCCACTTGATTCACACTTTATATATGGGCACACACATGACATCAAATATACAAGTAGTAATTATTCTGTCAAACCAAAATTCAACCAGAGTTTTGGTAAAACTAACAAATCAGGACCCAAGAAAATATGGGTACCTAAGGATAAAATAATACATGTGGCATATATCTTTAGCAGCAAAGCAGAAACACCAGTCATGGTACCTGGACTCTGGCTTCTCACGACACATGACGGGAAGAAGGCATATGTTCCAAAGCCTAGAACTTAAGCCTGGAGGCCACGTAGGTTTTGGAGGCAATTCGAGAGGAAAGATCATTGGCTCTGGAACAGTAGGTAATGGAAATCTTCCCTTTATAAGTAATGTTTTATTAGTAGATGGATTAATGCATAACCTGTTATCCATAAGTCAATTAAGTGATAACGGTTATCATATAATCTTTAATCAAAATTCATGCAAAGCTGTTAGTCAGAAAGATGGGACTATCCTATTTAATGGAAAGAGGAAAAACAACATTTATAAAATAAAACTTTCTGAACTGAAAAGTCAGAATGTAAAGTGTCTTCTGTCTGTTAACAATGAGCAATGGATCTGGCACAGAAGATTGGGACATGTTAGTATGAGAAGAATATCTCCGAATAACAAACTCAATCTGGTCAGAGGACTTCCTAACCTGAAGTTCAATTCAGATGCTCTGTGTGAAGCATGTCAGAAAGGCAAGTTTGCAAAACCAGCTTTCAAATCCAAAAACATTGTTTCCACCTCTAAGCCATTAGAAATTCTGCACATTGACTTATTTGGACCAGTTAAAACTGCTTCAGTCAGTGGCAAGAAGTATGGGTTAGTAATCGTAGATGGCTATAGCAGATGGACATGGGTAAAGTTCTTAAGACACAAGGACGAGTCACACTCTGTGTTTGTCACCTTCTGCAACCAAGTTCAGAATGAAAAGGATTTAGAATCATCAAAGTCAGAAGTGATCATGGTGGAGAGTTTAAAAACAAAGATTTTGAGTCATTCTTTAATGACAAAGGCATTCTGCATGATTTCTCTTGTCCTAGAACTCCCCAGCAAAATGGAGTTGTAGAACGAAAGAACAGAACATTGCAAGAAATGGCCAGAACCATGATCAATGAGACTAACGTTGCTAAGATCTTCTGGGCAGAGGCAATAAACACATCGTGTTACATTCAGAATAGAATCTCCATAAGACCTATTCTGGAAAAGACTCCATATGAATTGTGGAAGAACAGAAAGCCCAACATTTCCTATTTTCATCAATTTGGATGTACATGCTTTATTTTGAACACAAAAAATTATTTGAACAAGTTTGACTCTAAAGCACAAAAGTGTATTATGTTAGGATACTCTGAACGCTCAAGAGGGTACAGAGTATACAATACATAAACACAAATTGTGGAAGAATCAATCAGTGTTCGTTTTGATGATAAGCTTGACTCTCAAAAGTCAAAGCAGAATGAATTCCTTGCAGGTATGGAAGTTGAACTTACAGGTACTAAAGACAATTCATCAGAAACTCTTAACAGAGACACTCATTCAACATCAGAAAGAGGCACTGCAAGCAATCCAGCACCTTCTGTTGATCAACTTCAGAAAAGACCATCCAGAAGCAGCATGGATCACCCAGAAGAAACAATCTTAGGAAGAAAGGAAGATCCAATCAAAACAAGAGCTAGCTTCAGAAACTCTGAAGAATCCCTCATGGGACTTGTTTCTCTAATTGAACCATCAACAATTGATGAAGCACTTCTGGACAATGACTGGATTCTAGCAATGCAAGAGGAGCTAAATCAATTCACAAGAAATGACGTATGGGATGTAGTTCGCAAACCAAAAGGATTCAACGTCATTGGAACAAAATGGGTGTTCAGAAACAAACTGAATGAACAAGGTGAAGTCATCAGAAACAAAGCAGGATTGGTAGCACAAGGTTATAGTCAGCAATAGGGGATAGACTATACATAAACCTTTTCTCCAGTCGCCAGGTTAGAATCTATCAGACTCTTAATCTCATTTGCTGTTTATAAAGGCATCACTCTGTATCAGATGGATGTCAAAAGTGCATTCTTAAATGGCTATATAGAAGAAGAGGTATATGTGCACCAACCCCCTGGTTTTGAAAGTTCCAAAAATCCAGAATATGTTTTCAGACTAAAGAAGTCACTCTATGGTCTGAAACAAGCTCCCAGAGCTTGGTATGAAAGACTAAGTAACTTCCTGTTAGAAAAGGAATTCACCAGAGGGAAAGTGGACACAACCTTATTCTGTAAGACAGTTAAGAATGACATTTTAGTATGTCAGATTTATGTTGATGACATCATATTTGGATCTACTAAACCTTCTCTGGGAAGAAAGTTTGCTAAGTGTATGCAGGCAGAATTTGAGATGAGCCTAATGCGGGAACTAAAATTCTTTCTGGGCATCCAGAATAATCAAACCCCAGAAGGAACTTACATTCATCAGAGAAAATATGTCAGAGAACTTCTGAAGAAATTTGATCTCTCAGAATGTAAGCCATCAAAGATTCTAATGCATCCCACGTGCATTCTGGAAAGAGAAGAGGTAAGTAAAAAGGTAGAACAGAAGGTCTACAGAGGTATGATTGGTTCTCTTCTATATCTGACAGCTTAAAGGCCTGACATTTTATTCATTGTTTTCATTTGTGCTAGATTCCAATCATATCCTAGAGAATCTCACTTAACAGCATTTAAGCGAATTTTCAAGTATCTGAAAGGTACTACTAATCTGGGTTTGTTTTATAGAAAATCAAGTGATTACAGCTTAGTAGGATACTGTAATGCTGATTTTGCTGGAGACAGAGTAGAACGTAAAAGCACTTCTGGAAGCTGCCAGTTTCTGGGAGAAAATATGATCTCTTGGTCCAGCAAAAGACAATCCACAATTGCTCTATCAACAGCAGAAGCTGAATACATAGCAGCAGCTGGATGCAGCACACAAATGCTCTGGATGAAAAGTCAACTTGAGGACTTCCAGATATTTGAGAGTAACATTCCTATCCTCTGTGACAATACTTCTGCTATTTGTCTCAGCAAAAATCCAATTTTAGATTCTAGGGCTAAGCATATAGAAATCAAACATCATTTTATTAGGGACTATATTCAGAAAGGGATTTTAAATTTAAAATTTATTAACACAGACCATCAATGGGCTGATATTTTTACAAAACCTCTTTCTGAAGATAGGTTCAACTTCATTCTGAAACATCTCAGCATGAATCTCTGCCCAGAATAAAATTGTTTTGATTTCATATCTTAACCTTCAGAACTTTGTTTATTTTTCTATGAACTACTGATCAATTTTCTTTCAGATTTTTAGAAGTGCAGATTGTATCAGAATCTATCCATGAAGATCTGAGCGCTTCATTTCAAGGATAGAAATGTGCTGTTCACTCAAGAAAACAAGTGTCATCCAGTCATCAGCTATTTTCTGAGGCTGAACACGCGTTCACATTTCTGAAAAGGCAAAAGCGCTGATTGGATGCATTGAGACACATGTCATGGGTAACCGTTCCAAATATCTTTCTGAATCCCTTAAAATCAACTATCATTAAATGCTAATAATCATTATTAATTTCTCTCTCTTAACGTTTATGTTTTCAAAACCTTTTTAGAAATATATTTAAACACACTTCACACCATTTAGACGTTTTACCTTCACTTTCATTTTCTCTCAAACTTACTGATTTCAGTGTTCTTACTTTCTCAAAAACCCTTTCAATCTTTTTCACAAAAAGCTTTGTGTGAACATGGATTCTTCCAGCATTCCTTCTTCAGGTTCCCAGAAAACTGTTTCATCTGAACAATATAAAGAACCTTACAGAACGCTTCTAACACCAGTCAAAAACCTAGAGGTTCTGTCAGAATTAATCGTGGATTTCAACAGCCTTCAAGAGAATGGGTTTGATCTATCTGAAGAGGTTAAAGCTCAAGGCTGGGAAAAGTATTTTGATAGACTGGTGGGTCCAACATTTCCTATTCTGGTAAAGGAATTTTGGATTCACGCTTCTTCTTCCAATCATCAAGTCACGTCTTACATCATGAGGAAGAAGATTGTTATCACTGAAGACCTCATTGCATGTTTAATAGGGTACAGTGGTGGTGGTGTTCGTTGCATTGATATGACAGAAAGGTGTGCTGATGCTGCCCTAATTCCAAGGGAAATCTTTACTCTGGGGCTTCCCTCCAGCAAGATAAGGGATTTAAAGGACAAACACAGAATTTGGGCCAAGATCATTCTGGGGTGCTTCAACCACAGGAAACCTACCAGCTCCACTGATTACATTAATATTGATCAAAAGTTTCTGATCTATTTCATCTCTCAGAAGGTCAAGATAAATCTGGCTCATCTTCTATTCAACCATCTTAGAACAAGTGTTAAAGAAACAAGAGAAGAGGAACGTACAAAAAGGGATTGGATACCCTTTGGAAGACTGATATCAGATATTCTAACAGAGAATAAGCTGACTGATCATCTGACAGAGGCTCAAGAAATCAACACTCTGGAAGCTACTGTTGGCAAACAGCTGAATGCCAAAAATCTGAAGAAAATGAAGTTGATAGAGAACATCAAGAAGGAGCCCAGCGTCACTCCTTTTGCTGCAATCTCCAGCAGAAGAGTCCCTCTGGATGACTTCCCACTGTTCTCAAAAATTGACTCTAAACCTGAAATCATACTCAGATATCTGGATGCTTGCAAAGCTGATGGTACATCACCAAATCTGAATATTCAAGACCTTCAGCAGAAGGCTCCAGAGGTTGTTCTGAAGAAGACAAAGAAAAGGAAAGCTGCAGCAGAAGGATTATCTCAGCAGACTCCTAAGAAGAGAGGTAATCCTTCTTCTGTAACTGTTTTAGATTCAACTGCTGTATCAACATCTATCCCAATACCCACTCAATCTGAAAACCCAACACCTCAAACTTTTGATGATTTTGACCTCGACTTTGATCCCTCTGAATCATTAACCCTCAGAAGATCTCGCTCCCAACCACAAAATCCAAATACTGAAGCCACACCAGAACAAGAACTTGCAAAAGTTCTATCTGATATAGACCAACACACTTCTGCTCCCATACCAGATAATCCAAATCCTAAAACCCACACAAAAGCACAACCAGAAATTCCCCTCTCACCAATACCAGAAATTCCACTCTCTCCAGAACCAGAAATCCCACTACCTTCATCTCCTCAACCAGAAATTAATCCACCCTCTCCTCAACCTGAACAATCTCCACAACCTGAGATTCAAACCTCTGAGGCTCAACCCTCTGAATCCCCTGAACCAGTACCTCTGGCCATTCAGTTGCCCCTTGGTACCATTGTGAATATTCCTCAACTTCCCTCTTCACCAGAATTAACTCCACCAAATTCCCCATCAAGTCCAATCATAATCCATGACTCTCCCACTCCCTCACCAAAAGACAATTCAGATGACCACAACAAGACTGTCATTGATTTAACAGTCCTTGAATGCCTTGCTGCAATAACCAACAAAACTGCTATCCCAAAACAAAAACATCCAGATGTTGGTTCCAACATATTTAACTTTGAAACACAAGTACAAAAGTGGATCACTTCTATCAAACAAGCAAGTCTGGAACTGGTTGATCCTGCTGCATCAGACTACCTCTGGACAAAGTTCAGAAGATGGGTATGCTCTGAAACCTTTAAATTGCAAGAACAGAGCTATGGACAAGCTCAACAGAACTTCAGCAATCTGCTGAAAGAAATTGAAGGTCCAGTTCTGAGGAAGCTTCTTAAGGAAGAAGTTCTCCTGCTGGACAATGCTCCTTGGTCTGAACATCATCAACCAGAGTCAGAAGAATAGATGATTCCAACTGAAGACATGGGTCAAGAAGAAGATATTGCTGAAAGCTCTGAGAAGCATCCTGTTTCTGAAGATCCTCAAGCTTCCTCTCTTGACAGGCAGACTCTAGAAGATCTGAAAAGATCTGATATGCTGATGAATGAAAGAATGGATAAGCAGGACATAAAAATTGATGCAATAGCCAGCATGTTAACTCAGCAACAGGAAACCAGCACCCAAATCAAGAGCATGTTGGAAGCTCTGTTCACACGTCTTCCACCTCCCTCTTCGAATTTCCTTGTTTACTTTCAACATGTTTGTCTGTAATATTTTTACATTGTTCTGAACTTATCATTGCTTCTGTTTTTAATATAAACACATTTTTAGCTCTAATTACTTTAGCTCTGATTATTTGTGCTTTTTGATAACTGACAAAAAGGGGGAGAAAGAATGATATTTTTCAATAACGGATTACTGAGACATAAGTCTCAAACATTCTGACATTCTGATCTACTTGAATTTCTTTCTTTTGAAAAGCTTGAACAGGTACAAAATTATGACGAAAGATACAGTAAAGTTCTGACGCTCAAAGTCTCATGGAATTAAAGGGAAGTAATCAACTCAGGGGGAGTTTTTCTCTTCTTAGCTCTGATACCTTTTATTCTTTATTTTTTAATCTCTGATACCTTTTATTCTTTATTTTTAATTGAAAAAATATGGTTTTTGTCATCATCAAAAAGGGGGAGATTGTTAGAACATAGTTTGATTCTACAACCCTCAATTAGAGTTTTGATGATAACAAAAAACAAGAATAAATAAATTGTAAGATTTATAAGACATATATGCTACTTAAAATTATGTTGTGTATTTACAGAAGTTCTGATGGAATCAGCATCAGAAGATTAGTATCAACATCAGCATCAGAAGATCATATCAGCATCAGAAGATCAATAACATGTGCTACACGCTGAAGCTACCAGATCATACGCTGAAGCATGATGACCAGAATCTGCGCATCAACATACACACTCTGACTCTGATCAAAGATCTTTACCTAGTCATCAGCACTCAGAAGCGTCAGCATCAATTAAAGCAAAAGAACACTCTGATCACCATAAGCAGAGAACACTCTGAAGCGTTACTAAGCATTCAAGACAGATTAATTACCAACGACTTTATTCAAAGACAAGATCTTCTCAAAAAGGAAAGAACGTTATTATCATTGAAAGTGATTTATGGACAACAACGTATCTTTGCCTTGGCTATTTAAACAAGTCTGTGTGAGAAAATAAAGAGCTAATCTTCACGCACACACTCATACATTTTGCTAAGCCTTCAAATCACGCCTACGCAAAAAGAATTAGCAATTCAGTTTTTATTCCAAGCTTAAATTTGTGTATTATCACAGTTGTGATATATAGTTTTGTTAGAAAACATTAAACACATTCTTGTTCATTCTTTGTATGAGATTTCCTTGAGACAAACCGGTCTGTGGTTATACTCAAGAAGGCTTTAACAGTTGTTAAAGTAGACTGTTGTAATCCTATTGAATATAGTGGATTAAGACCTCATTGGAGAGAGGCGAAATCACCTTGACGGGTGGACTGGAGTAGTTTGAGATCAAACGAACCAGGATAAAAATACAGTGTTGTCTAAGTTTTCGGTTTAAGATTTACAATTCAACCCCCCTTCTTGTGTTTTTCACATCTTCATCATTGTGTTTGTAGTTGGGAGCAGAAGTGTTAGGTTTTTGAGGAGGCTACTTTAACGTAACCAACTTAGCTTCCAACATAAGATGCAATGCTTGAGCTAAATGCATGTTGACCTTAGCAAATTGTCTTCATTGCTTATGTTGATCACCTTGTCGTGGTTGGCGAGGTTCTTGTTGGACTCTTGGTATAATAGCCATTTTGAAGGGGTTCTCTTGACCAAACCAACTTCTTGTCTCATCGGAGGCTAATTAATGACTCGATCCCTAATTCTAGCTATTTATTCCATATGGTTGCATCTGTCTTGATGAAGCTTGTTAACAAGGGCTCTCAGCTCTTCTTGTCCCCGAGCCAAGTTTTGGATAAGAGACATCTAACCCACCATTTGTCCCATCATTTGGACTTTCATTTTTGCTATTTCAGTTTGTAATCGTTCTAACTGGTCATCCCTGTTGTCTTCAGGATTCATCTTGGTCATGCACTCAATGATGAGTGCTTTAAATTCTTCTTTCCCCTTGGATAGGTTCAATAACATTTCTTGAAGTTGAGCGTTTTGGGTCTGAAAATATTGGACAGTTTTCTCAAGGGCCATTTTTACTGAAATGAATAGTAAGCGGATGAGAAAACCTGTATGGGGAAAACCTGTCATGATATGTGGATGTGATGTTTTCAAGGATCTCGCGGGGTAAACACAAGAAAATGTCAGAATTTGAATTTTGATCACAGCTTTGAAGAACTTCGTATCGTTGAATGTCCTTCTACGAGAATTAAGCTCACCATGTCAAGTGGGTCATAGCCCTTGACTCAAGTTATCATGCTTTAGTCTTTAACGACATTTGGTTAGAGGAAAATAAATCCTCTTGCCCCTTGATAGACATCTGGTTCAACATAACCCTTCATCACAGACCGTTGAGATCCTTGAAATGGTTATTGAAAATGCTATGGTATGATGTCATGATGTTATGTACAAGTATATACATAAGAAAATCAAACAAGTCCTTAGGTTTAGGCTTGCATGAGGTTTAATTGGTAAGTACCCTCTTGAAGTTTAGTTGGCTCAACCTATCCTAGAAAGTAACCGGGTTCTAGGGAATCTCAATATCACTGATCTTTCTTCATCGGGCATTGTTTCAACGCAAGCCTCTTTATTGGAGATCGAAATATCCCAAAAGTCCAATCTCAATGAGCGTAGTATCGAGTATCAACCAACTTCGGACCGCACAAAAGCCAACTATCTCACTACTTCCTAATAGCCAAGTTGTTCAATTTAAATGTTCTAAGGTCAGTTAGTGCTTCATGACACCATGCAGCAGCCCCATATTCTCTTTGACTAAACTCAAAGGCTACCGGTACCAAAAAATGTGTCACACTAACATAGCCATCTCTTCAACAATGTCGGTATACCATGCACAGTTTCCACAATCTATTGCTACTTGCCTAATGGTGTTCCCTGATCCGGGTAGAGGATTAATACAAACACAAACAAGGACCCATAAATTTAAAGCAAACAAATAAAAAAATGAAATCAATTAAATGTGATATAACTCTAAGGTAACCCCACTTTTTATAATAATTCCCCAGCAGAGTCTCCAGTTCTGTAATACGGTGGGAGAACTGACTTGGTTGTTTTTTGTTTGATCGTAATTGTTGAGGATAGCAAGAGTCGCAACCGAATTTTATTTTATCCAATAAAGGAAAGGGTGAAAAGAAAATGAAATACCTTTGAGATATTTTCTTGAGTTTGGGGGGTAGGTTATGAAAAGGGAAGGTGTTAGCACCATTTTCATCCGTAGTTATCTACGGGCTCTTAGTTTCTTGCTAGATCATTTTTGAAATTGCTTTGTTTGAAATGTGTTTGTGGTGGGTTTTGAAAGTATTTTTGAAAAGCGCCTTCGTTTAGGCAAACTTTGTAATGATTCTCGTCTATATAAGAATGTATACAAAGTGTTGGGGTTTTTGAAAATATTTCATGTTTTTGAAAGTGTTTAGTGTGTTTAAAAAGATGTTTATTTTTTGAAGATGGATTGTGAGCAAACAACTAAGAACTTTTTACCTACTCAAAAGTATTGTGTTCATTTTTCTCTTCCTTTGACATTGCTATCTCACAATTAATTGGTAAGTAACCTTATCTTTGGATGTGAAGGGACAAATGCGGGTCATTATATAGTCATAGATGACAATATTGTGAGATACCTTAGCATTTTTCTTAAGGGTCTAAGATCATTTTGAAGGAAACATTTGAAGCGCCATCGAGGGACTATGATCTTGTATTTTTTGATTTGTTTTGGCTAAGGTGTCTCATATGCATATCATGACCATTTTCTCAAGACAACAAGTGGAGTTAACCCTAGAGGTTAAAAGTGTGTAAGTGTTTGTATTTCATGCTTGATTTATCTTGGATTAATGTTTTCTAAGCATTGATTTTATCTTTCCATACAAACCCTAAATACTAGCATTTATATGAAAGCAATAAATTTCAGAAAATAAATATTCTACGTTATTACATCATTTTTGGGGAATGGGGTATACAAATGTACAAATGGGGATTGCAAAAAATTAAAACTAATCATCTATTACAACCATGTTGAACTTTGAATAATGTACAAGAAAAGAAATGTATATAATGTACAACACATGAATGAAAAGAAAATGAATTTGTTTTGATTTTGTTTAAGAAAATATTTTAACCTAATTTTCTTAAAGAAGATAAATAGTTAGAAGTAAGAAAATTAAACTAAGTTAATTTTAATTTTAACAAAGAGAATGAACTAAATCTAAGTTTAATATTAAACTAAAGAAAAGAAATTAAATACAAAATTTTTTTTTGGTATTTTTATTTTGAGAAGTTAAATAAAAATAAACTAAATAATTTAAATATTTTTTATAATATTTTTGGTGTTTTTGATTAATAATAAAAATAATTGTAATGATGCTAAAATAATAATAGAAAGAAAATAAAATAAAAATATAAAATTAAAGTCAGGGGTTTAGAAAGTGGAAAGGATGTTTGTAAGTAAAATGAGGAAGCCTAGAAGTTCTGGCCCAAGCGCGCTGTTAACAGGGGGTGATGTTGGAAGCAAAAAATGAGACAACCTAAAAATTATGGCCCAGGCGTGTTGTTAATAGAGGGTGGTGCTGGAAGAAAAATGAGACAACCTAGAAGTTCTGGCCCATGCGTGTTGTTAACAAGTAAATGGCGAGGGTGATGCTAGAAGCAAATGAGACAGCCTAAAAGTTCTGGCCCAGGCGTATTGTTAACAGGTAAATAAGGGGGATGCTAGAAGCAAAGATGATGCAACCTAGAATTTCTGGCCTAGGCGTGTTGTTAACAGGTAAATGGGGAGGGATGCTAGAAGCAAAGATGAGACAACCTAGAAGTTCTGGCCCAGGCATGTTGTTAACATATTCCTGGGGAGGGTGATGCTAGGAGTAAAAATGAGACAACCTAGAAGTTCTGGTCCAGGCATGTTGTTAACAAATTCATGGGGAGGGTGATGCTAGGAGTAAAAATGAGACAACCTAGAAGTTCTGGCCCAGGCATGTTGTTGATAGATTCATGGCATAAAATGTTAAGAAATGAAAACAAAATGTTCCCATGGGGCTAGAACCCAAGACCCTTAACACTAATGCCTTACGCGTGCTCTCTACCACTGGGGTGACTATACATCCGGTATTATAAACAAAACCATAAATATATATTACAAAATTAGTTCTGATGATGAACTTCATCTTCTTCCTCACGCCAACCAGAGCATCTGCAACTCATTCATTTCTCAACCAAAATGGAAAATGTAAACGTGAAAGTTATGGAAAACTTCATCATGGTTCAAGAACTATAAAGCATCAAAACTATAAATAAGAAACAAACATGAATTTTGGTAGCCCTAATCTGAACCCTAACTTTTTTCAAGAAGTTTTGATCTAAAATTCTCTCTACTCAGGCCATATAAATGGAATCTATGAATATGTACAATTTCAGAGTAATGATATCTACATTTTGTCTTTGAAAATGCAAGCCTAAAAGTGCCTAAATAATGAGATTAAAATCAGATGAACTTACCTTACCGCTAGAGATCGTGTTTTGAATTAAAGCTTGATTCAAATTGTTGTGATGATCTGGTTAGCTTCCTCAAGTTCCCAGGAAGCTAATGCAATGGTTAGCTTGACCTATGGGTCGCTGGAATGTTCTGGAGAAGTCAATATGTAATGCTCTATTTTTGAAAATGGAGGTTGGTGAAGATGATGTTACAGTCTGAAAATAGAGGTTGGGATAACTTCTATATGTGTATCAGAAACTTTGTGGATGATTTGGCCAAGAAATGCACGGGGGGTTTTGGAGATTGGATTCAAAAATCAGAAATGACAAGTTTTTGTGCTTGTGTTGTAATCTTTGATTCTAGAGAGTTTTTTGTGAATTTCAGGGCTCGTCCCATTCTTCTCCAGCTTGCAAATGAAGGTTTAATTTATAGGCAAAGGGTTTGGAAGCCTGGTGAAGTCATAAGTACAAAATCACATGTTGTCGATTTTGACTTGTTGTTGAAGCAAGCTTATAAAAACATGGTTTCAAGGAAAGATAGGGTGTCTAGAAACATTAAACACGCCTGTTCTGAGTTGTAGGGGATGCTTATGCAGAAAGAACAAACACAAAGCTCAAGGAGAGTGGACTTTGGGATTAAAGTCACTTTTCCAAAATGGAAGTGTGAACTTTCTTCCTTAAATGACAAGGTGTATTGGACAAAGATTAAATCAAGTGGTTAATAGCTCAAAAGCTTGTGTAATCTTCTGAATATGGATAGATACACACGCTAGAGGGCCTGAAAAGTGAGATTTTGCAACATTGCTTAGAATTGGATCAGATGTTCATCATGAAAATGACTCATAATTTAAGAACTAATGTCCAACTTCTGATCTTCGATTCTCCCTGCTCCAGCATGATGTGAAAGTGTTCTAGGACTTTTTAGAAAGCTTGTAACATGCTATGAAATCCCTATTTGAATCACTTTTCCAAACTTCCATTGTAACTGTATGAAAAATGGCCCAGAAGTTCTATCAAAATTCTGACTTAAAATGCCAAGAATTTTACTAAGTGTTTTAGTTTCAAGGACATGTATTCATGGATTTATAACTTGAGATCCAAGCATTTATAGAAGAAGTTCTACCCTGCAATTTTTCTTATCTCATTGAGATCTACAACTTCCATGTTGGAAGTTTTTCTTGAATCATCTTGCATGATGGTGAAAATCTGGCACAAAGTTAGGGAATTATCATATTTTTCTTAACACTTAAAAAAATTTCTAAGTGTTTAGAACTTTGACTTTTTTCATAGTAATATTGAATTTTGATTTCTTGATGAACAATCTTCATAGTCTGACATGTCTTGATGAAATATGATTTTTGAAACTTGATTTTGATCTAAAAGTCAAAGTTTGACTTTTCAGTGTACAATTGACTTTTTCATCAGTTGACCAAATTTCAATTATCAATCAATTGATCTTGAGAAATGTTTTGAACCATGCCATTAGGTCAAAGTGATGAACTTGGATTCTTGATATCATGTCTCAAACCAACAAGTAATATGCTAGGTCAAAAAGTAAAAAATTGAACCTTCTCAATCAAAACCCTAATTTTGACCATTTTGCCCTTTTGATGATCTGATCAAATTTCTTGAGAAGTTGTGATCCAAACTTGACCAAATGGTTCATATGAGTTTAATATGTTGGTATGGATAAACAATTATGAGTTTTGACTGTAAATTAACCATAATTGACTTTTTCCCCAATATACTTGATTTTAGGTCAACTGACCAATTGACTTGAGCAAAAATGTGATCCAAAGCCTGAAACTTGACAGGAGCTATCTTGGGATTCCAAAATGATTTATGAAAATCGTATGAAGCATTAAAGGCCCAATTGTCTTTATACAAACTAAAACCCTAATTTTGAGTCATCAGTGTTTGGGGAGGTATCTTGAGCTGATCAATCTTCGTGTAGTCTTAAATCAATGGAGATCTTGTGAGAGAATCTTTGAGAAATTGAGAGGGCAAATTTTGGGGTACAACAACCCCCCTGTAATTTTTTGGGTACCCCCTAAACGTGTAAAAATGAGGGGGGTAAATAAAATACCGATTTTACAGGGGGGTAATATTTGTACCTAGGGGGCAAAAGACTTAGAATTTTAACATTTCAAGGGATGTATCAAATTTTTTAAAAGGGGGGTAAATCAAAACTCGCCTATATTGATGGGGGGTAAATGACTATTGTTATGGTCTGGGCCGACACTTGCCCCACGGTTGGGGAGGACCAATCCAGTGCCTTTACCAAAGGCCCAAAAGCATGCAGCTCAAACTGAGGACCGTTGGGCATTTCTCCACGTGCCCACTAGGGGAACGTAGCTCACATGTCCATATCATAATCATCATCCTTCCCTCCGAGAATAACGGGTCCAATTCCTATTTTCTCGGGGCAGTTTACCAAAGAGGAGGACACGTGTTGGACTCCATACACACGTAAACCTTGGTAACCTTCGTTGGTGGGCCTCATCGTGGCCCATCACTGAAGACCTTGGCCCATCGTTAAGGGCTACAAATACCCTCTCACTTGAAGGGGTCAGGTATTCATTCACTTGCTCATATTCTCATACTTGCTCGCATTTTCTCTAAACCTCACTTTGGAATCAGAGTGTCTTGTAGGTACCCCTCCCCCCACTTCACATTCAACTACTGCTCGACTCAAAGCTTGAAGGCTTTGACAATCCCTTCTGGCCAGGTACGATCACTATTAACCCATATTTTTATTCAATATATTTTTATCTCTCTACTCTTTTTATTTACTTTTTATTTGTTGTACCCCAAAATTTTCCCTCCCATTTTCTTTATGGCATTCATTCATGGCTCTTCAAATAGTCAAGTCACTCAAGGGTTGACTAGTCAAGGTGCTCCTCCTAAACCAAAAGCCTACAACTAGGGTTTGGAGTTTCTCAAGGAAATTTGGTTTGCAAAGGTCTCAATTAGATTACATGGTTCTTCATAGGTCCTCAACAAGGTTCATGTCAAGTTTCAAGCCATACATCACAAATTTGCTCAGTCAATGGCTCAAATGTTTGAAAATCAACCGTATTGGTCAAAAAGTCAACTATGGTCAACATATAGTCAAACTTCAAGATTTTTGGTCAACATCAATATTTTTAAGTGATATTCATCATTTTATCAAGGGTTGATCATGATTCCCCAAGGAAAGTCCTCAGATCATCAAAAGTCAAGAATTGTTAAATTAGGGTTTCTTTAGGAGAAGTCAACTAAACTTTGATCAGGCATAACGTTCACATGCTTCATCAACTTTTCCCCAACAAAATCCCATATTGAAGGAAATTCAATTCTCTACAACTTTATTTTATGCTCAAGTCCAAAAAGTTCTTCATTTGAAAGATATGAGCTAACACATTATAGGTCATTTTCAAAAGTCAACAAAAGACACTTTTTGTCAAGGCAACTTACATCAAAATAATGTCTCCAAATTCAAAAATGATCAAAAAATAAAGTGTGAAGGATACCTTGATCTTTTCAAAAACTCTAAGATCACCTTCAAAATATGAAAATTGAGCAAGTTATGAGTTGCAAAAGTTGGGCAATTTTCAAGAAATGCATGAAATCTCAATTGAGCAATTTGTGATTTTTTGGTTATTGGGATTAACTTGTTAGAGTTCAAACATACTCATGACATATGCAAGAGCCTAAACCCATCCATGCATTATTTTGATTTTATATTTATTTTTTTTGAATTTATCTTGATTTTATTTAATTTAAAATCAAATAAATTAAATAAAAATACAATAAAACATGGGTTAGTGCATTTGGGCTTAACTTGACCCATCATGGAAGCCAATATTTCGTGCAAAGACTAACAAAAAACTGTCCAGGTTCATGCAACATCAATAATGGCAAGAATCATCCAAATATGGCAAACTTTCAATATGTTGGATTTTTGTCTCATGGCCTTGAAAGCTTTGTTTCTTGCAATACTTACTCTTCTCCTCACTCTATCAATACATAACATTGCAAGCAAGAAAGGGCATAAAGTTCCTCTTCAAAAAACTCTCCAAAAGCTCTTCACAAAGCTCTACCAAATTCTCAAAAATTCATCAAAATTGCCAAAATTCACAACTACTTTTCCAGGCACAATCAATCAAAACCAGTGATCAAACCTTACTCCTGAGATCCCCAGGATTCTCCCCCGATCCAAGAACAAGTCCAACCGTGCTTAGAAGGCCATTCATGAACTCACCGGTGGTAAATTTTTTGTTCATTTTTGTATAACCGGTTGTAGGTCTATTTAACACTTTTTTATGATACAATTGCATTCATATTAGAGAACAGGACATGAACAAGTGATCACATGATAGTTTTTGACGTTAGAATCATGCTCATCATGCACTCGCACATCATCATCATCAGATCCTGATCCAACAATCTAGATCTGAGCACCCACGATAGGTCTCATGAGAGAGAAACACAAGATCCTGAAGATTTTTCCTCTAGCGTCTAGGCCAATGTTGTTGGGCCAATTGATTTCTGATTCTCACACCCCCTAATTACTTGTTTTGCAGCTTGACCCAATTTTTTTGTCTTTTTATTTTATTATTTGTTTTCTTTTACTTCAATTATTTTTTCTTTATAACAAAAACAAAAAATAAAAATAAAATCATAAAATCACAAAAAAATATTAGACATAGATTTTTATTAATTAAAATTTATTTGAATTAATTATTTAATCATCTTTTTTTAATTAATTAAAATAATTAGATTTAGGTTTCCTTTAATTTAATTTAATCATTTTTATTAAAACAAAAACAACATTTCTTTTTATCACTTAGATTATTTAGGTTTTCTTTACATCTTTCTCTTTTCTTCTTCGCACGTTCATCTTATTTTATTCACATCATTTTTTACAATTATGTAATTGTAAATGTGATGTACTGGACTTTAACTTTTTATTCCCCATTTTTTTTGGCTTGTAATTTCCCCCCATCCCAAAGCATTATAATAGCGTAGATTCCAATTTCCGCATTTTATTTTCCGTACTTATAGATGTATGCTAATAGGCTTGTATGGAAAGACTTAAAAACAAACATGAGCAAAACCTAAAACTCAAGATAAACATAACTGAAACACAACACACTCGCACTCGCGCACCTTTAAGGTACCTCCACTTTGTTGCCTTCAGAAAAATAGTCATGTCCCTCGAACGTGGGAAACTTTAGCAAAGACCCTTGGTTAAAAAGATCGTAGGCCCTCGATGACCCTTCGATGTTGCCTTTGATAAATAATCTAGTCCCTTAGGATAAAATTGCTAAAGTGCCCTATAAGTTTCCTTTATGACTGTACGATGACCTGCGTCTATCCCTCAAAACATCCAACGACAGGGCTACGTATTGACTAATTGTAGGATAGCACTGTCTAAAGGAAAAGAGGAAAATAACAAAGATCGTTCGAGTAGGTAGACAGTTCATAGTTGCTTTCTCACAAAGACAAACAAAATAATTTTTCAGACATACACAAACTCTTTTCTAAATATTTTCAAAGACAAAAAAACACTTCGAATACGTTCTCAACGATATGAGAAACATTACAAAGTTCGACGCACTAAGGAATATTTTTTTAAAATACTTTCAAACACATTTACACCAAAAAGCATTTTCAAATGTGAGCTAGCAACTAAGAGCCCGTAGATAACTACAGATGGAATGGGTGCTAATACCTTCCCTTTCCATAATCTACCCCCCGAACTCAACATATTTAAAAAGGTATTTCCTGTTCTTTTCACCATTTCCTTTGTTGGATAAAAGAAAAGTCGGTGGCAACTCTTGCTAACCGCAACATTTGCGATAAAACACAAAACCAGTAAAATCATTTCTCCCACCGTTTTACAGACCTGGCGACTCAGCTGGGGAATCTAAAGTTAAAAGTGGGGCTTACCTTAGCGATATACCATATTTAAAATGCTTTCCTTGTTTGACTTGTGTGCTTTACCTTTCGGGTTTATGTTTGGGTTATTGTTAAAGATCCTATACCCGGATCTGGGGCACTTTTAGGTAAGTAGCAATAGATCAGGGAGACTGTACGGTGTATACCGATACGGCTGAAGTGATGGGTACGTTAGTGTGACACATTGGTTGGTATCGGTGTCCCTTGAGTAAGTCAAGGAGAATGCTGGGCTGCCGTGTGGTGTCATAAAGCACTAATTGACCATAGAACCTTAGTTGACACAACTTAGCCATTAGAAAGTAGCGAGATAGTCGACTTTGGTGCAGACTAAAGTTGGTTGGTACTCGATGCTACACTCATTGAGGTCGAACTCTCGGGATATTTCGGTCTCAATTTAGATGCTTGAGATGAAACAATGTATTGGAGAAAGATCGGTGATATTGAGACTCCTAGAAACCAATTACTTCTTTTAGGACAGGTTGAACCAACTAAACTTCAAGAGGGTACCTACCTACAAAATCCAAGCAAGCCTGAACCTAAGGCTACTTGTGTGACTTGTTTGCATTCACTATCTAACAAATTGAATTCCTTGTAGGGCTTGTTTGTATTCATTATCTAACGACGTGAATTCCTTGCATGACTTGTTTGTAGTCATTATCCAATAACCTAGACTTCTTGTAAAACTTACTTGTTTACGTCACCTTGCACTTTTGTTTGATGCATAGCATACACATCATAAAATCATGATATAGTATTTCCATTAACCATTTCAAGGATCTCAAAGGGCATGTGATGCAGGTCATGATAAACCAAACGTCTAGCAAGGGGCAAGAGGATTTATTTTCCTCTAGCCAATATCATTAAAGCACGATGTCTTGAATTACAGGCTATGACCCACCTGGTGAGCTTAATTCTCGTAGAAGGAAATCCAACAATACAAAGTTCTTCAATCAAAGTTGCAATGAGAATTCAAACATTTTCTTGTATTTACCCCGCAAGATCCTTGTAAACATTGCATGCATGTCATTACATAACAAGTATTCTCAAGACATGTTTCATTATTTTCTCGCTGCTCATTTCAGCAAGGAAAATGGCTCTCAAACAGAATGACAGAGATCTCTAAGCTCAAGATGTTCAGTTTAAGGAAATGTTCCTGAATCTATCCAAGGGGCAAGAAGAACTGAAAACACTCCTCGCTGGGAACATGGCCAAGAAAAATCCTGAAGATAACAAGGAGGAATAGTTGGAACAACTTCAAGCTGAGATGGAAAGGATGAGAGTCCAGATGAGTAGTCAGATGACTCTTATCCAAAATTTAGATCGGGGACAAGAAGAGTTGAGGATTCTCATCAGAAAGCTTCATCAGGACATATACGACCGTCTGGGGCAAACTGCTAGAATTTGGGACCTAATCAATGATCAACCTCTCTTGGCATACAGGGAATTAGGTGACATGTTCGTGCGGGAACATGTTGAAAATAAACTCAGGAGCGGTGAAATTCAGGGGACTTCATCTTCAAGTACTCAAAAGAGATCATACAACGGAAAAGAAGGAGTCCAGTACTGTGTACGACCAGACGGATCGTAATAAGAGTGATCTCAACCAATCTGTAGAGGCAGTGCAGACCTCTAATCCAGTACCAGTGCAACAACAACGACAATACAATTAGCATAAATAGGACACGCCTAAAATCCAATTCACCAAAATCAACATGTCCTCGACTCAAGTATTGCAACACATGTTGAGGATGGAGTTGATTACGTTGAAGGATCCTCCTCATAATCCTAAAACCTCCTCTCCTCGGTACAATCCTAATGTAAGATGCGCTTATCATTCCAATAGTCCTGGGAATGACACTAATAGCTGTTGGTAATTGAAAAATAAGATTCAAGACTTGATCGAAGAAGGAGTGCTGAAGTTCACACAAAGATGGACATACTGAATTCTTTTGTCACCCCTCAAAGGCACCCCATCTTAAGTGACAAGTCCAGACGAAAAGGCTTTTTGTTCATTAGAATTTTCAAAATGTAATTTTCTTTTGATTGCTCAAACACTTATTTTATGTCAATATTTTCTATTCCATTAATGCATTGCATATGTTTGTCTAGAATTAATCCATTCATTTTCACTATATTGAAACTATTCCTGTACTTCCTTTTTGTGATATTCTACTCTCAATTAAAAGCTATAAGCCTTTAGAGGGAGGATTACAAAAACAATACCATAATATCATACAATATGCTTTTGAATAGACCTTGCTGACGATGTACAAGCATTGTTTCAAATCCTAAACAGTGGATTTATAAGGAAGATAATCCCTAGTCAACCCCTTTGAGCATAAGAAGTAGGAGTTTTCTTTTTCACGCAAATTGAAACCTTTAATCATAACCTGGGGCGGGGTAGTTTCTCAGTTAATTCAAATGTGCATTCAGTCGCAAGCTTAACCTTCATACACGACAGATAGTGTCGAAGATGCTCTTCTAAATCAAAAGATAATGATGGTTCCCTGTAATCACTAAAACAAGAAGTCGTTATTTTTCAAGAGAAAAGCCTGTTAAGTCAAAACCTATGAAGGAGACTTAAGAAAAAAATTGGGGCATCCCGCTGACTATAATCACAAAAGAAATAGTTCAGGTAAAAGGTAGGGATAATAAAGTCAAAAAAGAGGCCGATACGAATCCTCAACAAAAAATATTACAAAAAAATGAATGATGACTGCCTTCCCAAATAAACTTTCAGTATACGAACCATCACCGAAATATCAGGGAAAAGATTCCAGACTCAATTGGGATCTAAACGCACAATTAACTGAGTATAGGACTGAATAACATTACAAAGAACGGGTTGGGTACAAATAAAGTTTAAGCCTTTATCCTTTCTTTCTTAAACCGTGAACCAGGCCACATTACAACCTTTAAAAGTCCTAACTGAAGCATGCGTTAGTTCGAAAGCATATTGTTACAAAAGGTATCCTGACTCCTATAATGTTTACTATAAATCCTGACTTGAATTCATGTTCTTACGAAATTCTGTTAATTTACTAAAAATGCATTTTAAAACTTCAAGACAAACATAAGTTTTGCATTTTTAAATGACATTGTTTGCATATGACTAATTGTTTGACAACATAGAAATTCGCATGACGAATATTCAATGAACGGAAATCCTCTCAATAAACATAATCACCTCAGATGGAAAGACATTTAAAATAATAGGCCTTTCATAATCAAGGGGCATGTCATGGTGTCCAACTGATCTGGGGGAAGTCGATTCATGATTCAAGGAATCTCTCAAAAGTGACGAATAGCCAGGGGCAGATCTCCATCTGAATCACTTGGGGCATTGGACATGAATTCCGATAAAGTATTTCCTCGGAGACTGAATTCCGACAAAGCATTTCCTCGAAGACTGAATTTCGACAAAGCATTTCCTCGTTGACTGAATCTCGAAGAAGCATTTCCTCGGAGACTGAATTCTGACAAAGCATTTCCTCGTAGACTGAATTCTGACAAAGCATTTCCTCGAAGACTGAATTTAGATAAAACATTTCCTCGAATACTGAATTTCGACAAACATTTTTTCAGAGACTGAATTGCGACAAGCATTTCTTTGGAGACCGAATTCCGACCAACATTTTATCTCAGAAGCTTACTCTAAAAAGCTTTTCCCTCAGAGATTTAACAAATATCCCCTTCAGAGACTAAACTCTAAAAGGACAATCCAGGAAACTATTAGGGATTAAAGCGTATGACTATTTCCCGTCATCTCGGCACTTGTCTATCAGTAGAAGACTTATCACCCTGATCAGCATTCACCAAGGGCTCTAGAAGTAGAGGTATGTTCAAGTCTCCACGGATCCCCACAGAGCCACTTCCATAAGATTATCCCTATAGGGTAATCATCACAAGTTCATACATTCCCTGTAATTTCCACGGCAGATTGCTCTGGCTGATAAAGGAGTATGATCTTCTCCCCAGAAATAGCACCAACCTACGGAGTTCCGATCAAAACAATTTCTGGATTTTCTCTTCCCCAATTGAGCTTGTTCCTTCGAGGTTGTAAAACCCCTTCAGACTTATTCTCTCTAGCAGAGTTCATTTCCTTAATAAGGGTGTTTCCTCAACAAGATTATTTCTCCATCAACAAGGTTTATTTCCCCAAATAGATTCTCTTCTAGATATAGTTCAGATACAGTATAGATATAGATTCATTATGACACTCATTCTAGATCCACTTCAAGATACAATTCAAATATAGTCTAAATATAGATTCATTCTAACACTCATTCCAGATCCACTTCTAGATACAGTTCAGTTACAGTCTAAATATAGATTCATTCTGACACTCATTCCAGATCCATTTCTAGATACAATTCAGATATAATCTAAATATAGATTCATTCTGACACTCATTCTAGACACAGTTCAGATACGACCCAGATATGGATGTCATTCTGATACTCATTCAGTACACCTTCAATATACAGTTCAGATACGATCCATATATGGATGTCATTCTGATACTCATTCAGTGCATCTTCCAGATACGATTCAGATACAATCCAGATATGGATATCATTCTGATACCCATTCAGTACATCCACAGATACAATCAAGGCATAGATTTATTATGACACTTCCCAGCTTGAGTGTGCTTCTACCATAAATCACCGACTAAATTCCTCTCCCCAGTGAAGTCGTCACTATCCCCATGGAGCTGCTACAGAACCTAAAACTGGACCAGATTTCAGTCAACTTTATCCTCCCCCAGGCGAGTCAGAAGGAATATTCATATCTTTTATCCCCAGTCAGGGTATAAACTCCCCAGTATAGAAATGAGCAACCATCATTCTTAAACTCTTCTCCCCAACAGGAATTAACACTCTCCAACAAAGTTTCCTCAAGAAAAAAAATCAAGAAATCAATGTTCCTCAGCAGAGTTTCCTCAAACAAAAAAGCAAGAGTCCCTAGCAGAAACAATCCCCATAAGATCGAAGATACACATACTCTTCATCCCCAACAACAATCAGGGATTTATTTCCCCAGACTAAGATGCAACTCAAATTTTCAAATACACTTTAGTAACATTTCACATTCACCATCATTTACTAATGTCATAGCATATGCATATGAAACTCATATAACACAATCTCATTTATTTTGAGAATGTCATTACGCAATGCACTTCATACATCATGACATTGCATACAACAAACCCTTTATCTTTTCAGGTAAAGTCTATAAACAAACTAATATCATCAACTATCTACAAGACCAGACAAATTTATTCAGAAACTAAATTCTGACAAGTATTTCCCTCAAAGACTTTCCCCAGAAAGTCATTCTGAAAAAATATCTCTTCTAGATGAAGTCAGGTGTAGACATCTTCTAGTGCATCATTCAGACGAAATCAAGCGCAGATTCCTTCTAGTACCCTTTGAAGTAGTAGTCTCCATAGATTCCTTCCAGTACCTTGTAAATTGGGAGTCTCCATAGATTCCTTCTCGTACCCTTTGAAGTATTAGTCGCCATAGATTCCTTCCAGTACCTTATGAAGTAGTAGTCACTATAGATTCCTTCTGGTACCCTTTGAAGTAGTAGTCACCATAGATCCCTTCCAGTACCTTGTGAAGTAGTAGTCTCTATAGGTTCCTTTTGGTACCCTTTGAAGTAGTAGTCGCCATAGATTCCTTCTGGTACCCTTTGATGTAATATTCCCCATAGATTCCTTCTAGTACCCTTTGAAGTAGTAGTCACCATAGATTCCTCCTGGTACCCTTTAAAGTAGTAGTTTCCATAGATTCCTTCCAGTACCTTATGATGTACTAGTCGCCATATATTCCTTCTATTACCCTTTTAAGTAGTAGTCTCCATACATTCCATCTGGTACCCTTTGAAGTAGTAGTCGCCATAGATTCCTTCCAGTACCCTGTGAAGTAGTAGTTGCCATAGATTCCTTGTGATACCTATTGAAGTAGTAGTTGGGCATAGACTCCTTCCATAACCTATTGAAGTAGTAGTCGGGAATATACCCCTTCCAGATACATCTCCTAAAGACCAAGTCAAGCATAAACTTATTCTTATATTTCTATCAACAGTTACTTTGGATGGCATCAATAAGCCCATCTCTGACGACTCTCCATCACCTTTGGATGGAATATATAAGCCCATCTCTGACAATTCTCTGTTACCTCTCCGAATGGAATCTCTAAGCCCATTCTCGGTACAATCAACCAAAAACGTTACTTCTTGCACAAGCGAGTGCAAATTTCTAGGCACTTAAGTGTTCAATCATCTTCTACCTTCAAGTCACGAATGGCGAACATGCCAATCTAACTCTTTAGGTTTAAGAAGATTGAACAGGGGAATTCATTGTACCCCAAAATTTTCCTTCCCATTTTCTTCATGGCATTCTTTCACGGCTCTTCAAATAGTCAAGACACTCAAGGGTTGACTAGTCAAGGTGCTCCTCCTAAACCAAAAGCCTACAACTAGGGTTTGGAATTTATAAAGGAAATTTGGTTTGCAAAGGTCTCAAGTGGCTTCCATGGTTCTTCATAGGTCTTCAAAAAGGTTTGTGTCAAGTGTTGTACCCCAATTTTTGCCCCTAAGATTCCCCTATCATATCATGTCAACTTGGTCATAACAAGATCACATTAGGGTTAGTTCTTCCTCTTTTTCTATCTCCTATCTTTAAGTTTGCTCTTGAGGAATTTCCAAGCACCTTGGTTGTGTATTTTGTATATGTGTTGTTGACTAACTTCTAATCAAAATACAAAAAAAAATATTTGTCTTTGTATTTGCACAATTTGTGTTTTGTAGTTACCAAGTTGAAGCATCTGACAAATAAGGATTTCTGAGGTTTGTGTCGAGCTCAGGCAAAGCAATCATTTTTGTATTGTGTCGAAAGGAAGCTTGTATTGATCCATAAAGCTTGTGTCGAACTCATGAAAATTGATTTGATTCTGTTTGTGGCGAAAGACAGCATGCATCGACCCATAAAGGTATGTATCGACTCATCTTATGGTGAACAACTAACATGTGTCGACACATGCATGTATGTATCGACTCACCCAGTTTGAATAACTAGCATGTGTAGACACATGCATGTATGTATTGACTCATCCTGCTTGTATAACTAGCATGTGTCGACACATATGTGTTATGTATCGACTCATGCAGTTTGTGTGATTCTGTAATAAGTTAAAGAAACAATATGTATTGATACATAGAGGCATGTATCGACACATGCTGTGTTATACTGCTAGGATGTGTCGATGCATACCACCTATATATCGACTCATAATAGAAAAATGCACGTGTTTTTTTGAAAAAAGCCAGCAAATTCAAAATTGTCATCATTTTGGCTCCAATTTTTTCTGCATAATTTGAAATTATATCATTAATTCAAATTGGTGCTATTTTCTCACAATTTGATGAAATTTTCATGCTCAATTTGATCCATGATCATAAGGTGTTTGATGAAAAGTTGGAACAAGAATTTAATCCTTGAAATGCTGTTTTTCTACTGATTTTTAACAGGTTGCAATCAATTGTTTTAACATTGCAATTGATTGTCACAGAAAATTGATTTGATAAAAAACAGCACTGATGCAATAGGTTGCTGTCTAAGCACAATTGATTGTAAAAGTGCCAAAAATACTTTTGCTGCCTTATTTTGGGGCTGTTTTGACTCAAATATTTTTCTGCTCACTCTCTTTGATGGATAACTTGGATTGTAATTTTAAATGTTTAATTTGTTTTTAAACTCAATGGACTTTGCGATGTATATGAAGTTGGATAAATGTTCATCAATTCAAATCTACCTAAGAGTGAATTATTTAATTCATTTTTGGTGCTTTGGATTAATGATATGTTTAGTGCTTTAATCCATCTAGAGGAGTGGTTGAAATTAAAGATGAAAGAATTTTGAGATTGTGATCCAAATTAGTTTATCATTCCCCTCCCTCTTCATCTTATCCCTCTCTTTTAATTGTGCTACATGTTAAGGGATGGTGATCTCTATATCATTTATCCAAACATGAAGTACATAGATTGCTATTGACCGGCCTCAAAATAGGTGCGACTTCTACATAAGTCCACTTATGATTGCTTAACATAGCGCTAAATTTTGTCCCGATTCGAATAAATGATCATTCGTGGCCCAAACTTATGATTGCAAGGCCAAGTATGTTAATTTGATCTCTTTTATCCAATAACCTTGAGATTCATTGTGTGGAGGCTTTGGTTCTACCAATCCTCTAATGGATCTACAACACCTTTGGTCAACGCGGATCACTTAAACATCGTTGATCATTACATGTTACTTTTTAAGGATTCCAAAATGGATGATATACTTGACAAAAAGCAAATGCAACTTGTTGTGTGGAGGCCTTGGTTCTACCAATCCTCTAATGAGTTCGAAATGCAAGTTTCAAGATAGTCATCCAACTAACCACTAATTTCTAACAATTGACTTTACTTTATGCTTTTATTTTTTATGCTTTATGTACCATTTAATTTAAGTATTTAAATTTCATGCCATTTATTATTTTGCTCACTAGAGCATTTACTTCTATGTTATTTTTATTTTGCTCACTTGAGCTTTTCTTTTCCTTTTAAAGACACCTAATAATCAACATGAACCATAAAAATCTTTAAAAATACTTGGACTATTTTGTTACTATCCTTGGCATTATGGAGTATTGGACTTCTTGGACTTAGGATTAGAGACCGTGGCCTACCTTGGAGACTTTGTGACTTTGTTTGATATTTTGTCTGGAGCTCTTGGGGTTTACCTCAGGACATTGGGTTGTTTGTTTGTTTTGTGTGCAGGTTATTGTGATTACATACTTTGTTTGTAATATGGAATTCACCCATATACAGCCGTTACTCTGCCCAATTTTTTTGAAGACTTAATACACTTGAAGTTTGGTTCTCTCAAGAGGTCTAGTATCTTTGCTTGCTTGGTTTCAATCCAAAGAATGAGAATTCTATATTGACTCATAATGTCAAATATTGGCTTCTTGTTGGTTTGATGGTTCTTATCCCTAGCTTTTAACCTTATGCTTTAGGATACTCTCTTCATCTCCTCACATCTTCTTTAATTGCAAAAATATTCTCACTCCTTTTAAAAAAAAAACTCTTCTTATTTCTAAAACTTGAAACACTTTCATAATAAACTTGGACTTATGTCCATGCATTTTCAAAACATTTTCATGAATAAATTTCAATCAATTTAATAATACCTTGACATTTTTGTGAGAATACTAAAAGTCAATCAATCTCATTTCAAACCATTTTTCCACTTTGGCTTCTTATTTTAAAACTTTTCTCAAAAAGATTAGACTCTTGTCAATCGTTGTAGTGATGCAAACAACTATACTTCTACAATATGTAGTAAAGAGAGATATTTTCCACTTGGGTGTTGAGTGAGGCATTGTTGATTTTAAAATCCAAGCCATATCCTCCACTTTGAGATGATGCAAATTCTCCTTTCTCATGATTGTGGGTAGTAAATATGTTTTCCACATGGACAATGACGATGATGTCTTATCTCATAAAATTAACCAACACACTTGTGTTTTAAATTTTAAAAGAGGAACTACGTGTACCCTGATCCCTTATTGTATGAAAGGTGGTACATAGGCACTAAAGGTTCACAACCGCGGCGGGTGCAAAAATCATAAAAATATTTCTTTTCTCACCTCCACCATCCATTTTATATAACACATTTTCATAACCAAAATATACAGATTTTTCAAAGAGGTTCCTGCGGAGTACCGTAGATGTTTAGGGTGCTAATACCTTCCCTTTGCATAACCAACCCCCTTAACTTGAATCTTTCCCCTTTTTTTGGGTTATTCGCTATTTTCCCATTCCTTTAGAAACAATAAAGCGCGGTGGTGAATTTTATTTTGATTTGTATAAAGTCTAGTCAATCCAATGGCTTAGTCTTGAACATTTCTACTGCTACAGAAAAATGGCGACTTCACTGGGGAAAGATTGACCTCTTGCTGGTCCATCCCTAAGTGGATTAAGCCTATCTTTGTTTATATATGTATATGTGTTATTATTGTTTATGTGTTATATTTTGTATATACATTTGTCTGGATTTTCCTGGTTTACAGGGTGCTTGGTGATTACTCATAAGTCCTATACCCGGACTTGGGCAAACTTTAAGATAGGACGGGCGGTATAGTCATGTTAACTTTGAGGGAGTAATCCCAAAAAAGGAGGCATGAGATCCCCCACTCAGTGGAGGCCCCTTTGACTATAGTGTCGTTTACCAAGTAATCGGGAAGACGTACTGCTTTTGACCTGGGAGCCTGCTGAAGGTGAGGATCATAGATTACCTAACCCATTTTGGCCTTTTAGGTGTAGTGCGGAAGCTATGACGGAGTAATCTGGAAGTAGTTGTCACGCGATACTACGCTCGGACAAGTTTTTCTTGAGAATATTACTAATTACCGAGTTAATCGGGAAGTTGGTAATATCCGAAGGAAGGATGTAGACTCTAGTAACCTCTTAGAACCTTGTTCGGCAAGTGATAACTTTTTAAACCAATACCTTATGGGTATTACCTTCGGCCTCATGCTCGTGACGTTGAACCTATGAACCTTATACGTGTGATCTTGTGTGTGATTGTTACATCATGCATCCATGCACTCATAAGCATCTTTTGAAGAAAACAATATTTTAAGGGATTTAAAGGTTGACTATTTGTGAATATCTTAGGTAATTGTAAACCATGGACTCTGGAAAGAGAAAGACCGGGAAATACAGTTTCAAGGATCCCAAGATAGATGAGCTGATCAGTCTAATTCCAGAGATTGAGTGTTCTACAGACTTTCAGAAGAAGTATGGATCCATTATTCCTCTCATGAAGCTGAAGATGAAGGAGGGTTTTCTCTCGACTATGGTCCAGTTCTATGATCCGGTGTATCACTGCTTTACTTTTCCCGATTATCAGTTGATGCCTACACTGGAGGAATATTCCTATCTATTGGATTTACCTGTTACCGATTGTGTTCCTTTTACTGGTTTGGAGGGTGAGCCAAAACCACATGAGATTGCTGCTTTGATTCATCTGGGGAAGTCTGAGGTGGAAGCCCATATGAATACCAAAGGAGGGATTAGAGGACTACCAACTCAGTTCTTATTGGAGAAAGCTCGTTACTTTTCCAGGATGAAGAGTACGGTTGCTTTTGAGGCCATTTTTGCTTTACTTGCCTATGGATTATTCTTATTTCCTAATGTGGACAAGTTTGTCGACATTAACGCTATGAGGATTTTTATGATTGGAAACCCGGTTCCTACACTGTTGGGTGATGCTTATTACTCTATTCATCTTCGGAGTTCCTATTATGGGGGAATGATTATCTATTGCACGCCTTTGTTGTACCGTTGGTTTATCTCTCATATGCCTAAGTCTGATGCTTTTTGGGATGTCAAGAAGGAACCCCGTTGGGCTCCTAAGATCATGGAACTTACTCACTCGGATATTGATTGGTATCATCGAGCTTACCAGGATGTGGAGATTATTGACAGTTGTTGTAGTTTCCCCAATGTGCCTCTTCTTGGTACAAAGGGAGGAATTAACTATAACCTTATTCTTGCATGACGAAAGCTTAATTACCCGATGAGGGATAAACCAAATAATATTCATTTGAGTAGTTTCTTTCTGAAGGAAGGAGAAGACCACAGGGAAGCTAGGGAGCAGATTGTGAAGGCCTGGAGTCACATTCATAGGAAGAGTAGGAAGAATTTGGGACCTAAAGGTGTTGTTTCTTTGGAGCCATATCTTCAGTGGGTCCGATCGAGAGCCATTCAGTTGAAGATGCCATATACTTGGGAGACACCCATGCCTGATTTGTTTGTGAAGACCACTCCTCTTTTGTTAAATGATCCAGAAGAGCTGCAACTTGCTTTGGTTAGGATGCAACAGGAAAGGGATGCTTGGAAGAACAAGTTCCAGACTTTAGAGAGTTCCTACAGAGCAGACCTGAAGGAGAGAGATGATTTGATCGAGATCCTTGAGAGTCGAGTGGTGGATTCTTTGGAGAGGAAAGGGGATTTATTTTCTCCTAAGCCTCAAAAAGGCGTTGATTACTCACTTCCTGCTTCAGATGATTGGAAGGAGGTTACCATCAGACAGGTGGAAGAAAACCAGAGATTGAGAGCTCAGATTGCCAGGCTCATAGGGAAGCGCCAGCGTACAGATTGATCTCCATTAGTTCCTCTTCTCAGGATTTTAGATTGTATTTTCATCTTGTATTTGGGATCATTGAAACTTGTAATCCATTTTGAAGTTATTATAATAAAAAAAATTTCTTCAGTATTTCAAATGTTTTATTACTTGGATGTTTACAATATGTCTATAAACCATAAATCCCTTGAAATATTAAATGATAAAATGAAAATAATCATATGCATTGCATATCATGCATCATATTGCGCATATTTCTTGCATTTATTTTGCATATTCAGGTGTCTTACCCAGCTTATTTACTTCATTCAGCAAGCTGACTCATCACTACAACACTCGGGCTAACTTCAAAAAGAAGATGGACAATTTGGAACAGGAGAATCGCGAGCTACGCGAATAAGTTTCTGCTTTGAAGGCTTGCTTGGCCAACTTGACTGCTCTGATGGAAGCTCTGGTGGTTTCTCAGAATCAGCCACCGAGTGTTCAACCTCAACCAACAAGGGTAAATGCTGAAGTTCCTACTGTTCCTGTATCCGCTACTCCGGCTGTTGTTCAAAACCGTATGCCTCAGGGTTATCCATGGGGAATGCCAGGGAATTTTGCACCTGAAGGTTTCAATCTTGGCCTTCAAGATGTTCCAGTGGTTCAAAATGTTGTTACTCCTGCACCTCCTGTAGTGCATACTGTTCCTGCTACACCTCCTTCGATGAATTTGGTTTCGTTTGTTAATGAAGATATGTGTCGTCCTTTCCCTTCTCTGAGTGAAGACTTGGGTCTTTATGACAGAATGGATGATTTCCAAGAGCAGTTTGATAGAATGCAAAGAGAGATGAAGGCTCTTAGGGGAAACGAGTTATTTGGACAGAATGTGAATGAGCTGTGTTTGGTCCCGAATGTTAATGTGCCTGCTAAATTCAAGGTCCCGGAGTTTGAGAAGTAAAAGGGCGACACTTGCCCTCATGCTCATTTGGTGATGTACGTGAGGAGAATGTCTACCCACACTGATGATCAGCGTCTGCTGATTCACTTTTTCCAGGATAGTCTGACTGGCGCAGCGTTGAAATGGTATATGAGTTTAGACAGCATCAACATCCATACTTTTAATGATTTGGGGAAGCATTCATTAAACAATACAAGTACAATGTGGACATGGCGCCTGATCGTGACCAGCTTAGGGCCATGGTTCAGAAAGACAGATAATCGTTCAAAGAGTATGCGTAGAGATGGCGCGAAGTGGCTGTACAAGTGATTCCTCCCATGGAAGAGAAAGAAATGACTAAAATTTTTCTGAAGACGCTGAGAGCTTTCTACTACGAAAGAATGGTAGCAAGTGCCCGAAGTGATTTCACAGAAATGGTAGGAATGGGTGTTCGCCTAGAAGAGGCAGTAAGAGAAGGCCGTTTGACAAAGGGTGAAGGATCTGGAGGGGTGAAAAAGCCAACTTATGGGTTTACAAAGAAGAAAGAGGGGGATGAAAATGCTGTTATACAAGAAAGAAGGGTAAAAGCTCTTAGAAATAATTATCAGCGTCATCAGCAAGTTGCCTCAGTTACTCCTTTTATGAATGACGCTCCGAATACCGTTGCTTATCAGAGACCGTCCCAGCAGGGGAATCAAGGGCATAATCATAAAAGGGAGAACTATTATCCTATTCCCATGAGCTATGTAGAGCTACTACCAGCACTGATTTAGAAGAAGTTGGTCCAGACACGACCACCTCCCGCCATACCATCACCATTGCCTTGGTATTACAAAGCAGACCAGACGTGTGCCTTTCATCAGGGAGCACCAGGGCATAGTGTGGAGAATTGTTATCCTTTGAGGACTGAAGTGAAAAGGTTAATGAAGTATGGAATTTTATCTTTCAAAGACGTGGGACCTAATGTGAAAGACAATCCTCTACCCAAGCACGGGGGAGTGAATGTTGTACATATGGTGGCCGGTTGTCCAGGCGACTTTCGAATTTTTGACATTAATCTGGTTAGAGGAGATTTGGCGAAGATGCACGCAGACCTCTGTGAATTCAGTTATTATACGCATGACCATGCCGGTTGTGCTATTTGTAGTACAAATATACAGGGTTGCGAGAAGATAAAGGCTGATTTGTAGGAGATGATGGATGAAGGTTTAATCCATATAATCAGGCCTAGGGCAGAATATGAAGAGGAAGTGAATATGGTTTCTGGATGTCCAGGTGAATTCGGAATTTTTGATGTGGACCATTCGAATGAGGATCTAGTGCAGTTACATGCTACCTTCTGCCATATTGCTTGTCAGGTGGAACACCAATATGAATCTTGCATAGTTTGTTGTCAAAATCCCCGAGGATGTTCTATTGTGAGAGAAGGTCTTCAGTTGCTGTTAGACAATGGAACCATCAAGATCACAGGTCATAGGGATGATTATCATGAGATTGATATAGTTGAGGTTTGTTTGATGGAAGAAGAGTCAAAGGAAGAGTATGTCTCTGCAGATGAGTATTTCTCTTCAGACGAAGATTTGTTTGCCGGAAATGACCTTTTGATGGCTGATTGTGTTGAGAAGGGGGTGAATTTCTTTGTACCTTGTTTTGGTGCACCCACTCATCTTGAGATGGAGTACCATAGCGAACCAGTTGTTACCCCATTGATAATTAGTCTTCCAGGTTATGTTCCCTATGAATCAGATAAGGCTGTGCCTTACAAATACAACACTACAATCTTAAAAGACAGGATGGAGATTCCCATCCAGCCAATGCCAGATGTTGGAAATATAGTTGATGATAGCAGGTTGACCCGTAGCGGTCGTGTGTCTGCGCCTGTTATTCAAAGAGATGTTGTTGCTGGAAAGAAAATTGTTGAGAACGATGAGCCTAAGAAGGCTGCAGGAGAGACTAGTGGAGCTACATTAGAGAAAGAAGTGGATGATATCTTGAAGATAATTAAGATGAGCGACTACAAAATTGTAGATCAGCTATTGCAGACTCCTTCCAAGATATCTATTCTAGCTTTATTGATGAATTCCTCTGCTCATAGAGAATCACTGATGAGAGTACTTGACCAAGATTTAATGGATAATGACATGCCATTAGATCAATTCAGCAGCGTAATTGGAAACATTACGTCATGTAACAATTTGAGTTTCTGCGATGATGAGTTACCAGATGAAGGGAGGAATCACAACCTCACCCTCCACATATCTATGAACTGCAAGAATGATTCGCTGTCCAATGTGCTAATTGATAACGGATCCGTGCTGAATGTTATACCGAGGAGTACCCTCATGAAGTTAAAGTACCAAGGAGCACCTATGCGCTTGAGTGGCATCATTGTGAAGGCTTTTGATGGGTCGAGGAAATCTGTCATCGGTGAAGTAGACTTGCCCATCCATATAGGGCCACATTTGTTCTTGATAACCTTCTAGGTAATGGAAATTATTCCCGCATATAGTTGTTTGTTAGGACGGCCATGGATACACGAAACATGGGCTGTCACTTCAACTCTGCATCAGAAGTTAAAATTTGTGCATGAAGGGAAGGTAGTGATCATAAATGGGGATCAGGAGTTGTTGATATCCCATCTATCCTCTTTCAGTATTGTAGAAGCGGATGAGGCTGCTGTTGGAACCCAGTTCCAAGCCCTATCTATTGACAACATAAGGAGGAATGAGAATTCAGTGGTTTCGCTGAAGGACGCGCAGCAGGTTGTGCGCAATGGTCATAATGCAGTTTGGGGACAACTTGTGGATCCACCCGTGAACAAAAACAAAACTGGTTTGGGTTTCTCTTCGAAGAATGGCAAAGGCGAAAGTTGGAAGTCAAAGTCTTCTGTGAACAGTTATCATGATGTTTTCCGCAGCGGAGGCTACCTCCTTCCAATTGGTTCTGGAATTAATGCTGTTGAAGAGGATGAAGCAGAGCAGGAAGTACCGAATTATGTGACGCATGGAGTCCGAGTTCAGAACTGGGTCACCATTGATGTTCCTTCTTTCATACATATTTCAAAGTAATTTGTTTTGTTAATCTATTTATTTCTTTTGAAAAGCTTTCACTCTGCCCAAGGTGAAAGTATTGTATGGGCTTATCTGTTTGCTTTGATTGTTAAGATCATTAATAAAAGTTGTCTTTGCTTCCAAAAATATGTCTTTATTTTCTGCTTTTTCTTGGGAAATGGTAATCAAATAAAAAACCCTTTTCAAAATAAATAATAACTGAAAATTAATCTGCATGATCACTTGTTATATATGTCAGTTTCTAAAAGAAATCATAAATCACATGTGCAGATTAATTAAAAAACCCGTTGAATACAATGACCCTGCACCCTCTCCCAACTTTGATTGTCCTATGTTTGGGGCCGAAGAAGAAGATTATGATGAGATTCCAAAAGAGGTATCACGGTTGCTTGAGCACGAGGACAATACCATTCAGCCATATAAGGAGCCTTTGGAAGTGATTAATTTGGGTTTAGAAGAAGATCTGAAGGAGATTAAGATTGGAGCATCGTTGCATCCTGATGTAAAGAGCGGGTTGATTGAGCTGTTGAAAGAGTATGCGGATATTTTCACTTGGTCTTATCAAGATATGCCTGGTCTAGATACAGACATTGTCGAGCATCATTTGCCATTGAATCCAGAGTGTCCGCCAGTTAAACAAAAGTTGAGAAGAACCCACCCAGATATGGTAGTAAAGATCAAGGAGGAGGTTCTAAAGCAGATTAATGCTGGTTTTCTTGTGACGTCAGTGTATCCTCAATGGATTGCCAATATTGTCCCAGTATCGAAAAACGACGGAAAAGTCCGCATGTGCGTAGATTACAGAGATCTAAATAAAGCTAGTCCGAAAGATGATTTTCCATTGCCTCACACTGACATGTTAGTGGACAGCACAACAAAATTCAAGATATTCTCTTTCATGGACGGATTTTCCGGGTATAATCAAATAAGAATGGCTCCAGAGGACATGGAAAAAACAACGTTTATCACACCCTGGGGAACATTCTGTTACAGAGTGATGCCCTTCAGGTTGAAGAACGCTGGTGCAACGTACCAGAGGGCTATGACAACCCTATTCCATGATCTGATGCACAAGGAAATTGAAGTATATGTTGATGATATGATTGAAAAATCCCAAACTGAAGAAGGGCATATAAAAGTTTTGTTGAAGTTGTTTCAACGTTTGAGGAAGTATCGTCTCCGCTTGAATCCAAATAAATGCACCTTCGGAGTTAGATCGGGGAAATTGTTGGGTTTTATTGTTAGCTAGAAAGGAATTGAAGTTGACCCTGATAAAGTCAAAGCAATTCAAGAAATGCCAGCACCAAGAACTGAAAAGCAAGTCAGGAGTTTCCTCGGGCGTTTGAATTATATCTCCAGATTTATTTCCCACATGACTGCAAAGTGTGAACCAATCTTTAAGTTGTTAAGGAAAGATCAAGTTTGTGTGTGGAAGGATGACTGCCAAAGGGCATTTGAGAGTATTAAAGAGTATCTGCTTGAACCTCCTATCTTGCTCCCTCCCGTAGAAGGAAGACCGTTGATTATGTATCTAACAGTGTTAGATAAATCCATGGGTTGTATTCTGGGACAACAGGATGAAACAGGGAAGAAAGAGTTCGCCATTTATTATCTCAGCAAAAAGTTCATTGATTGTGAGTCGCGGTATTCTATGCTAGAAACAATGTGTTGTGCTTTGGCCTGGGCAGCAAAGCGTTTGCTGAAGTATATGTTGAATCATACCACTTGGTTGATCTCCAAAATGGATCCAATCAAGTATATTTTTGAGAAGCCTGCTCTTACTGGGAGAATTTCCCGCTGGCAGATGTTGTTATCTGAATATGATATTGAGTACCGCACTCAAAAAGCTATCAAAAGTAGTGTGTTGGCAGATTACATTGCTCACCAGCTGATGGAAGGTCATCAGTTTGCAGAATATGAATTCCCCGATGAGGATGTGATGTTCCTGAAAGTGAAAGATTGTGATGAACCATTGCCTGAGGAAGGCCCTGACCCTGAATCTCATTGGAGTATAATTTTTGATGGAGCGGTGAATGCTTATGGTAAAGGAATTTGTGCTGTGATCGTCACTACTCATGGATCGCACATTCCTTTTACTGCAAGGTTAACATTTGATTGCACTAATAATATGGCAGAATATGAGGCTTGCATCATGGGTCTTGAAGAAGCTATTGATCTCAGAATCAAAATTCTATATGTGTATGGTGATTCAACTTTGGTAATAAATCAGATTAAAGGAGAATGGGATACTCGTCACCCTGGCTTGATCCCTTACAAAGATTACGCAAGAAGATTGTTACCCTTCTTCAATAAAGTTGAATTCCATCACATTCCTTGAGATGAAAATTAAATGGCGGATGCTCTGGAAACTCTGGCTTCCATGTACTAAGTGAATACTTGGAATGATATACCTTGTATTACGGTTCAACGGCTGGATAGGCCCACTAATGTGTTTACGACAGAGGAGGTAGCAGATGAAAACCTTGGTATTATGACATCCAACATTTTCTCCAGACTCAGGAATACCCGTTTGGTGCTTCGAGGAAAGATAGAAAGACACTGGGAAGATTGGCAGGCAGTTTCTTCCTCAGTGAGAATGTGTTATACAAGAGAAATTATGACACGGTCTTGCTCAGATGCGTGGATAGACACGAAGCGGACATGTTGATGCATGAGATTCATGAAGTTTCATTTAGCATTCACGCTAATGGGCATTCGATGGATAAAAAGATGCTAAGGGTGGGTTACTATTGGTTGACAATGGAATCTGATTGTTACAAATTTGCAAAGAAGTGCCATAAATGCCAAATTTATGCAGACAAGATCCATGTGCCTCCGACACTTCTCAATGTGATTTCCTCCCCGTGGCCTTTCTCTATGTGGGGTATATACATGATCAGGATGATAGAACCCAAAGCTTCGAATGGACACCGTTTCATCTTGGTAGCAATTGACTACTTTACCAAATGGGTAGAGGTTGTTTCTTATGCCAATGTTACAAAACAGGTGGTTGTGCCTTTCATCAAAAACAATCTTATATGCCGGTATGGTGTGCCGAGTAGAATCATCACTGACAATGGCTCGAATTTGAACAACAAGATGATGACAGAAATGTGTGAAGAATTCAAGATTGTCCATCATAACTCATCTCCATACAGGCCAAAGATGAATGGGGCCGTTGAAGCTGCTAATAAGAATATCAAGAGAATTATCCAGAAAATAACTGTTACTTATAAGGATTGGCATGAAATGGCCCCTTTTGCTCTGCATGGATATCGAACATCTGTTCGCACCTCAACAGGAGAAAACCTGTTCTCCCAGGTATATGGAATGGAAGTTGTACTCCCAATTGAGGTTGAGATTCCCTCTTTGCGTGTGATAATGGAATCCAAGTTGACAGAGGCTGAATGGGTCCAGAACAGGTTTGACCAATTGAATTTGATTGAAGAGAAGAGAATGACAGCTTTGTGTCATGGGCAGTTATATCAGACAAGAATGAAGAAAGCATTTGATAAAAAGGCCAAACCTCGTGAATTCAGAGAAGGCAACCTCGTGCTCAGGAAGATCATGTCTTTCAACACTGATTCTAGGGGCAAGTGGACTCCCAATTTTGAAGGCCTGTATGTTGTCAAGAAAGCCTTCTCTGGAGGTGCATTAATTCTTGAAACTATGGATGGCGAGGAGTTCCCACATCCCATCAATGCTGACGCAGTCAAGAAATACTTCGCCTAAAGAAATAAAAGAACAGATCGCTAAGTTGAAAACCCGAAAGTGCGGCTTAGGAAGAAAGCAGCGTCTCGGTAGGCCAAAAACCCAAAGGGCGGTCTAGGCAAAAATTAGAGACATAAACAGAATAAAGTTCCCGCTAAGTTGAAAACCCGCAAGGGCAGCTGTGATACGGTGGTAGAGAACTGACTGTTTTGGAATGCTGGTTTGCGTTTTGCGTTTGTTTTCGCAAAATGTCGCGGTAAGCAAGAGTCGCCACCGTCTTTTATTTTATCCAACAAGGAAAGGAAAAAAAGCACAGAAAAATTCCTTTTTCGAGATGTTTCTCGGGTCCGGGCGGTAGATAATATAAAGGGAAGGTTTTAGCACCCTTTCTATCCGTGGTTATCCACGGGCTCTTAGGTACTTGCTCAAAGTGTTTTCAAAATTTGCTTTTCTTTGTGTTTGTGGGTTTGAAAAGAGTTTTTGTTTGAGAGGTGTAAGTGCGAAGAGTTTTATTTTGTTTTGAGAGAGAGCAAGTACTTAAGAACCATCTACCTACTCGAAAAAGGAATTAAGTTGTGCTAATGTCCTTTAGACAATCCCACTATTGATGAGTAGGTAGCGTCGTCGTCGGAGTTTTAAGGGTCAATTCGATTAAGGGACGTGTGGTCACTAAAGCAACGTTAGGACGCCTTAGCAGTAACCCTAATGTCTTAGATCATTTTTTCCAAGGCAACCGTTTCGAGGCAACTTATGATCTTTGGACAAGAGGGCTACCTCTAAAACTTCCTATACTCAATGACCACGTTCGAAGGCAACCAAGTGAGGTGTACCCTAAGAGTGCGCATGTGCGAGTGTGTTATTTAGGTTAATTTTATCTTTGTACATGTCATGGGTGAGCTATGTTGATTTTAAGTTCATACATTTGATCTTGTCATGCATTCCCTATTACCAAACATCTAACAGTTTATAGTTGCGGAATTTAAATTGCGGAAATTAAATCTAAACTATTACAAGGCGTCAGGTATTTACATCGCCAAAAACAACCCTTGAAATTAAAATGCGGAAAATAAAAAGAAAGAGATAAAATAAAGTCCTATTTAAAGCTATTACATTCCGGGAAACAATTACATTAATATCATAAATGGATCGTATGCGAGAAAATTAAATCGAGCACATTTTTAGGGTTTTGACCCTTTTTATTAAAGAAAAGATTTTTTTGTTATTTTTGAATTAAAGGAAAATAAACTAAGTTAACTAAATAAATAAATTAATTAATTAAGAAAAAGATATTTTTGGATTTTTGGGTGTTTAAGGAATAAATTAAATTTGGTCAAAGTTAGTAAAACCTAATTATCTACATTGATTTTAAATATTGCAAAAAAGATTAAAAGTTAAACCTAATTAAACTGAATTAATTGAATTAATTTATTTACAAAAATAAAGTCATGAATTTAATTTTAATAAATAAAATATATTTTGGTTTTTTATTTTCTTTTTTTTATGAGAAAAAAGATTTTAATTGGTTAGTTTAAATAATAATAAAAATAATTAATTAAACAATTTAACAAAATAAATTAAAGAAATATAAAGAGAAAAGAAATAAACCCAGGGGGGTTCAGGCCCAAATTGGAGGTGAGAATTGCAATTCTTTGGCCCAACAGGCGCAGGCCTGTATTGACTTTTCTGTTTCTCCACGCGCATGTTGACTTGGGTGTATGGTGGATATCACCTTTGGGCCATCAGATTTGGCCTGGAGGCCATCTGGCGCTTGGGATCTGGAGGAGTATGATGGACCACGCCATTGGCTTTGCATTGGATCATCTGTGAAAAAATAATAATAGGCGTTTGGGGGACCTGGGATTCGAACCCAGGTCCCATTGGATTTTGTACAACACGTTTGCCACTGGACCACTACACTCTATTTGTTAGTGGAATAGACAAAGATTATTATATGGAGAAAACAAATATTATGCCAGAATTATAAAAGAAAACGCGCGAGATTTGAATCATCCAATGGGAGGGGGACGTGTCATCGTCTTCCTCATTGAAAACCTGGTTATTTACCTGCGGATTTTTATCCGCAGCTAAATCCATAGGTGTCTCCTAAAATCAATTGCAGGCTATAGAAATTGATCCTAAGACCATGGTTCGCTTTGTCTCTCCCTCCTGAACATGGCTATGTCCATTATTTGCCTTGATTTTTCTTGAAACTAAAATGCCCAAAAACAAGAAACAAGAACCCTAGATTCGGGCATGGCATTACAGGCTATAAAAACACAATCAAATATTGCAGAAAGTTTAGAAATCATACAAGGATCAAGAATATGTCCATGGTTTGTCAAAAAGATGCAAGAATGAGAGGTTGCGATTTCAGATGCAGGGCGGTTTTAAGGGATACTTACAGCGCGTTTTAGGAGGTGAATGGCCTTGCTTTTGATTGCTATAGACTCAGTGGATGTCAAGCAAGAGAATAGCGTTGAGATTTTTCTTTGAATCGGCCTCCAAGGGTGATTTCAGTTTCAAGCTTTTTTCAAGTTTTTCTTAAGTTTGGTTTTGATGTTTTAGCAGCCTCTAGCCTCTAATTCGTGCCTCTTTAGCTTGTATATGTATAAGGCAATGCATTAGGTTAAAAACATGGACTTGAATCTTTGTAAATTAATGCTTGGAGATATGATATGATCCTCCATTAAAACGCTTCCAATTTTATTCCAAATCCAATATTTTGTGCATGATATGGCTTGATTCAGATTTGATAATGTCCATAATGATATTTAAGACCTGTATCAATCAAAAAGATACCAAGTTATCATGTTTTGGATTTTATTTGGATTTAAATTGATTAAAAATGAATTAATTCAATAAAAATCAAATAAAATAGAAAAACTAATAATTGGGCACAAGACTAAAGATAGGACAGGTGTGTAGTGTGACAAGATCAAATCAAATGAAACAAAGTGGGCCCATTTGATAAAATTTAAAGTTTTGGGGATAGTTGACTTTTGGCAATTTTAGAAAAATGCCCAACTTCAACAATGCATAACTTCTTCAATTTTGAACTTTTGGAGGTGTTCTTGGACTTTTTAGAAATTTTGAGATGTCCTATAACCAACCCTTTTAATCTCATCGCATTTTGATATTCCATGCTCATGTTATAAGCTTTGGAAAAAAAGTGTTTTTATTGACTTTGATAAATGACCTATAATGTCCAAATTTGTAACTTCTTATGAGTGCATTTCTTGATCTTGGGGTGTGAATATGGATTGTAGGAAATTACATCCTCTTCAAAATGAGCTTTGGATGGGTCATTTCTCATAAAGTATGAGAAAGTTATGCTTGGTCAAAGTTGAGTTGACTTTTCCTACAAAACCCTAATTTAGCAACTTTTGAATCTTGATGAATCTTGAGCAATCCTTGATGAATCATGATCAACCCTTGATCAAATGATGAATTATCCTTAAAAATGAGAATGTTGACAAAAAATCTTGAAGTTTTGCCCTAGCATAGTAGATTTTTGGGTCTCTTGAGCAATTGACTGACCAAACTTCCTCTGCAAGGCTTGAAATTTGACATGGATGATCTTGAGAACATATTAGGACATTGGGGAGCACTTGAGGTCATTTGGATGCAAGGATCTTGATGCAACACAAAACCCAAATTTTGAATTGACTGCCTTAGGAGATAGCTTGACTGTCCAACTCTTGAGCAATCTTGAACCACTTGGAGATTTTTCTTGCAGTGTCTTGAGAAATATGGGAGGGAAAATTTTTGGGTACAATAGTAGCTTAGGAAAAAGTTAGGGTTTTTTCTTGGCAAGTAACTACGTCAGATAAGACTTGATCGTTGAAGCAACAATCTTCTCGGATCCTCACCATACTTCAACAAAAGCTGCTGCTCAGGATTTTAAAAGTTGTTAGGGGGAATGGTGGTCATTGTATCTCAATGTATCTTTTCCATTATATATTACCATTTCCCAAACTTTGTAATCATCCATGGAGTCTCTCCATTCGCAGACTACCATTCTATTAATGAAATTCGAGCTTTTTCCCAATTCTTTTTGTTCTTATTTTTATTTAGCTTGCAAAGACTCCATTTATTACTGATAATAATTTTTAAAGAAAAAATATTAAAAAGAAAAATTGACTTTTCAAAAAGAAAAACATCTTTACAATTCAATTTACTTTGAGATTTGTGATGAAACAATGACAACAAAAAGGGCGATCCCAGGAATGAACAAACTCCGGTTGTTTTCAGAAGATTTACTTCCTTTATGAAAGTTTTTTCTCAGGTTATCTTGTTGGTATATGCACAATCTTTGTGTGTTTCTAAGATAGTTGAAGACAATACCAGTGAGTGCAAGGTACAATATTAGGTTTGTGATCCCATTATCCCCAGCCAAGTCTTGGTTCGCTTTTGATTTCGGGTTTGCAGGGTCAGAAGCATCCGTCCCAGATTCCCCAACGAAGTTTTCCCTCATATGATGAAAGGTTTTATTCCCTTGGTGTGCTAAGATATCGCTCTTTTTTCAGTATTGGCATTAGTGTTGACTTCTTGATTTCCCAGGAAGACTATACCAGGGCATCTTTTATTGGAATAGGTTTGTATGATATGAAGACTCAATCCAATATTCTCCAGTGAAGGCCTCATTTATTTTATAGAAGTCCTTTCTCCCCAAAGAAGTTAGTGCATTAATTACTCAATGAAGAATGTATCTCCGGTTTCCCCAGTGAAGAACGTATCTCTGGTTTCCCCAGTGAAGAACGTATCTCTGGTTTCCCCAGTGAAGAACGTATCTCCATTATCCTCGGTGAAGAACGTATCTCTGGTTTCCCCAGTGAAGAACGTATCTCTGGTTTCCCCAGTGAAGAACGTATCTCCGTTATCCCCGGTGAAGAATGTATCTTGGTTTCCCCTCGATGTTATGGTTTTGACCTCCCCATTAAAGTCAGCATGAAGTCCCCAGTGGATGTCTCGATGATGAAGCATTGTCTCCCTTAGTGAAGTCTATATGTTTTTCCTCCTTCAAAGTGGGTTTGAATTCCCCAGTGAACTTTGATTGTCTCGGCGTCAGTCTGCTTTATTTGAGGCTGGTCTTGCAATCTCCAGTAGGTATGTTGATTTTGAAAAACTGATTTCTCCGGTGAAATCGGAAGAAAGATGTTCTATCCCGGTATCTATTTGATTTTGATACATCCGGACTATGTTTCTCCTCAGTGAAGTTAGGACAGACAATAGGTTTGGTTTCCGCAGTTGCTTTTACCTCTCTTGGATTGATCTTTCTGGTTGAAGTTTAGCCCAATGTTATTGGTACTTGAGGAGGTTTTGTTTGTTTGTAATGATTATGTATCCTTTTACCAACATATGCACGATGTCATTCATACATTCATACATGCATTATGCATTTCTACAAATCATTTTTTATTGACATTGTGTTCTAACCTTCCTGTAGCGCTCCTTGCTTAGTTGGATTTGGTTTTCCCTTTAGAGTTTATTTCTCAAAGGATGTATCTTTGTTGGCCGTCTTGCTCCAGTTTATTTCTGAATTAGATTTGTGGTCGCATCACGATATTATTTACTCTGGATTTATGAGAACTTTTAGTTTTGGTTTGTGCATTTATTTTGCACGAGAAGACTTTATCTCCTCAGCAGGAATAATGTGGCATTTCCCTAGGAAGTCATATTTCCCCAGGAAGCCATATCTCTTTCCCCAGGAAGTCATATTTCCCAAGGAAGTCATATTTCCCCAGGAATCCATATCTCTTTCCCCAGGAACCCATATCTCTTTCCCCAGGAAGTCATATTTCCCTAGGAAGCCATATCTCTTTCCCCATAAAGTCATTTATCTTTGCAATTCCCATTGACAATGAGTGGATGTCTCTTTATTTGAGATAAGTGTGCACATTACCCTTTCCAGGCAGAGTGCTTTGGTTAAAGAAGAAGTTGAGACCCGTTCTAGGTGAAACACCAGAATTTTGGGGAAAACTTATGATATTTTCAAATCTACCTTCAGTGAACATTGGTAGTACATCGGCAGTGAACGTCGGTGTTTGTTATCTTTTTGGTATCATCAGTGAACGGTGGTAGTTCATCGTCAGTGAACGGCGGTGGTATGATATTTTCAAATCTACCTTCAGTGAAAGTTGGTAGTACATCGACAGTGAACGTCGGTGTTTGTTATCTTTTTGCTATCATCAGTGAACAGTGGTAGTTCATCGTCAGTGAATGGCGGTGGTATGATACATTTGAAATCTACCTTCAGTGAATGTTGGTAGTACATCGGCAGTGAACGTCGGTGTTTGTTATCTTTTTGCTATCATTAGTGAACGGTGGTAGTTCATCTTCATTGAACGGAGGTGGTATGATATATTCAAATCTACCTTCAGTGAGCGTTGGTAGTGCATCGGCAGTGAACGTTGATGTTTCTTATCTTTTTGCTATCATCAGTGGATGGTAATAGTTCAGCGTCAGTGAACGGCGGTGGTATGATATATTTCAAATCTACCTTCAGTGAATATTGGTAGTACATCGACAATGAACGTCGGTGTTTGTTATCTTTTTGCTATCATCAGTGAACGGTGGTAGTTCATCATCAGTGAACAGCGGTGGTATGATATTTTCAAATCTACCTTCAGTGAACGTTGGTAGTACATCGGCAGTGAATGTTGGTGTTTGTTATATTTTTGTTATCATCAGTGAACGGTGGTAGTTCATCGTCAGTGAACGGCGGTGGTATGATATATTTCAAATATACCTTCAGTGAATGTTGGTAGTACATCGCCAATAAACGTCGGTGTTTGTTATCTTTTTGCTATCATCAGTGAACGATGGTAGTTCATCGTCAGTGAACGACGATGGTATGATATTTTCAAATCTACCTTTAGTGAACGTTGGTAGTACATCGGCAGTGAACGTCGGTGTTTGTTATCTTTTTGATATCATCAGTGAATGATGGTAGTTCATCATCAGTGAACGGAGGTGGTATGATATTTTCAAATCTACCTTCAGTGAACGTTGGTAGTACATCGGCAATGAACGTCGGTGTTTGTTATCTTTTTGCTATCATCAGTGAACGGTGGTAGTTCATCGTCAGTGAACGACGGTGGTATGATATTTTCAAATCTACCTTCAGTGAATGTTGGTAGACATCGGCAGTGAACGTCGATGCTTGTTATCTTTATCTCTGATTCAATTCTTTTGGTCCACCTGTGATTTATTTTCCTGGTGGGGGTTGCTCCTATGTTTCTTCATTTTTGTGGCATCCCCAGTGATACTTTGCGTCTCTTTTGTTCTGTTCATATGCATTCATAATCATAAGCACTGCATGGCATCTTAGAGACAAAAATAAGGCTTATTTTATATTTAAGTATCTTCAATCGCGTTGACACGAAGATTTTTAACCTTCGTATCTCCAGATAGAAGACACTTAAATAAGGGCAGCTGTTGTACCCCAATTTTTGCCCCTAAGATTCCCCTATCGTATCATGTCAACTTGGTCATAATAAGATCCCATTAGGGTTGGTTCTTCCTCTTTTTCTATCTCCAATCTTTAAGTTTGTTCTTGAGGAATTTCCAAGCACCTTGGTTGTGTATTTTGTATATGTGTTGTAGACTAACTTCTAATCAAAATACAAAAAATATATATTTGTCTTTGTCTTTGCACAATTTGTGTTTTGTAGTTACCAAGTCGAAGCATATGACAAATAAGGATTTCTGAGGTTTGTGTCGAGCTCAGGCAAAGAAATCATTTATGTATTGTGTCGAAAGGCAGCTTGTAATGATCCATAAAGCTTGTGTCGAACTCATGAAAGTTGATTTGGTTCTGTTTGTGGCGAAAGACAGCATGCATCGACCCATAAAGGTATGTATCGACTCATCTTATGGTGAATAACTAGCATGTGTCGACACATGCATGTATGTATCGACTCATCCGGTTTGAATAACTAGCATGTGTCGACACATGCATGTATGTATCGACTCATCCTGTTGCATAACTAGCATGTGTCGACACATACGTGTTATGTATCGACACGTGCAGTTTGTGTGATTCTGTAATGAGTTGAAGAAACAGTATCTATCGACACATAGAGGCATGTATCAACACATGCTGTGTTATACTGATAGGATGTGTCGATGCATACCACCTATGTATTCACTCATAATAGCAAAATGCACGTGTTTTTTTGAAAAAAGCCAGCAAATTCAAAATTGTCATCATTTTGGCTCCAATTTTTTCTGCATAATTTGAAATTATATCATTAATTCAAATTTGGCTCCAAGAATCAATTACCAAATTACCACTAATCCCAATCCTTAAACTCTATAAATAGAGACCTCATTTCATTCAAATCACAAGTTTTTGATAGCCAAACTCATCTTGCTAAAAAATCTCTCAATTCTCTCCATCTACCAAATTCACTCAAAGCTCCATTTTCAAAAAGTAAGTAAGCTTTGCATTGAAGCTTACTAATCTTTGAGCTAAAACTTCATCCAAACGTTTTTTTTTCTCCATCAATTCTCTACATCCAAGCTTTGGTAATTGATTCTTGTGGTTGAATTGAAGCAAATTCTAGAAGTTGTTTGATAATTCTCAAATTCTATCTTTGGTAAGTTGGATCATCATCTTTCACAATGTGATCTCTTGTGGATTTCTGGTTTTGATTCATTGAGCACTAATTTATGATTTCATTGGTGCTATTTTCTCACAATTTGATGAAATTTTCATGCTCAATTTGATCCATGATCATAAGGTGATTGATGAAAAGTTGGAACAAGAATTTAATCCTTGAAATGCTGTTTTTCAACTGATTTTTAACAGGTTGCAATCAATTGTTGTAACATTGCAATTGATTGTCACAGAAAATTGATTTGATAAAAAACTGCACTGATGCAATAGGTTGCTGTCTAAGCACAATTTATTGTAACAGTGCCAAAAATACTTTTGCTGCCCTATTTTGGGGTTGTTTTGACTCAAATATTTTTCTGCTCGCTCTCTTTGATGGATAACTTGGATTGCAATTTTAAATGTTTAATTTGTTTTTAAACTCAATGGACTTTGTGATGTAGATGAAGTTGGATAAATGTTCATCAATTCAAATCTACCTAAGAGTGAATTATTTAATTCATTTTTGTTGCTTTGGATTAAGGATATGTTTAGTGCTTTAATCCATCTAGAAGAGTGGTTGAAATTACAGATGAAAGAATTTTGAGATAGTGATCCAAATTAGTTTATCATTCCCCTCCCTCTTCATCTTATCCATCTCTTTTAATTGTGCTACATGTTAAGGGATGGTGATCTCTATATAATTTATCCAAACATGAAGTACATAGATTGCTATTGAACGACCTCAAAATAGGTGCGACTTCTACATAAGTCCATTACGATTGCTTAACATAACGCTAAATTTTGTCCCGATTCGAATAAATGATCATTCGTGGCCCAAACTTATGATTGCAAGCCCAAGTATGTTAATTTGATCTCTTTGATCCAATAACCTTGAGATTCATTGTGTGGAGACTTTGGTTTTACCAATCCTCTAATGAATCTACAACACCTTTGGTCAATGTGGATCACTTAAACATCGTTGATCATTACATATTACTTTTTGAGGATTCCAAAATGGATGATATACTTGACAAAAAGCAAATGCAACTTGTTGTGTGGAGGCTTTGGTTCTACCAATCCTCTAATGAGTTTGAAATGCAAGTTTCAAGATGGTCATCCAACTAACCTCTAATTTCTAACAATTGACTTTACTTTATACTTTTATTTTTTATGCTTTATGTACCATTTAATTCAAGCATTTACATTTCATGCCATTTTTTATTTTTCTCACTTGAGCATTTACTTCTATGTTATTTTTATTTTGCTCACTTAAGCTTTTCTTTTCCTTTTAAAGACACCTAATAATCAACATGAACCATAAAAATCTTTAAAAACACTTGGACTATTTGGTTACTATCCTTGGCATTATGGAGTATTGGACTTCTTGGACTTAGGATTAGAGACCTTGGCCTACCTTGGAGACTTTGTGACTTTGTTTGATATTTTGTCTGGAGCTCTTGGGGTTTACCTCAAGAAATTGGGTTGTTTGTGTATTTTATGTGCAGGTTATTGTGATGACATACTTTGTTTGTAATCTGGAATTCACCCGTATACAGCCGTTACTCTGTCCTATTTTTTCGAAGACTTAATACACTTGAAGTTTGGTTCTCTCAAGATGTCTAGTATCTTTGCTTGCTTGGTTTCAATCCAAAGAGTGGGAATTCTATATTGACTCATAATGTCAAATATTGGCTTCTTGTTGGATAGATGGTTCTTATCCCTAGCTTATACCTTATGCTTTAGGATACTCTCTTCATCTCCTCCCATCCTCTTTAATTGCAAAAATCTTCTCCCTGCTTTTAAAAAAAAACTCTTCTTATTTCTTATATTTGAAACACTTTCATAATAGACTTGGACTTATGTCCATGCATTTTCAAAACATTTTCATGAATAAATTTCAATCAATTTAATAATACCTTGACATTTTTGTGAGAAGACTAAAAGTCGATCAATCTCATTTCAAACCATTTTTCCACTTTGGCTTCTTATTTTAAAACTTTTCTCAAAAAGATTAGACTCTTGTCAATCCTTGTAGTGATGCAAACAACTATACTTCTATAATATGTAGTAAAGAGAGATATTTTACACTTGGGTGTTGAGTGAGGCATTGTTGATTTTAAAATCCAAGCCATATCCTCCACTTTGAGATGATGTAAATTCTCCTTTCTCATGATTGTGGGTAGTAAGTATGTTTTCCACACGGACAATGACGATGATGTCTTATCTCATAAAATTAACCAACACACTTGTGTTTTAAATTTTAAAAGACGAACTACGTGTACCCTGATCCCCTATTGCACGAAAGGTGGTACGTAGGCACTAAAGGTTCACAACCGCGACGGGTGCAAAAATCATAAAAATATTTCTTTTCTCACCTCCACTATCCATTTTATATAACACATTTTCATAACCAAAATATACAGCTTTTTCAAAGAGGTTCCTGCGGAGTACCATAGATGTTTAGGGTGCTAATACCTTCCCTTTGTATAACCAACCCACTTACCTTGAATCTTTCCCCCTTTTTTGGGTTATTCGCTCTTTTCCCATTCCTTTAGAAACAATAAAGTGCGGTGGCAAATTTTATTTTGATTTGTATAAAGTATAGTCAATCCAATGGCTTAGTCTTGAACATTTCTACCGCTATAGAAAAATGGCGACTTCACTGGGGAAAGATTGACCTCTTGCTGGTCCATCCCTAAGTGGGTTGAGCCTATCTTTGTTTATATCTGTATATGTGTTATTATTGTTTATGTGTTATATTTTGTATATACATTTGTCTGGATTTTCCTGGTTTACAGGGTGCTTGGTGATTACTCATAAGTCCTATACCCGGACTTGTGCAAACTTTAAGATAGGACGGGCGGTATAGTCATGTTAACTTTGAGGGAGTAATCCCAAAAAAGGAGGCATGAGATCCCCCACTCAGTGGAGGTCCCTTTGACTGTAGTGTCATTTACCGAGTAATCGGGAAGACATATTGCTTTCGACCTGGGAGCCTGCTGAAGCTGAGGACCGTAGATTACCTAACCCATCTTGGCCTTTTAGGTGTAGTGCGGAAGCTATGATGGAGTAATCTGGAAGTAGTTGTCACGCGATACTACTCTCGGACGAGTTTTTCTTGAGAATATTACTAATTACCGAGTTAATAGAGAAGTTGGTAATATCCGAAGGAAGGATGTAGACTCTGGGAACCTTTTAGAACCTTGTTCGGCAGGTGATAACTTTTTAAACCAATACCTTATGGGTAGTACCTTCAGCCTCATGCTCGTGGCGTTGAACCTATGAACCCTATATGTGTGATCTTGTGTGTGATTGTTATATCATGCATCCATGCACTCATAGAATCTTTTGAAGAAAACAATATTTCAAGGGATTTAAAGGTTGACTATTTGTGAATATCTCAGGCACTTGTAAGCTATGGATTCTGGAAAGATAAAGACCGAGAAATACAGTTTCAAGGATCCCAAGATAGATGAACTGATCAGTCTAATTCCAGAGATTGAGTGTTCTACAACTTTGTTTTTATGCTCAAGTCCAAAAAGTGCCTCATTTGAAAGATATGAGCTAATACTTTATTGGTCATTTTCAAAAGTCAACAAAAGACACTTTTTGTCAAGGCAACTTACGTCAAGATAATGTCCCCAAATGCAAAAATGTTCAAAAAATAAAGTTTAGAGGACATCTTGATATTTTCAAAAAGTAAAATATGACTTTCAAAAGATGAAAATTGAGCAAGTTATGAGTTGCACAAGTTGGTAAATTTTCAAGAAATGCATGAAATATCAATTGAGCAATTTATGATTTTTTGGTTATTGGGATTAACTTTTTAGAGTTCAAACATACCCATGACATATCCAAGAGCCTCTAAACCCAACCATGCATTATTTTGATTTATTTATTTGAATTTATCTTTATTTTATTTAATTAAAAATCAAATAAATTAAATAAAAATACAATAAAACATGGGTTAGTGCATTTGGGCTTAACTTGACCCATCATGGAGCCCAATATTTCGTGCAAAGACCAACAAAAAATTGTCCAGGTTCATGCAACATCAAGAATGACAAGAATCATCCAAATATGGCAAACTTTCAATATGTTGGTTTTTTGTCTCATGGCCTTGAAATATTTGTTTCTTTCCATACTTGCTCTTCTCCTCACTCTATAAATATATAACATTGCAAGTAAGAAATGGCACTAAATTCCTCTTTAAAATGCTCTCTAAAAGCTCTTCACAAAGCTCTACCAAATTCTCAAAATTCCTCAAAATTGCCAAAACTCCCACCTGTTTTTCAAGGCACAATCAATCCAAACCAGTGATCAAACCTTCCTCCTGAGATCCCCAGGAGTCTCCCAAGATCAAAGAACACGTCCAACTGTGCTTAGAAGGCCATTCACAAACTCACTGATGGTAAAAGTTTTGTTCATTTTTGTATAATCGGTTGCAGGTCTATTTAACATGTTTTTGTGATATAGTTGCATTCATATTAAAGAACAAGACTTGAACAAGTGATCACATGATGTTTTTTACGTTAGAATCACGCTCATCATGCGCTCTCACATCAACATGATCAGATCCAGATCCAGCAATCCAGATCTGAGCACCCACGATATGCCTCATGGGAGAGATGCACAGGATCCTGAAGATTTTTCCTCCAGCGCCTGAGCAAATGTTATTGGGCCAATTGATTTCTGATTCTCACCCCCCGTAATTACTTCTTTTGCAGCTTGGCCCAATTAATTTTTTTTGTCTTTTTCTTTTATTATTTATTTTCTTTTACTTCAATTATTTCTTATTTATAACAAAAACAAAAAAAAATCATAAAATCACAAAAAAATATTAGACTTAGATTTTTATTAATTAAAATTAATTTTAATTAATTATTTAATCATCTTTTTTTAATTAATTAAATTAATTAGAATTAGGTTTTCTTTAATTTAATTTAATCATTTTTCCTAAAACAAAAACAACAAAAACATTTCTTTTTATCACTTAGATTTTTTAGGTTTTCATTACATCTTTCTCTTTTCTTCTTCACACGCTCATCTTATTTTATTCGCATTTATTTTTACAATTGTGTAATTGTACATGGGATGTAATAGACTTTAACTTGGACCTTTTACTTTTTATTTCCCCATTTTTTTTGGCTTGTAATTTCCCCCCATCTCGAAGCATTGTAATAGCATAGATTCCAATTTCCGCATTTTATTTTTCGTACTTATAGATGTATGCTAATAAGCTTTTATGGAAAGACTTAAAAACAAACTTTAGCAAAACCTAACACTCAAGATAAACATAACTGAAACACAACACACTCACACTCGCGCACCTCTAAGGTACCTCCACTTTGTTGCCTTCGGAAAAATAGTCATGTCCCTCGAACGTGGGACACTTTAGCAAAGACCCTCGGTTAAAAATATTGTAGTACTTCGATGACCCTTCGATGTTGCCTTTGATAAACTATCTAGTCTCTTATGATAAAATTGCTAAAGTTCCCTACGAGTTGCCTTTATGACTGTACGATGACCCGCGCTTGTCCCTCAAAACATCCAACGACAGGGCTACCTACTGACTAATAGTAGGATAACATTGTCTAAAGGAAAAGAGGAAAGTAACAAAGACCGTTCAAGTAGGTAGATAGTTCACAGTTGCTTGCTCACAAAAATAAACAAAATAATTTTTCACACATACACAAACTCTTTTCTAAATATTTTCAAATACAAAAAAAAACTTTGTATATGTTCTCAACGATATGAGAAACATTACAAAGTTCGGCGCACTAAGACATAATTTTTCAAAATATTTTCAAACACATTTACACCAAAAAGCATTTTCAAATGTGAGCTAGAAACTAAGAGCCTGTAGGTAACTACAGATGGAAAGGGTGCTAATACCTTTCCTTTCCATAATTTATCCCCCGAACTCAAAATATTTAAAAAGGTCTTTCCTGTTCTTTTCACCCTTTCTTTTGTTGGATAAAAGAGAAGTCGGCGGCGACTCTTGCTAACCGCAACATTTGCGATAAAATGAAAAACCAGTAAAATCAGTTCTCCCACCGTATTACATTATTGATGACAAAAGGGGGAGAAATATGGAAGTATTTAAAGATTTGATAAAATCATTTTATATGTTTATTATCAAGATTCTGAGCCCACTTTAAGCACATATGAGAAAAATGATATAATTATTTTTAAATTAAAAGTTTAATAGCTTAGATATAACTTAGGGGGAGCTTACAAAACTCAAACTATGGACTATTAAAATTTAGAGAGAGCTTACAAATTCAAGACTCTGAAGTTATCAAGTTACTAAAATTGGTTTAAATAACTTAGATAAAACTTAGGGGGAGCATACAAGCCTTAACTTATGGACTGTAAGACTCAGGGGGAGCTTCCAAACCTCAGACTCTGATGTTGTCAAGTTGTTTAAACTGACTAACCATTGTTCATAAAAAAAGGGGAAGATTGTTGGAACAAAATATATTTATACTCCTTGGGTTTTGATGATAACAAATTACTTAAAGAACAATAGGGCATACTAACATTTGTTTAAGTTTGTAGGATCATTAAGCTTAAAATCAACTAGGTTCTGACTTACGACCTAGTTAAATGGCTTGTAAAAAAGAAGCGTATAATTCAGATTCTAATGGACCAAATATGATTTTCAAACAGAAGCTCAACGCCATTTTGATTTAGTCTTTAATGTTCAAATGGAACTTCAAGTGCCATGATAGAAACATAGTACAACGCCTTTTGGTCCGTACTCTGTGAAAAAACAACTTCATATTTTCAACTGTTAGAATTACGGAAAAAGTCAACTAGAGATTATAGCGCAAGGCTCAAGGCTGCTTGGCATGATTTCTTCAATCTACTCCAGCATACGCCTCACTTGAGAAATACGCAATGGATAAAGAAATTATTCAAAAGATAAATATCCTCACTGTACCTACTCCAACGCCTCTCTCTTGGAAATTGCTTCTTCAACAAAGATACTTGGGCAAGTAAGCCTCTAACGTCTCTTTTGTTCCCTTTATATAAGGAAATGAAGATTAAACATAAGCTACACCAATATACAACAAAATATCACAACAAGAATGAGAACTATTTCGCTCTCTAAGCTTATATATAGTTGTTGTGGTTGCACATAGTCTTGAGAGTTTATTACACTTGTATATCTTAGAAATCTCAAGTAACAAGGTCTTTGCTTGTGTTGTATTATTTTTACCTTTGATTTTATATCAGATGCATCTTATTGTAATCCTTAACAATTTATTTAGAATTTGTAGAAGTCATGAGCTGTGAGTTTAGGCAAGGAAGTATCTTTCAAGTGTGATTAAGCAGGAAGTCTTGAACTATGATTTTAGGTAAGGAAGTCTATTTCAGGTGTGATTGAGGAGGAAGTCTTGGACTTATGTGTTTAATTAAGTGGACTTATGTTTGTGATTTACTTATTGCTTCTGCACTTTATAATATTCCTTTGTTGCTTACTCTAGATTAGAATATGAACTTGATCATATTTAGAAGTTATTATTCTAAAAAGCACAAGTTATCAGATACACAATTCAACCCCCTTCTTTTGTATTTTTCTCACCTTCGATATTGAAGTATAAGAGAATGAGATATGTTTGAATGAACCGTACATTTAAAAAGCACGACAGAGACTGTATTATATATATATATATATATATATATATATATATATATATATATATATATATATATATATATATATATATATATATATATATATATATATTACAACTAATTACATGCTATAGTCGATGTGGGACTATTTTATATACAAATATTCTTAAGACTCCCCCTAAAGCTGGATCATATATCTTATATGAGTCGGGCTTGTTACAAATGTAATCCACTCGAGAACCCCTAAGAGACTTTGTAAACATATCAACTAATTGGTCTTCATATTTTAAGAAATCTATGGTAATTTCTCTTGATAGTACCTTGTCCCTTACATATAATGATAACCTATGTAAGTTCTATGATTTTGAGATTGGCAACAATTTTTTTAAAACATGTATCACAACAAGATGTCAAGAAAGCTGTCTTGACATGTTGGTCAGACATCATTGATGGTCAGCACGATGTCGTAATATGATGTCGTAACATGTTATACTAGGTGGTAGGTTTTATGTATTTGGAAGATTTGTTTTTAAAAGTGTGAGATTCTATTTGGTTTTGATTCATATTTTGTCGCTTTCCAAATGAGGGTTATTTCAGGAACATCTATTATGTTCCAGAAGTGAATCTATTTCATAAAAAAGGATCTTGGAGACTTTTTAGGAAACTTTCTATTTTGTTCATATTTTCATGCAGAAGATTGTGTTGAAGTTTTACAGCTATTGTTTTGGGAGATGCGTTTGGTTAGAAAAAGATCCCAAGCACATGCTGATATGAATACTATTTAAAGGACATTCTAAACCTAATGAAGATAGAGAAGTGGTGAGATCAAAGGATTATTAGGGTTTTTGGTTGTTCATTGTTTATTGTGAGCCACTCTAATGTCATCTTGATATTAGGGTTAGACTGAATTTGAGTTGTACTTTATTATTCAGTCATAATATTTTAAGCAAAGGTGATTATGTGTCTTTGAATAGTGTCTTCTTCTTTCTATTATCATTGTTGTTTTTCACTGGTTGTGTAATTGAAGGGAAGTGAGATGGGTCTCATATCTAGGAGTGTCTTAGATAAAAATAGCACGGGTAGTGATTAAGTGAGAAGATTGTAAACTAGAGGTTGTTTACTTAGGCTTCAAACTAATACTATTTTAGTGGATTTCCTCCCTAGCTTAGATGCCTCCAGATGTAGGTGATGTTGCACTGAACTTTGTTAACAATTACATGTGTTATTTACTTTCAGCAGTTTAACTTACTTGCATAATTGTTCTTTTTGTTGTGACTGATATGATATTAGTGTTGTGACATCTGGTTCGACATCTGGTATATGTGTACCAGAATTTTAATTGGCATCAGAGCAGGCACCCTGTTCTGTTTTGGGTGAGCTCTAGGGAAGTTACTTTCTGGTACCATGGACAAGGAAGGAGAATTCACTAACAGACCACCAGTCTTAGATGGCACCAACTATGAATATTAGAAGACTCGTATGGTGGCATTCCTAAAACCTATCGATAGCAAAATTTGGATAGTTATCATAAAGGGTTAGGTTCATCCTGTTGTGAATGATAAAGGTGGGAAGGAGACTTTGAAGCCAAAAGAGGCCTGGTCTAAAGATGAAGATGAACTTGCTCTTGGAAATTCCAAATCTTTGAATCCCTTATTCAATGGAGTTGACAAAAACATATTCAGGTTGATAAACACATGTACTGTGGCCAAAGATGCTTCAGAAATTCTCAAAACCACTCATGAAGGCACATCTAAAGTGAAGATGTCTAGACTTCAGCTTCTCACTACCATATTTGAGAATCTAAATTTGAAAGATGATGAAATCATTCATGATTTTCACATGAATATTCTTGAGATAGAAAACTCATCTAGTTCCTTGGGGGAGAAGATGTCAGAAGAAAAACCTGTTAGAAAAATTATCACGTCTCTACCTAAGAGATTTGACATGAAGGTTACAACCATTGAAGAAGCCTAAGACTTCAGCAGCATGAGAGTAGATGAACTTGTTGGGTCCCTTCAAACATTTAAATTGGCTATTAGTGATAAATATAATAAGAAGAACAAGAACATAGCATTTGTATCCAACACTGAAGATTAAGAGAGTTAATGTGACCTGGATACTGAGGAAGGAATGTCAAATGCCACTGTATTACTTGGCAGACAATTCAACAAAGTGCTGAAGAGAATAGACAGGAGGGAAAGACCTAATATCAAGAACATCTCATCTGATATCAACAAAAACTATGATTTTCAAAGGAAAACCAGAACTGAAGAGAAGTCCAGTCAAAGTAAAGGCATTAAGTGTCATGAGTGTGAAGTACTTGGGCACATTAGAATAGAGTTTCCTACATATCTCAAGAAACATCTTAAGGGGTTGTCTATTTCTTGGTCAGATGATGATACCTCTGAATGTGAACCTGAGAGTGATCTGCTAAGCTTGTAATTACTTTAACTGGAAGGTGGGACTCTGATGAAGACTTTTATGTTGAAGAAATGCCATATGATGAACTTATTGATGCTTACAAAAATTTGTGTATCAAAAGTGAATAAGCATATTGTTGTACCCCAAAATTTTCCCTCTCATGTTTTCCAAGATCTTTTCTTACATGGTTGGTTACAAGCACTTGCCTAAAGAAAATGAAATTTTTTGAAGATGAACAAGGTGTCTTTCGATTGGCATCCTGACAAGATTCGATTGGGCATTTAAATCCTTCGAGCAAGCTTTGTTTTAAAGTCTTAGATTAGGCATTTGGCACTCTTCGATGCAGGTCTAATTCATAAGCTTCGAATGGGTGCTGGGTCTACCTTCGATCACGTTCAAATTACAAGGCTTCGACTGCACATTGGCTACTTCAGGCTTTACTTCAATTCACAAGGCTAATTGGCCTCTACAAGTTCCTTCCAATTCACAAGGCTAAAGGCCTCTTCAAGTTCCCTTCGATTCAATAGGCCAAAATCCCCTTCATGCTTGCTTTGGATTCACAAGGGCAAAGGTTTCTTCTATGATTGTCTTCAATGCATAAGGCAAAGACTTCCTCTGTGCTTTCTCTCAAGGCCAAGACCCTTTAAGATAGTTTCTGCACTATGACACACAATATGAACCCTTTGAAAGAGCACTCAAAAAGCCCATTCGAAGGGCACATATTGCTGGCCATTCGAAAGAGACACATAATCACTGAATGCAAGTTTATCTTATGATGAGTCTTGGCCCTACATGTGGCCAGGCCCAGGCTTCCTGTGCAATGGCATTCTAAGGAAGTGACGAAGGAGGCTTCGATTGACAGAATGAAGTTCTCACTTGGGGTTATCTGAATCAAACAGCTAAGGCAAATAGATGGGTCCAATCTAAAGCCATTCGAAGGACACACAAATGATCCATTCGAAGAAGCAATTTAAAGGCCCATTCGAAGGACACTTAGTGTTTTCTAAAAGAAAGGGGTTTGGTTAAAGATTAGATCTAGTTGGCCAAAATGAAAGAGAAATATGCAAAGATGCTGGCTGGCCCAAAATCCCACATATTTCCATACTCAAGCTTCCTGCACAAGCATTCATACTGAAGGAAGCTTCGATTAGCCTGGAAAGAGTTTTCATTTGGGCTAGCTGAGTAGGAGCTCAATCGAAGAGGCCCCAATGATGATACTTGAGCCATTCGAAGGAGACAATTTTGAACCAACCGAAGAGTAAGGATAAGGTGTACTTCGAAGGCATGATTAACAAGTGTCCTTCGATTGGCATATCAGAACATGATCAAGTAATCAATGCAGAAGCTGACTGATTGAAGAAGCTCTAATAGAGAGGTTTCTGAACACTCCGAATCAAGACTCTAGGCTAATCGAAGAGCAACGCTGGAAGGCATTCAAAAGAAAAAAAATGTCCGGGTTCATTCAAGATTCCAAAGAGGCATGGATATTTCAAAAAAAGGAAATATTTTAATATGTCTGATTCTTGTCTCATGGCATTAAAATCCTAGTTAAATGTCCGTCCCTTGCCATTTACATGAACCCTCACACTCCTATAAATACAAGGCCTAGGACACATTACAAAGGGGAGGAAAAAGGGAGGAGACCACATACATACGCACACACAAGCCCAAGAACCATACACATATATTGCCTTACATGCATATATAACCTAAGAGAAGCACACAAAAAACTCTCAAAACTCAACAAGATCACACCAGACTTGCCTCTCTCCTTTCGAATCCAAGAGCATCCAGCAACTACAGTCTATACACAAGTTCCAGTTTCAAGAAAGGTAAGCCCCCTTGACCTTGCATCTTCTATTTCAGCATAACATGTAAATAGCCTTTTACTTACTTTTCGTTTCAGCATAATATGTAGATATCCTCTTAGTTATGTTCTTCCTTTCTTCCCTCTTGGTTTGTTTTCCTTTCTTGTTGGAACTAACCTGTATAGATTCAAACCAAAGACAAAAAGAGTGTGAACGAAAGATATACACTCATGCTGCTCTACAAGTCCATGTTACTTCATAGTCTAAATTGAAAGAAGTAGAGGAGTTTGCAGTCGAAGGTTGCTCATGCCCACTCCCTGGCTCAATCAAAAGAAATAGAGAAGGTGCAAATCAAAGTTTGCCCATACCATTCCCAAACTCAGTCGAAGGAGGTAGGAAAAGGTACAAATCGAAGCTTTCTCACGTCAACTCTCAAGCCCAATCGAAAGAAGGAAAAAGAAAGGTGAATCAAAGGATTCCATGGCCTAGATGGAAGAATTCATTTCTCTTCTTTATTTTGTTCTTTGCTTTTAAATTTTTCTTGTCTTTCGATTTGGTTGTAATAGCGTAGGACCCTTACTTTCTGCATTTTTTACTGCTTTTCATATTAACTGCTAGATGTATGACTAATAGGATTGTATGGTAAAGACTAAAATCAAACGCTAGCAAACCTAACAAAAAAGAAAAAATAACTGAAACATAACAAACTTGCACATATACACCTCTAGGGTACACCCACTTTAGTTGCCTTCTGAAAACGGTCAGAATTCTCGAAACGTGAGAAGTTTTAGTGATTGTCCTATAGTTTGAAAGATCACAAGTCCCTCGATGACCCTCTCGATGTTGCCTCGGTAAAAAGTGATCTTAGAACTTTAGGATAATTACTAAAATCCTTGCCAAGTTTCCTTTGTAACTATAAAAATGTCCCTTCGAATGTCCCTCTTACATCCAACGATAGGGCTACCTACTCACTAATAGTAGGATAGCACTGTCTAAAGGATAGGAGGAAAAGAACAACCTTTTCGAGTACAAGTAGATAGTTGTTAGATGCTATGCTCAAAACAAACTATTTGCACTTACACATTTCAAAAACAACTTTCAAAAACATTTGCTTTGTCAACACTCTTGGGGACTGATACAAGAGTTATTACAAAGAAAATCGCCGCACTAAGGCATTCCAAAACAATTTTCAAAACACACAAAGCACAAGGTACTTTTAAAATGAGCTAAGCATCTAAGAGCCCGTAGATAACTACAGATGGAAAGGGTGATAACACATTCCCTTTCCATAATCTACCCCCTTACTCAGAAAACTCCCGAAAAGGTATTTTTCTGTTCTTTTCACCCTTTCCTTAATTTGGATAAAAGAAAAGTCGGTGGAGACTCTTGCTTACTGCAACATTTGCGAACACAAATGCAAAACCAGTATAACAGTTGGTTCTGCCACCGTATCACAGAACTTGAGACTTTGCTGGGGAATACTTATAAAGTGGGGTTACCTTAAGAGTTAGTTCACTTTAAAACTCTTTTAATTGCTTGCTTTGTATGCTTTATCCTTGGAGGGTTGTTTGGGTTGTTACTATAGATCCTACACCCAGATCGGGGGGCATCTTTTTAGGTAAACAACAATATATCTTGGAGACTGTACGGTGTAGGCCGATATGTTTGAAGAGATAGATGTGTTGGTGTGACACTTTGGTTGGTACCGATATCCCTTGTGTTGAATCAAGGAGAATACGAGGCCGCTGCGTGGTGTCGTGAAGCACTAACGGACCTTAGAATCTTAGTTGAACAAACTTATCCATTAGAAAGTAGTGAGATAGCCAGCCTCGGTGTAAAGCTAGGGATTGGTTGATACTCGATGCTAAACTCATTGAGATTGGACTTTTGAGATGTTTCAGCCGCAAGAAAATATTGCTAAGCTGAAATAATGCTCGATAAAGAAAGATCAGTGATATTAAGACTCCTTAGAACCCGGTTACTTTTCTAAGACAGGTTGGGCCAACTAAACTTCAAGAGGGTACTTACCTACAAACCCTATGAAAGCCTAAACCTAAGGCTATTTATGTGACTTGCTTTCTTTCACTATCTAAAAAATTGTACTCATTGCAAGGTTTTGTTTGTACTCCATGCAGGACTTTATTTGTATACATTATTTAATAAATTGGTTTTCTTGCAAGACATGTTTGTCTTCATCACCCTGCATTTTTGCTTGACACATAGCATGCACATCATAACATCATGTCGTAACATTTCCTTAACAATTTCAAGGATCTCAAGGGCCTGTGAAGCAGGTTATGATGAACCATACGTCTAGCAAGGGGCAAGGGGATTTATTTTCCTCTAGCCAATGTCGTCAAAAGATTAAAACACGATAACTCGAGTCACTTGATATAGTGAGCTTGATTCTCGTAGAAGGACCTTTAATGATACAAAGTTCTTCAAGAAAAGTTGCAGTCAACTCCTAACATCTTCTTGTGTACCCCGCAAGATCTTTGAAAACATTTAGACATCATGCATGTCATTACATAACATGTCTTCCAGTACAGGTATCTCATGTTCTCGCTGTTTATTTCAGCAAGGAAAATGGCTTTCAAACAGAACAATGGAGATCTCCAAACTCAAGAGGCTCAGTTCATGGAAATGTTCCTCAACCTATCCAAGGGGCAAGAAGATTTGAAAGTACTCCTCAACAGGAATCTGACCAAGAAACATCCTGACAACAATAAGGATGACTAGTTGGAACAACTGCAAGCTGAAATGAAAAGAATGAGAATCCAAATGAGTAATCAAATGGCTCTTATCCAAAGTTTAGCTCGGGAACAAGAAGAGTTGAGATTTCTCATCAGAAAGCTTCATCAAGATGTATGCAACCGTATGAAGAAAATAGTCGAGACTGGGGAACAGGTCATTAATCAGCCTCTGATGAGACAAGAAGTTAACTGGTTGGAGAGTAGACCTTTCCAAATTGCTGCTACGTCATGAACCCAACCGCCACCCCGCCAACAAAGACAGGGTAATCGGCGTAAGCGGGATGCATTCACTAGGCAATATACCAAACTCAACATGCCAATATCGCAAGTCTTGCAACACATGTTGAAGTTGAATTTGGTCACATTGAAGGAACCTCCTCGTAATCCTAATACTCCTGCTCCTACTTACCATCCCAATGAAAGGTGTGCATATCACTCCGACAGTCTGGGGCATGATACTGATAACTGTTGGACGTTGAAATATAAAATTCAAGACCTGATCGATGAAGGAGCACTGGAATTTGCACAAGATGGTCAACTAGAATTCTGCTGCTATTCCTTCAAGGCACACCATCTGAAGTGACAAGTCCAAGACAAAAAGGCTTTTTGTTCATTTAGAATTTTCAATTTCTAATTTCTTTTGATTATTAGAACATTTATTTCATATAAAACTTTGTTATTTCATCAATGCATTTCATATGTTTGTCTTAAATCAATTCATTCATATTCACTATATTCAAACTGCGTTTTTACTTCCTTTTTGTGATATTCAACTCTCGATTAAAAGCTCTAAGCCTTTTGAGGGAGGATGACGAAAACGATACCACAATCTCTACAGTATGCTTTTAAACAGACCCTACTGACGATGTACATGCATTGTTTCAAATCCTAAATAGTGGAGTTATAAGGAAGGTAATACCTAGTCAACCCCTTTGAGCCTAAGAAGTAGGAGTTTTCTTTTTCACACAAATTAAAACCCTTAATCATAACCCGAGGCAGGGTAGCTTTCTCAGTTAATCTGGAGGCGCATTCAGTTGCAAGCTCATCCTTCATATATGAAAAATAGTGTAGAAGATGCCTTCCAAAAGATGGTGATGGTTCCGCATAATCATTAAAGCAGACATTCATTATTTTTCAAAAGAAAAGTCCATTAAAGTCAAAAACCTATAAAGGAGACTTAAGAAAAGCTATGGCATCCCGCTGACTGTAAACACAAAAGAAACAGTTCAGGAAAAAGTAGGGATAACAAAATCAGAAAAGAGAGGTCCTACGAATCCTCAAAAAAAAGAAGAAAAGGTTGCCAAAATGACTGCCTTCTCAAATGAACGTTTAATTCCTGAACTGTCACCAAATACCAGAGCAAAGATCCTAGATTCAATTGGGATCTAAACGCACAATTAGCTGAGCATATGACTGAATAACATCACGAAGATCGGGTTGGGTACCAACAAAATTTGAGCCTTTATCCTTTGTTTATTAAACTGTGAACTAGGCCACGCTATAACCCTTAAAAGTCATAGCTGAAGCATGAGTTAGTTCGAAAGCATACTATTACAAAGGTATCATGACTCCTGTAGGGTTCGCTATAAATCCTGAGCTGATATCACACTCTTACAAAACTTATTTGTTTTACTAAAAAATGAATTTTCAAACTTAAAGATAGACATAAGATTTTCATTCTTAAAATACCATTGTTTGCATATGACTATTTGTTCAACAGCAGAGAAATTTGCACGACGGTTATTCGATGAACATAAATCCTCTCAGTGGACAAAATCAACTCAGACGGAAAGACATTCCAATGACAGGACTTTCATAATCAAGGGGCATAACATGGTGTCCAACTAATCTGGGGAGGTCAAGTCAAGATTCGGGGAACCTCTCAAAAATGCTGAATAGCCATGGACAGATCTCCATCTGAATCACTTGGGGCATTGGACATGAATTCCAGCAACGAATCCTATATGATTAAACAAACATCTTCTGGAAGTGTGGAAACACTTACTACTATGGACAGTGACAATTCTCCGTACCCGGTGAACGTGGACATAATCGGAAAATACTACGCATGAACAAACACCCGATAGGTTGACTGGCCTAGGCAAAAATAAGGGCATCCCGACGAACCAAAAGGGTTCGGGTAAAAATTAGGGATATACATATGAAAAAAAATGGTACACCCGACAAGTCGAAAACCTGAAAAGGAGGCTTGAGAAAAGAAGGGTATCCCGATGGACTGAAAATTTGAAAGGACAATTGTTATACCCCAAAATTTTCCCTCTCATTTATCAAGTAATTTCCCACAAGATCTCCTTTGGTTCAAGATTGCACAAGGGTTGATCAACTCAAGACACCTCCTTAAGCACTGATGACTGAAAATTATGGTTTGAGATTGCATAAGGACAAATGGACTTTTAATGCCCCATATGACTTTCATGAATCATTTTGGACCTTTAAGATTTCTCAAGTTATGTTTCAAGTCCTGGATCACATTTTTGCCCAGTCAATTGATCAATTGACCTAAAAATCAGTTGTATTGGGGAAAAAGTCAAATGTAGTCAATTTATAGTCAAACTTAATAATTTTTTATCCACATCAACATCATGAACCTATATATGTCATTTTATCAATTTTGGATCACAATTTCTCAATAAATTTGATCAGATAATCAAAAGGGCAATATGGTCTAAATTAGGGTTTTGACTGAGAAGAGGCAATTTCTGATTTTTAACCTAGCAAATGATTAATTAGTTTAAGTTATGATCTCAAGGACTCAAATGATTCATTTTTACCTAATGGCATGGCCCAAAACATTGCTCAAGATCAATTGATTGATAGATGAATTTTCAATCAATCGATTAAAAGTCAACTGTACACTAAAAAGTCAAACTTTGACTTTTTGGTCAAAATCAAGTGTCAAAGGTTACAATTCATCAAAACATGTCAAAATATGAAACTTTTCCATCAAGAAATCAAAAAGTAAAGATTTCATTTTGAAAAGTCAAAATTTCTAAACTTAGAAATTTTTCTAAGTGTTGAAAATTTCATATTTTTTCACAACTTTGAGCCAATTTTTCACCATGATGCAAGATGATTCAAAGGAAACTTTAAACATGAAACTTGTAGATCTCAATGAGATATAAATCATTGTAGAATACAACTTCTTCTTGAAAGGCATGTATTTCAAGTTATGATATTAAGAATACATGTTCATGAAACTTGGAAACTTGTGAAATTTTGCCCTAGTTTAGGCAGGATTTTGACCTAACTTCATGGCAGTTTTTCACATGGTTACAAGACGAATCTTCAAAAATGTCCAACATATAGGTTGTAGAGGATGTTACAAGCTTTCCAAAATGTCCAAGAACTCATTAAGATCATGCTTGAGCTAAGAGAATCGAAGGCAAGAAGTTAGGATTTCAAACTTGCTTTTTAAGTCATTTTCAAGATGAACATTTGATCCAATCCACACCCATGCTGCATAAATATTACTTTTCAGGCTTCTAACCTTTAAATATATCCATAATTAGAAGATTACACAACTATTTGAGCTATGATCAAAGTGTTTGAGTCATTGTCCAAGTGATTATTCCATTAATGTAACAAAGTTCACACTTCCATTTTGGAAAAGTGAATTTAATCACAAAGTAAATGCATAGAGCTCCTAACTTGTTTTATCTGAACACAAGCAATGTCAAAGTCAAAAGAAACATGTCTAGAGCCTCCCATAAACTCAGGCCATGCTTGTACTATGCCTTGAAACCATGTTTTCCACTTTTCTTCAAAATTAAGTAACATAGCCATAACTCTATATCTCATCCTTCTGACCACCTCAAGTGCTCTAATCTTTTTCATATAACTATACAAGTTATTTGCAAGCTAACAAACAACTTAAAACACTCCCAAACTCCCTAAAAACTCAAATTACACAAAAACTCCATTGTTGTACAGAACCTGACCAAAAACTCCCATCTCTCAAATCACTCGTGCGTTTCCTCTCCAAATCATCTCAAAAGCTTCCTTACTTCAAATACAATCCATCCCAATCCATGTTCCAAGACTGTAACACCATTTTCACCATTGTCCAAGTTCAAAAACAAAGCATTGCAGTTGGACTTCTCCAGGCCATTTCAGTCACTCTTAAGTCAAGCTAAGCATTGCATTAGATTCCTAGAGACTCAAGGAAGCTAACCTGATCATTGCAGAACCTTGAATCAAGCCCAAACTCATTTCGCAATTTCCAGTTTTGAGGTATTTTTCTTGAACTTCTATCTCATTATTTAGGCATTGTTAGGCTTACATTTGTGAAGATAAAATGTAGACATCATTGCCTTGGAACTATACATGTCCATAGATTTCATTTATATTGCTTGAGTATGGAGAATTTTGAGTTTGAACCTCTGAAAATATTTAGGTCAAAATTTGGTACTGTTAGAAATTCATGCTCATCTTTGAGATTTAGCTTAAGTTATTTACATATTCCGAATCGTGAGGAAATTTCTAACAAGTTTGATGTTGGAAGTTTTGTGAATGGATGAGAAATGAATAAGTTACAGGTCCTTTGGCTGGAGGTTGAAGATGAAGTTACATTCAGGGAAAAACTTATGTTACATATTTGTTGTTTTGTTGAAGTTAACAGATGTATCACCACCCCAGTGGTTAAAGCGCGCGCATGTCACTTTAGGACCTGGGTTCGAGCCCCAACGGTACCTTTTTGGTTCTTTTTTTCATATTTTTCCATTTATTTTGTTTGAAAACAGGCGCCTGGGCCCTCAGACATTGGGCCTGGCTATCTTTTAACTTTTCTCTAACTCCCTGCTTGCTCATACACCCCTGGCCCAACATTTATTTATTTCATTTATTATTTTTATTGGCATTTTATTTTTTCTTCTTCATTATTATTATTATTATTATTATTATTATTATTATTATTATCATTTTTATTATTATTATTAATTTTATTAATAAAAAAAGTCAAAAATATTTTGTTTATTATTTTTACACTTACTTAGTTTATTTTCTCTATAAATGCAAAAAGACCTAAAACATTTTATTTTAACAAATTAGTTTCTTTTTATTAATTAATATTTAGACTTAGGACTAATTATTATATTGTTTCATTTTCTTAATTAAAGTTAATTTAGAACTTTGGTTTATTTTAATTAATTAATTTCCATATTATTTTCCTTAATTTAAAACCATTTCATAAAAAACCCTAAAAAAATTTTTAACTTAATTTCTTTTCTTAATTAGTTTAATTATATTTTTTTTTAATTTTTAATTAATTGTTTTTCTTAATTAGGTTTAGATTAAAACCCCTTTCATAAAAATCCAAACAAAAATCATTTCTTTATCCATTTGCATTCTTGCATTTTTATTTCTTGTACATTTATTCAATATGGTTGTAATAAATAATTAGGTTTAATTTTCTTGCAAAATCCCCATTTATAAATTTGTATACCCCTGCCCCTAATTATGTAATAGCTTAATATTTTTACTTTCTGCAATTTATCGCTTTATATAAATGCTAGTAATTAGGGTTTTGTATGGAAAGATTAAAATCAACAAGTTAGCAAACCCTAATCCAAGATAAACAAGCATGTAAATCCAACACATTTTCACACTTGCACCCTTAGGGTAATTCCACTTTGTTGCCTTATAAAAGTGGCCATGTTATGCATGTGAGATATCTTAGCCAAAAGCAATCAAAAATACAAGATCATAGTCTCTCGATGACGCTATCAAATGTTGCCTTTCAAAATGATCTTAGTCCCTCAAAGAGAATTGCTAAGATATTTCACCACATTACTATCATGGCTAAACGATAACCCACGCTCGTCCCTTTACATCCAAAGATAGGGCTTCTTACCAAATCAATGGTAAGATAGCTGTGATACGGTGGCAAAACCGACTGTTTTGAAATGCTGGTTTGCATTTTGTGTTTTGTGTTTGGAAAATGTCGCGGTAAGCAAGAGTCACTACCGACTTTTATTTTATCCAATCGGAAAGGAAAAAAGTACAAAAAAAATCCTTTTTCTAGATTTTTAGTACGGGGGGTAGATTATAGAAAGGGAAGGTATTAGCATCCTTTCTATCCATGGTTTTCCATGGGCTCTTAGGTACTTGCTCATCTTTTTTTAAAATTGCTTGTGTGTGTGCTTGCTTTGAAAAAAAGTTTGACTTCGTGACAACCTTTATATCAGTCCTCAAAGGTGTGACGAAGTTGCTTTTAAAATTGTTTTGAAATGTGTAAGTGTGAAAAAGGTTTGATTTGAGCAAGTACCTACTAGCATCTACCTACTCCAAAAAGGATCGTTTCTATTCTCGTTTCCTTTAGACAATGCTATCCTATTATTGATAAATAGGTAGCGCCATCGTTGGAGTTGTAAGGGTCAATTCATAAGGGACGTACTATCACTGAAGCAATGTTAGGACGTCTTAGTAATAACCCTAAAGTCTTAAGATCATATTTGAGGCAACATTTCCGAGGCGACGTTTCTGAGGCCACATTTTTGAACGAGACTTTTGATCTTTGTTAGACAGGAGTGCAACCATAAGACACCTTATACTTAATGATCATTTACCGAAGGCAACCGAAGTGAGAGTATACCTTAGGAGTGCACACGTGCGAGTGATTTGATTTCAGTTATTATCTTTGCATATTTGGGTTTTCTAGCCGATTTAAATTATCATGCAATCTTGTCATACAATCCTATTAACATACATCTAAAAAGTTAACATTTGCGAAAATTAAAATGCGAGAAAATAAACCTACTCTATTATAAGGCTTCGGGGTAGGGGTTAATAACATAGGCAAAAACCCCCCGCAAAAGACGATAAATAAAGAAAATCCTAGATTAAACTATTACATACCGTAGACAGTTACATCAATTTTGCAAAAAATAATAAAAACGAGCGATGAATCGAATGCAAAATAATTAGGGTTTTGATCCCAACTATACCTAATTGTAATTTAAAGGGAAAATCATTTTTTTGTCGTTTTTGTTATTTGGAAAAATAAAGCTCAATTGAATAATAATTAAAAAAAACTAATTACTAATTAATTTTAATTAAGAAAAATAATTAAATTAACCTATTTTGCATTTTTATTTTGAGAAAGAAATAAAAATTAAATCAAAAGTTTAACCCTAATTTTTCTAATTGATTTTAATTATATAAAAAATTTAGAATTTCCCTAAATTAAATTAAATTAAATTTGATAAAAAAAACTAAATCTAATTTTTGTAAAACTCTTGATTTTATGATTTTGTAAAAAAAAAAATTAATTTTGTTAGAAAATAATTAAGCAAATTAATTTAACTAAAAGAAAAAAATAGAGAAAAGAAAGGTAATAGGCCTGATAGCATTAGCAAAAGGGGGGGGGTACTGTTTGCAATTCTGAGCCCAACAAGTCCAGGCCTTGTTGACTTCTACCAATCCCATGTGCATGTTTGACTGGGGCGCACGGTGGTCCTTCATTGTGGGCACATTGGATCTGGCCAGGAGCACATCAGATGGCTGATGTTGAGAGTGCATGGAATACGCTTGAGAATAGGAAGCACTGGTTTGACCTGAAATTGTTGAGAAAATAACAAAATGCACACGGCTGGGATCGAACCCAGGACGTGTGCATCAAAAGATAACATCCTCACCATCTGCGCTAACATGTCAATTGTGATAATAATGAAATAAATTGAATATAATGCAAACAACGTGCCACGCCTCCCAAAACACGCAGAAATTCAAATGAACCATTCACACACCGCCACGCCATTGTCTTCTTCATTGATTCTGTCGTTTTAGTTAAAAGGACTTTTACCTACGGACATCAAGCGTAGGTATAGCCCCTGTTCATTCCAAAATCCTGTACGTGCATGATAAATGAAAACCAATGGTACCAATCAAATCGTTTCAACCTCACGAGCATCATGGTACCATTATCACTGTCCAATTTTTCCTGTATAAGAAAACCCTAAAAACAAAGAAAGAACCCTAGCCATGGCATTTTCACGTTCAGTCAATAAAAATGAAATTGAATATAGTCATTAGCTTGCAAACATCTCAAGGATTATAAATATGCCAATCAATCATGCTAAATATGCCAGAATCAATATATTCGAATTCAAGAAAAGAGGCAAACCGTGTGAGCCTTACAGGGTGATTCTGAGCGTGGGGAGGCTTGCTAACGATTGAAACACGATCCTGGGACGTCCAACAAATGATCGGTATGGTTAGAACGACTTGAGATGGCCTGCAACTTTGAATTTGGTTTACACTTTTTCCTTGAATTTTTGCAATTGGTTCTCTGCCTTTGCACGCCTCCAGCCTCTCCCTTTTGGTCTGCCTTTGTTCCTTATGTATAATAGAGTGCATTAGGGTTCATATTTGCATCCAATCTTTGCCATTTATAAAGATTGATTATTGATTTAATCCTTGCACCAAATCTTTCCAAATCAAGCATTTTCAATCTTTTTGTGTCCATATGAAACCTTGCACGATTTGATCTTGTCTCCAACTGTATAATGAATCTAATCATGCACAAAATCTCAAGGTTTTATTGATTTTTGATATTTTCATTATTTTATATTGATTTTATTTGATTTAAATGAAATAAAATCAAAATAAATAACAAAAATGAAAGAATGACAAGTGTAAAGGCTCATGAGTCGTGGATCACATTACAAACTCAGTGCAAGCATAAAAAGTTGGGTCCATTTAGCAAAAATGCAATTTTAGACACATTTGACTTTTGGCAATTTTGCAAAAAAGGTTAACTTGGCCAATGCATAACGCTCTCAATTTTGACCCTAGAGATGTGTTCTTGGACTTTTCATTAATATTAGGATGTCCTCTAAGCAACCCTTTTAGTCTCATCTCAATTGAGTCTTCCATGTTCATGTATGAAACTTTGACCCAAAAGGTGTTTTTGTTGACTTTTCAAAATGACCTATAATGTCTAAATTCATATCTTCTTGTGAGTGCATATTTTGAACTTGGGAGATGAATATGAATTGTAGGGTATTACATCCTCTTCAAAATGAGCTTTGGATGGGTCATTTTTGATAAAGTATGAGAAATTCATGCTTGGTCAAAGTTGAGTTGACTTTTCCTACAAAACCCTAATTTTGCAACTTTTGGGTTTTGATGAATTGTGAGCAATCCTTGAGGAATCATGATCAACCCTTGATAAAATGATAAACAATACTTCAAAATGAGAATGTTTGCCAAAAATCTTGAAGTTTGACTGTATGTGGGCCACAATTGACTTTTTCCCTAGCACAGTCGATCTCTATGCATTTGAGCAAATTGACTGAGAAAACTTCCTCTGCATGGATTGAAACTTGACATGGATGGTCTTGAGAACATATTAGGGAAATGGTGAGAATTTGAGATCCTTTTGACTCAAGCATCTTGATGTAAAATGAAACCCTAATTTGAGATAGACTGCCTTAGGAGAGAGTTTGTCTGGTCAACTCTTGGACTTCTTTGAGCAATTTGAGGACCTCACTTGATATGTATTGAGAAATATGGGAGGGAAAATTTTAGGGTACAACAGCTGCCCCTGTTCAATCTTCTTAAACCTGAGGATGTAGATTGGCTTGTCTTCCTTTTGTGATCTGAAGATGGAAGATGATTGAACACTAGAGTGCCCCGAAATTTGCACTCGCATGAAGTGATATTTGATTTGTGATATCGGGAATGGGATTATAGATGCCATTTGGTAGTTGCTAGAGAATTGTCGGGGATGGGCTTAAAGATGCCATTCACAAAAGCGTCGATCGCATAAGAGATTCCTTTGCGAGAACCTGTGTACCTGTTGTTGAGGAGGACTTCGCTAGGGAATGTTGGTCTTTGTCTTGAGAGAAATAGAGTTTTAGGAGCTTCAGTTGTCCGTTACTCTACTGGGGAATGATTCTGGTTTGGGAAGCGGGAGTGATCTTGTGTTCGGTTGGGGTATATGTTGCACCGCGACTTATTGAGGAAATATGAAATCAATTGTGTTTGATCAGGTCCCAGTCTTACAGTGTTGTGGACTGCTGTCTGGGGATAATAGAGGAAGAAAACTTGGATAGTAAGGTTCTGAGAAGGAACCTGGATAGTAGGGTTTCTTTGATATGATAGCCTGGGTAGTAGGGTTGTGAGAAGGAACCTGGATAGTAGGGTTACTTCGATATGAAAGCCTGGATAGTAGGGCTATGAGAAGGAACCTAGATAGTAGGGTTATTTTGATATGAAAGCCTGGATAGTAGGGATGTGAGAAAGAACCTGGATAGTAGGGTTACTTTGATACGAAAGCCTGGATAGTAGGGCTGTGAGAAGGAACCTGGATAGTAGGGTTACTTCAATATGAAATCCTGGATAGTAGGGCTATGAGAAGGAACCTTGATAGTATGGTTATTTTGATATGAAAGCCTGGATAGTAGGGCTTTGAGAAGGAACCTGGATAGTAGGGTTATTTTGATATGAAATCCTGGATAGTAGGGTTGTGAGAAGGAACCTGGATAGTAGGGTTACTTTGATATGAAAGTCTGGATAGTAGGGCTGTGAGAAGGGACCTGAATAGTAGTGTTACTTCGATATGAAAGCCCGGGTAGTAGGGATGTGAGAAGGAACCTGGATAGTAGGGTTATTTCGATATGAAAGCCTGGATAGTAGGGTTGTGAGAAGGAACCTGAATAGTAGGGTTATTTTGATATGAAAGCCTGGATAGTAGGGCTGTGAGAAGGAACCTGGATAATAGGGTTATTTCGATATAAAAGCCTGGATAGTAGGGTTGTGAGAAGGAACCTGGATAGTAGGGTTACTTCGATATGAAAGCCTGGATAGTAGGGCTGTTAGAAGGAACCTGGATGAGGTTGCATTTGTTGCCAATGATTACTCTTTTTAGCTTTGAGTGTTGATCATGGACCTGCTAGAAATTGTTGATAATAATGTCTTTCCTGAAAGAAATACAGGGTTAGTTATATGTGATGCATGAGATGCATTGTATGCTGACATTCTCAAAATAAATGAGACTATATTGTATGTGATGCATGAGATGTCATGATGTATGAACATGAAATGCTGACGTGATAATCCGAATCTGGGAAAATAAATCCCCGATTGCTATGAAAACCATAGTTCCTCCACCTCTGTTGGGGATGGTGAACAAAGATGACCGTGCTGGGGATTTGCCCCTTGGATGGTAAATATTCTGCCGGACGAGACTCTGTCTGAGGATAATTCTGCAGGGAATAACTCTGTTAGAGAGGAGATACTTTGTTAATAGATCTACCAACTTGGAGAAATAAATCAGCTGGGGATAAATTTCTTCCTGTAAGAGAAATAAACTCTGCTTGGGAAAAAATTTACCGATTCACCTGCGATTGTGAACCTCGATTGGGGAGAGTTGTGTCCTGTTAGGGAGAGCTGACATCACTATCTTTGGATACCTTTTACTCTCACGGGAGTATATGCATCACTACTTATGTTCTCGAGCTGGCTCTATCCCGGTACCTGGTGGGCAGAGTAACTGTAAGGTTTAGGCACTTCTTGTTTTTCCCTGTTCCTGGAATTACGAGTAATTGTCTTTTGTTTTTTCATGTAAAAATTTATGAGCAACCATTATTTTCAAATGCATATATCAAAAAAATGAATCATTGGATGTTCTTGCAAAACAAAACAGAAAAAGAAAAGCAAATTGAAATTTCTTGTGAAAATGAATTGTATTGATTTTTGAAGTTGGCCTGTAATAGGCATTTTGTACAAAGAGGTTGACGCTCTAGTAAGAGAACACCGCTGAAAGATAGAAATTACAATTTAACAAGAAAAATATCTATGTGAAAGAATCCCATTGGGTTCCAATTCTGCTATTGCCTTTATGTCTTCAAGCATCTCATCACTTTGCTGCTTGGTCGAAGGTGGATCAGATTGATTGGCGCCCTGCGAGCTTGATAATTGATAGTTGATATCGAGGTCTGCTTGCAAGATGATCCAATGAGACATAGTGTTACGCTTTAATCCCTAATTTTTTCTCGGACCGCCTTTTCAGGTTTTCAGTCCACCGGGATACCCCTTTTTGCCCAAGCCGCCCTTTCAACTATTCGACTTGCCGGGTGTACCATTTTTTTCTCTTCATTTTCATCCCTTACTTTTGCCGGAACCCTTTTGGTTCGCCGGGAAGCCCTTATTTTTGCCTAGGCCAGTCAACCTAGCGGGTCTTTCATTATGCATAATATCTTTTCACTATGTCTGCATTGACGGGGTGAGGAAGGTCGTCACCATCCATGGTGGTTAGAATCATATCTCCCCCCGAGAAAATGTTCTTAACCACAAATGGCCCTTCGTATGTGGGGGTCTATTTGCCCTTGGGATCACCTTGCGGTAGTATGATGCATTTGATCACTAGATCCCCAAATTGATATTCATGACATCTGACCTTCCTGTTAAAAGCCTTGATCATTCGCTTTTGATACGTCTGACCATGATAGATAGCAGTAAGTCTCTTTTCATCAATTAGATTCAGCTGATCAAGTTGTGTTTGGATCCATTCGTCTTCGTTCAAACCCGCATCCTTCATAATCCTGAGAGAGGGTATTTGGACCTCGATGGGTAGGAATGCCTCCATGCAATATACCAGAGAGTAGGGTGTTGCCCCTGTTGACGTCCGCGTTGAGGTACGGTACCCATGAAGAGCAAATGGTAACATCTCGTGTCAGTCTTTGTATGCCACCGTCATCTTCTGCACAATCTTCTTGATGTTCTTATTAGCTGCTTCAACAGCCCCATTCATCTTCGGTCGGTAGGGAGAAGAATTATGATGCTGTATCTTGAAATGTTTGCAGAGCTCGGTGATCATTGTGTTATTGAGATTTGTACCGTTGTCAGTAATGATCCTCTCGGGGACACCGTACCGGCAGATCAGATTATGCCGGATGAACCGCGCCACGACGTTCTTGGTCACTATAGCAAAGGAAGCTGCCTCAACCCACTTCGTAAAGTAATCAATTTCCACCAGAATGAAACAATGCCCGTTAGACGCAGGAGGCCGGATCTCGCCGATTATGTCGATGCCCCACATTGTAAAGGGCCAAGGAGCTATCAAAATGTTCAAAGGGACCGGAGGTACATGCACCTTATCAGCATAGACTTGGCACTTATGACAGGTCCGAGAGTGTTGATAACAATCGGCTTCCATAGTAGACCAGTAATATCCTGCCTGTAGGATCTTCTTCGCCATGGTGTGTCCACTGGAATGAGTTCCGAAAGTACCTTCATGTAACTTTGCCATGATCCTTTCTGCCTCGCTCTTGTCCATACATCGCAGTAAAGTTGAATCATGGTTACGCTTATAGAGGATACCATTACTGATGAAGAACTTCGCAGCGAACCTCCTCAAAAACTTTTTATCATTAACAGATGCCCCCTCAGGGTATTCTTGAGCCTCAAGATATCTCTTTACCTCGTGAAACCAGGGTTTATCTGCTACCTCCTCAGTATCAATGTCACAGCAATGTGCGAGTTCGTCCAACCTCTCGATGGTAATTTGGGGAGCTTCATTGTCCCACCTGACTTTGAACATAGAACACATGGTAGCTAGCGCATCTGCTAATTGGTTCTCCTCTCTTAGGAAATGTTCAAAAGTTATCTCCTCAAAGTGCGGGAGCAATGTCAGTACATACTCTTTGTAAGGAATAAGATCCGGGTGCTGCGTATCCCACTCGCCTTTGATCTGACTTATCACTAGAGCAGAATCTCTGAATACACTCAAGAACTTAATCCTTAGGTCAACAGCAGCTCGGAGCCCCATGATGCATGCTTCATACTCCGCCATATTGTTGGTGCAGTTGAAACATAATCGGGCGGTGAATGGAGTATGAAACCCTTCAGGAGATATGATTATGGTGCCAATGCCATTCCCCAATGCGTTTGATGCTCCATCAAAATACATAGACCATCAGATCCTTCCCCAGGTCCTTCATCCAGTCCAGGTTCTTCGCAATCGATTACTAACATGATATTCTCATCCAGGAACTCAAAATTCATGGACTGGTAGTCATCCACAGCCTGATGTGCCAAATGATCTGCCAATACACTCCCCTTGATTACTTTCTGGGTTGTGTATTGGATATCGTACTTAGTTAGGATTATCTGCCATCTTGCTATCCTTCCGGAGAGAGCGGGATTTTCGAAGATATACTTGATTGGATCCATCTTTGATATTAATAGGGTAGTGTGAGTCAGCATATACTGTCTCAGCCGGCGAGCAGCCCATGCCAAAGCGCAACAAGTTTTCTCGAGCAATGAGTATCAAGTCTCACAATCAGTAAACTTTTTGCTAAGGTAGTAAATAGTGTGCTCTTTTCGGCCAGACTCGTCATGCTGCCCCAGCACACACCCCATTGAATTGTCTAACACTGTCAAGTATAATATCAAAGGTATTCCTTTTATTGGAGGCATCAGAATTGGTGGTTCTTAAAGGTATTCCTTGATTCTTTCGAAAGCGGTCTGGCATTCATCATTCCACTTTACCACTTGATCTTTCTTCAGCAGCTTGAAGATTGGATCACAAGTAACAGTCAGATGTGAAATGAACCTGGCGATGTAATTTAGACATCCCAAGAAACCTCTGACTTCTTTTTCTGTGCGGGGTACCGGTATCTTTTGTATGGCCTTTACCTTCACAGGGTCCACCTGAATACCTTTATCACTGACGACGAAACCCAGAAGCTTACCAAATCTTACCCCGAAGGTACACTTGTTTGGATTCAACCTCAGCATATATGTCTTCAACCTGTCGAATAGTTTCTGGAGATGATTAAGGTGCCCTTCTTCAGTCTGGTACCTGGCGATCATGTCATCAACATAAACCTCAATCTCGTGGTGAATCATATCGTGGAACAAAGCGACCATGGCACGCTGATAAGTTGCCCCAGGATTCTTCAACCCAAAGGCATTACCTTGTAACAGAAGGTGCCCCACTGTGTAATGAAGGTTGTCTTCTCCATATCCTCCGGAGCCATCTTGATCTGGTTGTAGCCAGAAAAACCGTCCATGAAGGAGAAGATCTTGTGTTGCACGGTGTTGTCGACTAGAACATTAATGTGAGGAAGTGGGAAGTCGTCCTTGGGGCTTGCCCTGTTCAGATCTCTATAGTCCACACACATCCGTACCTTACCATCCTTCTTTGGTACCGAAACGACGTTGGCAACCCACTACGGATAGGAAGTGACGGCTATGAATCCTGCGTCGAATTGCTTCATGACCTCTGCCTTGATTTTCTCTGACATCTCAGGGCGTATACGACAAACTTTCTGCTTTACCGGAGGGTAGTATTCTTTGGTTGGCAGGCGATGTACCACAATATCAGTGTCCAACCCAGGCATATCTTCATAGGACAAGGCGAAGATCTTCACATAATCGTGCAACATCTATATTAACCGTTGTTTGACACTAGGCTCCAGATTAGTACCTATTTTGACATCCTTCCTGTCTTCCTCCGTACCCAAATTCATTGACTCGACTGGCTCTTCATGAGGTTGTATGGCCCTTTCTTCCTGCTGTAATAGTCTAGCAAGCTCTCCCGGTACCTCACAATCATCCTCACCTTCGTCCTCGTCTTGGTTGATTAGATTTTCGAAGTCATAACCGGCAGTAGCAGAACTGTTATCAATGGGATCCAGAGTGGATATGGATCTGCAGTATGATACGTGAGTGTGTGTAAGAGAATAGCTGTTTTGATAAAATGGGAGACAGAAAAGAAAAGCAAGGAGCACAAAATTTTTAATGCAAGAAACGTCCAATGTTTTATTAATGATATATGAAAATGACTAAAAGTAATAAGCCCTTACAAGTGAAGCCAAGGTACCTCGGGCAAGGCACCGGGCTATAAAGTTTCAAACTATTTATTACAAATCTTAAAACAAAAGTCCATTACTGTGAAATAAAATAAATAGGTATGAAGTCCTTCGCCGTCCAGTTATTCAGTCCACCATTGGCTGTTGGGTAGATCCAGCTGTCGATGTCTGAATCTTCTTCACTGTCTTCAATTACATTAACTCCCCGATTGCTGATGTGTAGAGAAGGTCTTCTAATCCGTGCGCGCCTAACAACCCTTTGAGCCCATATAGTAAAGCCCAAACCAAATTTATCAGTTTTGTGAGTGAAATCAGGGAGCCGACCCCAATTGGTACATCCACCTTCTTCAACAATAGCCCTAGAATCCTTGAGAGAGGCCATCTTCAGCAGAGGTTTGTTGGTAGTAACTTCAGTTGACCCTAAAGTCTGGGGGACCTCCTCGAAATTCTGGAAAGGAGTCTCTATGAACTCCCCATCCATATCCACATAACGGAAAGAATTAAGATGACTTGCCATATACTCTTCTTCACCTTGCACCGTGACAATTTTCCCTTGTACCGGGTACTTCAGCATCTGATGGAGTGTGGAAGTGACTGCCCCAGCCCTATGGATCCAGGGACGACCCAGTAAATAGGAATTCGATGGTCTAATGTCCATTACATAGAAGGTGGATCCAAAGGTTTGAGAACCCACTTTGACAGGGATGTCCACCTCCCCGTGCACCATCCTTTTTGATCCATCGAAAGCCCTGACTACAATGTTAGTCGGCTTCAAAGTCAAACCCTCACAGTCCAAACGGTCCAACGCTTTCTTTGGCAGAACATTCAGCGAAGACCCGATGTCAACCAGCACATGAGCCATAGTGGTACCCCTGCACTCAATCGAGACGTGCAGAGCATCATTATGATTCCTCCCCTTAGTGGTCAGATCCGCATCTGAAAATCCTAGCCCATTGTCAGCAGTCAGGCTAGCCACGCAATCTTTGAACTGATTTGCAGAAGTTTCCTGTGGCATATGCACAGTCTTGAGAAACACAATCAAAGACTTTGCATGGGCTTTAGAACACAACAGCAGAGACAACATGGAGATCTTTGACGGGGTCTGCCCCAGTTGTTCGACCACATTATAGTTGCTTTTCTTGATAATTTTCAGTATTTCCTCTATTTCTTATTTAGAGGCTTCCAACATAATTTTTCTAGGTGCCTCCGTTCGGGAAGGCTCACCTATGACTTCTTTTCCCTGAGTCTCAGATGGCTCGACGACATGGGTGATAACTGGAGTAGGAACTGGAACAGTGGTTGATGTACTAGCAGATGGAATAACAACAGGTTGGTGGATAGTCGGAGGGGAAATCTCGGGAGAGAAGAGTCTTCCACTTCTGGTGACTTTTCTAGCCCCGACAATATTACTGACATCGGTATCAGCTTCTTCATTCTTCAACTCTTGCTTAATGCCATGATAATACACATCAGCACCATAGTGCCATGGGACAACCTTGTTGAAGTGTATGGGATGGGACCGGGAACAATGATTATTAGTAGGGCAATTCTTTGAACAGATGTAATCCTAACAGGTTTTCTCGAGGAAACCATGGAAGGATTTGCGGAAATGGTTACGATGGCAACATCTTTATTGGGAACAACAGAGGTCATAGTCTCCTCAAACAAAATCTCTTTATTATCCATCAGGCGCTGGACACCTGACTTCAACAAATGGCAACCAGTCGGTAGAATAGAGCACATGTGGCAACCTTCACCACAACCCGGGAATACACCGACCAACATCATATTTCTCTTAACAGTTATAAGAGGAGTAGAAATTTCTTCAAAAAAGGTCACAAACCAATCATTGTCAACAACATTAACCCCACGACCATGCTTGGGCATTGGAGCAGTTATTACATTTGGCTTTTCTAGAGCATCAAACTCTATCTCCTTAGCTTCCAGTAAATCTTGTACTTTGTTTCTAAAAGCCCAACAGTCATTAGTATCATGGCCAGGGCTTTCAGAATGGTAGGTGCACCGCGCGTTGGGATTGTATCTAGGAGAGGTAGTGTTGGGATTTTTGGGAGCCTCCCTCAATGTGGTCAACTTAGATTTCAGCAGGTGAGGTAACACTTCAACCAATGTCATGCTAATGTGGGTAAACTGCCGCTGAGGTCTTTCCACCCTCTGTTGATTGTTGCGTTGTGGAGCAACAACGGGTCTTGGTATCATTGCAGCACTTACCGTTGGACGGTGTTCAGATCTGTTTTGGCCCCTCGGGCTATAAACTGCATTGGCTTCCTTCTTCCTCGTAAAAGGTTTCTTTATCGAACTCGAAGAGGCGTCCTTCTGTATTTTTCCACTTCGAATTCCAGCCTCCACTCTTTCTCCAGTTAAAATCAACTCGGTGAAACCAGACGATGAACTGCCAATCAAGTGATTGAAAAATGGACCAGACAATGTCCCCAAGAACATATCAACTAACTCCCGATCAGATAAAGGGGGTTGAACCCCGCCAGCCAAATATCTCCATTTCTGAGCGTAATCTTTGAAACCTTCACCTGCACCCATGGACATGCTCTGGAGTTGAGTACGAGTGGGAGAAAAGTCGGCATTATACTGGTATTGCTTGTAGAAAGCGACAACAAGATCTTCCCAGTTTTAAACATTGGCCCCTTCCAACTGGTAGAACCATTCAAGCTGAATCCCTGGCAGACTATCTTGAAAGAAGTGCACCCACAAATTTCTATCAGCTGTGTGGGGTTGAATTTTCCTGACATAAGAGCGGAGATGGAGTTTCGGGAAAGACACTCCATCATACTTAGCAAAAACAGGAGCCTTGAATTTCTGAGGGATGACTACTCCAAAGACCAGTCCCAGTTCTCTGAAATCCAAACCAGGTATCTTCTGGATTTCCATAGCACTCAGACGGTCTTCTAGCTGCTTGCACCTATCCTCAGCAGGAGGATATTACTCATCATCAAAATCAGTATCATTATCAGAGACTGCAGGACTGGGGCCCTTTTCTTCTTCTTGGTTCTCCCATTCTTTGGATGAAGAGATCATATCAGCTTGGTGCCTTAACCTTTCTCCAAACCTTCTGCCCAAACTCAGAAACCCGACCTTCTTCTTCTTCTTCTTCTTCTTCTTCTTCTTCTTTTCTTTCAGAATGATAGTTTTTAGATCCTCTTGTCCCTTATCCAGACTTATGAACATCTGTTGGAACTGGGCGTTCTGTGCCTGAAGCTCTTTGATGGCTTGATCGGAATACATTTCTACTGAAATAAACAGCGAAGAGGATAAGAAACCTGTAGTGGTACCTGTGATGATGTGCATGATAATAGGATGCGTATGTAATGATTTCAAATACTTTGGGAGATTTAAATTTGAAAACCATAAATAAACAAACTTTATTAGCTTAACTTCAAAATGTTCAACAATTCCCTTAAGACGTTACAAAGAAGTAAATAAAAACAAATCTAAGACCAAAAAAGCATAATCAAAAGTCCCATGGACGCTTTCTCTTTGTGTTGATGTAGTCATTAAGAACTCTTTCCTCCTCGAGTTGTCTGGTGAGCTTCAAAACCTTCCTCTCTTACTCATGGAACTGCTCCCTGTAAGTATCTCGCTCATTCTTCAGCTGAATCCAAGACCTTTGTAGCTCCCCAAGATCAATAGGCATGTAAGGATAGAGAACTGTGTAAGGAATAACGTCTTCAGTAGTGGGTTCCACAATCACTGGTAGAACTGTTGCATATGGCATCACAAGCTTCTGTGCACGAGCTCGAACCCATTGGAGGTAAGGATGCATAGGAAGGGAAGTCTTTGGTCCCAACTTATGGGGGTCTGATCTATTTACCATGCCCCAAGCTCGTATGAATCTCCAGCGATGCCCTTCAGCATCCTCTTCATAGTCGAATGCAATATCCTCGAGAAGTAATCTATGGGGCCCGTCTCTCCGAGCACGACCAAATTATCGTAAAGCTATACAAGGATTGTAAGTTATACCTCCTCTAATACCAAGTAATGGGACATTAGGGTACCCCCCACAGCGGTCAATAACAGCAACATCCTCCATAGCTCGGGAACACCAAATAATATTTGTATGAGCAAGTGACATTATTCTGTGTGACCAACCCAAACCTTCTTCGTTCTTCAGTACATACTTAGGGAGGTGAGAAATAAACCACCTCGACAACAATGGCATGCAGCACATAAGAGTCCCTCTTCTCCTCGTAGTACGAGTATAGAGGGCGTGCAAGATATCTCCAAGCAAGGTAGGCACAGGATTGTGAGAAAGGAAAATCTTGATAGCATTCATATCTATAAAGGAATCCGGATTAGGGAAGAGAACCAAACCATATATAAGAAGAGCCAAAACATCCTCAAAAGCCTGAAAATCCAAATTATCCCAGAACAACTTAGCTTGGTCTATCAGAAATTTGGTTAGAAGACCTTTGACTCCGCTTCGAGTTTCCCAATTGGATACCACATCAACCCATTTCAAATACAAAGCTGAGGCAATGTCTTCTAGCTTAGGAACTTCTTCTATACCTGTGAAGGGTAACTGTTAAAGAATTGATATACCCAATAGATGAGGGAATTCCTCCAAGGTGGGTACCAACTGATAATCTGGAAAGGTGAAGCAGTGATGCTCGGGATCGAAGAACTGGAAAGGTACACTCATCATCTGTTCGTTCGGGTTTGAAGTAACCAAGCTGAGAAGTTGACCATGTCTCTTGATGAACCTAGAAGTTTCAGAAATCTTTGACACTAGCTCTTTGATTTGGGATGGTATCTCCACAAAGTTGACTCAAATAGTCTTTCTACAAGCGGAATTCATGATCTGCAAAACAGAACAAAGATAAATTCCCTTGGTCTTTGAAATGGTTAGTGTAATGAAGCATGTATGCAATGGTATGATGCATGATGTCATGACAAAAACAACATGTATAGCAGATAACAAGCATGTAAAAGGAAAACAAGTCACACAAAGCCCTTAGGTTTAAGGCTTGCATGAGGTCAAAGGTAATACCCTCTTGAAGTTAAGTTGGTTTCAACCTGTCCTAGAAAAATTAACCGGGTTCTAGGGGATCTCAATATCACTGACCATCCTCCATCGGTCATGGTTTCAGCTCACGCAATCTTTTCTTACGGTCGAAACTATCTCGAGAGTATGGTCTCAATGAGCGTAGCATCGAGTATCAACCATTTCTCAGCTTTAGACCGAGGCTGGCTATCTCACTACTTTCTAATGGCCAAGTTGGACGATTAAAGGTTCTAAGGTCAGTTGATGCTTAACGACACCACGCGGCGGACCCGTATTCTTCTCGTTTCTCCACAAGGGATACCGGTACCAACCAAAGTGCCACACCAACGTAGCCACTGCTTCAACCGTATCGGTCTATGCCGTATAGTTCCCTCACAGTCTATTACTACTTACCTAAAAGGTATCCCCCAGATCCGAGTTAGGATCTATAGTAACCCCAAGCAGAAACCCTTAAAAGTAAAGCAAACAAAACAACCAAGATAAGCAATTATGATGAACTAGATCCTAAGGTATACCCCACTTATTAATTCCCCAATAGAGTCGCCAGTTCTGTGATATGGTGGCAGAACTGACTGTTTTGAAATGCTGGTTTGCATTTTGCATTTTGTGTTTGCAAAATGTCGCGGTAAGCAAGAGTCGCCACCGAATTTTATTTCATCCAATCGGAAAGGAAAAAAGTACAGAAAAAAACCTTTTTCCAGATTTTGAGTACGGGGGATAGATTATAGAAAGGAAAGGTATTAGCACCCTTTCTATCCATGGTTTTCCATGGGCTCTTAGGTACTTGCTCATCTTTTTTTAAAATTTCTTATGTGTGTGCTTGCTTTGAAAAGAAGTTTGACTTCGTGATAACCTTTGTATCAGTCCTCAAAGGTGTGACGAAGTTGTTTTGAAAATTGTTTTGAAATGTGTAAGTGTGAAAAAGGTTTGATTTGAGTAAGTACCTACTAGCATTTACCTACTCGAAAAAGGATCGTTTCTATTCTCGTTTCCTTTAGACAATGCTATCCTATTATTGAGAAATAGGTAGCGCCATCGTTGAAGTTGTAAGGGTCAATTCGTAAGGGACGTACGATCAATAAAGCAATGTTAGGACGTCTTAGTAATAACCCTAAAGTCTTAAGATCATATTCGAGGCAACATTTCCGAGGTGACGTTTTCGAGGCAACATTTCCGAATGGGACTTTTGATCTTTGTTATACAGCAGGGTAACCACTAAGACACCCTATACTTAATGATCATTTACCGAAGGCAACCGAAGTGAGAGTATACCCTAGGAGTGCACATGTGCGATTGATTTGATTTCAGTTATTATCTTTGCACATTTAGGTTTTCTAGCCATTTTAAACTATCATGCAATCTTGTTATACAATCCTATTAACATACATCTAAACAGTTAATATTTGTGAAAATTAAAATGCGAGAAAATAAACCTACTCTATTACAAGGCTTTGGGGTAGGGATTAATTACATAGCAAAAAAAAAACCCGCAAAAGACGATAAATAAAGAAAATCCTAGATTAAACTATTACATATCGTAGACCGTTACATCAATATTGCAAAAAATAATAAAAACGAGCGATGAATCGAATGCAAAATAATTATGGTTTTGACCCCAACTATACCTAATTATAATTTAAAGGGAAAATCATTTTTCTTTGTCGTTTTTGTTATTTGGAAAATTAAAGCTCAATTGAATAATAATTAAAAAAAACTATTACTAATTAATTTTAATTAAGAAAAATAATTAAGTTAACCTATTTTGCATTTTTATTTTGAGAAAGAAATAAAAATTAAATCAAAAGTTTAACCCTAATTTTTCTAATTGATTTTAATTATAAAAAAAGTTAGAATTTACCTAAATTAAATTAAACTAAATTAAATTAAATTTGATAAAAAAAACCTAAATCTAATTTTTGTAAAACTCTTGATTTTATGATTTTGTAAAAAAAAAGATTAATTTTGTTAGAAAATAATTAAGCAAATTAATTTAACTAAAATAAAAAAATAGAGAAAAGAAAGGTAATGGGCCTGATAGCATTAGCAAAGAAGGGGTGCTGTTTGCAATTCTGAGCCCAACAAGTCCAGGCCTTGTTAACTTCTCATAATCCCATGTGCAAGTTTGACTGGGGCGCATGGTGGTCCTTCATTATGGGCACATTGGATCTGGCCAAGAGCACATCAGATGGATGATGTTGAGATTGCATTGAATACACTTGAGAATAGGAAGCACTGGATTGACCTGAAATTGTTGAGAAAATAACAAAATGCACACGCCTGGGATCGAACCCAGGACGTGTGCATCAAAGGCTAACATCCTCACCATCTGCGCTAACATGTCAATTGTGATAATAATGAAATAAATGGAATATAATGCAAACAACGTGCCACGCCTCCCAAAACGCGCAGAAATTCAAATGAACCACTCACACACTGCCACACCATTGTCTTCTTCATTGATTCTGTCGTTTTAGATAAAAGGACTTTTACCTACGGACATCGAGCGTAGGTATAGCCCCAGTTCATTCCAAAATCCTGTATGTGCATGATAAATGAAAACCAATGGTACCAATCAACTCGTTTCAACCTCACGAGCATCATGGTACCATTATCACTATCCAATTTTTCCTGTATAAGAAAACCCTAAAAACAAAGAAAGAACCCTAGCCATGGCAGTTTCACGTTCAGTCAATAAAAATGCAATTGAATATAGTCATTATCTTGCAAACATCTCAAGGATTATAAATATGGCAATCAATCATGCTAAATATGCCAGAATCAATATATTCAAATTCAAGAAAAGCGGCAAACCATGTGAACCTTACAGGGTGATTCTGAGCGCGGGGAGGCTTGTTAACGATTGAAACACGATCCTGGGACGTCTAACAAATGATTGGTATGGTTAGAACGGCTTGAGATGGCCTGCAATTGGGAATTTGGTTTGCACTTTTTTCCTTGAATTTTTGCAATTGGTTCTCTGCCTTTGCATGCCTCCAGCCTCTCCCTTTTGGTCTGCCTTTGTTCCTTATGTATAATAGAGTTCATTAGGGTTCATATTTGCATCCAATCTTTGCCATTTCTGAAGATTGATTATTGATTTAATCCTTGCACCAAAATTTTCCAAATCAAGAATTTTCAATCTTTTTGTGTCCACATGAAACCTTGCATGATTTGATCTTGTCTCCAACTGTATAATGAATCTAATCATGCACAAAATCTCAAGGTTTTATTGATTTTTGATATTTTCATTATTATATATTGATTTTATTTGATTTAAATGAAATAAAATCAAAATAAATAACAAAAATAAAATAATGACAAGTTAAAAGGCTCAGGAGTCGTGGATCACATTACAAACTCAGTGCAAGCATAAAAAGTTGGGCCCATTTAGCAAAAATGCAATTTTGGACACATTTGACTTTTGTCAATTTTGCAAAAAAGGTCAATTTGGCCAATGCATAACTCTCTCAATTTTGACCCTAGAGATGTGTTCTTGGACTTTTTAGAAATCTTAGTATTTCCTCTAAGCAAACCTTTTGGTCTCATCTCAATTGAGTCTTCCATGTTCATGTATGAAGCTTTGACCCAAAAGGTGTTTTTATTGACTTTTCAAAATGACCTATAATGTCTAAATTCATATCTTCTTGTGAGTGCATATTTTGAACTTGGGATCTGAAGATGAATTGTAGGGGATTACATCCTCTTCAAAATGAGCTTTGGATGGGTCATTTTTGATAAAGTATGAGAAAGTTATGCTTGGTCAAAGTTGAGTTGACTTTTCCTACAAAACCCTAATTTAGCAACTTTTGGGTTTTGATGAATTGTGAGCAATCCTTGAGGAATCATGATCAACCCTTGATAAAATGATAAACAATACTTCAAAATGAGAATGTTGGCCAAAAATCTTGAAGTTTGACTGTATGTGGGCCACAATTGACTTTTGCCCTAGCACAATCGATCTCTAGGCATTTGAGCAAATTGACTGAGGAAATTTCCTCTGCAAGGCTTGAAACTTGAAATGGATTGTCTTGAGAACATATTAGGGAAATGGTGAGCATTTGATATCCTTTTGACTCAAGCATCTTGATGCAAAATGAAACTCTAATTTGAGATAGACTACCTTAGGAGAGAGTTTGTCTGGTCAACTCTTGGACTTCTTTGAGCAATTTGAGGACCTCACTTGATATGTATTAAGAAATATGGGAGGGCAAATTTTGGGGTACAACAATAGCAATAGCAAAGGAAAGGAAGAAATTAGCTAAGACTTTTGAGTAGGTAGATTGTTCTTAGTTGCTTGCTCAATTTCAAATCAAACACTCTTGCTTACTTTCAAAACCAACACAAACACTTTAAAAAAAACACTTTCAAAACATTTTCCAAACATGAAACATTTTAAAAAGCTCAACAGTTTGTATACGTTCTTACAATCGAGAACTATTACAAAGTTTGCCTAAACGAAGGTGCCTTTTCAAAATACTTTCAAAAACCACACAAAAAACATTTTTTCAAACAAAAGCAAGTGATCTAGCAAGCAACTAAGAGCCCATAGATAACTATGGATGAAAAGGGTGCTAACACCTTCCATTTTCATAATCTACCCCCCGAACTCAAGAAATAATCTCAAAGGTCTTTCCTGTTCTTTTCAGCCTTTCCTTTTGGATAAAAGAAAAGTCGGTGGAGACACTTACTAACCGCAACATTTGCGATAAAACGCAAAACACCCAAGTCAATTCTCCCACCGTATTACAGAACTGATGACTCTGCTTGGGAGAAACTTAAAAGTGGGGTTACCTTAGGGCTAGATCACCTTTATTTTCTTTCATTGTTTGATTTGTTTGCTTTACATTTTGGTTCTTTGTTTGGGCTTGTTCTAATCCTATACCCGGATTTAGGATACCTTATAGGTAAGTAGCAATACGTTGTGGAAAACGTACGGGGTATACCGACATGGTCTAAGCAATAGATACGTTAGTGTGATATATTTGTGGGTACCGGTAGCCCTTGAGTTGTCAAGGAGAATACAGGGCCGCTGAGTGATGTCATGAAACACTAGCTGACTTTAGAACCTTTACTTTACCAACTTAGCCATTAGGACGTAGTGAGATGACCGGATTTGGTGCATTCCAAAGTTGGTAGATACTAGATACTACACTCATTGAGGTTTAGATTTTTTGGATATTTCGGTCACCGTGAAAGAGGCTTACGCTGAAACAATGCCCGAGAAGACAGACCATTGATATTGGGATCCTTTAGAACCCGGTTATTGTTTCTAGAACAGGTTTGAGCCAACTAAACATCAAGAGGGTACTTACCTATGAGACTCCATGCAAGCCTAAACCTAAGAACTTGTTTGCCTTGTTTGTATATATTTACTTGTACATGACATCATAAAAATCATAACATCATACTCATTCTAACCATTTCAAGGATTTTGGGATTTATCTTTGTTCTGTTTTGTAGGACATGGCTTCTATCCGCCGGAATATTATCCAAGTCAATCTCGTAAGGATTCCTCCTCAACTCAGAGAGTTAGCATCAAGGGTCCTTGAGAACTCTTCATTCACCGAAAGACATGGTCTCCTTCTAAACTTGGTTACCTCCAACACTGATGAAGATACGACGAAGGTGCTCTTCCAATTCTTTGATCCTCCACACCATTACTTCACTTTTCCCGATTATCAACTTGTGCCAAGTCTACAAGAATTCTCCCAACTCTTGAGGATTCCCATTCTCAATCAACTACCCTTCAACGGTATGGAAAGAGATCCAAAACCTGAAGATATTACCCAAGCATTACACTTGTAACAATCTGATATCACAACTAATTGGGAAACAATGAGTGGTGTTTAAGGTTTCTTAGCCAAGTTCTTATTTGAGAAAGCTCAAGATTGTTGTAACTCCTTGGACTTACAAGATTTTGAAGAAATTGTCGCCCTTCTCATCTATGGGATGGTTTTGTTTCCAAACCCTGACCAACTCATAGATGTAAAAGCTATCAAAATCTTTATATCTCGCAATCCAATGCCTACTTTGTTGGGGGATATCCTTCATTCTTTACACTCTTGCACTATGAGGAAAAGAGGGATCCTCATGTGTTGCACTCCTCTCTTAGAAATATGTTTTATTTCATATTTTCCCCGATCTATGTTGAAGAACGAGCAAGGTTCAAGATGGTCTCATAGGTTGATGACGCTCAGACATTCATATGTTCATTGGTGTTCCCGATCCTTAGAGAATGTTACTATCATCGACCGTTGTGGTGAGTTCCCTAATGTCCCTTTACTTGGCATTATAGGAGGTATCACTTACAACCCTTGCTTAGCCTTACGACAGTTTGGTTACGCACAAAGAGGTGGTCCACATGAGATGCTCATCCAAGGAATGGTAATTGTCTATGAGAGCGACGATCAAAACTACCGTCAGAGGTTTATCCTAGCTTGGAGGATGGTGAGCAAGGTGGATAGTAAGACGTTGGGACACAAGAATTCCATTCCCCTCGAGCCTTACCTTAAGTGGGTACGAGCTCGTGCTCAGAAACTTGTGATGCCTTATCCCTCCATCTTACAAGTTATCATGGAACCTGTGGTTGAAGGAGATGTTCCCTACTGTCCTCCATCCAGACATGCCTACTTCTCTCGAAGACTTGCAAAAGGGTTGGATTCAGCTAAAGGAATAACGAGATACTTTCGAAGCTCAACTCTATGCTAGTGAGAAGAGGTTCTTGGAGCTTACGAAGCATCTATAAGAACAGCAAAGTGTGAACACCTACTTTGTGTCGAAGAGGATGCGTTCAGTCTTTTTATCTTAGAAAGTTATTTTGTAAGCCCAAGAGGCATCTTGTAATATTTTCAAACTAATTAATGAAAATTGACGTTTGTTAACTCTTTTGTCTATACAAATTTAAATCTCAATAAATCCTTGAAATCATTCGCATATGCATCTCCCATGCATTATAACATGACAGGTTTTCACATAACATGTTTCCTTATCTTTCTGCTGTTTATTTCAGCAAGACGGATCTAGAGAAAACGATGAAAGATCTTCAGGCACAAAACTCTCAATTCCAAGAAACTCCATTGGCCCTAGCCAAGGGGTAGCAAGGTATGATGGCATTTCTGGCAGTTAAGAAGAATCCCAAGAAGAAAGCTCTACTCAACATGGGTAGAAGGTTCAAGGAGACAATTCGTCAGATCCTGGTAATGGAAGACTCATCTGAAGAAGATGAGAACCAGATTGGTGAGGTTAAGAGTACCCAGGCTGACTGTGTTAATGATCAAGCGTCTGATGATAATTATTTCTACGAGCAGTATCCACCCGCCGATACTAAATACAAGCAATTAGAAGACAGGTTGAAAGCCGTTGAAATCCAAGTTGTCCCCAATTTAGATTTTGATGATTTGGGTTTGATCTTTGGGGTTGTCATTCCTCACAAATTCAAAATACCAATCTTTTCAATGTACGGTGGAGTTTCTTGTCCAAAACTCCACTTGAAATCTTATGTGCGCAAGGTACAACCATACACTGTTGATAAGAAACTCTGGGTTCACTTTTTCCAAGAGAGCTTGGCCAGAATGCAACTTGAATGGTTTTATCAGTTAGATGGTTCCTGTGTCAAAACTTGGGAGGATTTAGCTACCGCATTCTATCATCAGTATCAGTATAATGCCGACTTGGCACCAACAAGGGTTCAGTTGCAAGATATGACCATGGGAAAGAACGAAGGATTCAAGGAATATGCACAAAAGTGGAGAGACCTCGCCAGTAGGGGTCAACCACCCTTGACTGATAGGGAGCATATTGACATGTTCATGGGCACTTTATCTGGTCCTTTCTTTAATCTTTTGGTTGGCTTTTCCTCTTCCGAATTCACCGAGTTAATCTTAACCGGTGAAAGAGTTGAAAGCGACATCAAAAGTGGGAAGACCTCTGTGGCATCTGCCTCCACTTCCAATCCTGTCAAGAAACCTTTTTCTACAAAGAAGGAAATCAATGCTGTGTATGGGGCAAGGGCCCGTACCAAGAAGAATGATCATCCGTCTGTTAATGTTGTCCAAATTTCCAATCCAACTCCTACTCCAAGGCCATCTGCTAATCATCAATGTTTTGAAACTCCAAGAAGACAATTTACGAGGTTGGGAATGTCATTATCTCAAGCTTTACAACATTTTGTCAAGGCTAATTTAGTGACATTACGCGATCCACCTGCCAACCCTGATACCTCTTCACCAAAGTATAATCCGAACACCAAATGTGCTAACCACTCAAATAGCCTCGGGCACGAGACTGACCAGTGTCGGGCCTTGAAGAACAAAATTTAGGATTTGATCGATAACAAGACTATTGAGTTTGATCCTCCTCCAAATCCAAATGTAATCACCACTCCTATTCCGAAGAATGACAAGGGTGCTAATGTTGTTGAAGATACAATTTTTGTTACCTTTGTTGAAGAATTGACTACTCCACTGAACATCATAAAAAGAATCTGTTGAAAGCTGGGATTCTCCCTGGCTGTGTAAAAGATTGTGTGTGTTGTACAAACAACTCAATGGATGCGAAAGGCCGAAGAAAGAAATTCAACGCCTAATAGATAGCCACGAAATTCTATTTGAGAAGACCCCACTTGCCAAAAGTATGACTAACAAATATGAAGATCTCTCCATTATCACCATCGCAAACAAGCCTCTTAGGATCCCCTCCAAAGGTCCTATTAGGATTTCAAATAAACCCACTGTTGCTCCCTTAATAATTACCAATCCCTGACCAATTTCCTATTCTTCAAACAAGGCAGTGCCATGGAACTATGGTGCTGAGGTGTTTTATCATGGGATAAAACAAAACTCTTGGATTGATGAAGGAAAAGTTGATGATGTTGATAACATAGTTGGCTCAAGCAAAGTAACCAGAACTGGGAGAATATTTTCACCCAATATCTCACCACCAGTTGTTACAAAGGTGCCCCTCCGCATTACTGCTGCCAAGCCAAGTATTGATCCAAAAGGGAAAGAGAAGGTTGTTGAGCCAGTCGTGACAAAAATACCCGCAAAGGATGTTGCTGATGGAGAGCCCTCCACTCGTGAGATGGACGAGATCTTGAAGATGATAAAAAGAAGCGACTTCAAGATTGTGGAACAGTTGGGGAAAACCCCTTCTAATATTTCAATGTTGTCATTGCTGCTTTGTTCCGATGCCCATGCTCGGACATTAATCAAATTCCTGAAAAAGGCTCATGTTCCCCATGAGACCACAACAGACTAATTTGAGAAATACGTGGCAAGACTGATGGCCGATAATGGCTTAGGATTTTTAGATGCTGACCTAACACCGCTTGGGAAGAACCACAATAAAGCTCTACATGTTTCGATCGAGTGCAAGGGGACCACCCTAGCACATGTTCTAGTCGACACTGGTTCTACTCTGAATGTATTACCCAAGGGGGTGTTAGACCATCTAGACTGTGAAGGTTTAGTCTTGAAGCCAAGTGATATCATTGTAAGGGCGTTCGATGGATCAAAAAGGACTGTTCATGGGGAAGTAGATCTTCTAATCAAGATGGGATCCCAAATATTCAAATCCACCTTTTACATTATGGATATCGGTCCTGCCTATTCTTGTCTGTTGGGTCACCCGTGGATCCATAAAGCTGGGGCAGTAACCTCAACTCTCCATCAAAAGCTTAAATATCCTATTAAGGGAAGAATTGTCATCGTCTGTGGTGAGGAAGAGTTTATGGTGAGCCACCTTAACTCGTTCACATATGTAGAGATGGATGGAGAATTCATTGAGAGCCCGTGTCAAGCCTTTGAAGTCATGCCACCGATGGTTGCTGCTACCAAATGTTCCTCTGATGAGTCTAAAGATATTAAGGTCGTGCCGAAGATGGTTTCAGTAAAAGATGCTCGTGCGTAAATTGAAGAAGGAAGCTGTAATACTTGGGGAAAAATCCTTGATATCCCATTCAAAGCAGACAAGTTTTGTTTGGGCTTCACCGTCAAGGCTCAGAAGGAAGTGAGGCGTGCTCATGCTGGAAAGACACCTCTCCGCATTGGAAGCCATGAAGTTAATGTTGTGGGTGATTCAGATGAAGAAGCTGCATTTGAAGATTGGGTGTATCCAACTACAACGGAGATGAAGAATTGGCATGCAAAGGACTTTGTTACCATCTCCTTCATTGAGGAGTAATATACTTGTTATTGCTTTTCTCTTAATTCAAGAACATTTTATCTGTAATATTTAAACAATGACTTTTATGACATGTGCCTGGCCTGGGGCACTTTGGTCCATTTGTCGAAGGTTTTATTTATGTTCAACTAATCATCTGATCATTCAATACAAATCATTGGACTCTTTTGCATTCAAATCTTTATGTTCATTGTCTTTCTTTTCCTTCAAATAGATTTTTCAAAATAGCCATGTATCTTACATGCACACACACATTCTTGCAGGTCCTCATCCACTCTGGATCCTATTGCCAATGACTCTACTATTACCGACTATGACTTCGAATGTCCAATCAACCAAGCCGAAGACGAAGGCGAGGAAGATTGTGAAATACCAGGAGAACTAGCCAGACTTCTTTTACAAGAGGAAAAATCTATTCAACCGCACAAAGAGTCAGTTAAAGTCATCAATCTGGGTACTGAGGCAGATAAGAAGGAAATCAAGATCGGTGCTAACTTTGAATACAGTGTCAAGAGAAGGTTGGTTCAGATGTTTCATGATTATGTGGAAGTATTTGCTTGGTCTTATGAAGATATGCCAGGGTTAGATACCGACGTTGTAGTTCACCGTCTGCCGACAAAGGAAGATTGTCCCCTGGTCAAACAAAAGGTTCGTCGCATGAGGCCTGATATGTTTGAAAAGATAAAAGCTGAAGTGATGAAACAATTTGATGCAGGGTTCCTAGCTGTGACATCCTATCCCCAATGGGTTGCCAGTGCCAAATGAAGACAGAAAAGTTCGCATGTGCGTAGACTATAGGGATCTGAATAGGGAAAGCCCCAAGGATGACTTCCCTCTATCACACGTTGACATCTTGGTTGATAATACTGCTCAGCATAAAGTCTTCTCTTTCATGGATGGCTTCTCTCTCTATAATTAGATAAGGAGGGCTCCCGAGGACATGGAAAAGACAACTTTTGTTACGCAATGGGGCACCTTCTGCTACAAGGTCATGCCGGTGAGACTGAAGAATGCAGGGGCAACATATCAATAGGCTATGGTAGCTTTATTTCATGACATTATCCATTATGAAATAGAGGTATATGTGGACGATATGATTTCCAGATCACAAACTGAAGAGGAACATCTCGATCACCTGTACAAACTATTCGAGAGGCGTGCTCGTGCTGGAAAGCCACCTCTCCGCATTGGAAGCCATGAAGTTAATGTTGTGGGTGATTCAGATGAAGAAGCTGTATTTGAAGATTGGGTGTATCCAACTACAACGGAGTTGAAGAATTGGCATGCAAATGACTTTGTGCCTATCTCCTTCATTGAGGAGTAACCTACTTGTTATTGCTTTTCTCTCAATTCAAGAAAAATTTTGTCTGTAATATTTAAACAATGACTTTTATGCCATGTGCCTGGCCCGGGGCAATTTGGTCTATTTGTCGAAGGTTTTATTTATGTTCATCTAATCATCTGATCATTCAATACAAATCATTGGACTCTTTTGCATTCAAATCTTTATGTTCATTGTCTTTCTTTTCCTTCAAATACATTTTTCAAAATAGCCATGTATCTTACATGCACACACACACACACACACACACACACACACACACACACACACACACACACACACACACACACACATTCTTGCAGGTCCTCATCCACTCTGGATCCTATTGGCAATGACTCTACTATTACCGACTATGACTTCGAGTGTCCAATCAACCAAGCCGAAGAAGAAGGAGAGGAAGATTGTGAAATACCAAGAGAACTAGCCAGACTTCTTTTACAAGAGGAAAAATCTATTCAGTCGCACGAAGAGTCAGTTGAAGTCATCAATCTGGGTACTGAGGCAGATAAGAAGGAAATAAAGATCGAAGCTAACTTAGAATACGGTGTCAAGAGAAGGTTGGTTCAGATGTTGCATGATTATGTGGAAGTATTTTCTTGGTCTTATGAGGATATGCCAGGGTTAGATACCGACATTGTAGTTCATCGTCTTCTGACAAAGGAAGACTGTCCCCTGGTGAAACAAAAGGTTCATCACATGAGGCCTGATATGTCTGAATAGATAAAAGCTGAAGTGATGAAACAACTTGGTGCAGGGTTCCTAGCTGTGACATCCTATCCCCAATGGGTTGCCAATGTGGTGCCAGTGCCAAAGAAAGACGGAAAAGTTTACATGTGCGTAGACTATAGGGATCTGAATAGGGCAAGCCCCAAGGATGACTTCCCTCTACCACACGTTGACGTCTTGGTTGATAATACTGCTCAGCATAATGTCTTCTCTTTCATGGATGGCTTCTCTGTCTATAATCAGATAAGGATGGCTTCCGAGGACATGGAGAAGACAACTTTTGTTACGCAATGGGGCACCTTCTGCTACAAGGTCATGCCAGTGAGTCTGAAAAATGCAGGGGCAACATTACAAAAGGCTATGGTAGCTTTGTTTCATGACATGATTCATCATTAAATAGAGGTATATGTGGAAGATATGATTTCCAGATCACAAACTGAAGAGGAACATCTCGATCACCTGTACAAACTATTCTAGAGGCTGAAAAAGTACAAGTTGAGGTTGAAACCTAACAAATGCACGTTTGGGGTATGATCTGGAAAGCTTCTGGGTTTTTTTGTTGGTAATAAAGGCATCGAAGTTGATCCTGCCAAGGTAAAGGCCATCCAAGAAATGTCAGTCCCTCATTCTGAAAAGGAAGTTAGAGGATTCTTGGGTTGTCTCAATTACATCGCCCGCTTCATATCTCACTTGACTACTACTTGTGAGCCAATCGTCAAACTCTTGAAGAAAGATCAGGTAGTCAGGTGGAATGATGAATGCCAAGCTACCTTCAACAAAATAAAAGAATATCTACAAGAGCCTCCTATTCTCATGCCTCCAGTTGAAGGAAGACCCTTGATCTTCTACTTGACAGTACTAGAGAACTCTATGGGGTGTGTTTTGGGCCAACATGACGAGTCTGGCCGAAAAGAGCATGCTATTTATTACCCGAGAAAAAAGTTTACCAACTGTGAAACCAGATATTCACTGCTCGAGAAAACTTGACGCGCTCTGGCATGGGCTGCTCGCTGGCTAAGACAGTATATGTTGTCTCATACCACTCAGTTGATTTCTAAAATGGATCCAATGAAGTACATCTTTGAGAAACCTGCCCTTTCTGGACAGATAGCCAGATGGAAAATGATCTTGACTGAGTACGAAATTCAATAAACAACGCAGAAAGCCATCAAAGGAAGCATACTAGCAGATCATTTGGCCCATCAAGTTGTGGATGATTATTAGTCCATGAACTTCGACTTCCCTGATGAGAACATCACGCTGGTAACCGATTGCGTGAAACCTGGACCGTATGACGGACCTGAACAAGGATCCCAATGGACTATGGTCTTCGATGGGGCTTCCAACACCTTGGGTAGTTGAATTGGTGTTGTGATCATCTCTCCCGAAGGTTTCCACACTCCTTTCACTTCCAGACTATGCTTCGATTGCACGAATAATATGGCCAAATATGAAGCGTGCATCTTGGGTCTGAAAGCTGCCATTGACTTGAGGATCAAGCATTTGAATGTGTTTGGGGATTCCGCTCTAGTGATCAGCCAAGTAAAAGGAGATTGAGACACTAAACACCCTAATCTCATCCCATACAAGGAACTTGTGCTATCCCTGATTCCCTACTTTGAAGAGATCACCTTTGAGCACTTCCCTAGGGAGGAAAATCAGTTGGCTGACGCCTTGGCAACCATGTCTTCAATGTTCAAGGTCATATGGGACAATGAAGCCCCTATGATTACAATTGAAAGATTCGACGAGCCTGTGCACTACTGTGAGCTTGACACTGACATGGAAAATCCATGGTACCACGAGGTGATGAGATATCTTGAAGCACAAGAGTATCCCGAGGGGTCATCCATCAACGACAGAAAGTTCTTACGAATATTTTCAGCCAAATTCTTCCTAAGTAACAGAATATTGTACAAGCGTAACCATAATTCAACTCTACTCTGATGTGTGGACAAGAAGGAGGCAGAGGAAATTATGGAAGATATGCACGATGGTCTCTTTGGAACTCACTCAAGTGGACATACGATGGCCAAGAAAATCATGAGACCGGTTACTATTGGTTAACGATGGAGACTGATTGCCATCAAGATTCAAGAACTTGTAATAAATTCCAAATCTACACTGAAAAGGTCCATGTGTCTCCTATCCCTCTGAACATCATGACCACTCCGTGGCCATTTGAAATATGGAGAATTGATATGATCGGAGAAATCAAGCCCACTGCTTCCAATGGGCATCGCTTCATTCTTGTCGCTATCGACTACTTCACCAAATGGGTCGAAGTCGCCTCGTTCGCCTCATTCACCAAGAATATGGTAGCCAGATTCATCAAACACAACCTCATCTAGCGCTATGGTATCTCCGAAAGGATCATCACCGACAATGGGACTAACCTCAACAATGCTATGATTACTGAACTTTGTAGTCAGTTCAAGATCAAGCATCACAATTCTTCTCCATATAGACCCAAAATGAATGGCGCAGTCGAAGCGGCCAACAAAAACATTAAGAAGATTGTGCAGAAAAAGGTAGTAACCTCTAAGCATTGGCATGAGATGTTGTCGTTTGCTCTTCATGGCTACCACACTTCAACTAGAACATCAACTGGGGAAACTCCTTTTTCTCTTGTCTATGGCATGGAAGCCGTGTTGCCAGTGGAAGTGCAGATTCCCTCACTAAGGATCATGAATGAGGCAGGCTTAGGCGAAGACTAGTGGATTCAAACGAGATTGGATAAACTGAACTTGATCGATGAGAAGCGACTGGCTGCTGTTTGTCATGGTCAGACGTACCAAAAGCGGATGATCAAGGCTTACAACAAAAAAATCAAGCCTCGAGTATATCAAGCTGGTGACTTGGTGATAAAGCGCATCATTTTTCCAGAAGGCGACCCCAGAGGCAAATGGACTCCCACCTACGAAGGGCCATTCGTTGTCAAGAGAGTTTTGTCTGGCGGTGCCATGATGTTGACTACCATGGATGGTGAAGACTTCCCACATCCTATAAACGCGAATATAGTTAAAAAATACTACGCATAAAGGACCCGCTAGGTTGATACACCTAGGAAAAATAAGGGCATCCCGGCAAACCAAAAGGTTTGGGCAAAAATTAGGGATATATGCAAAAGATTATACACCCAACACGTTGAAAACCCGAAAAGGTGACTTGGGCAGAAATGGGTATCCTGGTGGGCTGAAAACCCGAAAGTGCGGTCCAGGAAAAATGTAAGGATTGAAAGCATATAACTATGTCCCATGGATTCACCACAGTAAACTTTATCATCAAGGTCCAAGTTCAAACGGTCCAAGATCAATCCAATCAACTTCTGTCAACGGCAAGGGAAATTCGAAGACATTGGGGAAATAGTCGAGTTGGAAGGCAATGAGATCATTTCACATGGCTATTTGTTATTGTTTTCAATTTTGTTTTCCTTTCGACGATTTCCTCTTACTAGGATCTCCGTCTCTTTGTACAAAAATGCCTATTCATGGGCAAAATATCAATACAAATATACTTTGAAGTGCAAACTTTCTGTCTTTGTTTTGAATGCAAATTTGTCCAATGACTAAAATTGAACGAACATATGCATATGGACATAATTAAAACTGTTTGGTACATATGACCTAAGCAGTAACAAGCACCTCTTTAATGTATATGGAATATCCCCACAAAGTTATTCATTAACACCATGCTCAACAAAGTTACCCACAAAGTCTCTTTGCATAGGATAATCTCCAACCAAAGTCTCAATCTCTTGGCAGCTCTCTCCCAACTAAGGTGCTCCTACAAGTAGAAGCCTTGTGAACATCTTCCTCAAAGAACTAGCCTCGTCAGCAGTTCGTCAAGTATTCATTAACATGGTTTATTTCCCCAACATAAAACAATCAAGGAATCACAAGATTCCCCAGACCAATACAAAATTCCCCAGCTTAGTCTATCTTCCCCAGCTGAGCCTGTTATCCCCAGCTGAGTGTATCCTCCCTAAGCTGAGTCTTTCCTCCTCGACTGAGTCTACATTATCTAGCTTGATTTTGCCTTTCAGACTATTGCAAATCCTAGGGCCACAACCCCTAATCCACATTAAAGTCGTCAACAAAACCTTTACTATATCCAAAAAATACTATGAAGTCTGGACCCGACCAGATATTAGTACAACTTTCAAAAACTATGAATCCTGGACTCAACCAGATAATAGTTCAACTCTTCAAAGATATAGAAGAACCTGGACCCAACCAGACAAAAGTCTAACCTTCTTTTCCCCAATAGAGTTTTCCCCTACCCCAACAAGTTTGCTGTGAAGCCTGGATTCGACCAGATTTCAGTTTTCAGTTTCAAGTAAGTTATTGTGAAGCCTGGATTCGACCAGATAACAATTCTCCTCAGAAGTTTGTTGTGAAACTTGGAACCCGACCAAATAACAACTAAATTCCCAAGGTTACTGTAAAGCCTGGACCCGACCAAATATCAGTTCAACTTTTTCTATTCGAGCAAGCTTACTTTGAAGCCTGGAATCCAACCAGATAACAACTAGCTATAACCCTCAGCAAGACACTATGAAGCCTGAACCCGACCAGATAATATTATAACTCTTCAAAACCTTTGAAGCCTGGACCCGACCAGATAGTAATTACCACTTCAGGTTACTATGAAGCCTGGACCCGACCAGATATTAGTTCAATTTCGTCCTTTCTAAGAAGTTATTGCAAATCCTGGAATCCGACCAGACAATAGTTAACTTCCTTATCCCCAATAACTTGTTGTGAAGCCTGGATCCAACCAGATAACAATTCAATTTCAAGAAATTTTCTGCAAAGCCTAGAATCTGACCAGGTAACCATTAATTTATCCTTCCCCACTAATTTACCGTGAAGCCTGGAACCCGACTAGATAGCAGTTGACTTCCTCATCCTCAACAACTTGTGAAGCCTGGATCTGACCATATAACTGCTGACATTCAAGAGATATTCCCCAGCGGAAGCATCCTTTCAACAAATTTTGAAGATATGTATACTCTTCATCCCCAATGGAAATTCGGGATTCAACTCCCCAGAATTTCCTCAGCAGTAGTCAGGGATTTATTTTCCCGGACAAAAAACATGCATCCCAAATTCATACATCATAGAATATACATACAAAATTCATTTAGCATGATCTCATTCATCTTGTGAATGTCATGCATACATCTGCATTTTTACTAACTCTTTTTCCACAAGTAAAACATCAAGTTTTTGTATAAATTGATTGAACATTTGTGCTGATGCTTCCTCCAGTGTTTACCATCATTTCTCCAAATGGAATCTATAAGCCCATTCATAATCCATCTTCGAGTGCAAATTTCTGGGCACTCTAGTGTTCAATCATCTTCCACCTTCATGTCACGAATGGCAGATTCGTCAATCTAACTCTTCAGGTTTAAGAATATTGAACATGGGAAGCTATTGTACCCCAAAATTTTACCTCTAATTTATCATGTAATCTCCCACAAGATCTCCTTTGGTTCAAGACTACACAAGGGTTGATCAGCTCAAGATACCTCCTCAAGCACTGATGACTGAACATTAGGATTTGACATTGCACCAGGACAAATGGACTTTTAATGCCTAATATGACTTTCATGGATCATTTTGGACCTTCAAGATTGCTCATGTCAAGTTTCAAGTTCTGGATCACATTTTTTCCTAGTCAATTGATCAATTGACCTAAAATCACATGTATTGGGGAAAAGTTAACTATCGTCAATTTACAGTCAAACTTCACAATTTTTGATCCATATCAAAATCATGAACCTATATATTTCATTTAATCAAGTTTGGATCACAATTCCTCAAGAAATTTGATCAGATCATCAAAAGGGCAAAATGGTCAAAATTAGGGTTTTGATTGAGAAGAGGCAATTTCTGATTTTTAACCTAGAAAATGATTGATTGGTTTAAGTTATGATCTCAAGGACTAAAATTCTTCATTTTGACCTAATGGCATGGCTTAAAACATTTCTCAAGATCAATGGATTGACAGAAGAATTTTCAGTCAACTGATCAAAAGTCAACTGTACACTAAAAAGTCAAACTTTGGCTTTTTGGTCAAAATCAAGTGTCAAAGATTATAATTCATCAAAACATGTCAAAATATGAAACTTGTTCATCAAGAAATCAAAAAGTCAAGATTTCATTTTGAAAAGTCAAAATTTCTAAACTTAGAAATTTTCTAAGTGTTGAAAATTTCATATTTTTCACAACTTTGAGCCAGTTTTTCACCATGATGCAAGATGATTCAAAGGAAACTTCCAACATTAAAGTTGTAGATCTCAATGAGATATAAAACATTGTAGAACACAACTTCTTCTAGAAAGGCATGAATTTCAAGTTATGATTTTAAGAATACATGTTCATGAAACGTGGAAACTTAGTGACATTTTGGCCTAGTTTAGTTAGGATTTTGACCTAACTTCATGGAAATTTTTCACATAGTTCCAAGATGAATCTTCAAAAATGTCCAACATAGAGGTTGTAGGGGATTTTAAAAGCTTTCCAAAATATCCAAGAACTCATTGAGATCATGCTTGATCTAAGAGAATTAAAGGCAAGAAGTTAGGGTTTCAAACTTGTTTTTCAAGTCATTTTCATGATGAACATTTGATCCAATCCACACCCATGCTGCATAAATCTTACTTTTCAGGCTTCTAACCTCTAAATCTACCCATAATCAGAAGATTACACAACTATTTGAGCTATAATCCAAGTGTTTAAGTCATTGTCCAAGTGATTATTCCATTAATGGAACAAAGTTCACACTTCCATTTTGGAAAAGTGACTTTAATCATAAAGTAAATGCATAGAGCTCCTAACTTGTTTCATCTAAACACAATCAATGTCAAACGCAAAAGCAACATGTCTAGAGCCTCCCATAAACCCAGGCCATGCTTGTACTATATCTTCAAACTATGTTTTCCACTTTTCTTCAAAATCAAGTAACATAACCATAACTCTATATCTCTCACTTCTGACCACCTAAGGTGCTATAACCTTTTCCATATAACTATACAAGTTATTTGTAAGCTAACACATGATTTATAACACTCCCAAACTCTCTGAAAACTCAGATTGCACAAGAACTCCGTTGTTATGCAGAACCTGACTAAAAACTCCCATCTCTCAAATCACTCGTGTGTTTACTCTCCAAATCATCTCAAAAGCTTCCTTACTTCAAATACAGCCCATCCCAATTTCTGTTCCAAGACCGTAACACCATTTTCACCATTGTCCAAGTTCAAAATTAGAGCATTGCAGTTGGACTTCTCTAGGCCATTTCAGTCACTCTGAACTCAAGCTAAGCATTGCATTAGCTTCCTAGAGACTCAAGGAAGCTAACCTGATCATTACAACACCTTGAATCAAGCCCAAACTCATTTCACGATTTCTAGTTTTAAGGTATTTTTATTGAACTTCTATCTTATTATTTAGGCATTTTTATGCTTGCATTTGTGAAGATAAAATGTAGACATCATTGCCCTGAAACTATACATGTTCATAGATTTCATTTATGTTGCTTGAGTAGGGAGAATTTTGAGTTTGAACCTCTGAAAATAATTAGGTCAGAATTTGGTACTGTTAGAAATTCATGCTCATCTTTGAGATTTAGCTTAAGTTATTTACATATTTAGAATCATGACGAAATTTTCTAACAAGTTTGATGTTGGAAGTTTTGTGAATGAATGTGAAATGAATAAGTTACAGGTCCTTTGGCTGGAGATTGAATATGAAGTTACATTCAGGGCAAAACTTATGTTACATATTTGTTATTTTGTTTAAGTTAACGGATGTATCACCACCCTAGTGGTTAAAGCGCGCGCCTGTCACCTTATGGACCTGGGTTCGAGCCCTAGTGGTACCCTTTTGGTTTTTTTTTTCATATTTTTCCATTTTTTTTGTTTGAAAACATGCGCTTGGGCCCTCCAACATTGGGCATGGCTATCTTTTTACTTTTCTCTAACTCCTTGCTTGCTCATACACCCTTGGCCCAACTTTTATTTATTTTATTTATTTCATTTATTATTTTTATTGGCATTTTATTTTTTCTTCTTCATTATTTTAATATTTATTATTATTATTATTATTATTATTATTATTATTATTATTATTATTATTATTATTATTATTATTATTAATTTTATTAATAAAAAATTCCAAAAATATTTTGTTTATTATTTTTACACTTACTTAGTTTATTTTCTCTATAAATACAAAAAGACCAAAAAATATTTCTTTTAACAAATTAATTTCTTTTTATTAATTAACATTTAGACTTATGATTAATTATTATATTATTTCCTTTTCTTAATTAAAGTTAATTTAGAACTTAGGTTTATTTTAATTAATTAATTTCCATATTATTTTCCTTAATTTAAAACCATTTCATAGAAAACCCTAAAAACATTTTTAACTTAATTTCTTTTCTTAATTAGTTTAAGTTTAATTTTGTTAATTTTTAATTAATTATTTTATTAATTAGGTTTAGATGAAAACCCCTTTCATAAAAATCCAAACAAAAATCATTTCTTTATCAATTTGCATTCTTGCATTTTTATTTCTTGTACATTTATTCAATATGGTTGTAATAAATAATTAGGTTTAATTTTCTTACAAAATCCCCATTTGTAAATTTGTATACCCCCTCCCCTAATGATGTAATAGCTTAGTATTTTTACTTTCCACAATTTATCGCTTTATATAAATGCTAGTAATTAGGGTTTTGTATGGAAAGATTAAAATCAACAAGTTAACAAACCCTAATCCAAGATAAACAAGCATGTAAATCCAACAGATTTGCACCCTTGCACCCTTAGGGTAATTCCACTTTGTTGCCTTCTAAAAATGGCCATGTTATGCATGTGGGATATCTTAGCCAAAAGCAATAAAAAATACAAGATCATAGTCCCTCGATGATGCTATCAAATGTTTCCTTTCAAAATGATTTAGTACCTCAAAGAGAATTGCTAAGATATTTCACCACATTACTATCATGGCTATACGATGACCCACACCTGTCCCTGTACATCTAAAGATAGGGCTTCTTACCAAATCAATGGTAAGATAGCAATATCAAAGGAAAGGAAGAAATGAACTAATACTTTTGAGTAGGTAGATTGTTCCTAGTTGCTTTCTTAATTTCAAATCAAACAGTCTTGCTTACTTTCAAAACCAACACCAACACTTTCAAAACATTTTCCAAACATGAACCATTTTCAAAAGCTCAACACTTTGTATACGTTCTTACGAACGAGAACTATTACAAAGTTTGCCTAAACGAATGCGCCTTTTCAAAATACTTTCAAAAACCACCCAAAGCACATTTTTTTCAAACAAAAGCAAGTGATCTAGCAAGAAACTAAGAGCCCATAGATAACTATGGATGAAAAGGGTGCTAACACCTTCCCTTTTCATAATCTACCCCCCCAAACTCAAGAAATAATCTCAAAGGTCTTTCATGTTCTTTTCAGCCTTTCCTTTTGGATAAAATAAAATTCGGTGGCGACTCTTGTTAACTGCTACATTTGCGATAAAACGCAAAACACCCAACTCAGTTCTCCCACTGTATCACAACAGTCTGGGAAAAAGTTAGGGATTAAAGCATATGAGTTTGTCCCGTCATCTCGTCACTGGTCTATCGGTAGAAGACTTATCACCCTGATCAACATCTACTCGAGACTCCAAGAGTTAGGATAAAATTCAAGCCATCCACATAATAGCACATGCATCACAAATGCATATATAAAAATGTCATTTATTTTGAGAGCATCATGCAATTCATACATTATGACATTGCATGAAACTGACTTTACCTCTTCAGGTTAAATTAGCAGACAGACAAACAATATCAACTTATACAACAGGTCAAAGGTTAATGCCTGAAACCAGACGGGGAAGCTATCTATGTGACCTATATTTCCAAGTTCCAGATTAATACCTGTAACCAACCAGGGCAACTATCTGTGAATGACCGATTATAGATTAATACCTAAAACAAGACAAGAAAACTATCTACATGAGAAGATTGAAGATTAATACCTGTAACAAGCCAGGAAAACTATGTTTCTTTCTTAGGTCAGAGATTAATTCCTGAAACCAGACAGGATAACTATCTCAATGACCGTCAATATTTCAAATTCCAGATTAATACCTGAAACAAGACAGGGCAACTATCTGTAGACGATCGATTGTAGATTAATACATGTAACAAGCCAGGAAAACTATCTATATGAACAAATTGAAGATTAATACCTGTAACAAGCCAGGAAAACTATCTTCTTTCTCAGGTCAGAGATTAATACCTGTAATAAGCCAGGATAACTATCTCGACGACAGAAAATTTTCAAGTTCCAGATTAATACTTGTAACAAGCCAGGAGAACTATCTGTTGATGACCAATTTTAGATTAATATATGTAACAAGCCAGGAAAACTATCTACATGAACAAATTGAAGATTAATACCTGTAACAAGCCAGGAAAACTATCTTCTTTCTCAGGTCATAGATTAATACATGTAACAAGCCAGAACAACTATCTCGACGACCGACAATTTTCAAGTTCTAGATTAATACCTCTAACAAGCCAAGAGAACTATCTGTGGATGACCGGCTGTAGATTAATACCTGTAACAAGCCAGGAGAACTATCTACATGAGAAGATTGAAGAATAATACCTGTAGCAAGCCAGGAAAAGTATCTTTCTTTCTAAGGCTAGAGATTAATAACTAAAATCAGACAGGACAACTATCTCAACGACCGAAAAAAATAAGTTCCAGATTAATACCAGTAACAAGCCAATACAACCATCTGTGGACGAACGATTGTGGATTAATACCTACAACAAGGTAGGAAAACTATCTACACAACCCGACGAAGTAATCTTACACGAGTTACTTCTCATCATCCAAATGCAGTCTAACACGAACTCATTCTAAAACAGCCTCACATAGGCTCCTTCTCATATATCTCCAGATGCATACTAACACGGACTCATCCTGGAACAACCTTACACAAGCTATTTTTAATACATTTTCAGGTAACGGATAATTCCATTATCCCCATCAAGTTACTATGAAGCCTGGATTTCAACCAGAAAACAAAAAACTTTCATCTCTCCAGAGATAACTCTTCAGCAGAGCCTTGGACAACTGAAGTTCCTAGTTATATTCCCCACAGAGTTTTCCTCAAACAGGAGAACAACATAAACCCACATCCTCCCAACGAAGTCCTCCCCAGACAGCAGGAATAGGAATCCCCACAAGGACACCTCTTAGGAAGTCAGCAATCACCTTTAAATGACATCTATAAGCCCATCTCTGATAACTTTCCATCACTTCTTCAAATGGCATCTTTAAGACCATTCCCTACACAATCAAGCGATACATTATTGAGTGCAAATTTCTAGGCACTCTAGTGTTCAATCATCTTCCACCTTCAGATCATTAAAGGCAGATAATCCAATCTACATCTTCAGGTTTAAGAAGATTGAACAGGGGCAGCTGTTGTACCCTAAAATTTCCCTCTCATGTTTTCCAAGATCTTTTCTTACATGGTTGGTTACAAACACCTGCCTAAAGAAAATGAAATTTTTTGAAGATGAACAAGGTGTCTTTCGATTGGCATCCTGAAGAGGTTCGATTGGGCATCTAAATCCTTCGAGAAAGCTTTGTTTCAATGTCTTCGATTAGGCATTTGGCACTCTTCGATGCAGGTCTGATCACAAGCTTTGAATAGGCGCTGGGTCCCCTTTCTATCGCGTTCAAATTACAAGGCTTCGATTGCGTATTGGCTACTTCAGGCTTGCCTTCGATTCACAAGGATAACAGCCTCTACAAGTTCCTTCTAATTCACAAGGCTAAAGGCCTCTTCAAGTTCCCTTTGATTCACTAGGCCAAAAGCCCCTTCATGCTTGCTTTGATTTCACAAGGGCAAAGGTTTCTTCTATGTTTGCCTTCAATGCATAAGGCAAAGACTTCCTTTGTGCTTGCTCTCAAGGCCAAGACCCCTCAACACAGTTTCTGCACTATGACACACAATATGACCCCTTTGAAAGAGCACTCCAAAAGTCCATTCGAAGGACACATATTCCTGGCCGTTCGAAGGAGACACATAATCACTGAATGCAAGTTTATATTATGATGAGTCTTGGCCCTACATGTGGCCAGGCCCAGGCTTCCTGTGCAATGGAATTCGAAGGAAGTGACGAAGGAGGCTTCGATTGACAGAATGAAGTTCTCACTTAGGGGTATCTGAATCAAACAAGTAAGGCAAATAGATGGGTCCAATCTAAAGCCATTCAAAGGACATGCAAATGATCCATTCGAAGAAGCAATTTAAAGACCCATTCGAAGGACACTTAGTGTTGTCTGAAAGAAAGGGGTTTGGTAAAAGATTAGATCTAGTTGGCCAAAATGAAAGAGAAATATGCAAAGATGCTGGCTGGCCAAAAATCCCACATATTGCCATACTCAAGCTTCCTGCACAAGCATTCATACTAAAGGAAGCTTCGATTATCCTGGAAAGAGTTTTCGTTGGGGCTAGCTGAGTAGAAGCTCAATAAAAGAGGCCCCAATGATGAGACTTTAGCCATTCGAAGGAGACAATTCTGGCCCAATCGAAGAGCAAGGATAAGGGTTACTTCAAAGGCGTGATTAACAAGTGTCCTTTGATTGGAATATCATAACAAGATCAAGTAATCAATGCAGAAGCTGACTGATCGAAGAAGCTCTAATAGAGAGGTTTTAGAACACTTAGAATCAAGACTCTAAGCCAATCGAAGAGCAACGCTGAAAGGCATTCGAAAAACAAAAGTGTCCAGGTTCATTCAAGATTCCAAAGAGGCATGAATATTTCAAAAAAAGGAAATCTTTTAATATGTATGATTCTTGTTTCATGGCTTTAAAAGCCTAGTTAAATGGTTGTCCCTTGCCATTCCCATGCACCCTCACACTCCTATAAATACAAGGCCTATGACACATTGCAAATGGGACAAAAAAGGGAGGATACCACATATATACGCACACACAAGCCCATGAACCATATGCATATATTGCCTTACACGCACATACAACCTAAGAGAAGCACACAAAAAACTCTCAAAACTCAACAAGATCACACCACACTCGCCTCTCTCCTTTATAATCCAAGAGCATCCAGCAACTCCAGTCCACACACAAGTTCCAGTTTCAAGCAAGGTAAGCCCCCTTGACCTTGCATCTTTCGTTTCAACATAACATGTAAATAGCCTTTTACTTTCTTTTCGTTTTAGCATAATATGTAGACAACCTCTTAGTTATGTTCTTTGTTTCTGCCCTCTTGGTTTGTTTTCTTTTCTTGTTGGAACTAACTTGTACAAATTCAAACGAAAGACAAAAAGAGTGTGAACAAAAGATATACACTCATGCTTCTCTACAGGTCCATGTTACTTTATAGTCTAAATTGAAAGAAGCAGAGGAGTTTGCAGTCGAAGGTTGCTCATGTCCACTCCTTGGATCAATCGAAAGAAATAGAGAAGGTGCAAATTGAAGGTTGCCCATACCATTCCCAAACTCAGTCGAAGGAGGCAGGAAAAGGTGAAAATCGAAGCTTGCTCACGTCAACTCTCAAGCCCAATCGAAAGAAGGAAAAAGATGCGTGATTCGAAGGAGTCCATGGCCTGGATCAAAGAATTAATTTCTCTTCTTTATTTTGTTCTTTGTTTTTACATTTTTCTTGTCTTTCGATTTGGTTGTAATAGCGTAGGACCCCTACTTTCTGCATTTTTTTTACTTCTTTTCATATTAACTGCTAGATGTATGACTAATAGGATAATATGGCAAAGACTAAAATCGAACAAAAATAACTGAAACATAACACACTTGCACATATACACCTCTAGGGTACACCCACTTTGGTTTCCTTCTGAAAACGGTCATAATTTTCAAAACATGATAAGTTTTAGTGATTGTCCTCTAGCTTGAAAGATTACAAGTCCCTCGATGACCCTCTCGATGTTGCCTCGGTAAAAAGTGATCTTAGAACTTTAGGGCAGTTACTAAAATTCCTTGCCAAGTTGCCTTTGTGACTATAAAAACGTCCCTTTGAATGTCCCTCTTACATCCAACATAGGGCTACGTACTCACTAATAGTAGGATATCACTGTCTAAAGGACAAGAGGAAAAGAACAACCTTTTCGAGTACAAGTTGATATGTGTTAGATGTTATGCTCAAAACAAACTATTTTCACTTACACCTTTAAAAAATAATTTTTTTGTCAATACTCTCGAGGACTGATACAAGAGTTATCACAAAGAAAATCTCCGCACTAAGGCATTCCAAAACATTTTTCAAAACAAACAAACACCAGGTACTTTTAAAATGAGCTAAGCATCTAAGAGTCCGTAGATAACTACGGATGGAAAGGGTGCTAACACCTTCCCTTTCCATAATATACCCCCCCCCCCCTTACTCAGAAAACTCTCGAAAAGGTCTTTTTTTGTTCTTTTCACCCTTTCCTTGATTTGGATAAAAGAAAAGTCGGTGGTGACTCTTGCTTACCGCAACATTTGCAAACACAAATGCAAAACTAGTATAATAGTTGTTTCTGCATCGTATCACAGCTGTCAACTAGGAGAAAAACATAAGGAAATCATAGTTAAACTATAGGCTGAAAAGGAAGAATGCTTGGCTGATATCTCTAATCTCCGGGGTGAAATAACCATGTTAAACTCAAAACTTGAAAATATAACAAAGTCGATATGGATTCTGAACAATGGGTCTGAGGTGCTGGATAAAATTCTTAAATATGTAGAAGGAGGTAGAAGATCTACTAGTATAGGATTTAATTATCAGTCTTTGAAAAATAAATTAAAAGACCCTGTGATGAAATTTAATTCTGCTGAAGTGAAGGATGAGAGCATAATGTCTGACCAAATGTCAAATCACTCTACTAGGTTTCAGAAATATTAGACCAGAACCAAGCTCTAGTATTAGAAATGTCATCATTATGGGAATTCTGGTCACATAAAACCATTATGGTATAGACTGTATGGTTATCCAAACCATTCACCTCAACCTAGGACTAATCATGTAAGGATTAAAACTAGAAAGGAGTGGAAAGTGAAGGATGTTGTCACTAGTATCATAGCTCATACCTCTCTTTGAGTCTCATCTAAAGAAGACTGATATTTTTGACAGTGGATGGTCTAGGCATATGACATGAGTGAAGAACCTATTGGTGTATATAAAGTCTCATACCACTATTTATATCGCTTTTCGATTTGGTTCTAAAGGAGAAATTAAAGGAGTTGGAAGACTAGCACGTGAGGGATCTCCTAAGCTTGATAATTTCCTTCTTGTAAAAGGTCTGACTCCTAATTTGATAAGTATCAGTCAGTAATGTGATCAAGGGTTTAAAGTTAATTTCACTAAGTCTGAATGTGTGGTCACTAATAAGGAGAATGAAATGTTGATGAGACGATCCAGGTCTAAGGATAATTTCTACTTATGGACACTGTTGTACCCCAAAATTTTCCTTCTCACTTATAAAGGATTTTCACAAGATCTCCTTTGGATCAAGACTGCATTAGGGTTGATCACCTTAAGGCACCTCCTCAAGCACTGATGACTGAAAATTAGGGTTTGAGATTGCACAAGGATTTTTGAACTATCAATGCTTCATATGACTTTCATGGATCATTATGGACCCCCAAGATTATGCATGTCAAGTTTTAAGCCTTGGAACACACTTTTGCTCAGTCAATTGAGCAATTGACCTAAAAATCAGCTATATTGGGGAAAAAGTCAACTATGGCCAATTTACAGTCAAACTTCATAATTTTTGATCCACATCAACATTTTAAACCCATATGTAGTATTTGATCAAGTTTGGACCATAACTCCTCAAGAAATTTGATCAAATCATCAAAAGGGCAAAATGGTCAAAATTAGGGTTTTGACTAGGAAAGGGCAATTTCTGGTTTTTGACCTAGCAAATGATCAATTGGGTTAAGGCATGAACTCAAGAGTCCAATTTCTTCACTTTGACTTAATGACATGGTTCAAAACACTACAAGTCCATTGGATTGACAGATGAATTTTTCAGTCAACCGATCAAAAGTCAACTGTATACTGAAAAGTCAAACTTTGACTTTTTGGTCAAAATCAAATGACAAAGATCATAATTCATCAAAACATGTCAAAACATGAAACTTGTTCACCAAGAAATCAAGAATTTAAGATTTATGTTAAAAAGTTGAAATTTCTTAACTTAGAGAATTTAAGATTTTATGTTGAAAAGTTGAAATTTCTAAGTATAGAAAATTTCTTATTTTTTCACAACTTTGAGCCACATTTTTACCATGATGAAAAGTGGTTCAAGAGAAACTTCCAACATGAAAGTTGTAGATCTCCATGAAATCTACAACTTTGATTCATACAATTTCTCCTAAAAATGCTCGGATCTCAAGTTATAATTTTGTGAATACATGCTCATGAACTAAAAAATTACTTAGTGAAATTTTTCCCTAGTTAGGAAGATTTTTGACCTAACTTTATGGCAATTTTTCACATAGTTCCAAGGAATATTCAAAAGCAATTAAAAGATGAGTTGTAGAGCACATTGCAAGCTTTCTAAAATTTCCAAGAACTCCTTGAGATAATTCTTGAGCAAGGAGAATCGAAGAGATGAAATTAGGGTTTTGTCACTTGAATTTAGGTCATTTTCATGATGAACACAAATGCAAATCCATGCTAGGCTGCATAATCATTGCTTTGCAGGCCTCAAACTTGTTTGTCACTCCTTAAATAAATGCTTACACAACTGTTAAGGCTTTGATCCAAGCAAATGAGCTATTATCCAAGTTGCATTTCCATTAATGGCACAAAGTGAACACTTCCATTCTTGTAAAGCAAGCTTTTTGCATAAAGTCTTTCATGAGCCTCTAACTTGTTCCCTCTGATCACACTCCATCCTCAAAGTCAGAAACAAACTTTTTTAAAGCATGAACTACTCCATCTTAGCATGGACAGAAGCATTGAAACTTGTTTTCTCAAAAATCACATGTTTGGCTTAAGAATGAAAATTCAAAATTTGAGTTGGTACAAGCCTCAAAACGTCTTGCTTATAAGTATACACACTATTTGTAAGTTGAAAAACGAGCAAGAAGCCCCTGAAGCTCACTCAAACTCCATCTAGCCAAAAATTGTCCCAAAATACCATTTTTGGGCAAGTTCTAACTTTTCATATGAAACTCACATTTCCCTCGTGCGTTTCTTGGCCTTTTAGTTTATAAAGCTTCCTTGCATCAAGACTAACTCATCCTTGTACCTGTTTAATTTCTGTAACACCATATTCCCTATCTTCCATAACCAAAAATAGAGCATCTCAGTTGGACTTCTCCAGGCCATTCCAGCCATCCTCAGCTCAAGCCAGCCATTGCACTAGCTTCCTAGAGGTCCAAGAAAGCTAACCTGATCATCAGCACTGACTGAAACAAGCTCATTTGCATTTCACAATTTCCAGTTTTGAGGTATTTTTCTTGAACTTTTATGTCATTACTTAGGCATTGTTAGGCTTACATTTGTGAAGATAAGACGTAGACCTCATTGCCACAAAGATGTACATATCCATAGTTTGCATTTATATGGCTTGAGTTTAGAGAATTTTAGAGTTGAAGTTTCTGAAATTTTTAGTGTTTAAATTAGGGCCAGAGAAATTCTAACTGATCTTTGATTTTCAGTCTTAGTTATTTACATGGTTAGAATCGTGAGGAAGAATGCAACAACTTTCATTTTGTCACTTTCCATTTTTGTTGAGAAATGAAGGAGTTACAGGTACACCGGCTGGAGGCTGAAGATGAAGTCATCAGGACTGGATTTGCCTTATATATTTATGGCTTTGCTTATATAAACGGATGTATAGCCACCCTAGTGGTAAAGTGCGCTCCTGTCCATCCTATGGTCCTGGGTTCAAGCTCCAGCGAGACCATTTTTCTTTTTTCACATTTTTAGCATTTCTGATTTTTTGTTTGCAGGCGCTGGGCCATTTGGGCCTGACATTCTTTTTTGTTTTTGCTAGCATACATCCTGCTTGCTTGTGACACCACCCTGGCCCATTTATTTATATTTATTTATTTATTTCTTTTTCTGTTTTAAATATATTTTCTAAAATACCAAAAAAATCATAAAATGTATAAAAAATCTAGATTTATATTTTGACATATTTTAATTATTTTTCCACATAAAAATTATTTTATTTATCACAGTTTATTTATTTTTGTTAATTTCCTTGTGAATATTAAAATAAAACTAGGTTATTATTTATTTAAATACACTTATTTTTAATATAAAAAAAAGACCAAAATATTTTATAACACCATATTATTTTCAAGACAAAAAGTATAGAAAAATATAAAAAATATCTTTTTTATAAACTTCATTTATTTTTAAATAGAATTAGGGTTTTATCCAAGAATCTTTTTCTTAATAATATTAAAATTGACAAATTATTTTCTTTAACAAATTAGGTTAAAATCAAGACATTTTTCTTAAGAAACCAAAAACAAAAATCTTTTCTTTGCATTTACATTTCTTGCATATTTAATTCATCTTGTATATTATTTGTTTCAATTATTTGTACAAATTCAATTTGGTTGTAATAGATTAATTAGGTTTATATTATTGCAATCCCCATTCGTAAATTGTATACCCCCTCCCACAAATGTTTTAATAGCGTAGTAACTTTAAATTTCGCAATTTATCGCTTTTACATAACATGATAGTAATTAGGATTTGTATGGAAAGAATAAAATTAATCAAAATAGAAAACCCTAATTCAAGACAAAAACAAGCATGAAAATAATACACTTGCACACAAGAACCCCTAGGGTTATCCCACTTGGTTGCCTTACAAAAATGGCCATATTACGCATGTAAGGTATCTTAGCAAAAAACAAACAAACAAATACAAGATCATAGTCCCTCGATGATGTTATTCAAAGTTGCCTTACAAAATGATCTTAGTCCCTCAAAACAAATGCTAAGATACTTTGCAACATTGCTAACCATGGCTATACGATGACCCACGCCCGTCCCGTTTACATCCAAAGATAGGGTTGCTTGCCAAATCAATGGTAAGACAACAATGTCAAAGGAAAATAAAATGAACAAGAAAGACATTTGAGTAGGTAGATTTCTCCCAATTACTTGCTCCATTTCAAAACAAACATCCTTGCTATTTTCAAAACAATCACACACACTTTTAAAACATCTTACAAAATTGAAAACATTTTCAAAAGATCAACATCTTTTTATACATTCTTACAAACGAGAATCATTACAAAGATTGCCTAAACAATGGCCTCTTTACAAAATACTTTCAAAAATCACACAAAGCACAATTTCAAACAAAAGCAAGTGATCCAGCAAGTAACTAAGAGCCCATGGAAAACCATGGATAAAAAGGGTGCTAATACCTTCCCTTTTTATAATCTACCCCCCGAACCCAAGAAACAATCTCAAAGGTCTTTCTTGTGCTTTTTCACCTTTCCTTTTGGATAAAAGAAAAGTTGGTGGAAACTCTTGCTAACCGCAACATTTGCGATCAAACGCAAAAACCTCAAGTCAGTTCTCCCACCGCATCACAGAACTGGCGACTTTGCAGGGGAAAAATTTAAAATTGGTGGTTACCTTAGGGATTACATCACATTTATTTGCTTACATTGTTTGACTTGTATGCTTTACATTATGGTTCTTAGTTTGGGTTTGAATCCTCTACCCGAATTTGGGATACATTATAGGTAAGTAGCAATACGTTGTGGAAACTATGCGGGGTATACCGACATGGTCTAAGAAATAGCTACGTTAGTGAGACATATTTGTGGGTACCGGTAGCCTTTGAGTTAATCAAAGAGAATACAGGGCCGCTGAGTGATGTCATAAAGCACTAATGAACTTTTAGGACCTTTACTTGACCAACTTGGCCTTTAGGATGTAGTGAGATGACCGACTTTGGTGCAATCCAATGTTGGTAGATACTCGATACTACACTCATTGAGGTTTGGTTTCTTGGGATATTTCGGTCGCCATTAAAGAGGCTTGAGCTGAAACAATGACCAAGGAAACAAACTAGTGATATTGAGCTCCTTAGAATCCGGTTACTATTACTAGGAAAGGTTTGAGCCAACTAAACTTCAAGAGGGTACTTACCTATAAAACTCCATGCAAGCCTAAACCTAAGGACTTGTTTGCTTTATTTGTATATGCATACTTGTACATAACATCATGAACATCATGAACATCATGAACATCATGAACATCATGAACATCATATACATCCCCTAACCATTTCAAGGATTTTTGGATTCATCTTTGTTCTTGTTTTGTAGGTTATGGATTCACTTCGCAGGAAAACTTTTCAAGTCAACCTTGTGAGAATCCCTCCACAGCTTAAGGAGCTAGTTTCAAGGATTCCTGAAAACTCTCCATTCACCGAGAGACATGGTCACCTACTCAACTTGGTCACCTCCAACACAGATGAGGACATGATGAAGGTGCTCTTTCAATTCCTTGATCCTTTACACCATTGCTTCACATTTCCCAACTATCAACTTGTGTCTACTTTGGAAGAATTCTCCCAACTCTTGAGGATTCCCATTCTCAATCAACTACCTTTCAAAGGTACAGAAAGAGATCCAAAGCCAGAAGAGGTTGCTTAAGCTCTACACTTGCACTCATCTGATATCACAACTCATTGGGAAATAAGGAGTGGTGTCAGAGGCTTCCTAGCAAAGTTCCTATTTGAGAAAGCCCAAAGCTGTTGGAATTCCTTAGACTTGCAAGCCTTTTAGGAAATTGTGGCTCTCCTCGTCTATTGGATGGTTTTGTTTCCAAATCCTGACCAACTTATAGATATGAACACCGTCAAAATCTTCATATCCCGCAACCCGGTGCCTACATTGCTAGGAGATATCCTACACTCTTTTCACACTCGCACAATGAGGAAAATAGGTGTCCTTATGTGTTGCACTCCTCTCTTGGCAAGATGGTTTATTTCTCATCTTCCCCAATCTGTGTTAAAGAATGGGCAAGGTTTAAGGTGGTCACAAAGGTTGATGATGCTCAAACATTCAGACATTCATTGGTGCTCTTGATCCAAAGAGAATGTTATCATTGTCGACCGTTGTGGAGAATTCCCTAATTTCCCTTTAGTTGGCATTAGGGGAGGAATCACCTACAACTCTTGTTTAGCTTTAAGACAATTTGGTTATGCCCGAAGGGATGTCCCGCATGAGATGCTGATTCAAGGTTTGGTATTTGACTACGACAACAACGATCAAGGTCTTCGCCAGAGATTTATCCGAGCTTGGAGGATGTTAAACAAGGTGGATAGCAAGACGTTGGGGCACAAGAATTCCATCCCTCTTGAGCCTTACCTTAAATGGGTACGAACTCGTTTTCAAAGTATTATGATGCCTTACCCCTCCATTCTCCCGGTAATCATTGAGCCTGTCATGGAGGGAGATGTTCCATACACTATCCTACATCCTGACATGCCCACATCTCTTGAAAACCTACAAAGAGATTGAATATAACTCAAGGGAGAGCGAGATACTTTCGAAGCCCAATTCTACGCAAGCGAGAAGAAGGTTTTGGAACTCACTAGGATACTTCATGAGGAGCAGACTCTCAGTGCCTACATTGCACCAAAGAGTATGCGCACTACTTTTCTATCTTAGAGATTTTGTATTATTTTACCCAAGGGGCATTGATGTACTCAAACTTTATCATATTAATATAACGTGTGTTTCTTTTTTGTCTGAAACAAATTTGAGTCTTTGAAATCCTTGAAAACATTGCATATGCATATATCATTCATCATGACATAAGTAGGTCTTTTGCAACAAGTCTCCTCATCTCTCTACCATTTATTTCAGTAAGATGGATCTCGAGCAAATAGTGAAAGACCTCCAAGCTCAGAATACACAGTTTCAACAGTTGCTCTTGACCCTAGCCAAGGGACAAGAAGGATTAAAGACTTTGCTAGCTGAAGAGAGGAAAAATAAAACCAAGAAGGTAACCGGAGTCTTAAACATGGGAAGAAGATTTCATGGGCAGACAAGAACTTTGGAGTTTGCAACAACATCCGGCAAAAGAGACAACCAATATGTAAAGGCAAGGAAACAGTTGTCCTGATAGAATCAGAGGAGGAAGAGGACTACTCTGAGGAACAGTACCATCCAGCTGATGAAAAGTATAAACATCTCGAAGAGCATTTGAGCACGATGGAAATCCAAAAGGTGCTAGGCTTGGACTTTGAGGAATTGGGTTTGGTATCATGGATTGTGATTCCTCCGAAATTCAAAGCACCTGTATTCGCTAAATATGGCGGAGTTTCATGCCCTAAAATGCATCTCCGGTCATATGTGAGGAAAAACCAAACCCATACCGCTGATAAAGACTTATGGATGCATTTCTTTCCAGACAGTTTGTCTGGAACTCAACTTGACTGGTTTTACCAACTAGAAAGAGCCAACGTTCACAATGGGGAAGATCTTACTGCAGCTTTCTACAAACAATATCAGTACAATGTTGATCTTGCACATACCTGTACTCAACTCCAGAGTATGGCCATGGTGTCCAATGAAGGTTTCAAGGACTGTGCACAAAAATGGAGAGATTTGGCTGGAAGAGTTCAACCCCCTCTGTATGAGAGGTAAATGGTGGACATGTTCTTGGGCACCTTGTATGGTCCCTTCTTCAATCATTTAATCGGAAGTTCATCTGCAGGCTTCACAGAAAGTAATATTAACCGGAGATAGGATAGAAGCCGGTATAAAGAATGGAAAGATTCAGAAAGACACATCTTCTTCTACAGCTGTAAGGAAGCCCTTCATCAGAAAGAAAGAGGTGGCTATCATATACCCGCAGAGAAACGAAGATAGGGCCGAATGCCGGCCAATGGTGGGGGCTGTTATAATCCCAAAGCCTGTGTCTGATCAACAAAGAAATAATCAACTAAGGGTAGAAAGGCCAGTCAGGAAGTTCACCAGAATCAACATGACCCCGTCTCAAGTATTACCGCATCTACTAAGATCCAACTTGTTGACCTTGAAAGAAGCTCCGAAAAAACCCAATACAACATCTCCTCATTATCATCCCAATTCCCGTTACGCATATCACTATGAAAGTCCAGGTCACGATACTAATAACTGTTGGGCTCTAAAGAACAAAATACAAGACCTCATTGAAGCGAAAGAAATTGAGTTCGATGCGCCTGGAAAGCCAAATGTCATTTCTGCCCCTATGCCTAGACATGGCCACAATACCAATGCCATTGAAGAAGGATTGTTTGTTACTTCAATCGATGAACTCATAACCCCACTTCTGACTATTAAATCGAATATTTTGAAGGCCGGTGTATTCCCGGGCTGTGGTGAAGTTTGCCATCTCTGTTTGTCCTCCCCAACCGGTCGTCCTTTGTTGAAAATAGGCGTCCAGTGCCTAATAAATAACAAAAAAAATTTATTTGAAAAGACTTCTGTTCCACCTGTTCCTTTTGAAGATGTTTCTATCATTACCATTTCCACCAATTCTTCCAGGGTCTCCACAAAAAGACCCGTTAGAATTACATCAGTTCTGAAAGCAGCTCCTTTAATAATCATAATGCTTGGACCAACCCCATATGCATCAGACAAAACCATACCATGGAATTATGGAGGGGAGGTCTATTACCATTGTATCAAGCAGGACTGGCCAACCGCCGAAAATTCAAGCTTCGAGAAAGTCAACTCCGACATCAGTAACATTGCAGGAACTAGAAAGATTACCCGAAGTGGTAGGATCTTTTCTCCAGAAATTGCTCCCCCAAAAGCAGTTTCTGGACCCGTAATCATCCCTGTGGCTGCTCCAAAGGTTACTCCTACACCCATAATCATCTCTGCAAATACTCCAATTGAAAAAGTTGTTACAACCCTTTATAATCATTCTGACTGACACTCCTGCTGCCAAATTAACCGAGACTCGAGGAAAATGTGTTATGAGTGAGCCTGTCCAGACAAAGGCTCAGTCATTGACTATCCCTGAGACTTCCAAGAAAGAAATGGAGGAGATCTTAAAAATTATAAAGAGAAGCGACTACGATGTAGTTGAACAACTGGGACAGACTTCCTCTAAGATCTCCATGCTGGCATTGCTGCTCTGTTCCGAGGCACATGCAAAAGCCTTGGTAAAGTTCTTAAAAACCACCCATGTACCTCAAGAGACATCTGTCGATCAGTTCCAAGACTGCGTAGCTAGCCTAACTACAGATAATGTTTTAGGTTTTTCAGATGCTGATCTGACATCAAGGGGAAGGAAGCATAATGAGGCATTGCATGTCTCAGTGGAATGCAGGGGCACAACTCTGGAGCATGTTTTGGTGGACACTGGCTCATCTTTGAATGTATTACCCAAAAAAGCTCTTGATAGACTTGACTGTGAGGGGTTGACTTTGAAGCCAAACAACATAATAGTAAGGGCTTTTAATGGCTCGAAAAGGATGGTGCACGGGGAAGTGGATATCCCCATAAAGGTTGGAACCCAAACCTTCAATTCAACTTTTTATGTGATGGACATCCGCCCTTCATACTCATGTCTGCTAGGACAACCATGGATCCATAATGCTGGCGCTGTTACTTCTACGTTGCACCAAATGCTGAAGTATCCAGTTCAAGGGAAGATTATCACTGTTCATGGAGAGGAAGAATACATGATCAACAATCTAAATTCCTTCAAGTATGTGGAATTAGACGGTGAATTCATTGAAACTCCATTTCAACACTTTGAAGAGGTCCCTCAAGAGGTGGTAGTGACCAAGGTTGTTCCCAAGATTACGAGGCCTCCACTCCGGATGTCGTCACTGAAAGATGCCAAAGTAGTAGTAGAAGAAGGAGGGTGCACTATCTGAGGACAACTCCCAGATATCCCATATAACTCTGACAAGTTTGGCCTAGGTTTCACTTCAAGTACTCAAAAGTCTGTACGTCGTGCCCGTGCTGGAGGGCCACCCTTGAAGATCAACAACCGTGAAGTCAATGCAGTAGAAGATGGTGAGGATGGCTGCAACCTGGAGGATTGGATCTTCCCGACTTTAAATGGAGGGCTCAGCAATTGGGAGGCTAGAGACTTTATCCCGATCACTTTCATCCCTCAGTAATTTGTCTTTACATTTTGTTGGATCTGTAATATTCAAAACAATTCGCACTCTTAAAACCTTGTGTCTTACCCGAGGCACAATGGTACATTTGTAAGGGTTATTATCTCATTTTTCATATGACATAAATGAATCATGGACGTTTTCGCATACAAACTTTTGTGCTCATTGTTTTTCTTTTATATTTTACTTTCTTTCAAAGATAGTTATACCCTTACACACACCCACACTCACAATGCAGGTATACATCCATTCGGGATCCCATGGATAACGATACTACTATGGCCTTTTGTGACTCTGAGAATCTAATCTACCAAGCCAAAGACGAAGGTGAGGAAGATTGTGAAGTACCAGGGGAACTTGCCAGACTGTTGCAACAAGAAGAGAGAACTATTCATCCTCACGAGGAACCCGTGGATACAATCAACTTGGGTATCAAAGAAGATAAAAAAGAGGTCAAGGTGGGCGCCAATATGGAACCCAGTATCAAGAAGCACCTAATTCAGTTGTTACACGATTATGTCGAAGTCTTTGCCCTGTCGTATGAAGACATGCCAGGACTTGATGAAGATATTGTGGTATATTGTCTGCCTACAAGAGAGGATTGTCCGCTAGTAAAGAAAAAGGTTCGTCTCATGAGGCCTGATATGTTAGAAAAGATTAAAGCAGAAGTCATGAAGCAATTCAATGCTGGATTCTTGGTTGCCACTTCTTATACTCAATGGGTTGCCAATGTTGTTCCAGTGCCCAAAAAGGAAGGCAAGGTGGGAATGTGTGTGGACTACAGAGATTTGAATAGGGCAAGCCCTAAGGATGATTTTCCACTCCCCCACATTGATATCCTAGTTGACAATACAGCACAACACAAAGTGTTTTCCTTCATGGACGGATTCTCAGGTTACAACCAAATCAAAATGGCGCCTGAGGACATGGAGAAAACAACCTTTGTCACGCAGTGGGGCACTTTCTGCTATAAGGTAATGCCATTCGGACTAAAGAACGTTGGGGCAACTTACCAACGTGCCATGGTAACCTTATTTAACGACATGATACATCACGAAATAGAGGTCTACATGGACGATATGATAGCCAGATCTCAAACAGAGGAAAAGCATCTTGATCACTTACAAACACTGATTGAGAGACTGAAGAAGTACAAGCTGAGGTTGAATCCAAACAAATGCACATTTGGGGTACGATCTGGTAAGCTCCTAGGATTTATCGTCAGTAACAAAGGTATCGAGGTCGATCCTGCCGAAGTTAAATCAATACAAGAGATGCATGCTCCTCGTACTGAAAAGGAAGTCAGAGGGTTCTTGGGACATTTGAACTATATCGCCAGATTCATTTCTCACCTGACAGCTACTTGTGAGTCGATCTTCAAACTATTGAAGAAAGATAAAATAGTCAAATGGAATGATGAATGCCAAGTTGCTTTTGACAAAATCAAAGAATACTTACAAGATCATCCTGTGTCACCAGTCGAGGGAAGACCGTTGATCATGTATCTGACTGTTTTAGAAAACTCGATGGGATGTGTATTGGGGAAGCATGACGAGTCTGGCCGAAAAGAGAATGCTATTTACTACCTGAGCAAAAAGTTTACCGACTGTGAAACCAGATATTCACTGCTCGAGAAAACTTGTTGCGCTCTGGAATTGGTTGCTCGCTGGCTAAGACAATATATGTTGACTCATACTACCTTGTTGATATCTAAAATGGATACGATAAAATACATCTTCGAGAAGCCTGCTCTTTATGGGAGAATAGCGAGATGGCAGATGATTCTGATGGAATACGACATACAATATACTACCCAGAAAGCTATAAAGGGCAGTGTATTAGCCGATCATCTTGCTCACCAAGCTGTAGAAGATTACCAATCCATGAAATTCGAATTTTCGGATGAAGACATCATGACATTAGACAACTACAAAGAGTTCAGGCCATATGACGGATCTGAACAAGGATCCCGATGGACCCTGTTCTTTGATGGAGTGTCCAATGCACTCGGCAATAGTATCAGTGCTGTACTCATATCTCCGGAAGGGTGTCATACTCCCTTTACTGCCAGACTTTGCTTCAATTGTACAAACAACATGGCGGAATACGAAGCGTGCATCTTCGGTCTCAAAGCTGCCATAGACTTGGGAATCAAATCCTTGGATGTATTCGGAGACTCAGCGAGAATATTACCTTCGAGCAGAAAATCAGCTAGCAGACGCTCTAGCCACAATGTCATCTATGTTTAAACTTAATTGGGATAACGAGGCTCCCCAAATCACCATCGAATGAATGGAGGAACCAGCGCACTGTCACGAGATTAATACTGAAGAAGTAGTAGACCAACCTTGGTTTCACGAAGTCAAGAAGTATCTTGAGGCTCAAGAATACCCAGAAGGAGATTCAATCATTGATAAGAATTTTTTAAGGAGATTCTCTGCTAAATTTTTCCTTAGTAATGACATCCTGTACAAACACAATCATGACTCTACGTTACTTCGGTGCGTAGATAAAGTTGAAGCTGAAAAGATCATGGCTGAATTACATGAAGGCACTTTCGGCACCCATTCCAGTGGGCATACGATGACAAAGAAAATCCTACGGGCAGGATATTACTGGTCTACCATGGAAGCAGATTTCTATCAACACTCTCTAACCTGCCATAAATGCCATATTTATGCTGACAAGGTACACGTACCTCCGGTTCCTCTGAATGTCTTGACAACTCCTTTGCCCTTTGCTATATGGGGGATTGATATGATTGGGGAAATCAAGCCGACAACCTCCAATGGACACTGCTTCATCCTAGTGGCCATTGACTATTTTACAAAGTGGGTAGAGGCAACTTCCTTCGCTTCCGTCACCAAGAATGTTATTTCCCGCTTCATCAAGAAAAATCTCATTTGCCGATACGATATCCTGGAAAGGATCATCACTGACAATGGTACAAATCTCAACAACACTATGATCACCGCCTTGTGCGAACAATTCAAGATTCAACATCATAATTCTTCTCCTTACCGGGCGAAGATGAATGGTGCTATCGAAGCTGCAAATAAAAACATTAAAAAGATCATACAGAAAATGACAGTCACGTACAAAGACTGGCATGAGATGTTACCATTCGCTCTCCACGGGTATCGTACCACGACTCACACATGAACTGGGGCAACACCCTATTCTCTGGTTTACGGCATGGAAGCTGTATTTCCTATCAAGGTCCAAATCCCCTCTCTAAGAATTATGAAGGATACAGGGCTGAACGAAGACGACTGGATTCAGACTTGACTTGATCAACTAAACTTTATTAATGAAAAGAGACTTACTGTTGTTTTCCATGGTCAAATGTATAAAAAACGGATGATCAAGGATTTCAACAAAAAGGTCAGACGCCAAGTGTATCAAGTTGGAGATCTAGTGATCAAACGCATCATACTGCCACAAGGTGATTCTAGGGGCAAGTGGACTCCTACCTATGAAGGACCATTTGTAATCAAAAACATTTTCCCTGGTGGGGAAATGATATTGAACACCATGGATGGCGACGACCTGCCACATCCTGCAAACGCGAACATAGTCAAAAGATACTATGCATAAGAGACCCACTAAGTTGACACACCTAGGCAAAACAAGGGCATCCCAGCGAACCAAAAGGGTTCGAGCAAAAATTAGGGATAAAACAAAAAAATTTGTACACCCGGCAAGTTGAAAACCCGAAAGGGTGACTTGGGCAAAAAAGGGTTTCCCGATGGACTGAAAACCTGAAAGGGCGGTCCAGGAAAAAGTTAGGGAATTTAGGCATATGACTATGTCCTGTTGTAACACCTCACTGACAACCTTTAGCTTCAACTAACAAATTCAGCGGTTCTGATCAATTCAATCAGCTTTAGACGAGGCAACAAATACACAAGACGCTCGGAGATACGAAGGCTATAGAAGAATGGAAACCCCATGGGATTTTTACACATAGCTATCTTTTCTTTGTATCAAAATTTTCTTTTTTACGATATCATTCTCTTAATATAATGTTTGTCTCCCTGTACAAAATACTTACTCAAAGTCAATACAAAGATATCTCTTTGAAAGTGCAAAAACTATCTGCTTTTTTCTTTACGTTTGTGTTTTGTTTGCAAAAACGTCCAATGAATCATTGTTAAACATATGCATTAGAATATAATTACTGTTTACAAATAAATAAAATGAAAAAGGAAATTACTGATAGGTTTGAATGGATATGGAAATACCTCTAGGCTATTCCATAAGAAATCCCTGCAATACATCTTTAAATCCCCAGCGAAACAAAGTTTCAAATTGTCGATCCCCAGTAGAAGTCATCAAATTTCTCAGGATCCCCCAATGGAATTTTACAAGTAGTATACGTCATTTCCCTTACAACAGAGTTTATTTCTCTAAGTAGAAATTCATCAGCACTTAGACTTCACAACATGAAGACTTATACTCCATATCCTCAGTAGCAATCAGGGATCTATTTTCCTCAATCCAACAGTAGTGCAGCAAACTAGCGCACATACACATACATTGCATCCATATATCATACACATTGATAACACGAATGCATTACACTATGCATTTCATACAACATAACATTGCATATTAGATAACATTTTATCTTTTTCAGGATAAGATTAATCAAGCAGCTACCATGAACAATGTTTACACTCTTCAGATACAGTTCAGATACGCTTCAGACACAGACGTTATTTTGATACTCATTCTGATTCAACTTTCAGATACAGTTCAGATACGCTCCAGACACGGATGCCATTCTGATACTCATTCAGATTCAGCTTTCAGATACAGTTCAGATACGTTCTAGATACAGATGCCATTTTGATACTCATTCAGATTCAGCTTTCAGATACAGTTCAGATACGCTCCAGACACAGATGTCATTCTGATACTCATTCAGATTCAACTTTTAGATACAGTTCAGATACGCTCTAGACGCGGATTCCATTCTGATACTCATTAAGATTCATACTTCAGATACAGTTCAAATACACTCTTGACACGAATTCCATTCTAATACTCATTCAGATTCAGACTCCAGATACAGTACAGATACGCTCTAGACGTGAACGTCATTCTAGTACTCATTCTTTCAACTTACAAATTACAATTCAACAATCACTTTTGGATGGCATCTACAAGCCCATATCCAACAACTTTATAGCACCTCTCCAAATGGCATATTTAAGCCCATTCCCTCGACTCTCACATCACCGAGTGTAAATTTCTGGGCACTCTATTGTCCAATCATCTTCCACCTTCGAGTCACGAATGGCAAAACTCACCAGTCTAACTCTTTAGGCTTAAGAAGATTGAACCGAGGAAGCTGTTGTACCCTAAAATTTTCCCTCTCACTTATCAAGGATTTTCATAATATCTCCTTTGGATCAAGACTGCATTAGGGTTGATCAGCTCAAGGCACCTCCTCAAGCACTAATGACTGAAAATTAGGGTTTGAGATTGCACAAGGATTTTTGAACTATCAATGCTTCATATGACTTTCATGGATAATTATGGACCCCCAAGATTACTCATGTCAAGTCTCAAGTCTTGGAACACACTTTTGCTCAGTCAATTGAGCAATTGACCTAAAAATCAGCTGTATTGGGGAAAAAGTCAACTATGGCCAATTTACAGTCAAACTTCATAATTGTTTATCCATATCAACACTTTAAACTCATATGTAGTATTTTATCAAGTTTGTACCACAACTTCTCAAGAAATAAGATCAAATCATCAAAAGGGAAAAATGGTCAAAATAAGGGTTTTGACTAGGAAAGGGCAATTTCTGGTTTTTGACCTAGAAAATGATCAATTGGGTTAAGTCATGATCTCAAGAGTCCAATTGCATCACTTTGACCTAATGACATGGTTCAAAACACTACAAGTCAATTGGATTGACAGATGGATTTTTCAGTCAACTGATCAAAAGTCAACTGTATACTGAAAAGTCAAACTTTGACTTTTTGGTCAAAATCAAATGCCAAAGATCATAATTCATCAAAACATGTCAAAAAATGAAACTTGTTCACCAAGAAATCAATAATTTAAGATTTTATGTTGAAAAGTTGAAATTTCTTAACTTAGAATTTTTTCTAAGTATAGAAAATTTCTTATTTTTTCACAACTTTGAGCCACATTTTTACCATGATGCAAATTGATTCAAGAGAAAGTTCCAACATGAAAGTTGTAGATCTCCATGAAATCTACAACTTTGCTTCATACAATTTCTCCTAAAAATGCTTGGATCTCAAGTTATAATTTTGTGAATACATGCTCATGAACTAAAAAATTACTTAGTGAAATTAGGGTTTTGTCACTTGAATTTAGGTCATTTTCATGATGAACACAAATGCAAATCCATGATAGGCTGCATAATCTTTGCTTTGCAGGCCTCAAACTTATTTGTCAATACTTAATTAAATGCTTACACAAATGTTAAGGCTTTGATCAAAGCAAATGAGCTATTATCCAAGTTGCATTTCCATTAATGACACAAAGAGAACACTTCCATTCTTGTAAAGCAAGCTTTTGCATAAAGTCTTTCTTGAGCCTCTAACTTGTTCCCTCTGATCACACTCCATCCACAAAGTCAGAAAAAAACTTGTTTAAAGCATGAACTACTCTATCTTAGCAAGGACAGAATCATTGAAACTTGTTTTCTCAAAATTCACATGTTTGGCTTAAGAATGCAAATTCAAAATCTGATTTGGTACAAGCCTCAAAGCCTCTTGCTTATAAGTATACACAATATTTTCAAGTTGACAAATGAGCAAGAAGCCCCTGAAACTCACTCAAATTCCCTCTAGCCAAAAATTGTCCCAAAACACCATTTTTGTGCAAGTTCTGACTTTTCATACTAAACTCACATTTCCCTCGTGTGTTTCTTGGCCTTTTAGTTTCTAAAGATTCCTTGCATCAAGACTAACTCATCCTTGTACCTGTTTCATTTCTGTAACACCATCTTCCCTATCTTCCATAACAAAAAACAGATAATCACAGTTGGACTTCTCCAGGCCATTCCAGCCTTCCTCAGCTCAAGCCAGCCATTTCACTAGCTTCCTAGAGGTCCAAGGAAGCTAATCTGATCATCAACACTGACTGAAACAAGCTCATTTGCATTTCACGATTTTCAGTTTTGAGGTATTTTTCTTGAACTTCTATCTCATTACTTAGGCATTGTTAGGCTTACATTTGTGAAGATAAGGTGTATACCTTATTGCCTCGAAGTTGTACATATCCATAGTTTGCATTTATATGGCTTGAGTTTAGAGAATTTTAGAGTTGAAGTTTCTGAAATTTTTAGGGTTTAAATTAGGGCCAGAGAAATTCTCACTGATCTTTGATTTTCAGCCTTAGTTATTTACATGGTTAGAATCGTGAGGAAGAATGCAACAACTTTCATTTTGTCACTTTCCATTTTTGTTGAGAAATGAAGGAGTTACAGGTATACCGGCTGGAGGTTGAAGATGAAGTCATCAGGACTGAATTTGCCTTATATATTTATGGCTTTGCTTATATAAACAGATGTATAGCCACCCCAGTAGTAAAGCACGCGCCTGTTCACCCTATGGTCCTGGGTTCAAGCACCAGCGAGACCATTTTGCTTTTTTTTTTCCACATTTTTAACATTTTTGATTTTTTGTTTGCAGGCGCTGGGCCCTTCGGGCCTGGCATTCTTTTTCATTTTTGCTAGCATACACCCTGCTTGCTTGTGACACCACCCTGGACCATTTATTTTTATTTATTTATTTATTTCTTTTTCTGTTTTAAATATATTTTCTAAACTACCAAAAAAATCATAAAATGTATAAAAAATGTAGATTTATATTTTGACATATTTTAATTATTTTTCCATATAAAAATTATTTTATTTATCACACTTTATTTATTTTGTTAATTTCCTTGTGAATATTAAAATAAAACTAGGTTATTATTTATTCAAATAAACTTATTTTTAATATAAAAAAAAGACCAACATATTTTATAACACCATATTATTTTCAAGACAAAAAGTATAGAAAAATATAAAAAATATCTTTTTTTTTGTAAACTTCATTTCTTTTTAAATAGAATTAGGATTTTATCCAAGAATCTTTTTCTTAATAATATTAAAATTGACAAATTATTTTCTTTATCAAATTAGGTTAAAATCAAGACCTTTTTCTTAAGAAACCAAAAACAAAAATCTTTTCTTTGCATTTACATTTCTTGCATATTTAATTCATCTTGTGAATTATTTGTTTCAATTATTTGTACAAATTCAATTTGGTTGTAATAGATTAATTAGGTTTATATTATTGCAATCCCCATTCATAAATTGTATACCCCCTCCCACAAATGTTGTAATAGCGTAGTAACTTTAAATTTCGCAATTTATCGCTTTTACATAACATGATAGTAATTAGGGTTTGTATGGAAAGAATAAAATCAATCAAAATAGAAAACCCTAATTCAAGACAAAAACAAGCATGAAAATAATACACTTGCACACAAGCACCCCTAGGGTCATCCCACTTGGTTGCCTTACAAAAATGGCCATATTACGCATATAAGGTATCTTAGCAAAAAAAAAAAACAAATACAAGATCATAGTCCCTCGATGACGCTATTCAAAGTTGCCTTACAAAATGATCTTAGTCCCTCAAAACAAATGCTAAGATACTTTGCAACATTACTAATCATGGCTATACGATGACCCACGCCCATCCCGTTTACATCCAAAGATAGGGTTGCTTACCAAATCAATGGTAAGACAACAATGTCAAAGGAAAAGAAAATGAACAAGAAATACATTTGAGTAGGTAGATTGCTCCCAATTACTTGTTCCATTTCAAAAAAAACATCCTTGCTATTTTCAAAACAATCACACACACTTTCAAAACATCTTACAAAATTGAAAACATTTTCAAAAGATCAACATCTTTGTATACATTCTTACAAACGAGAATCATTACAAAGATTGCCTAAACAATGGCCTCTTTACAAAATACTTTCAAAAACCACACAAAGCACAATTTCAAACAATAGCAAGTGATCTAGAAAGTAACTAAGAGCCCATGGAAAACCATGGATAAAAAGGGTGCTAATACCTTCCCTTTTTATAATCTACCCCCGAACCCAATAAAACAATCTCAAAGGTCTTTCCTGTGCTATTTCACCTTTCCTTTTGGATAAAAGAAAAGTCGGTGGCGACTCTTGCTAACCGTAACATTTGCGATCAAACGCAAAAACCTCAAGTCAGTTCTCCAACCGCATCACAGACACCTCAAGCAATTACTTGTTCCTCCACATTTATGATGTCCAATGAAGATGAAGTCAAGTTGTGGCATCAAAAACTTGGCCATTTTCATTTGAAAGGTATAAAGAAGATTTTGTCTAGAGAAGCTATCAGAGGAATTCCTAATCTTAAAATTAAGGAAGTAAGAATCAATGGTGAGTGTTAAATTGGGAAGAAGACCAAGATGTCACACCAGAAGATTCAACATTTGAGTACTTCAAAAGTTTTGGAACTGCGTCATATTTATTTAATGGGGCCTATGCAAGTTGAGAGTCTATGTGGAAAACGTTATGCTTATGTTGTTGTTGATGACTTTTCAAGATTTACTTGGGTTAATTTCATCAAATAAAAAGAAAATGTATTTGAGGTTTTCAAATATCTATGTCAAAATATTCAAAGAGAGAAGGAAAACGGAATTGTAAAGATCATAATTGATCATGGCAAGCAATTTGAAAAAAACAGATTTGCTGAGTTTTTCTCCTCTGGAGGTATTAGCAATGAATTTTATTCTCCAATCACCCCTCAGCAAAATAGAGTTGTTGGTGCAAGAATAAGACTCAAGAAGAATCAGCTAGGGTCATGCTTCATGCTAATCATCTGCCATATCATTTTTGGGTTGAAGCCTTGAATACTGCACGTTATATTCATAATATGGTCACTTTGAGGACTGACACTTCAGCTAAACTCTATAAATTATGGAAAGGAAGGAAGCCTATTGTCAAATACTTTCATGTTTTTGGAAGTAAATGTTACATTTTGTTTGATCGTGATCAAAGAAGAAAAATTGATCCCAAGAGTGGTGAAGGAATATTTCTAGGCTACTCTACTAACAACAAAGCCTATAAAGTCTTTAATTCCAGAACCAAAGTCATGATAGAATCTATAAATGTTGTGGTTGTTGACTCAATCATAAATAGTGGGCATGATGTTAAGAAGATATTTTAACATCATTCCAGATGAATGGTGATTAAGAAAATATGGTAGATGTTGATACCAATACTGAGACAGCAGATATTAAGCCTGATGAAAATCAAGCCAACAAAGGTCCTGCAATCAGAATTAAGACATGTCATCCTAAAGAAATCATTATAGGAGATCTTAATGAAGGGATTACTACTAGATCAATAAAGGTGGTTTCTAACTCTTGATTTGTTTCTAAGTTTAAGTCGAAGAATGTGAAGGAAGCTTTAACTCATGAATTATATATTAATGCCATGTATGAAGAGTTAGGTCAGTTCAAGAGGAATGAAGTATGGGATTTAGTTCCTAGGCCAAATGGAACAAATATCATTACTATAAAATGGGTGTACAAAAATAAATCTGATGAAAATGGATTTGTCACCAGAAATAAGGCTAGACCTGTGGCTTAAGGATACACCCAAATTGAAGGAGTGGATTTTGATGAGACTTTTGCTCCAATTTCTCGTCTTGAATCCATCATACTACTTTTAGGAGTGACATGTTTACTAAAGTTCAAGTAGTTTTAGATGGATGTGAAAAATGCCTTTCTAAATGGGTACTTACATAAACAGGTGTATGTTGAACAACCAAATGGGTTCATTAATCCTACTTTTCCAGATCATGTGTTCAAACTGAATAAGGCTCTTTATGGATTAAAGCAAGCTCATAAGGCTTGGTATGAAAGGCTGACATAATTTCTTGTTAACAATGTCTGTAGGAAAAGAGGAATAGACAAGACTTTATTTGTTACGGAGAATGATGGAAAACTCGTGATTGCTCAGATATATGTGGATGGCATTGTGTTTGAAGGCATGTCAAACCAGATGGTTCAAAATTTTTTCAAGAAAATGCAATCTGAATTTGAGATGGTCTTGTTGGTGAATTAACCTATTTTCTTGGACTTCAAAAGAAATAGGTGGATGATTCTATCTTCATCTCTCAAAGTAAGTATGCCAAGAACATAGTGAAGAAGTTTGGTATGGAGAATTCTAGTCACAATAGGACACATGCACCTACTCATTTGAAGTTATCTAAAGATGAAAAAGGTGTTAATACGGACCAAAGTCTGAATACAAGCATGACTGATAGCTTGTTATACCTTATAGCTAGAAGATCTGACATCACTTTTGTTGTGGGTGTTTGTGCAAGATATCAAGCTGAGCCCAAAATAAGTCAGATCAATAAAGTAAAGAAGATTTTGAAGTATATCAATGGTACTAGTGACTATGACATGTTATATTTTCATGGGTTTAATTCCATGCTAGTAGGATATTGTGATGCTGATTAGGAAGATAGTGTTGGTGATAGGAAAAGCACTTCAGGAGGTTGGTTCTTCTTAGGGAATAATCTCATATCTTGGTCCAACAAGAAGCATAATTGTGTGTCTCTATTCATTGGTGAGGTTGAGTATATTGCAGTAGGAAGCAATTGTTCTTAGTTGATTTGGAGAAGCAAATGTTAAAAGAGTATATTGTCAAGAAATATGTCATGACATTATTCTGTGAAAACCTGAGTGCCATCAACATTTCCAAAATTCCCATTCAACATAGCAGAACTAAGCATATTGACATTTGTCATCATTTTATCAGGGATCCTGTTGAAGACAAAGTTGTTACTCTAGAGCATGTGGCCACTGAGAAACAATTGGTTGATATTTTCATCAAGGCATTGGATGTGAATCAGTTTGAAAAACTAAGGGGTCAATTATGGATCTACATCTTTGAGGAACTATAAGTTGGTGACATTGCAGAAGGAGAGAAGGAACAAGATGTTACTGTTACTAATGTTATATTTATAAATGTTGTCTATTTTATGGCTAAAAGGTGAGTAATGGTGTCTGTTTTTGTGTTAATGTTATACCATATGTCCTGACATCATGCCTGTTTGGGAGAATTTATTTTTCTCTACAAAATTTTTGTGTGTAGCACATGCTTGTGGATGTTCTCTTGATGGGAAGTATTTTATCTCTATGTACTAGGGAGTCTTTAATCTTGTGTGATAGGGGGATTTCTGTGACATGGGGAGCACAATGTTATTGTGTTAAGAGTTTATTTTCTCTCTTATGTGTTGTGATGTTTTTGCAGTGATGTTATTGTTGTGATGTTGTTGTTGTGATGTCAGATAGAATAGCATGACATCTGGTCTCTAAAGAATTTATGAAGTGTGAGAGTTTATTTGTCTTCATGTGCTTGTATGTTTGCTTTGCTGTGTATCCCTTTTATTTGTTTGTGTTGATATACCCAATATGCATGTGATTTATGTATCTTGTGTTTTATGGTTTTTTGTTGTTGTTCTATTTCTTATCTTCAACTATATTATGCAAAGGTTCTTTTACCCAAAATTTGCCAAATGTGGAGATTGTGAGTTCTGTGATTTTGAGATTGGCAACAATTTTATTAAAACAAGCATCATATCAAGATGTCAAGGAATATGTTTTGACATGTTGGTCAGACATCATTGATGGTCAGCACGATGTTGTGACATGTTATACCAGGTGGGTAGGTTTTTATGTATTTGTAAGATTTGTTTTAAAAAGTGTGAGATTCTATTTGGTTTTGATTCACGCTCTGTCGCTTTCCAAGGAGGGTTATTTTAGGAACATCAATTTGGTTCTAGAAGTGAATTTGTTTCATAAAAAGGATCTTGGAGACTTAAGGAAACTTTATATTTTGTTCCTATTTTCACGCAGAAGATTATGTTGAAGTTCTGTAGCTACTGTTTTGGGAGATGTGTTTGTTTACAAAAAGAGCCCAAGCCTATGCTGATATGAAGATTATTTAATGGACATTCTAAACCTAATGAAGATAAATAATTTGTGTGAACAAAGGAGTATTAAGGTTTTTGGTTGTTCATTGTTAATTTTTTATTGGAAGTCACTCTAATGTCATCTTGATATTAAGGTTGGATTGAGTTTAAGCAGAGTTGATTATGTGTCTTTGAAGATTGTCTTCTTCTTTCTATTATTATTGTTGTTTGTCACTAGTTGTATGATTAAAGGTAAGTGAGAGGGGTCTCATATCTAGGAGTGTCTTAGATAGAAATAGCACATGTAGTGATTAGGTGAGAAGAATATAAACCAGAGGTTGTTTACTTTAGGCTTCAAACTAATACTATTTTAGTGAATTTCCTCCTTGGCTTGGGTGCCCCCAGATGTAGGTGATGCTGCACTAAACTGGGTTAACAATTATATGTGTTATTTATTGTTAGGTCTGTGATTTTATGATCAGCAACAATTTTGGCAAAACGTGTTTCATTTGGTAAAACGTGAATCACAACCAGATGTTGACCAAGATGTCAGGACATCTTGACCAACTTTTATAGCAGGTGTTGTTGTTGCTTCTGGAAGGTTCTTATTTTTTTGGGTGAGATTCCTTATGGTTATATCTCACATACTTGTGCAGGACCAGAAAGATATATATATATATATATATATATATATATATATATATATATATATATATATATATATATATATATATATATATATATATATATATATATATATATATATATATATATATATATATATATATATATATATATATATATATATATATATATATATATAGAACAAGTGATTTTATTTCCAATTGTGCATAAGTTTCTAAAATTGGTTTATGAAACTATTTAGGAAACTTATGATTTTTTGTAACATAATTCAAGGAGATTTTTCTGCATAATTGGTGTAGCCCTCAGCTTGTGGATCAACAACAATTGGGTGAATAATTTTAAGCCCATGTGTTGTACCCCAAAATTTTCCCTCTCATTTATCAGGGCATTTATCACAAGGATTCTGAAAAAATTCAAGCTTGCACAAGTACTAATGGATTTTTCAGCATCAAGTTAAAGAGGAAACTACAAAAAGGGTAAAGCAGTTAAAATTAGTTTTTTGAAGAAAAGCAAGTTTCCTTCGATTCATTCTAGCTTAGATTGGGTGTCTATGATTCCTTCAATTCAGAAGACAAAAGCCTCCTGTTGGTGTCCTTCGGTTCAAAATATTAGTGGCTCTATACCAGCTTCCTTCGATTCAGAAGGCAAAGGCCTCCTGAAAACTCCCTTCGAGTCAGAATTTAGTGGCTTAATGTTGGTCCCTTTTGATTCAGAGGGAAATGACCTTCTGAAAGTGTCCTTTGATTCAGAAAGCAATAACCTCATGCATGCAAGCTTCGATTGCACCATTAGTCTTACATGTTTGCTTGGCTCACAATGCAATGGTTGCTTGCATGCCTGTTCCGATTAGACAAATAACTCCCTCCATGCTTGATTCAAATTCACCTTCATGTCTGCTTCGAATCCACCTTCAGCATTGGCCTCCTACATGAGGAACAAGACAAGGGCCTCCTCCATGCCTGCCTACACAAGGCAATGACTTCCTTTCATGCTAGCACCCACAAAGAAAATGATCTTCTGCATGCAAGCTTCGATTGAAGCAATGACCCCTTACATGTTTGCTTTGATTCACAAAGCAATTGCCCCTTACAGTATTTGTTTCGATCCAGGAAGCAAAGGCTTCTTTCCTGCTTGTTTCAAATCACAAGGCAGGAACTTCCCTCATGCATTGTCTATTTTCATACTGGTTTCGAATGGACAATATCTCCCTTTGAAATAGCTTGCTTCGATTCCACCCTTGAAAATCTTCAACACACAATGACACACAATTGTTGGCCCATTCGAAGGACCTGCAAGACATACCTGGATATCCCATTCGAAGGACCTGCAAGACATACCTGGATGTCCCATTCGAAGGACATATCTTGGTGACCCATTCAAAGGGAACACATTTGGCCCTTCGAAGGATGCATAAAAAGGTCCCATTCGAAAGACACTTTGATTAGAAACAAGTATTGCTGCCTGAAGAGGAGTCTGGTCGAAGGTTGGACCTATAAGGTCAAATATTCAAAGATACTTGCTGCAGGTCCAAGCCTGATGCACTGGCCATAACACTCTAAAGCTGCTGCACATTAGTCCTACTATACTGCTCCTATATTTGCACTAATTTGGCATACAAATACTGCCCCTCAAAAGCTACAAAGACAGTATACTCAATTTGTTCAAATTCTTTTGTTTTCCCTCCTAAACCTTAGCCAACTTCATCTATAAATAAGAGGCTCCATAACACGTCTAAGGGGCTGGACAAAACATCCAGAAGACTTTGAGGCATGGAGAAATATCATCAAAATATCAAACTATCAAACACTCTCAAATACTTAACACACATTCAAATCCAGAATCAAACGAAACAACACACTTGTTTCTCTCCTTCGAATCCAGAAACAAAAAACACACCCCCACTCTTCTTGACCTTCGAATCCAGCACTAGAAACACCACCTTTGTTTCTTCCCTTTGAATCCAGGAGCACCCAGGGCAGCAACTAAAGGTCCAACCCATACACCCCAGCTTCAAGTAAGGTAAGTCACTTTGACTTTAAGCTTTTTGTTTAAAATATAACATGTAAATACCATTTGTTTGCTTTTTCATTTCTGCCATTTTCGTTTGTTTTCCTTGTCCAAATATATGGTAGAACTAACCTGTATAGACTCAAACAAAAGGAAAACAAAACAAGTTTATTGAATTGAAACTTTAGGCTTCACCCCTGGCTGCTTCACAATTGCAAGAAAAACAAATATCGAAGCCTTAGGCTTCACCACACATTAACTTCTAGGCTAATCGAAGGAAGTAGAAAATGACATAATCTAAGGATACATCCACGTTGACTTCCAGGCCTCAATCAAAAGAAGGATAAAGGGCATGGTTGAAGGTTACTTACTCACCCTAACATTCCTACAATCGAAGGAAGGAGAAAGGCAGAATCGAAGGCTCCATCTCACGCTAGCTGCTAGGCCCAAATCGAAAGGAGCCAGAAAAGCTGAATCGAAGGGTGCATTCTGCCTGGATCGAAAAGCTTATTTTCCATTCTTTTATTTTGTTTTGTATTTACTTTTTATTGCTATTCAATATGGTTGTAATAGTGTAGGATATTTATTTTCTTCATTTTTATTGCTTTATACAAATGTTAGTAATTAGGATGTATGGCAAGATAAAACCAACAAGTAGAAAACCCAAAATCAAAAGACTAAATCCATGCAATCAAACATACTTTGCACACTTGCACCTCTAGGGTAATTTCACTTCTTTCCTCAAAAATAGTCATGTCCCTCGAATATGGACGTTTTAGCAAAGACCCTCGATAAAATATCGTAGTCCCTCACTGACCCTCGATGTTGCCTTTGGTAAATGATCTAGTCCCTATACGACATTTCTAAAATGTTCCATAGGTTTCCTTCTATGACTATACAAATGAACCACACCCGTCCCTTCACATCTAACGACGGGGCTTCTTACCAAATCAATGGTAAGATAGCAACATCTAAAGGAGGAGGAAAAGGACAAATACCTTTTGAGTAGGTAGGATGCTCATATTTGCTCGCTTGCTCATAACAAAAACATTTTTCCACACTAACACTTTCAATTGAAACATTTTCAAAAGACAAACTCTTTGTACGCATTCTTATAGAGACGAGAATCATTACAAAGACACTTTTCAAAATACCTTTCAAAAACATCTTCAACAAACACCTTTTTGAACTATTTTAAAAACCAACACTTTGTACGCATTCTTTTAAAAACGAGAATCATTACAAAGATGTTTTCAAAATACTTTCAAACTCACATCACAAGCACATTTTAAAACAAAAGTAAGTGATCTAGCAAGCAACTAAGAGCCCGTAGATAACTGTGGATGAAAAGGCTGCTAACACCTTCCCTTTTCATAACCTATCCCCCGAACTCAAGAAAATAATATCAAAGGTATTTCATGTTCTTTTCACCCTTTCCTTTTTTGATAAATAAAAGTTATTGGCGACTCTTGCTATCCGCAACAATTGCGATCAAACACAAAACACCCAAGTCAGTTCTCCCAATGTATAACACCATGGACTATTGAGGAGTTTAAAAAGAAAAACCTAAACCTAATGTTATTAATAACTTAAGAATAAAATAAGGGGAAGTTTAGTTTTCAAGAGTCTTAAGGTTTGATAGTTTTTTCAAGTGTGTTTTGTTTTTGTATGTCACTCACATATCTTGTTTAATGCATATAGTTTGATTGATTGTTCAATGTTCATTGTTAATTGTCAATCACTCATGTGCTTTTAAGCAAATAGTGTATTGTGTTTAATTAGAAGTGTGTTCTTCTATTTTGGCCTTTTGGTTTTTTCACTGAGGTGATTGTGGGAACTGAGAAGGGGTTCTTATATCTAGGAGGTTCCTAGATAGAAGTTGCATATGCAGTTATTAGGTGATAAGTTGTAAACTAGGGTTGTTTAGCTTTGAACTAATATTATCATAGTTGATTTCCTTTCTGGCTTGGATGCCCCCAGAGTAGGTGATGTTGCACTTGACTGGGTTAACAATTAAATGAGTTATATATATTCAACAATTTACTTTCTACATAATTCATAACTTTTGTAAATTGCTGTGTCAGGGACACAATGTCTTAACATATGTCTTGACATTGTGATTTTGGTGTTGTGACATCAATTTTAACATCTATTTGAGAGTGCTATAATTTCATTTTGTATCAGAGCAGACACCCTATTATGTTTTTAGGTGAGCTCCAAGGAAGATATTTTCTGATACTATAAACAAGGAAGGAGGATACAATAACAATCCACCATTATTAGATGGTGCAAACTATGACTATTGGAAGGCTAGGATGGTAGATTTTCTGAAATCCATGGATAACAGATCTTAGAAGGCTGTCTTGAAAGGTTGTAATCATCTTGTTGTGAAGGACAAAGATGGGAATGAGTCTTTGAAACTAGAAGAAGACTGGTATAAAGAGGAAGATGAATTAGCTCTTGGAAATTCCAAAGTTTGAATGATCTATTCAATAGTGTGGACAAGAATGTTTTCAGGTTAATAAATACATGTACTATAGCTAAGGAAGCTTGGAAAATTCCCAGGACAACTCATGAAGGCACATGCAAAGTAAAGATGTCTAGACTTCAGATTCTCACTACTAGATTTGATAATCTAAATATGAATGATGATGAAAGCATCTTGGACTTTCACATGAATGTTCTTGAAATAGCAATTACATTTAGTGCCTTGGGGGAAAAGAAGTCAGAAGTAAAGCTGGTTAGAAAATTCTTAGGTCTCTACCTAAGAAATTTAACATGAAGGTAACAACTATTGAAGAAGCCCAAGACATAAGAAATATGAGATTCGATGAACTTGTTGGGTCACTTCAAACATTTGGAATGGCAGTGAGTGAAAGATCTAAAAAGAAGAGCAAGAGCATTGCCTTTGTACATAACACTGAAGTTAAAAAGGGTCATTATGACTTGGAAACTCATGAAGGTTTATCAAATGCCATTGTGCTTCTTGGGAAGAAGTTCAATCAGTTGTTGAACAAGATAAAGTCAAGACCAAATGTCCAAAACATCTCTTCTGACATCAGAAAGAATAATGAAATTTAAGGTAAAGTAATAACAAAATATAATCAAAATCAAGGTAGAAACATTCATTGCTGTGAGTGTAAGGGTTTTGGTCATAATAGGTTAGAGTGTCCAATATTTACAAATAAGCAGAAGAAGAAATTGTCTACTCTCTGGATTGATAATTCTAAAGGTGAGACTGATAAAGAAACTGCAAATAATGCTATAGCCTTGACTGATAGGTATGAATATGATACAGATTCCTATGATGAGGATCTAACCTATGAAGAAGTAGTTGTTTCTTACAAGGAACTTTGTGAGATAAATGAAGAAGTGTGTAAGTTAAGTGAAACACATAAGAAGGTTATAGCTCAACTTCCGGATGAAAAGGAAATTTTTTTATCCATAAACTCTAATGCTTCAAGATAAGGTAACTACATTAACCTCTAAACTTGAAAACATGACTAGTGGATCTAGTGTGTTGGACGAAATTATTCAAATTGGAGAAGGAGGTAAAAGATTCACTGGTATAGGCTTTAACTATTAGCCTTTGAATGATTAGGAAGAGCTTTTGTGACAAAACTTATTTTTTGTAACGAAAAGGATGAGATAGAAATGTAAGACCAAAAGTTCCAACATCCTTCTAAGTTTCAAAAAGCTCAGACTAGAGCCAAGTTTCAACCCTGGAAATGTCATTATTGTGGAAGTTATGGTCATATAAAACAATTTTGTTTTAGACTGTATGGTTATCCAAGACATCCTTCTCTACCTAGATATAACCTTGTAAGGGTTAAAACTATAAAGGAGTGGAAAGTAAAGCATGTTTTAAAAAATCTCATTGCTCATGCCTCTCTTATAGTCTCATCTAGTGAAGAGTGGTATTTTGATAGTAGGTGTTCTAGGCATATGACAGGTGTGGAGAATTTATTAGAGGATGTTAAACCTCACACAACTAGCTATCTCACTTTTGGAGATGGTTCAAACGGAGTAATTAAGGGAGTTGGAAGACTAGCTTGTGAATGATCTCCTAAGGTTGATAAAGTCCTTTTTGTAAAAGGTATGACTGATAATTTACTAAGTACTACTCAATTATGTGATCAAGGACTCCAGGTTAACTTCACTAATTTTGAATGTTTGGTCACTAATAAGGAGAATACAGTGATGATGAGAAGATACAAGTCTAAGGGTGATTTCTACTTGTGGACACCTGAAGGAATCTCTTATTCCTCCACATGTATGTTGTCCAAGGAATATGAAGTCAAATTGTGGCCTCAAAAACTTGGCCATTTTCATCTAAAAGGAATGAAGAAGATTATGTCTAAAGAAGCTACCAGATGCATTCCTAAGCTCAAAATTGAGGAAGGAAGAATTTGTGGTGAGTGTTAAATTGGAAAGCATACCAAGATGTCACACTAGAATTTTCAACATCAGACTACCTCAAAAATTCTTGAACTCCTTCATATGGACTTGATGGGACCTATGCAAGTTGAAAGCCTTGGTGGAAAAAGGTATGCTTATGTTGTTGTTGATGATTTTTTAAGATTCACTTGGGTAAATTTAATCAAAGAAAAATCAGAAGTCTTTGATGTCTTCAAGGAGTTGTGTCAAAAGCTTCAAAGAGATAAGAAAGTGATCATGGTAGAGAGTTTGAAAACAAAAAGTTTGCTGAAATTTTTTGCTTCTAAAAGTATTAGCCATGAATTCCCATCACATATAACTACTCAACAAGATGGAGTTGTTGAGAGAAATAATATGACTATGCAAGAATCTACAAGAGTCGTGCTTCATGCTAATAATTTACCATATCATTTTTGGGTAGAAGCTATAAATATTTCATGCTATATTCATAATATAGTCACCTTAAGGATTGGTGATTCAAATACTCTATGAGTTATGGAAACAAAGGAAGCCTACAGTCAAATACTTTCATGCTTTTGGAAGTAAATGCTACATCTTGGTTGATCATGAGCAAAGAAGAAAAATGAATCCCAAGAGTGATAAATGGATATTCCTGGGGTAATCTAAAAACAGTAGAGCCTATAGAGTTTTTAACACTAAAACTAAGTTCATGATGAAGTCTATAAATGTTGTGGTTGATTACTCAAGCACAGACAATGAACATGATGTTGAAGACAATGTTGGAACATCGTTCCAAATGGATGATGAGTCATAAAATTTGGAAGAAGAAGACACCAATATTGAGACTACTAATGCTAAACCTAAAAACAATGAAGTCAATAAAGGTCCTTCAATTAGAATTCAAAAGATCATCCTAAAGAACTCATTATAGTAAATCTTAATCAAGGGATTATAACTAGATCAAGGGAAATTGTTTTTAACTCTTGCTTTGTTTCTAAGATTGAACCCAAGAATGTGAAGAGAGCCTTAACTAATGAATTACAGATCAATTCCATGCAAGAAGAACTTAGTAAGCTCAAGAGAAATTAATTTTGGAACTTAGTTCCTAGGCCTAGTGGAATAAATGTCATTATCACAAGGTGGGTGTACAAGAACAAATCTGATGAAAATGGAGTTGTCATCAGAAATAAGGCCATACTTGTGGCACAAGGCTACACTCATATTGAAGGGGTAGATTTTAATTAGAATTTTTCTCTAGTTTCTCATCTTGAATCCATCAGACTACTGTTATGGTGGTTTTTTTATTGAAGTTTAAACTGTTTCAAATGGATGTGAAAAGTGTCTTCCTGAATTAGTACTTCCATGAAGAGGTTTATGTTGAAAAACATAAGGGGTTAATTGATCCTACTTATCCATATCATGTGTTCAAGTTAAAGAAATCTCTTTATGGATTGAAGCAAGCTCTTAGGGCTTGTTATTAGAGGCTGACATAATTTCTTGTCAACAATGGCTACAAAAAAGAAGGAATAGACAATACCTTATTTGTTAAGGAGAAGGATGGAAAACTCATGATTTCTTAGATATATGTATAAGAAATTATGTTTGGATGGAAGTAAAACCATATTGTTCAACATTTTGTGAAATAAATACAATCAGAATTTGAGATGAGTTATTTTGGTGAGTTGACCTATTTTCTTGGACTTCAAGTAAAACAGATGGATGACTATATCTTCATCTCTCAAAGTAAGTATGCCAAGAACATAGTGAATAAGTTTGGCATGAAAATGATAGTTACAAGAGGAAACTTACTCCTACTTATTTGAAACTATCCAAAGATAAAAAAGGTGTTGATGTAGACCAAAGCTTGTACAGACGCATGATTGGTAGCTTGTTTTATCTTACATCTAACAGACCTGGTATCACATTTGTTGTGGGTGTTTGTGCAAGATATCAAGATGAGCCAAAGACAATTCACATCAATCAAGTAAAGGGGATTTTGAAGTAAATCAATGGTACTAGTGATTATGGTATGTTATACTTTCATGATTCAAATTCCATGATAGTAGGGTATCATGATGTACATTGGGAAGGTAGTGTTATTGACAAAAAAAAGCACTTCTCGTGGATGTTTCTTTTTAGGAAACAATCTGATCTCTTGGTTTAGTAAGAAAAAGAACTGTGTTTCTTTATCTACTATTGAAGCTGAGTATATTTCAACTGGAAGTAGTTATTCACAATTGATGTGGATGAAACAAATGTTGAAGGAATATAATGTCAAACAGAATGTCATGACATTATACTATGACAATTTGAGTGTTATCAACATTTCAAATAATCGTATTCAACATAGAAGGACCAAGCACATTGACATTTGTCATCATTTTATCAGAGATATTGTTGAAGATAAGGTGATTATTCTGGAGCATGTGGCCAATGAGAAATAATTGGCTGATATTTTCACAAAAAATTTGGATGCAAATCAATTTGAAACGCTTAGGGGTGAATTGGGCATGTTCCTTTTTGAGGAACCATATGTTCCATCTGCTTTTGTGTTTCCATCAATGTTTGTTTCCAATGAATTTGTGCTTCCATCTGTCATTTATGCTTGTATGCATGTGTGCCTCAAAATTTTATTGTGTATTTACTCTATTTTTGTCAATTTTTGGCCAAAAAAGGGTAGTAAATTGTGTGTTTAGCTTGGTGGCTTGGTGTATTATGTTTGTCCCGATGTCATGTCAAATTTCTTAACATGTTGATTGACATTCTTACAGGACTATACTACTGCTTAGGGGAGAGTAGTCTTTGTTGTAGCTTTCCATGTATGCAAATATTTAGGGGGATCATGATTATCTGTCATGTTTAATTTGGTGCTTATGGGAATTGTTTATGCTGCTACTGCTGATGTGAATGTGTGTGCATGATGTCAAACCAAATGTCTTGACATCTTGCCTGAAGTGTTTTGTGGAGAACTTTGTTTTCTCTTAAGTGTTTGTGAGGCTTATTTTTCTTCGATTGCATATACCTCTGATGTGGGAACTTTGATAGTTTATGTTTGTTTGGATGTTCCCTTGAGGGGGTATTGATTATGTGTGACATGGGGAGTAATGGTCCTGTCTGAAGCTGCTATGCATTGTGCTTTTGTGTTGAGCATTTGTGTTGGATTTGTTTTTGGCTGTGTTAATGTGATGTCATACCACATATACTGACATCTGATCTCTGGATATTTCTAGAGTTTGAAGGAGTTTTAATCTTTGGTGTTGTATGTGTGAGGCTGGGTCTCTCCGTAGCTACATTTATCCCTTATGTTTTCTGGTTGCAGTCTGTACAAAGTTTACATGTATTTCATGTAGCTTGTGTTTTGTGATTTATTTTGTGGTTTTATTCCTCTTCTCTAAATTTGTTATGCAAATGTTGTTTTAGCCAAAATTTTCCAAAGGGGGAGATTGTTAGGTCTATAATTTTATGATTGGCAACAATTTTGGTAAAACATTTTTCATTTGGTAAAACATGTAACACAACCAAATTTTGAGCAAGATGTCATGACATCTTGACTAACTATCACAATAGGTGTTGTTGTTGCTTCTAGAAGGTTCTGATTTGATTTTGCGAGATTCTCTATGGATATATCTCACATACTTGCACAGACCCAAAATAATATATTTGGAACAAGTGATTTTATCTCCAATTGTGCATAAGTTTCTAAAATTGGATGTTGAGACAATTTAGGAAACTTATGATTTTTTGTTCCATAATTCAAGGATATTTCATAATTGGTTCAGACCTCAACTTGTGGATTAACAACAAATTGGGTGAATATTTCGAAGCCCGTGGACTTCTAAGGAGTTTATAAAGAAAAACCTAAACCTAATGTTATTAAGAACTTTAAAAAAGGGGAAGCTTAGTTTTCAACAGTCTTAGGGTTTGAGAGATTTTTCAAGTGTGCTTTGTTTTTGTGTGTCACTCATGTATCTTGTTTGATGCATAAAATTTGACTGATTGTTCATTGTTCATTATTAATCACTCATGAGCTTTTAAGCAAATAGTGTATTATGTTTAATTGGAAGCGCATTCTTCTGTTTTGGCCTTTTGTTTTTATCACTGAGTTAATTGTGGGAAGTGAGAGGGGGTTCTCACATCTAGGAGGTTCCTAGGTGGAAGTTGCATAGGTAGTGATTAGGTGATAAGTTGTAAACTAGGGTTGCTTAGCTTTAAACTAATACTATCATAGTGAATTTCCTTCCTGGCTTGGATTCCCCCAGAGTAGGTGATGTTGCACTGAAATGGGTTAACAATTGACTCTGTTATTTATGTTCTACAATTTACTTGTTGCATAATTCATAACTTTTGTAAATTTATGTGTCATGGACATGATGTCTTAACATCTTTCTTGACATCATGTTTTTGGTGTTCTGACATCAGTCTTAACATCTATTTAAGTGTTTCATAATTTCACTTACTTTTAGCAGTGTAACTTACTTGCATAATTGTTCTTGTTGTTGTGACTGACATGATATTAGTGTTGTGACATGTGGTATCTATATACGCGAATTTCAATCTATTTTTATGTGCTTGGTCCGTTCATGGAAAACTGGATTAGATGTAATGTAGAGTGTTTCTTGATTATTGCATATGAGTTTTATGTTCTAAAGATCTCATATCCTAAGTTATAGGAGTAAATTTTCCAGCCATGCAAGCTCCTTTAAGGTTGCTGCCATAACATGATATTTAGCTTCAGTACTTGATAGTGCAACTATATTTTGTTTTTTTCTTCTCCGTGAGATCATATTACCTCTAATTATAACACAATATCCATATATGGATCTCCTATCCGACATTGACATGTCCCAGGCTCCATTTGAATAAGAAATGATTTTAGAATCTCCCTTATCTTCATATCATAGTCCTCTTAGTGGTGCATTATTTATATGTCTAAGAATTCGAATGACTACATCCCAATGACTATGACAAGGAGTATTCAGAAACTGGCTCATAAATCTCACTGTAAATGTAATATCTGGTCTGGTAACTGTAAGATAGTTGAGTCTTCCCACAAGCTGTTGATATCTTCCCAGGTCTTTCAATGGCTCCCCCTGACTCAGAAGAAGCTTGACATTAGGATCCATAGGAGTATCAATAGTGCCAGTTCTTTGTTTTTAGGATTGGAATCAATTTTAGTAAAACAAATATAGCAGCAACATGGTAAATAGGATGTTCTAACCTGCTGAGAAAGACTTATTGAACAAGAAGTTATATGTTATGAAGAACCATATTGAATTGAGATGTTTCATCAACATAAGCAACATGTCAAACAAGATGTCCTATGTAGAGTCACTCGACATCGTGACCGTGTTAGGCTGGACAGTTTTACTAGCTTAAGTTATAACATATACATAATATCATGGGAATATCATGTTGTCCTATATGGCGCTCAGTTTGAATATTGAAGAAGATTCACGTTGATATCAAGGAGTCTTATCAATTTATTTTTGTGGAGACAAATTTGGAAACTAATGATTGGAGTCCTATTTTTATGCAAAAGATTGTGCAGAGACTTAGCAACTTATTTGCTACATTATTGAAGCCCAATCCAACCCATAAGATTGTTATAAATAGAAGGTTAAAAACCTAATGTTAGTATGGAATAAATTATAATGTTTACTAATTCTTTAGGGTTTGTATTCCATTGATATTCCTGAGCCTCTCTAATATCATGTTGATAGAAGAGTAGGATTGTCGTTAGTTGAGTTGTAACTGTGTATCACTCATGAACTATTAAGCATAGAGTTGATTATTGTTCTTGGAGGAAGCTTGTAAGAAACTCTAAGTATTTTTCTTTGTCAAGAGTCTTGGATAGGTATTGCCCTTGAAGTGTGTCTACTTCTTGATTGTATGTTGGTGAAGTTTTGTTCTTTAATTTGTTTGAATTATGGTTGAGACAGTTAGGGAAGTGAGAGGGGTCTCATATATAGATGGCGATTTATAGGTAGAATATAGTATGGGTAGTGATTAAGTGAGAAGTTGTAATCGGGGAATTTTAGCTTCGAAGTGATACTATTTAGTGGATTTTCTTCATGGATTGGTAGTCCCAAGAATAGGTGTGTTGATTCACCGAACTGGGTTAACAATTATGTGTGTTGTTTACTTAATGCATTGACTGCATTATTCTTGTTCATTATGTTGAAGCCAGATTAAAGTGTCTCAACATCTCTTAGAAAATATGTGATATGAATACCAAAATTTCAATTGGTATCAGAGCAGGCATCTTGTTCTGTTTTGGGTGAGATTTAGGGAAGATACTTTCTGGTTCAATGGGCAAGGAAGGAGGACATGTGAACAAAGGATTTGTACAAAGGGATGATTTGAAGAAGACATATTCAAAGGTGATGACAAGAGTGTTCAGAGGTAACACTCCTAAAACATGTGACATAATCAAGGAGTGAAGGAGGCTGTTTGATAAAGGCAACAGGTGGAGGATCACCCAACGGGGATCAATATTGTCTTGCTCTCAAAGATATAGTGTTTCTACTGTCACTGATGATGGTGATATATCTATGTATGATGTCTTACCAAATGTTTTGACGTTGTGCCTGAGGTGTAATCTTGGACAACTCATATTGTTGTTTGGATGATCTGTAAAAACTGGATTAATGGTTCACTCGAAAGTTGTCAAGGATGTTGGTGTGGTTCTGACCTGTGTGTGTTTGATTTATTTTCAAACCTATGTTAAGCTATTGTCACCTGGATAGTTGTGCTTGTGTACAAGGAGATCTAGGTTGTGCATGAAGGGTTCTGAGGAGTTTTGTTTCCGCTGTATGTGTATCTGGTGTAAAACCTCTAGTTGTTCCCTGTGTTGAGGCTGTAGAAAGGACCATTCTCTTGGAATACCATTAAAAGAAAAAGCATTATGTTTGGCCTTCTATGAAAGGTTATCCTATGATGATTGTGTTACTTGGAAGATAGCTTCAACCAGCTTATTATAGTCGCCAAAGATACTTGAGGTTCTTCTCAAGTCCATTCATAAGGACATCTTCAAATATGGTTGATAATAAGAAGTTTGACAAGAATCTGACAGAGCAGTGAAGAAAGGCTTGGCTGAAGAACTTGAAGGTGACCAAGGAAAGTTCTTAGTTCTATGGGAAGAGTAATGACTACATAACCAAGCTAAAATGTTGTTCATTGGAAAGTGAACTAATGTCCTACCAGATGTTAGAACATCAAATCAGGATAGTGCACAAGGTTCTGTTGGACAAAGGAATGGAATGGCATCTACTCTGAAAGATTAACATATGTGTTTTGATCACATTTTTTTGGTATTTGGAGAGGTCTCTGAGTTGTGTATCTAAGAAGTTTATTTTCAACAAACATTTCTTAGATAAGTGGGTTGGTCTAGAGATGATCAAACTAATGATTACTTATTGGGACAGTCTATTTCTGATCCAAATAAGTAGGATTGTAGAGGCTGAGCTCAAATTTGTAGTGAAGCATGTAATCCCAACCTGATTCTCTCTAAATGAGGGACAAGATCAAATGTTAAGGACATTCTCTCTAACATAAGAAAGCTAGAATTATGTGTTCTGAAAAAGGGAAGTATTGTGTATGCCCTAACCACTATCCAATGGCTGTGCTATTATTGAGGGGGAGAATTATGATCTGGAGTTGGAGGGCCTTGAAGGAATGTCAGATATAATGTCTTGACATCATGAATTGAGAAATTTTATTTTTCTCAATATGTCTGGTTGTGTTGAGTAGAATGACTACTAACTGGATCGCATAAGCAGAATGAAGGTTGTTTACTCAAACTTGATACTATTATCAAGTCTGTGATAACATGGAATTCCTATTCTGTTGGAAAAGGCAACCAAGAAGAAGGATGTCAGATCAAATGCTCTACCATTTGAGAGGATGTAGTCTTATCAGCTGATTGTACCTCTAAGAGAAACTGCAATGGATGAAACATGAGGAAATGTTCCTCTGTTTAATGTATGCATAGACTAATGGAAAATAATCTGACGGGACCAGTGTATTTACCTGATGTCTTGATGCAAGTCTACAATCTGAACTCTATATTCCAGAAAATGTATGAGAATTTATTTCTCTTCATGGAACTCTAATGTGTGTTAGCTGTTGAAGTTGAATTTTTTAGATCTTTGGTTGGTGTTTCGAACTAGGAGTTGATGTCCCAAATAATGTTGTAACATCATACTTGTTTATGATTGTACTTGGAAGATACTTGGGATTATGATTTCCTCTGATGATCATCTTCAGCAGGAAAACTACTCATCCATGTCAGGGGAGTTAAGGACTAGTCTATGGGTTGGAGCTACAATAGTGCAGACCTTATAAAGAGTACATGTTGGTAAAGCTTGTGAAGATTGCATATCTCACGTGAATTTATGTTTACATTGGGATACTAGATATAGTTCTTTGTGCTCGTGACAAGCTAGGATTCAATGGATAACTTGGTTGATGTCACATATGATGTCTTGACATCTTGGCATGGTTCTCTAATTCTGGTTGAGAGGAATATGTTTAGAGTCCATAGGAAGGCATTGTGATCATGCTTCATAACATGTGCATTTGTAAAACATCATCTTTGGAAGAAGAAGTTTTTTCGTTTTCTTTTCAATAACTAATTAATTGTCAGGACATTGTTCATGACTTGATTGGATGGTGTGGTCAAGAATAAGTCAAGAGGGAGTACGACATGTGTCTTTGACTATGCATGAACATTTATTGGGTCTTCCAGGATCAGAGAAGCTTATTAGGAATCATTAAAGGCATTTAAAACTGACATGGACAATGCATTTGTTTCTTTGGTACTGTTAGATTCCTTATAGAATTCTACTTTTTGACCAAGTATATTGTTACAATCTAAGTACGTTGTTTCTTTAGCAATAACTCAAGTATTTAAAGGAGTCATATCTTCACTCTCTTTCATTTTATGTTAAGTTGTTTCCTTCAAAAGTGTGCTTATGGCTTATATCCGAGGTTCTGTGTGTACAATTTGGGTATGGTTTTGAGGTGGTTCTGTTTGTACATTCTTGGTTAAAACAGGGGGAGAAAGGTTATGTTTCTGTTTTTGGTTTTGTTTTTGGTTCTGCTTCTTTGCTTCTTCTTTTAAGTCTCCTTGCAATTTTTTTGTAAGGGTGTTGGATAGAGTAACTGAATATGTTATTTTCCTCTTGATCTAAGTTGTCTTTTGTGTCTTGTGATATGAGTTATAAACACAATTGTGTCTTATGTTCTGAGTTACCTGAGTCCAAAATCGGCACCCCTGAGTCATCATCTGAATTGTTGAGCTTGGTGTTTGGTTGGTTCTTAAGGGTTCTCTTATGTATTTTAAAATTCCTCTTATTATTCATAAGAAGAAGGTTGGTTCCTGGGATGAGAAAGAGTGCCAGTCATCTCATTCCTCATATACACCATCTAGTGTTGTGCTTAGTGTTTGGATCTATGTTTCTATTATTGGATCTATGATGATGTTGTCAAGGGGGAGAATCTTCTGACTCTCTGTTGAAAGGGTGGAAAGGTTCAAAATTGGACGGAGGTGAAGAGATATCGAACATGATGTCCTGGCATCCACCTGATTGAGTATATTATTAATCTATGTTGCTATGTTAATAAACCTTTGAAGACTAGTTTTCTGCTGCAATTGACTTCAGGACTTTCAACTCCTTTTATTCTGAGGTTTTCATTCTTTGGTGTTAAGTTTGAATTGATGGAGCTGCTATGAAAAGACGTCGAACATGATTTGTTTCATCAATCGAATTGAGGACATGTTCTTGGGCTTAGTAGCTTTTTAAGACTATCTCTAATTATCGTAATGTTTTTTATTGTTGTAATCTGAGTTTTAATGTGTTTATTTGATTTAGCTAAAATTTTCCAAAAGGGGAGATTGTTAGTTCTCTGTTTTTAGGATTGGCATCAATTTTAGTAAAACAAATATAGCAGCAACATGGTAAATATGATGTTCTAACCTGCTGAGAAAAACTTGTGGAACAAGAAGTTCTATATTATGAAGAAACATGTTTAGTTGAGATGTTTCATCAACTGAAGTAACATGTAAGACAAGATGTCCTATACATAGTCACTCGACATCGTGACCGTGTTGGGCTGGACAATTTTACTGGCTTAAGTTATAATGTATGTGTGATACGGTGGGAGAACTGACTTGAGGGTTTTGCGTTTGATTGCAAATGTTACGGTTAGCAAGAGTTGCCACCGACTTATCTTTTATCCAAAAGGAAATGTGGAAAAGCACAGGAAAGACCTTTGAAATTGTTTCTTGAGTTCGGGGGGTAGATTATGAAAAGGGAAGGTATTAGCACCCTTTTCATCCATGGTTTTCCATGGGCTCTTAGTTACTTGCTAGATCACTTGCTTTTGTTCGAAATTATGCTTTGTGTGGTTTTTGAAAGTATTTTATAAAGAGGCCATTGTTTAGGCAATTTTTGTAATGATTCTTGTTCATAAGAATGTATACAAAGATGTTGATCTTTTGAAAATGTTTTCAATTTGTAAGATGTTTGAAGGTGTATGTGATTGTTTTGAAAAATATAAAGGATGTTTTGTTTTAAAGTGGAACAAGTAATTAGGAGCAATCTACCTAATCATATGTCTTTCTTGTTCATTTCCTTTTCCTTTGACATTGTTGTCTTACCATTGATTTAGTAAGCAACCCTATCTTTGGATCTAAGCGGGACGGGCGTGGGTCATCGGATAACCATGATTAGAAATATTGCAAGGTATCTTGGAATTATTTTTTGAGGGACTAAGATCATTTGTAAGGCAACTTAGATAGCGTCATCGAGGGACTATGATCTTGTATTTTCTTGTTTCTGCTAAGATGCCTCACATGCGTAATATGGCCATTTTGTAAGGCAACCAAGTGGATTTTACCCTAGAGGTGCTTGTGTGCAAGTGTGTTGTTTTCATTCCTGTTTTTGTCTTGAATTAGGGTTTTCTATTTGATTGATTTTATTCTTTCCATACAAACCCTAATTACTAGCATATTATGTAAAAGTGATAAATTGTGATATTTAAAGTTACTACGCTATTACAACATTTGTGGGGAGGGGGTGTACAATTAGTAAATGGGGATTGCAAGAATATAAACCTAATTAATCTATTACAACCAAATTGAATTTGTACAAGAATTACATAAATGTAAAGTATAATGATGGATAAATGTATAAGGATAAAAAATGTAAAGAAAAAGTATTTTGTTTGATTTTCATAAAGAAAGATTTTTTTGTCTTAACCTAATTTAAATAAAGAAAATAATTAATTATGTTTGAACTTATTAAGAAAAATATTTTAAAATAAAACCCTAATTCTATTAATTAATCAAAAGAAAAATGATTTTTAAGGAACGTATTTTTTGGCATTTTTTATCTTGAAAATATTTATAGCATTAAAAATATTTAGTCTTTTTTTGGTATTTAAATAAAATATTTTTAAATGGTATGAGGAAAAATAAATAATATAATATTAATTAAGTCTATAAGAAAAATAAATAAATTATAGTAAATAATTTTTTTTTTGTTTATGGAAAAATAAAATAAAATAATTCAAAATATAAAATATATCATTTTTTTTTTGTATTTGTATGATTTTTAGTATATAGAAAATATATTTAAAAAATAAAAATGCAATGAATAAATAAATAAATACAAATGGGCCAGGGGTGCATGAAGTAGGCAGGGGGTTAATTAGCAAAAACAAAAAAAAAGAGTCGGGCCCAAAGGGCCCATCGCCTGCAAACAAAACAAAACAGAAATGAAAAAAATATGAAAAATGAAAAAGGGTGCCACTGGGGCTCGAACCCAAGTCCCATAGGTCAGGCGCGCGCTTTACCACTTCGGTGGCTGTACATCCGTTTATATAAACAAAACCATAAATATGCAAGGCAAATTAAGTCCTGATGACTTCATCTTCAACCTCCAGCCGGTGTACCTGTAACTCCTTAATTTCTCAACAAAAATGGAAGATGACAAAATGAAAGTTGTTGCATTCTTCCTCACGAGTTTAACCATGTAAATAACTAAGGCTAAAAGTTAAAGATAAATGAGAATTCTCTGGCCCTAATTTGAACCCTAAAAATTTCAGAAATTTCAACTCTAAAATTCTCTAAGCTCAGGCCATGTAAATGCAAACTATGGATATGTACAGCTTCGTGACAATGAGGTCTACATTTTATCTTCATAAATGCAAGCCTAACAATGCCTAAGTAATGAGATAGAAGTTCAAGAAAAATACCTAAAAACTGGAAATCGTGAAATACAAATGAGCTTGATTCAAAGTGCTGCAAGGATCAGGTTAGCTTCCTTGAGGTCCCAGGAAGCTAATGCAATGATTAGCTTGAGATGAAGGTGGCTGAGGAGCTTTGGAGAAGTCAAGTTACAGACCCCTATTTTTGAAAAGGGAACTTGATGATGGAGGTTTTACAGTTGAGAAAATGGACTTTGGATGGTTTATATTTGATGTTTAGAAGCTTTTGGAAGTGAAAGGCCAAAGAATGCATGAGGGGATTTGGAGTTTGGTATGTAAAGTCAGAACTTGCACAACAATGGTGTTTTGAGACAATTTCTGGATAGAGGGAATTTGAGTGAGTTTAAGGGTCTTCCATCTCGTGTTCTAGCTCACAAATAGTGCTTCTATTTATAAGCAACAAGTTTGGAGACTTGTTGTTGAGCAGAATTTGAAATTACATGTTTATGCATAAGATATGATTTTTTGAGAAAATAAGTTTCAATGTCTTGTGTACTTGATAAGATAGAGTGGTTATACTTTAAATATACTTGCTTCTTACTTTGTAGATGAAGTGTGATCAGAGGGAACAAGTTAGAGGCTCAAGAGTGGACTTTATGCATAAAGCTTGCTTTTCAAGAATGGTATTGTTAACTTTCTTCCCAAAATGACAATGTGAATTGGATAAAGCTTAAATCACTTGAATTATAGCTCAAAAGTTTGTGTAATCCATTAATTATGGAGTGACAAACCATTTTGAGGCCTGCAAAGAAAAGATTATGCAGCCTAACAATGATTTGCAATTGTGTTCATCATGAAAACGACCTATAATTCAAGTGACAAAATACAAACTTCATCTCTTCGATTCTCCCTACTCAAGAATGATCTCAAGGAGTTCTTGGATATTTTGGAAAGCTTTCAATGTGATCTTCAACTCATATTTGAATTTCTTTTGAATATTACATTTGGAACTATGTGAAAAATTGCCATGAAGTTAGGTAAAAAATCTGCCTAACTAGGGCAAAATTTCACTAAGTCTTTTTTAGTTCATGAGCATGTATTCATAAAATTATAACTTAAGATCCAAGCACTTTTAGGAGAAGTTGTGTGAAGAAAAGTTTTAAATTTCATGGAGATCTAAAAATTTCATGTTGGAAGTTTCCTTTGAATCATCTTGTCTCATAATAAAAAAATTGCTCAAAGTTAGAAAAAAATAAGATATTTTTGACACTTAGAAAAATTTCTATGTTTAGAAATTTTGACTTTTCAAAATAAAATCTTGATTTATTGATTTCTTGATGAATAACTTTCCTATTTTGCCATGTTTTGATGAATTGTGATCTTTGGTACTTGAATTTGACCAAAAAGTCAAAGTTTGACTTTTCAGTATACAGTTGACTTTTGATCAGTTGACTGCAAAATTCATCTGTCAATCTAATGGACTTGCAATGTTTTGAGCCATGTAATTAGGTAAAAATTATGAAATTGGAATCTTGAGATCATGCCTTAAACCAATTGATCATTTTCTAGGTCAAAAATCAGAAATTGCCCTTTCCCAGTCAAAAGCCTAATTTTGACCATTTTGCCCTTTTTGAGATTTGATCAAATTTCTTGAAGAGTTGTGGTACAAACTTTATCAAATGATACATATGAGTTTAAAATGTTGATTTGGATAAAAAATTATGAAGTTTGACTGTAAATTGGCCATAGTTGACTTTTTCCCAAATACAACTGATTTTTAGGTTAACTGCTCAATTGACCGAGCAAAATTGTGATTCAAAGCATGAAACTTGACATAAGTAATCTTGAGGGTCCATAATGATCCATGAAAATCATATGGGGCATTTGAAGTTCACAAATCCTTGTGCAAATTCAAACCCTAATTTTGGTCATCAGTGTCTACGGAGGTGTTTTGAGCTGATCAAACCCTAGTGCAGTCTTGAGCCCAAGGAGATCTTGTGAGAAAATTCTTGATAAGTGAGAGGGCAAATTTCGGGGTACAACAACTGCCCCTGTTCAATCTTCTTAAACCCGAAGATTTAGATGGTCATGTTTTATCATTCGTGACTCGAAGGTGGAAGATGATTGGACAATAGAGTGCCCAGAAATTTGCACTCGGCGATATGATGGTAGAGGGAATAGGCTTAAAGATTCCATTTGGAGAGGTGATAGAAAGTTGTTGGATATGTGCTTGTAGATGCCATCCAAGAATGATTGTTGAATTGTAATTTGTAAGCTGAAAGAATGAGTATCAGAATGGCGTATGTGTTTGGAGCGTATCTGAACTGTATCTGAAGGAAGAGTTTGAATGAATATCAGAATGTCATCCGTGTTTGGAGTGTATCTGAACTGTATCTGGAGGCTGATTTTGAATGAGTATCAGAATGACATCCGTGTCTGGAGCATATCTGAACTGTATCTGGAAGAGGCTCTAAATGAGTATCAGAATGGCATCTGCGTCTGGAGCGTATTTGTACTGTATCTGAAAGTTGAATCTGAATGAGTATCAGAATGGAATCCATGTCTGGAGCGTATCTGAACTGTATCTGAAAGTTGAATCTGAATGAGTATCAGAATGGCATCCGTGTCTGGAGCGTATCTGAACTGTATCTGAAATTTCTGAACATTGTTAATGGTAGCTGTTAATCTTATCCTGAAAAGGGTAAAATGTTAGATAAAATGAAAAGTCATGTTGCATGAAATGTATGATATAATGCATTCGTTTTATCAATGTTTATGATATATGGGTGCAATGTATGTGTATGTGAGCTAATTCACTGCACTTCTGTTGGATTGGGGAAAATAAATCCCTGACTGCTGCTGAGAATATGTAAGTGTTCATGTCTTAAAGTTGAAGTGTTGATGAATTTCCGTCCAGGGAAATAAACTTTGTTGTGAGGGAAATGCCATGTACTGCTTGTAAAATCCTGTTGGGAAATCCTGAGAAATAGAACGACTTCTACTGGGGATTGATAACTGGAAGCTTTGTTTCGCTGGGGATTAAACTGCACATTGCAGGGAGACATTTTTCATGGAAAATAACTGGGAGAATTTCCCTATCTCTTAAATTTATCAGTAATTGTCTTTTATTTTTTTATTTGTAAACAATAATTATGTTCAAATTCATATGTTCAACAATGAATCATTGGACATTTTTATAAACAAAGCACAAGAGTAAAGAAAAACAGATAGTTTTGCAATTTCAAAGGAATGTTTTGGTATTGACTTTGAGCAAGTATTTTTGTACAGTGAGACAAACATTCTAGTAGGAGAACATCGTCGTAAAAAATGAAAATTTTAATACAAAGAAAAGATAGCTATGTGTAAACATCCCATGGGGTTCCCATTCTGCTATAGCCTTTGCATCTCTGAGCATCTTGTCTATTTGTTGCCTTGTCTGAAGATGATTGAATCGGTCAGAAATGTCGAGTTTGTAAGTTGAAGCCAAAGGTTGTCCTCAAAGTGATCAAACGGGACATAGTCATACGCTTTAATTCCTTAACTTTTGCCTGGACCGCCCTTTCAGGTTTTCAGTCCACCGGGAAACCCTTTTTTGCCCAAGTCTCCCTTTCGAGTTTTCAACTTGCCGGGTGTACAAATTTTTGTTTTATCCCTAATTTTTGCCCGAACCTTTTGGATTCACCAGGATGCCCTTGTTTTGCCTAGGCATGTCAAACTAGCGGGTCTTTTATGTGTAGTATCTTTTGTCTATGTCTGTGTTCGCAGGGTGCGGCAGGTTGTCGCCATCCATGGTGGTCAAGATCATTGCTCCACCAGAGAATATTTTTTTGATTAAAAATGTTCCTTCATAGGTAGGAGTCCATTTGCCCCTTGGATCACCTTGTGGCAGTAAGATGTGTTTGATCACTAGGTCCCCAACTTGATATACTTGGCGTCTGACTTTCTTGTTGAAAGCCTTGATCATCCGTTTTTGATACATTTGACCATGGAAAACAGTAGTAAGTCTCTTCTCATCAATCAAGTTCAGTTAATCAAGTCGAGTCTGGATCCAATCGTCTTCGTTCAACCATGCATCATTCATAATCCTCAGAGAGGGGATCTCGACCTCGATAGGCAAGATAGCCTCCATGCCGTAAACCAGAGAATAGGGTGTTTCCCCGGTTGATGTGAAAGTTATGGTACGATACCCGTGGAGAGCGAATGGTAGCATCTCATGCCAGTCTTTGTATGTGACTCATTTTCTGTATGATCTTTTTAATGTTCTTATTTGCAGCTTTGACAACACCATTCATCTTCGACCAGTAAGGAGAAGAATTGTGATGCTGAATCTTGAATTTCTCGCACAAGGAGGTGATCATAGTGTTGTTGAGATTTGTACCATTGTCAGTGATGATCCTTACCGGGATACCATACCGGCAAATGAGGTTCTGTTTGATGAACCAAGCGATAACATTCTTGGTGACAGAAGCGAAGGAGGCTGCCTTAACCCTCTTTGTAAAATAGTCAATGGCCACTAGGATGAAGTGGTGTCCATTGGAGGCTGTCGGCTTGATTTCCCCAATCATATCAATCCCCCACATAGCAAAGGGCCAAGGAGTCGTCAAGACATTCAGAGGAACTAGAGGTACGTGCACCTTGTCAGCATAAATCTGACACTAATGGCATGTTTGAGAGTGTTGATAACAATCTGCTTCCATGGTAGACCAGTAGTAGCCTGCCCGTAGAATTTTCTTTTCCATCGTATGCCCACTGGAATGGGTGCCAAAAGTGCCTTCATGCAATTCAGCCATGATCCTTTCAGCTTCAAACTTATCTACGCATCGAAGTAACATAAAGTCATGATTACGTTTGTACAGGATGCGGTTACTAAGGAAGAACTTAGCAGAAAATCTTCTTAAGAACTTTTTATCATTGATTGAAGCTCCTTCTGGATATTCTTGAGCCTCGAGATACCTCTTGTCTTCGTGAAACCAAGGTTGGTCCACTACTTCTTCATTATTAATCTCGTGACAGTGTGCTGGTTCATCCATTCATTCGATGGTGATCTGGGGAGCCTCGTTATCCCAATTAAGTTTAAACATAGATGACATTGTGGCTAGTGCGTTTGCTAGATGATTTTCTTCTCACGAGAAATGCTCGAAGGTAATCTTCTCAAAATGTGGTAGCAATGTCAAAACATTTTCTTTATAATGGATAAGGTTAGGGTGTTTTGTGTCCCATTCCCCTTTGATCTGACTGATGACCAAAGTTGAATCTCCAAATACATTCAAGGATTTGATCCCCAAGTCTATGGCAGCCTTGAGACCAAAGATGCATGCTTCGTATTCTACCATGTTGTTTGTACAATTGAAGTAGAGTCTTGCGGTAAAGGGAGTATGACACCCTTCAGGAGATATGAGTACAACACCGATAAAATTTCCAAGTGCATTGGATGCCCCATCAAAGAACAGGGTCCATCGGGATCCTTGTTCAGGTCCGTCATATGGCCTGAATTCTTTACAGTTGTCTAACATCATGATGTCTTCATCCGGAAATTCAAAATTCATGGACTGGTAGTCTTCTACAGCTTGGTGAGCAAGGTGATCGGCTAATACACTGCCTTTTATTACTTTCTGGGTGGTATATTGTATGTCATATTCTGTCAAGATCATATGCCATCTCGCTATTCTCCCAGAGAGAGCAGGCTTCTCGAAGATGTATTTTATCGGATCCATTTTAGATATCAACATGGTAGTATGAGTCAACATATACTGTCTTAACCGGCGAGCAGCCCATGCCAGAGCAACAAGTTTTCTCAAGCAGTGAATATCTTATTTTATAGTCGGTAAACTTTTTGCTCAGGTAATAAATAACGTGTTCTTTTTGGCCATACTCGTCATGCTGCCCCAATATACACCCCGTTGAATTTATTAAAACAGTCAGATACATGATTAATGGTCTTCCCTCGACTGGTGGCATCAAAAAAAGAGGCTCTTGTAGGTATTCTTTGATTTTGTCAAAAGCAACTTGGAATTCCTCATTCCATTTGACTACTTGATCTTTCTTCAATAGTTTGAAGATTGGCTCACAAGTAGCTGTCAGGTGAGAAATGAATCTGGAAATGTAGTTTAAACGTCCCAAGAATCCTTTGACTTCCTTCTCAGTACGAGGAGCAGGCATCTCTTGTATTGCTTTAACTTTCGCAGGATTAACCTCAATACCTTTGTTGCTGACGATAAAGCCTAGAAGTTTACCAGACCGTACCCTAAATGTGCATTTATTTGGATTCAATCTCAGCTTGTACTTCTTCAGTCTCTCAAATAGTTTTTGTAAGTGATCAAGATTCTCTTCTTCTGTTTGAGATCTGGCTATCATATCATCCACGTAGACCTCTATTTCATGATGTATCATGTCATGAAATAAAGCTACCATGGCACGTTGATAGGTTGCCCCATCATTCTTTAGTCCGAATGGCGTCACCTTATAGCAGAAAGTGCCCCACTGCGTGACAAACATTGTTTTCTCCATGTCTTCAGTCGCCATTTTGATTTGGTTGTAACCTGATAATCCATCCATGAAGGAAAACACTTTATGTTGTGTCGTATTGTCAACTAGAATATCAATGTGGGGGAGTGGAAAATCATCCTTAGGACATACCCTATTCAAATCTATGTAGTTCATACACATTCACACTTTGTCGTCTTTTTTGTGAACGGGAACAATATTGGCAACCCATTGGGGATAAGAGGTGACAACCAAGAATCCAGCGTTGAATTGCTTTATGACTTCTGCTTTAATCTTTTCTGACATATCAGGCCTCATGCGGCGAACCTTCTGCTTTATTGGCAGACAATCTTCTCTTGTAGGCAGACGATGTACCACAATGTCTGCATCAAGTCTCGGCATGTCATCATACGACTAGGCAAAGACATCAACATAATCGTGTAATAACTGAATCAGATGCTCCTTGACACTGGGTTCCAGATTTTCACCCACCTTGACCTCTTTTTTGTCTTCTTCAGTACCTAGATTGATTGTATCCACGGGTTCCTCGTGAGGCTGAATGGTTCTCTCTTCTTGTTGTAGTAGTCTGGCAAGTTCCCCTGGTACTTCCCAATCTTTCTCACCTTCGTTTTTGGCTTGGTAGATTAGATTCTCAGAGTCATAAAAGGCCATAGCAGTATCGTTACCCATGGGATCCCGAATGGATGTATACCTGCATTGTGAGTGTGGGTGTGTGTAAGGGTATAACTATCTTTGAAATAAAATAAAAATGTAAAAGAAAAACAATGAGCATACAAGTTTGTATGCGAAAATGTCCATGATTCATTGATGTCATATGAAAATGAGATAATAAACCTTACAAATGGACCTTGTGCCTCAGGTAATACACAAGGTTTTAAGAGTGCAAATTGTTTTAATATTACAAATCCAACAAACTGTAAAGACAGATTACTGTGGGATAAAAGTGATCGGGACAAAATCTCTAGCCTCCCAGTTGCTGAGCCCTCCATTGACAGTTGGGAAGATCCAATCCACCAGGTTGCAACCATCTTCACCATCTTCTACCGCGTTGACTTCACGGTTGCTGATCTTCAGGGGTGGTCCTCCTGCACGAGCATGGTGCACAGCCTTCTGAGCACTTGAAGTGAAACCTAGGCCAAAATTGTCAGACTTGTATGGGATATTTGGTAGTTATACCCAGATAGTGCACCCGCCTTCTTCTACTACTACTTTGGCATCCTTCGGAGATGACATCTAGAGTGGAGGCCTTGTAATCTTGGGAACCTGAGACACAATCTTGGTCACTACCACATCTTGGGGGACTTCTTCAAAATGTTGAAACGAAGTTTCAATAAATTCACCATCTAATTCCACATATCTAAAGGAATTGAGATGTCTAATCATGTACTCTTCCTCTCCATGAATGATGATAATCTTCCCTTGAATTGGATACTTCAGCATTTTGTGCAACGTAGAAGTAACAATGCCAACATTGTGGATCCATGGTCAGCCTAGAAAGCAGGAGTATGAAGGGCGGATGTCCATTACATAAAAAGTTGAATTGAAAGTTTGGGTTCCAACGTTTATGGGGATATCCACTTCCCCATGCACCATCCTTTTCGAGCCGTCAAAAGCCCTTACTACTATGTTTCTTGGCTTTAATGTCAATCCCTCACAGTCAAGCCTATCAAGAGCCTTCATAGGCAATACATTAAGGGATGAATCGATATCAACTAATACATGAGCCAACGTCGTGCCCCTACATTCAACTGAGACATACAATTACTCATTATGCTTCCTTCCCCTTGGCGTTAGATCAACATCTAAAAAACCTAAGCCATTATCTGCAGTCAAGCTAGCTACGCAGTCTTGGAACTGATCGACAGATGTTTCTTGAGGTACATTGGCGGTTTTCAAGAGCTTTACCAAGGCCTTTGCATGCGCCTCAGAACACAACAATAAAGCCAACATGGAGATTTTAGATGGAGTTTTCCCCAGTTTTTCAACTACATCATAATCGCTTCTTTTTATGATTTTTAGAATCTCCTCCATCTCTTTCCTAGAGGTCTCAGGGATAGTCAATGATTGTGCCTTCGTCCGGACAGGCTCAATCAGAATACTTTTTCCTCGAGTCTTGGTTAACTCGGCAGCCAGAATGTCAGTAGGTGTGACAACAGGGATTGTAATAGCTTCGTCAATAGGAGTACTTGCAGAGATGATTATGGGATTGGGAGTAACCTTTGGAGGGGCAACAGGAATGATTTCGGGTCCAGAAACGGCCTTTGGGGGAGAAATTTATGGAGAGAAGATCCTACCGCTTCAGGTAATCTTACTAGTCCCTGAAATATTACTGACGTCGGAATCTACTTTCTTATAACTTGAATCTTCTACATCTGGCCAATCTTGCTTAATACCGTGGTAGTAGACATCCCCTCCATATTCCATGGTATGGTTTTTTCTGACGTATACGGGACTGGTCCATGCATTGTAATTATCAAAGGAGTTGCTTTTGGAACTGATGTAATTCTAACGGGTCTTTTGGTGGAGACCCTGGAAGAATTGGCGGAAATGGTGACAATAGAAACATCTTTAAAAGGAACTGGTGGAACTGAAGTCTTTTCAAACAAAATTTCTTTATTATCTATTAGGAACTGAATGCATGCTTTCAACAAAGGACAATTGGTTGGTGAGGATAAACAGAAATGACAAACTTCATCACAGCCTGGGAACACACCGGCATTTAACAAGTTTACTTTAATAGTCCAGAGCGGGTCATAAGGTCATCAACTGAAGTAACAAACACTTCTTCTTCGATGGCATTGGTATTATGGCCATGTTTGGGCATAGGGGCAGAAATGACATTTGGCTTTTCGGGCGCATCGAATTCAATCTCTTTTGCTTCAATAAGGTCTTGTATTTTGTTCTTTAGAGCCCAACAGTTATTAGTATCGTGACCAGGACTTTCAGAGTGATATGCGCAACGGGAATTGGGATGATAGTGAGGAGATGTTGTATTGGGGTTTTTCGGAGCTTCTTTCAAGGTCACCAATTTGTATCTTAGTAGATGCGGTAATACCTGAGATAAGGTCATGTTAATTCTGGTGAATTGCTCGTCTGGTCTTTCCATCCTCGGTTGGTTGTTTCTTTGCTGATCAGGCGCATGTTTAGGAATCATAACAGCCCCCACCATTTGACGGTGCTTGGTCCTATCTTGATTTCTCTGAGGATAAACGGCAGCCACTTCTTTCTTTCTGATAAATGGCTTCCTTATAGCAGCAGAGGATGTATCTTTCTGAATCTTTCCACTCTTTATCCCGGCTTCTACCCTTTCTCCGGTCAATATCAATTCAGTAAAACCCGCCGATGAACTTCCAATTAGGTGATTTAAAAAAGGACCAGACAAGGTACCTAAAAACATGTCTACTAATTCTCTCTCAGATAGGAGAGTTTAACTCTTCCAATCAAGTCTCTCCATTTTTGTGCATAGTCCTTGAAACCTTCATTGGAAACCATGGCCATACTCTAGAGTTGAGTACGGGTAGGCGCAAGATCAACATTGTATTGGTATTGTTTATAGAAGGCTGCAGCAAGATCTTCCCAATTGTGAACGTTGGCTCTTTCTAGTTGGTAAAACCAGTCAAGTTGAGTTCCAGACAGACTGTCTTGTAAGAAGTGTACCCATTAGTCTATATCAGCGGTATGGGGATGGATTTTCCTCACATAAGACCGAAGATGAATTTTAGGGCATGAAACTCCGTCATATTTGGCGAACACAGGTGCTTTGAATTTCAGAGGAATAACAATCCCCGACACTAAACCCAATTCCTCAAGATCCAATCCATACACTTTTTAGATTTCCATCGCACTCAACCGCTCTTCGAGGTGTTTATACTTGTCATCAGCTGGAGGGTATTGTTCTTTAGAATAGTCTTCCTCTTCCTCTTCCTCTTCCGATTTTGACGAGACAACTGTTTCCTTGCCTTTCCCATCAAGATTGTCTCCTTCACCGGATGTCGTTGCAAAGTTTAAGGTCCGTCTCGTCTGCTCATGAAATCTTCTTCCCATGTATAAGACTCCAGTTACCTTCTTTGTCTTCTTTTTCCTCTCTTCATCTAACAAAGTCTTCAATTCTTCTTGTCCTTTGGCTAGGGTCAAGAGCAATTGTTGAAACTGTGTATTCTGAGCTTGGAGGTCTTTCACTGTTTGCTCAAGATACATCTCACTGAAATAAAAAGTAGAGAGATGAGGAGACTTGTTGCAAGAAACCTGCTTATGTTATGATGAATGGTATATGCATATGTAATGATTTCAAGGATTTCAAAGATTCAAATTTGTTTTAGACAAAAAAGGAAACACACGCTATATTAATAAGTTAAAACTTGAGTACTTTAATGCATCTTGGGCTTATAAGGAAATACAAAGAGCTCTAAGATAAAAAGGTAGTGCGCATCCTCTTTGGCGTGATGTAGGAATTGAGAGTTTGCTCCTCATGAAGTAGTATAGTGAGTTCCAAAACCTTCTTCTCGCTTGTGTAGAATTGGGCTTCGAAGGTATCTCGCTCTCCCTTGAGTTGTATCCAATCCCTTTGTAAGTCTTCAAGAGATGTGGGCATGTCAGGATGTAGGATAATGTATGGAACATCTCCTTCCTTAACAGGCTCAATAATTACCTAGAGAACAGTGGGATAAGGCATCATAAGACTCTGAGCGTGATTTCGTACCTATTTGAGGTAAGGCTCAAGTGGGATGGAATTCTTGTGCCCAAAAGTCTTACTATCCCCCTTGTTCAACATCCTCCAAGCTCGGATAAATCTCTGGAGAAGACCTTGATCGTCGTTGTCGTAGTCAAATACCAAACCTTGAATCAGCATATCGTGCAGGCCATCCCTTCGGGCGTAACCAAACTGTCTTAAGGTTAGGCATGTGTTGTAGGTGATACCTCCCCTAATTCCAAGTAAGGGGACATTATGGAATTCTCCATAATGGTCAACAATGATAACATTCTCTTTGGATCGGGAGCACCAATGAATGTCTGAATGTTTGAGTGTCATCAACCTTTGTGACCACCTTGAACCTTGCTCATTCATTAATACAGATTGGGAAAGATGAGAAATAAACCATCTTTCCAAGAGAGGAGTGCAACACCTAAGGACACATCTTTTCCTTATTGTGCGAGTGTGAAAAGAGTATAGGATATCCCCTTGTAATGTAGGCACTGGGTTGCGTGATATGGAGATTTTGACGGCATTCACATCTATGAGTTGATCAGGATTTTGAAACAAAATCATCCCATAGATGAGGAGAGCCACAATTTCCTCAAAGGCTAGCAAGTCCAAGGAATTCCAACAATTTTGGGCTTTCTCAAACAGGAACTTTGCTAGGAAACCCTTGACACCACTCCTGGTTTCCCAATGAGTTGTGATATCAGATGAGTGCAAGTGTAGAGCTTGATAAATCTCTTCTGGCTTTGGGTCTCTTTCCATACCATTGAAAGGTAGTTGATTAGTAATGGGAATCCTCAAGAGTCGGTAGAATTCTTCTAAATTAGGCACAAGTTGATAGTCGGGAAAAGTGAAGCAATGGTGTAAAGTATCAAAGAACTGAAAGAGTACCTTCATCATGTCCTCATCTGTGTTGGAGGTGACCAAGTTGAGTAGGTGACCATGTCTCTCGGTAAATGGAGACTTTTCTGGAATCCTTGAAGCTAGCTCCTTAAGTTGTGGAGGGATCCTTACAAGGTTGACTTGAATAGTTTTCCTGCGAAGTGAATCCATACCCTATAAAACAAGAACAAGGATGAATCCCAAAAATCCTTGAAATGGTTAGTGAATGTGTATGATGTTATGATGTTCATGATTTTATGTACAAGTATGTATATACAAACAAATCAAACAATTCCTTAGGTTTAGGCTTGCATTGAGTTTCATAGGTAAGTACCCTCTTGAAGTTTAGTTGGCTCAAACCTGTCCTAGTAATAGTAACCGGGTTCTAAGGAGCTCAATATCACAGGCTTGTTTCCTTGGTCATTGTTTCAGCACAAGCCTCTTTAATGGCGACCAAAATATCCCAAGAAACCAAACCTCAATGAGTGTAGTATCGAGTATCTACCAACTTCGGACTGCACCAAAGCCGGTCATCTCACTACATCCTAAAGGGCCAAGTTGGTCAAGTAAAGATTCTAGAAGTTCATTAGTGCTTCATGACATCACTCAGCGGCCCCGTATTCTCTTTGATTAACTCAAAGGCTACCGCTACCCACAAATATGTCGCACTAACGTAGTTATTGCTTAGACCATATCGGTATACCCCATACAGTTTTCACAACGTATTGCTACTTGCCTATAATGTATCCCAAATCCGGGTAGAGGATTCAAACCAAATCAAAGAACCATAGTGTAAATCATACAAGTCAAACAATGTAAGAAACTAAATGTTATTTATCCCTAAGGTAACCCCACTTTTAGAAATTACCCCAGCAGAGTCGCCAATTTTGTGATACAGTGGAAGAATTGACTTGAGGGTTTTGCGTTTGTTCGCAAATGTTGCGGTTAGCAAGAGTCGCCATCGACTTTTCTTTTATCCAAAAGGAAAGGTGGAAAAGCACTGGAAAGACGTTTGAAATTGTTTCTTGAGTCCGGGGGTAGATTATAAAAAGGGAAGGTATTAGCACCCTTTTCATCCATGGTTTTCCATGGGCTCTTAGTTACTTGCTAGATCACTTGCTTTTGTTCAAAATTATGCTTTGTGTGGTTTTTGAAAGTATTTTATAAAGAGGCCATTGTTTAGCCAATCTTTGTAATGATTCTTGTTCGTAAGAATGTATACAAAGATGTTGATCTTTTGAAAATGTTTTCAATTTGTAAGATGATTGAAGGTGTATGTGAATGTTTTGAAAAATAGCAAGGATGTTTTGTTTTAAAGTGGAGCAAGTAATTAGGAGCAATCTACCTACACAAATGTCTTTCTTGTTAATTTCCCTTTCCTTTGACATTGTTGTCTTACCATTGATTTGGTAAGCAACCCTATCTTTAGATGTAAACGGGACCGGCGTGAGTCATCGTATAACCATGATTAGCAATATTGCAAGGTATCTTGGCATTCTTTTTTGAGGGACTAAGATCATTTTTAAGGAAACTTAGATAGCGTCATCGAGGGACTATGATCTTGTATTTGCTTGTTTTTGCTAAGATACCTCACATGCGTAATATGGCCATTTTGTAAGGCAACCAAGTCGATTTTACCCTTGGGGTGCTTGTGTGCAAGTGTGTTGTTTTCATGCCTGTTTTTGTCTTGAATTAGGGTTTTCTATTTGATTGTTTTTATTCTTTCCATACAAACCCTAATTAATAGCATATTATGTAAAAGCGATAAATTGCGAAATTTAAAGTTACTACGCTATTACAATATTTATGGGGAGGGGTGTACAATTAGTAAATGGAGATTTCAAGAATATAAACCTAATTAATCTATTACAACCAAATTGAATTTGTACAAGAATTACATAAATGCAAAGTATAATGATGGATAAATGTATAAGGATAAAAAATGTAAAGAAAAAGAATTTTGTTTGATTTTCATAAAGAAAGATTTTTTTGTCTTAACCTAATTTAAATAAAGAAAATAATTAATTAAGTTTGAACTTATTAAGAAAAATATTTTAAAAGAAAACCCTAATCCTATTAATTAATCAAAAGAAAAATGATTTTTAAGGAAAGTATTTTTTGGCATTTTTTATCTTGAAAATATTTATAGCATTAAAAATATATTTAGTCTTTTTTTGGTATTTAAATAATATATTTTTAAATGGCATGAGGAATAATAAATAATATAATATTAATTAAGTCTATTAGAAAAATAAATAAATTATAGTAAATAAAATATTTTTTTTGTTTATGGAAAAATAAAATAAAATAATTCAAAATATAAAATATATCATAGTTTTTTGTATTTTTATGATTTTTAGTATTTTAGAAAACATATTTAAAAAAGAAATATGCAATGAATAAATAAATAAATACAAATGGGCCAGGGGGTACATGAAGTAGGCAGGGGGTTAATCAGCAAAAACAAAAAAAAAGAGCCAGGCACAAAGGGCCCAGCGCCTGCAAACAAAATAAAATAGAAATGTCAAAAATATGAAAAATGAAAAAGGGTACCACTGGGGCTCGAACCCAAGTCCCATAGGTTAACAGGCGCGCGCTTTACCACTAGGGTGGCTATTCATCTGTTTATATAAACAAAACCATAAATGTGTAAGATAAATCAAGTCCTGATGACTTCATCTTCAACCTCTAGCCGGTGTACCTGTAACTCCTTCATTTCTAAACAAAAATGGAAGATGACAAAATGAAAGTTGTTGCATTCTTCCTCATGAGTTTAACCATGTAATAACTAAGGCTAAAAGTCAAAGATAAATGAGAATTTCTATGGCCCTAATTTGAACCCTAAAAATTTCAGAAATTTCAACTCTAAATTTCTCTAAGCTCAGGCCATGTAAATGCAAACTATGGATATGTACAACTTCGTGGCAATGAGGTCTACATTTTATCTTCAGAAATGCAAGCCTAACAATGCCTAAGTAATGAGATAGAAGTTCAAGAAAAATACCTCAAAATTGGAAATCATGAAATGCAAATGAGCTTGATTCAAAGTGCTGCAAGGATCAGGTTAGCTTCCTTGAGGTCCCAGGAAGCTAATGCAATGATTAGCTTGATATGAAGGTGGCTGAGAAGCTCTGGAGAAGACAAGTTGCAGACCCCTATTTTTGAAAATGGAACTTGATGATGGAGGTGTTACAGTTGAGTAAATGGACTTTGGATGGTTTGTATTTGATGTTTAGAAGCTTTTGGAAGTGAAAGGCCAAAGAACCCACGAGGGATTTGGAGTTTGGTATGTAAAGTCAGAACTTGCATAACAATGGTGTTTTGAGACAATTTCTGGCTAGAGGGAATTTGAGTGAGTTTAAGCATAACATGTGATTTTTTGAGAAAACAAGTTTCAATGTCTTGTGTACTTGCTAAGATAGAGTGGTTATGCTTTAAACACACTTGCTTCTGAATTTGTAGATGAAGTGTGATCAGAGAGAACAAGTTAGAGGCTTAAGAGTGGACTTTATGCATAAAGCTTGCTTTTCAAGAATGGTATTGTTAACTTTCTTCCCAAAATGGCAATGTGAATTGAATAAAGCTTAAATCACTTGGATTATAGCTCAAAAGTTTTTGTAATCCATTAATTATGGAATTAAAAACAATTTTGAGGCCTTCAAAGCAAAGATTATGCTGCCTAACATTGATTTGCAATTGTGTTCATCATGAAAATGGCCTATAATTCAAGTGACGAAACACCAACTTCATCTCTTCGATTCTCCCTACTAAGGAATGATCTCCAGAAGTTCTTGGACATTTTGGAAAGCTTGCAATTTGCTCTTCAACTCATATTTTAATTTAATTTGAAGATTCCCCTTGGAACTATGTGAAAAATTGCCATGAAGTTAGGTCAAAAATCTGCCTAACTAGGGAAAAATTTCACTAAGTCTTTTTTAGTTCATGAGCATGTATTCATAAAGTTATAACTTGAGATCCAAGAACTTTTAGGAGAAGTTGTATGAAGCAAATTTTTAGGTTTCATGGTGATCTACAACTTTCATGTTGGAAGTTTCCTTTGAATCATCTTGCCTCATAATGAAAAAATTGCTCAAAGTTATGAAAAATAAGATATTTTTTACACTTAGAAAAATTTCTAAGTTTAGAAATTTTGACTTTTCAAAATGAATTCTTGATTTCTTGATGAATAATTTTCCTATTTTGACTTGTTTTGATGAATTGTGATCTTTGGTACTTGAATTTGACCAAAAAGTCAAAGTTTAACTTTTCAGTATACAATTGACTTTTGATCAATTGACTGCAAAATTCATCTGTCAATCCAATGTACTTGCAATGTTTTGAGCCATGTCATTAGTTGAAAATAATGAAATTGGAATCTTGAGACCATGCCTTAAACCAATTGATCATTTTCTAGGTCAAAAATCAGAAATTGCCCTTTCCCAGTTAAAACCCTAATTTTGACCATTTTGCCCCTTTTGAGATTTGATCAAATTTCTTGAAGAGTTGTGGTACAAACTTGATCAAATTATACATATGAGTTTAAAATGTTGATGTGGATAAAAAATTATGAATTTTGACTGTAAATTGGCCATAGTTGACTTCTTCACCAATAAAGCTAATTTTTAGGTCAACTGCTCAATTGACCGAGCAAAAGTGTGATTCAAAGCCTGAAACTTGACATAAGTAATCTAGAGGGTACATAATGATCCATGAAAATCATATGGGGCATTGGAAGTTCAAAAATCCTTGTGCAAATTCAAACCCTAATTTTGGTCATCAGTGTCTAAGGAGGTGTCTTGAGCTGATCAAACCCCAGTGCAGTCTTGAGCCCAAGGAAATCTTGTGAGCAAATTCTTGATAAGTGAGAGGGAAAATTTTGGGGTACAACAATATGCAAAATATTCTGGGAATATTATGTTGTACTATGAGGTGCTCAGTTTGAAGATTCCCGCTGATTTCAAGGAGTCATATTAGTTTCTTTTTGTGGAGACAAATTAGGAAACTAATGATTGAAGTCCTATTTTTATGCAAAATATTTTGTAAAGATTTAGAAACTTATTTTCTACATTATTTAAGCCCAATCCAACCCAGAAGATTGTTATAAATAGAAGATTAAAAACCTAATGTAAGTAATGAATAAATTATAATGTTTACTAAGCCTTTAGCGTTTGTATTCCATCGATATTTGTGAGCCTCTCTAATATCATGTTGATAGAAGAGTAGGATTATCGTTAGTTGATTTGTAACATTGTATCACTCATAAGATTTTAATCATAAATTTGATTATTGTTCTTGCAGGAAGCTTATAAGAAACTCTAAGTATTGTTCTTAGTCAAGAGTCTTGGCTAGGTATTGTCCTTGAAGTGTGTCTACTTCTTGATTGTGTGTTGATGAAGTTTAGTTCTCTAATTCATTCGAATTGTGGTTGGGATAGTCAGATAAGTGAGAGGGATCTTATATCTAGATGATGATTTCAAGGTAGAAGTATATCATATGTAGTGATTAAGTGAGAAGTTGTAAACGGGGGAGTTTAGCTTCAAAGTGATAATATTTAGTGGATTTCTTTCTTGGCTTGGTAGCCCCCAGAGTAGGTGTGTTGATTCACCGAACTGGATTACCAATTCTGCATGTTGTTTACTTACTGCATTGACTGTATTATTCTTGTTCATTGTGTTAAAGTTATTTTACAGTGTCTCAACATATTTTAGGACATTTGTGATCTGAATACCAGAATTTCAAACAGGACGACTGTAATACAGTGGGAGAACTTACTTGGTGTTTTGCGTTTTATCGCAAATGTTGTGGATAGCAAGAGTCGCCACCGACTTTTCTTTTATCCAATAAAGGAAAGAGTGAAAAGAACAGGAAAAACATTTTGAGAATTTTCTTGAGTTCGGGGGGGTAGGTTATGAAAAAGGAAGGTGTTAGAACCTTTTTCATCCATATTTATCTAAGGTCTCTTAATTGCTAGCTCACTTTGAAAATGCTTTGTGTTTGTGTATGTTTGAAAATGCATAAGTGCAGAAATTTTGTAATGATTCTCGTATCGTTGAGAATGTATATAAAATGCTTGTTTTCAAAATATTTGTTAAAAAGGGAGCGTTTGAAAATGCCAATGTAAGGCAAATATGTGAAAATTAAAAGGGTATTGTTGGGGCTCAATCCCAGGTCCCTAAGGTAAACAGGCACACACTTTAACCACGGGGGTGGTGATACATCTGATAGTTTTTAGACAAATTATTAAATATATTACAAATCCTTCCTGAATGTAACTTCATCTTCTTTCTCGTGCCAGTAATCACAACAACATTTTTGAATTTATGAAAATGCTCATTTCTAAACCAAATTGAAATGTGTAAACATGAAACTTGCTTGAAATTTAACCATGAATCCAACCATATAAATTTCAAAAGTTATAGATCAAAGATGAGTGAGAATTTTACTTGGTACCAAACTGAACCCTAGAATTTCAGAAACTTCAGTTTCAAATTTTTCATTACTCAGGCAAGATAAATGAAATGTAACCTCATGGTTAGCTTCAGGGCAATGATATCTACATTTTTTATTCAGAAAGTAAACATTAACGATGCTTGTACAAAAATTTCAAAGTTTAGAAAACTTACCTCAAAAGTGAGAATCGTGTTTGAAGTTGGAGAACTCGTGGAGGTGTTATGATGATCTTGATAGCTTCACTGAACTCCCAGGAAGCTATTGCAATGCTTACTTTGGATAGAAAGTTCCTGGATTCTTCTGGACAAGTCAAGTTGCGGGGCTCTGCTTTTGAAAATGGAGGATGACGAAAATGATGTTACAGTGATGAAATAGGGTCCTTGATAAGTACTGTGTGAGTTGTAGAAGCTTTGTGAATGATTTTGAATGAAAACACACGAGTGGATTAGGTGTTTGGAGTTCAAGGTAAGAAATGGCAAGCAATGGAGTTTTGGATGCAAAAAATTTGATTTGGGAGAGTTTGAGAGGGTTAGAGGGATTATGACTCGTGTTGTGGCTTGTAAATGATCCCTCTATTTATAGAGAAAGGATTTGAGGGCCTGAAGTAGCCAGGTTTTCAAGATAGCATGTTATGGTTTTATTACTTAGATATGAAGTAACTTCGAAGTAACATTGTCCCAATGCATAGTACCAAAGGATCTGAATGGCTAGAGGCTCTAGACATGTTGCTACTGGCTTTGACAATGTGTATGTTCAGAAGAAAAAATTGAAAGGCTCAAGGAGAGTGGACTTTGTGATTAAAGTTACTTTACAAGAATGGAAGTGGTGCCTTTCTTCCCAAAAATGAAAAATGATTTGGACAATGTTTAAATCAAATGGACCATAGCTCAAAAGTTTGTGTAAACATTTAATTATGAAGTGATTTAGAAGTTAAGAGGCCTTCAAAGCAAGGTTATGCAGCATGGCATGAGGATTTGTTCTTGAGCTCTTCACAAATATGACCTATAATTCAAGAATGGATTCCCAACTTCATCTCTTCAAATCTCCTAGCTCAAGCATGATAAAAATGTGTTCTTGGACATTTCGGAAAGCGTGAAATATTGTATAAAACTTTATGTAGACCACTTTAGATAAATCAAATTGGAAATTGGTGAAAATTGGCTAAGAAGTTGGGACAAAAATCTGACCAAACTTGTTGAAAATTTCCCTAAGTGTTAGATAAAAAATGTCATGACTTCATGGGCCTATATCTCCTAATCCAAGCATTTTTTGGACATCAACCCTCACAGACAAAGTTGTAGAATTCATCAAGCTCTACAAATTTCATGTTGAAAGTTTCCTTTGAAACATCTTGCATCTTAGTGAAAAATAGTCATGAAGTAGTGAATTTATTAAGGAAAAAACACTTAGAATTTTTCTAATGTCATACCCTAAATTTGTCCAACCTCAGTGATCCTTTTAATTAAAAGATGGTACATCAATATCTCATGGACTATCTTTATCCAAGATCAAGGGGGTATATTTTAATACAAGAAGATTTAGTTGTTATTAAAAAAGAAGGGGTGAAAATTAAATTTGGGAGTATGCAAAAGAGAGGGGAAGAATTAACGCTAGGCCCAATTGAATTAAGGGAGAAGTTCTGACTACAAACGAAGAAATGCTAGGCTTTATGAATCAAGTGCTGACCCATCAAAACTTCTGAGACAAATCCCAGAAGTTCTTCTTTACAGAAATAAATGCAAAAGCTGTGCAGATCAGAGCCAGGATCACGCACAAGCTAGTGCTGGTACAGAACTGGAATACCAGATCTTCTAGCAGAGTCAAGTAAGGGCAGAATCAGATTATCTTCCACAGCCCAAGCTCAGAGTTTCAGAGGCTAAGCAACCCAAGCCTAAATCTTTTGGACGTGCGCTATATCAATTTCAATCAAATCTTCCACATAGAATCAATTCCAATCAAATCTTTTTAATTTTATCCTCAATCTTTGATCTAGCCATATTCCAAGCCCAAAAAGTGAATACTATAAATAGAGGAGAAAATTAGCAAACGGAAAAAAAGGAGGAAAAAGGAGAAAAAGTTTCTAGAGAGAGAGAGACGAATTTGCAAAAAAGATTTCAGAAATAAGAAGAACGCAGTAGGAGCAAGAATAGGAAGAACACAAGAGTTTCTAGAAAACCCAGAAGAAGAACACGCAGAAGAGTAACTGAGGTTCCAATATCTGGAACCCTAGTTTCAATCATCGTCGCTCCACCTTCTTACGCTGCTATCACCAGAATCAGTGGAAGAAGAAGGAAAGGACAACAAACCACGCACCAGAATCAGAAGTAAAAGCGCCAAAGGGGTAAATTTTAATCTGTTTCTTTATTGTTTTCATGTTGGGTAGGGTCAGAAGAACATAGGCAGGGATGAAACTATAGAAAAGATCTGTATATAGTTTTATATTCTGATTTCATAGATTCACGCTAATTTCTTACATTCAGATGTAATTCCCCTTTTAGAATTTTTGACTAGGCTTAACCCAGGTTTCAGATCTTTCCCTTGTCCAGAATCAGCATTAGACTTATATACTTTCTGTCTGCCCTTTTCCAGAAACTCTGAGTAGTGGGCTTAGCCCATAATTTGACGTCCCTATTTTCTGACTTTGCCAACTAGCTTACAGCGTTCCTTTTCAAAAGTTCAGTGACTGGGCTAAAACCCAGTTAACTTTCCTGCGCCTCTGCAGAACTTCTACCCCTTTTAAAATATCCCTTTTTTTCCAAAATTTTCGCTAGGGCTTAACCACCAGGAGATGCAACCCCCCTGTTCATAAATTATTTTTTTCTTTTACTTTTCTATTTTTGCAATTATTATAATTATTATAATTATTGATTCTTATTGCAAATATTATTATTATTTATTATATTAGTTAAAATATTTTTACATAAAAAAATTGCATATTATTTTCTTATATTATTTGCATTAAATATTTTTTTACGCCTTGCATTAATAAGAATTTTTGCAATTAATATCTACACAAAACACTCAACAAATCTCAAATTATTTTTCGCAATAAACTAATCTAAACAACTATTTTTGCAAAAGGGTTTCAAGGAGATTTTGACTTACTGCACATTTAGCCAAAATCTTCGCAATCACTACTGCCGGACAAAATGCGAGGTGATTCAAAGTACATTTGAAACCCATAAAAAACACAAACTCATATGAACTACGAATTGAGACTCTGTTTCCTCATAAGAGGATACGTAGGCATACGATCAAAGATCGTAACGAGGTCCCCTATAAAAAATTTAAACCATTTCACCTAATAGAATTTAAATCCTGTTTCCCCAACTCAAACCTAAAACCCAGTATGCTTGTGAACAAGGTAGATGAAAGGTGCCTAACACCTTCCTTTCGTCTAAAGAAGTCCGAAACCTAGAATCTCTATCTGTGAATTAAGGTTTTCTGTTAGATTCCCTTCCATAGGATAAAAACTGATAGTGGCGACTCTTGATTTAAAAACCAGTCGCAATAGTCGGTGACTCTGCTGGGGAATTCCACTTTAGGTTTTAGGGTTTTTATTGCTTTACTTATTTATTGCTTTCATTTATTCATTTCATTTATTTATTTATTGTCAATTATTTTTATCATATATTTACTGTGTGACGGGAATATTTATGTAAAAAAAATATTTCAATAACCTTTAGGAATAAGGTTCGTCTATTAGCTTAGGGGTACATCATCCATGCGAGTTTATGTGACGACTTTTGCTAGAGTCAGTGAACTTCCGAAAAAGGAATACTTATCGAGAGATATCCTCTTGACGAGTAGGACTTTGGAAGATCACCCATGACTCTTTGTAACGACCTTAACCTAAAATCTCATGACGAGACCTTTCACGACATTGAGACGAAAGTTTCGGTCCGTAAAGAGGCTCCACCTAATAGAGGCCCTTACGCCTTTTCCCTCTGGTATTATTCATGACACCCTTAAGGAAGCCACCTTTTAGGAGGGTAAATTAACCGTAGGTCAAAATTAAGGAACCTACCTTCTAAGGGTACCTATCACCAAAACCCCGCCACTAAACCATGCATCCTTACATTCATGCATTCATATTTGTCATATATTCATTAGTTGCGTCTTTTATCTATCTTATTCACAGGGTACCAAAACAAAAGGTATTAAAATCAAGTTTTTGGGGACTAACTAAACAAAAAAAATGGATACCAAAGGGAAAAAACTTGTCCGCGTCAATGCCTTCCAGCCCGACCTTTCGGAAATCAAAACTATAAAGGGGAAGCTATCTGAGAGAGCTCTGAAGATGTACGCTTTCCGCTATGGGGTTACCCTTGACTTGACCAGAGTAGATGTTCAAATAGATGTTGTATCTACTCTCATTCAGCTCTACAACCCTCCGCTGAGATGTTTTACTTTCCAAGACTTCCAGCTAGCACTGGCTCTGGAAGAATTTGACTGAATTCGGAACTTTTCCAAAGAGAAGGCCTATGTAGGTATCAGGAAAATTGTTGAAGTCAAAGTTTTAGCAAAAGGCTTAGGGATCCCCTACTCTGAGTTAGTGCAAAATTACCAACGGGAAAGTCTGATACAAGGAATCAAAAGGATATACTTGAAAGATAAGGCACTTGAATTTGCTAACTATAAAGAATGGGAGTTTTGTGTTAATTGTTTGGGGCTACTGGTATTTGGTGTAATTTTATTTCCTCGGACCATAGACTATATTGACCCTACATCCATTAGCATATTTTGGGGCGCGAAAGTCTTTAATACTTATCCAACTCCTGCTCTACTTGCTGACGTTTATTACACTTTGCATGTGATGTATGAAAAGAGAAAATGCACTTTGAATTGTTGCATTTCACTCCTATATACTTGGTTCATGACCCATCTTTACAAAGAAGAATATATGATTCTAAAGCTAACCAAATGCAAGTGGCCCCAGAAATTAAAGTCTCTCACTGCAAACACGATGCTATGGTATGCAAGGAAGCTAGATATTGGTGATATCAATATTAGACGTGGAGACTTTCCTAATGTCCCATCGATTGGATCACAAGGTTGTATTAACTACAACGCTACTCTGGTCCTGCGACAGCTAGGGTATCCCTTGGAAGACAGACCTACGGACGAACAACTCCGAATATTGATCATCCATGACATGGGTACAAAGGAACAAGAGTTGCTCAACAAGGTTATCCGAGCTTGTAATACGGTCAATAAGAGGAGAGTTGAAAGAAAGAACGTGGCAAGAGAGCCTTACACCAGATTGGTCAGAGATAGGGTACGGATTATCAAGCTGCCCTTTGAGATAGATCCAGGGTACAAGACAGAGGTCCCAGAGGTCACACCTATATCATTGGAAGAAATTTACAATTTGAAAAATGCCCTAAAGCAAGCTCAAAGGGAGAAAAAAGAGTTAGAACTCAACCTTCTTGATCTAACCAAAGAGAAGAAGTAGATGCAACTCATACTTGAGTCCAAGGACCTACAAATTGAGAGAGATCAAAAAGCATTGGAGAAGGAGAGTCTCAAGCGAAAGTGTACAACCGAAGGGCTGCTAAGTGCAACCTTCAATCTGGATTCCCACAACCAAAGGTTAGAAGATGTTGTTGCAGAAATTAGAAATTAACCAGATGGTATGAAAAGGTTACACATGACAAGAAGGTACTAGAGGAAGACCTAAAAGCCCAGATCCAAGGTTGAACACAAGTTTCCTTAGACCAAGAAGAGAAAATAAAGTACCTCACCACTGGATTGCAAGACAGCCAAGAAGCAGAGAATAAGGAACGCCTCGAGAGGATGGAGGCACAAGGACTCTTTGTTCAGAAAATTGAAGAATACGAACAAGTATGCCTAGAATTACAGGGTCTCGAAAAAGACTTCCTTATTCACTGGAGACTTTATATAGAAATGACGGGTGAAAATATGTATTGGGAAGAGTAGTATGTCAAGATCGCCCAAGAAGGGAGAGACAACCATAAGATAATCCCACATATTTATCAAGACTACCGGCATTACAAAGAAAGACATGAAAAGCTCGTCTTCTTAGCCAACAATCTCATTGAGGATATCCCTAGAAGTCTGAGGGACGCAAAAAGCGTGATGGTTCCTCTTCCAAAGGACGTTGAAGACTTTCTACATCTTTGTCGAGCAATGGTTGATGGTTTCAGAGCAGACATCCGCATGCGCACCTAGAAGATTTATGTCCCTTCATTTTTGTTATGTAAACAAGTTTTGATTCATAATTGTAATATTTTTCAATATCTGGATTATGTTACTTTCAATAAAGGCATTTTGTTTCCGTGTCTTGTTTTCTTATCCATTTCAAAGGCATCCACCAATTAAAACAATAATAAACAAAAGATAACTGTGTACCTAAGTGAATAAGACATTTCATGGTCATACGCATTCATCTGCATGCATGCATTCATAAAACACCTGCATATCATATTAAAACTCATCTCTCGCAAAATATATCCAGTAGACCATTGGTAGAAGAAGATCTCCACCTCCATGGCCTCCGTATCAAACAAGGGCCTACCAGCAAAAAGCAATGGAACAAATTGAGGAGACTCAGGCTGCAATCAAAGAAGATCTCAACCAAGTAAAGGGTGATACGAGTTCAATGAAGGGAGATCTGCGTCAAGTTCTCCTAGATCTGAAGAACATCATTGACAGGCAGGACCAGATTCCCAGGATACCTTTCGAAGAAGTAGCCCAAACCATTGGTGCATCAAGCGGTCACCAACTAAGGAAAGAACCAGAGGTAGGAATCCAAAAGTCCGTCATAGCCTAACAAGAAGTTGAGACTAAATGGTTTGTCCCACCACCATCAATAGCAAGGACCCTACAAATCCTAGTCAACAACACAGACAACTACTTGGACCTACAATACGGAGACCATGACCCAGAGGATGCAAACCAGGCACCCTTAAAGACGACTGGTACTCATGTTGTTGACAATCCACCATTGGCAGATAATTACAAAGCTCTGGAGGAAAGATTAAAAGTTGTGGAAGGTTTTGACGCTTTCGAGGTAGACCCTCTCGAAATGGGCCTAGTTCCTGATGTGGTAATTCTACCAAAGTTCAACGTACCTGACTTTGGAAAGTACAAGGGGCTCACCTATCCAAGAAATCATCTACGCATGTATTATAGGAAAATGCATGCCCATGCCCACAATCAGAAGCTGATGATTCACTATTTTCAGGATAACCTGAGTGGGGAATCTTTAGACTGGTATATGAAAATGGAGTGAACACACATTCAAACCTGGGAAGATCTTGCTAATGCTTTCTTAAAGCATTTCAAATATAACCTGGACATGGCGCCTACCCGCATGCAACTCCAGAATCTGTCCTAGAAGAAAGAATATTCCTTCAAGGAATATGCTCAAATATGGAGGAAGATGGCATTCCGTGTGCAACCACCGCTATTAGAAAAGCAATTAGTAGACATGTTCATGGGAACTTTGCAAGGGTTGTATTACGAGAAAATGGTTGGGAGTATCTCTTCGGGAATCTCAGATCTAGTGATATCGGAGAAAGAATCGAGATTGGAATAAAAAGTGGGAAGATATGAGGGGGATCATCGAACACCCCCCATAATCCAAAAGGACATGCTTCAAACTACCCAAAAAGAAAAGAGGGAGAAATTAACATTGTATCCTCATAACCAAGGTCATCACAACCACTAATGATCCCGTAAGGGCAACAGCAAGATAGATTTAAAAGGCCACAAAGAAACTTTGATCCACTCCCTATGCCACCCAGCCAGTTATTACAACACCTTGTTAAGGCATCATTGGTGGAAATCAAACCTCTAGCTCCTCTAGTCGGGCCACTCCCACAAAGGTATAATGCCGACGCCAAATGCAAATACCATGCTAATTCTCCGGGGCACACCATAGAGAAATGCTTGGTGTTCAAACACAAATTGCAGAACTTGTTAGAATCTCAAGATATCACCTTTGAGAAACCTATCATCAAGACAAATACCATCCCTCCGCATGGTGGACCGAAAATAAATGCAATTGAAGTAATCACTGACTTTGGGGAAATCAAACAAGTAGAAACCCCAGTCAACTTGTTAAAAGAATATTTGTTCGAATGTGGGTTCCTGTTGGAACACAATAAAGCCTTCGAAAGAACTTTGCAAAAGCTAATGGACCAGGGGATAGTCCAATTCAGACCATATTCTGAAAAAAAATATGTAGCCACGATTGAAGGAAAGAAGCCATCGGTAGTCCCTTGCCAAGGCCCAGATCTTAACAAGAAAACTCTAGTGATCCCGTGGCAAGAATCAACAGAGACCATAAGTATGGCACCCAAGAAGACTCTCCTAATACCAACTATTCCAAAGGCCACAATGGTGATTAAGGGACCCTCACCTATCCCTTATGAAAGTGACAAAGTAGTTCCATGGAGTTATAACTCGGTCATATACATTAATGGAATGAAACAAGAAAGTGAGCCCTCACCAAGTCAGGGACCTGTAATTTCTAATATAGCAGGGACAGGGGGTATGACCCGAAGTTATCTAATTTTTGGAGCTGAACCATCAAAGAAGAAAGATGAGGCTCCAACAAAGGATAAAGGAAAAGCAGTGGTTGATACAAGTCAAGAGACAGAACCTCCAAGCAAAAACTTTACTGATCATGAGGCAGAAGAGTATCTGAAAATAATCAAAATAAGTGATTACATAGTGGTGGATCAACTTCACCAAACTCCAGCGAAAATCTCCATACTCTCACTACTCATCAACTCTGAAGCGCACCGAGACTCTTTGATGAAAGTACTAAGTTTAACTGACGTCGCGGAGGGAATTTCGGTAAATCAATTTGACAATGTCGTACCAAACCTAACATCCAGATCATACTTAGGTTTCAACAACAATGAATTTCCTCCACAGGGTCGAGCTCATAACAAGGCACTCCACATTACTTTGAAAATAGGTACTACCCATTTATCCAGGGTTCTCACTGACACCGCCCTCAATGTGTTGCCAAAGTCCAGTATGATAAAGTTAACAATAGATGACATCGTGATGAGGCTAAGTTCTAAAATACTAAAATCATTTGACGGTTCTCGAAGCTCGGTGTTAGGAGAGGTGGATCTTCCAGTTAAAATCGGGCCGTACATATTCAATATCACTTTCCAAGTCATGGATATAGAACCAGCATACACTTGCTTACTGGGGGATACCTTGGATCCATGCAGCAGGGGCGGTCACCTCGACCCTGCATCAGAAATTGAAGTTCCTATTGGAAGGGAAATTAATCATAATCGATGGCGAGGAAGATATCTTCGTAAGTCACATTGAATTATACAGATATATCAGTACCGACAAAGACTGTATAGGTATCCTGTTCCAACCTTGGAAATTGTTTCAATGGTGACTTTACCAGTCGAGAAGGGTAATAAGCCTAAGGTGACATCATGGAGAGATCTTCAAGCAACCATGGGATGTGATGCCTCAAAAGGCTCGGGAAAGCTCCCAGAAATCCATGAGAAGAAGAATCTCTTTGGATTGGGCTATGAATCATCGAAAGCTACTCCAAAAGGCAAAGCGCGCTTCCCTCCGATTCAAGAGACCTTTGTCAATAAGGGAACATAACATGGCAGAGACGTGGAAATGATATCCAACAAATTTCACACTAGAAAGGCATCAGACTTTATCAGGGAGTGAGCTCCGAGAGAAGAAATCAAAAGTTGGACTGCCATGGAGATTCCCGAGATCTTTTTCTTTCCTAAGTAATTTTTCTTGTTTTTGAAAGAACCTATGTCAAGCCCGAGGCATAGGGGTTGCTTGTAAGGGTTCCCCATTTTGTTTCAGACAATACTTACAATCAATAAAAGTTATATTTTATTTTCAATCAAGATCCTTGTCTTTCTCTTGCATTTATTCCTTAAAAATTAAAAATGGCAATACTTTCTCTACATATGCATTTTCAAAAACTCATATACTAAAATCTGCACCAAAACATGATAAATGTGTAGATCCATGCCCAAAACCACAGATAATATTACTGCTGCGACCCGATACAATTTTGAGGCTCCTATCAACCAAGCCGAAGAAGAAGATGATGAAGATTTGGAACTCTCTGAGGAAATGATGAAGGAAATAGAACGAAAGGATGACAACATAAAACCACACCAAGAGGCTGTAGAGACCATAAATCTGGGTACAGAGGAAGATCCCAAAGAAATCAAGCTAGGGACAAGGTTAAAGCAGACCATCAAGGAAGGGTTGATCAAACTACTACACGAGTACGTGGACATATTCATGTGGTCCTACAGAGACATGCCAGGGTTGGATACCGACATCGTGATTCACAGACTACCTCTCAAAGAAGGGTGTTCTCCAGTTAGGCAAAAACTCATAAGAACTCGTCCAGATATGTCCAGCTAAATCAGAGAAGAGGTCCTTAAACAATTTGACGTAGGATTCTTAGCAGTGGTAGATTATCCACCCTGGATAGCTAACATTGTGCCAGTACCCAAGAAAGACAGAAAGGTACGCATGTGTGTGGATTACCGAGATCTGAATAAAGTAAGCTCCAAAGATGATTTCCCGTTACCCCATATAGATGTTCTAGTGGATAACATGGATCAAGCCTCAGTATTCTAATTCATGGACAGTTTCTCAGGCTATAATCAAATCAAAATGGCGCTCGAAGACATGGAAAAGACTACCTTCATGACACCTTGGGGAACTTTATGCTACAAAGTAATGTCATCCGGTCTCAAGAATGCAGGGCAACCTATCAGAGGGCAATGGTCACATTATTCCATGACATGATCCACAAAGAGGTTGAAGTGTACGTAGATGATATGATTGCCAAATCCCATACGAAGGAGGAACACATCATACATTTACAAAGGCTATTCGAATGGCTACGCAAGGTCAGACTAAGGTTAAATACGAACATATGTACATTTGGCGTCAGATCAGAAAAATTGTTGGGTTTCATTGTAAGCCAGCGGGGTATCAAAGTGGACCCCGACAAAGTAAAAGCTATACAAGGGATGCCAACACCGAGGATAGAAAAGGAAGTGCGTGGTGTCTTAGGGCGATTGAATTACATCTCAAGGTTCATATCGCATCTAACACCTACATGTGAGCCAATGTTCAAGTTATTACGAAAATATCAGACATTAGTATGGAATGATTATTGTAAAACTACCTTCGAGACGATAAAACAGTATCTGCAAGAGCCACCAATATTAATTCCGCCAGTCCCTGGAAGACCACTCATCATGTATCTGACATGCTCGAAGGCTCAATTGGTTGTATTTTGGAATAACATGATGAAACAGGCATAAAGGAGCATGCGATTTATTACCTCAGCAAGAAATTCACTGACTGCGAAACCAGGTACTCACTCCTCGAGAAAACTTGTTGCGAATTGGATTTGGTTTCCAAGAGGTTAAGGTAATATATGTTAACCCACACTACATGGTTAATAGTAAGAATGGATCCTCTGAAGTACGTGTTTGAAAAGCCAGCTCTTACTGGGAGAATCGCACGATGGCAGATGCTATTATCAGAATACGACATCCAATATGTCACTCAAAAGGCTATCAAGGGTAGTATACTAGCTGATCATCTAGCTCACCAACCGCTTCCAGAATATCAGCCTATGAAGTTCGACAGGGCCCGACTATAAAATAGCATGACCCGACGAAGGACCCGAGCCAGGGGCACATTGGACACTCATGTTCAACAGGGCTTCAAATGCACTAGGGCACGACATAGGGTCTATTTTGACTTCTCCAAAGAACTATCACAAGCCATATACCGCAAGATTGTGTGTCTACTGCACCAACAACATTGCTGATTACGAAGCTTGCATACTAGGGCTGCAAGCTTCCATTGATCTGAGAATAAGCACCTTGAAGTATTTGGGGGACTCTGCATTAGTCATATATCACCGCTAACTACATTGCCTCTAAGCCTCAATGTATTCACAAATCTCCGTACATTGCCTCAAAGCCTCAATGTACTCTTACAGTTCACTATGTTGTCTCTAAGCCTCAACGTATTTGCAAATCTCTGTACATTATCTCTAAGCCTCAATGTACTCTCACAACTCATTACGTTTCCTTTAAGCCTCAACGTATGCGTAAATATTCGTACATTGTCTCTAAGCCTAAATGTACTCTCACAACTCACTACATTTCCTCTAAGCCTCAACGTATTCACAAACTCCGTACATTGCCTCTAAGCCTCAATGTACTCTCTCAGCTCACTACATTGCCTCTAAGCCTCAATGTATTCGCAAACTCCGTACATTGCCTCTAAGCCTCAATGTACTCTCACAAATCACTATGCTGCCTCTAAGACTCAACGTATTCGTAGAAACTCAGTACATTGCTTCTAAGCCTCAATGTACTTTCCTCATCCAACCCACTACTTTAAACTATGGTGAGCGATATATCATCGACTTCGCTAATTTTATCAAGGCTCATGAGGGTGTTCTATATCAGCATAACCTTATGAGTGGGTCGGACAAATTTTGGATATTCCAAGTATTCAATAAACTCCCAATCAAAATGTGCTAGACATGCTTTTTCTCGCGCTATTCGATTGGAAGATAATTGAATAGGGGCAATGTCATACCCCAAATTTGTCCTACCTCAGTGATCCTTTTAATTAAAAGATGGTACAACAATATCTGATGGACTATCTTTATCCAAGATCAAGGGGGGGGGGTATATTTTAAAACAAGAAGATTTAGTTGTTATTAAAAAAGGAGGGGTGAAAATTAAATTCGGGAGTATGCAAAAGAAAGGGGAAGAATTAACGCTAGCCATAATTGAATTAAGGGAGAAGTTCTGACTGCAAACGAAGAATTGCTAGGTTGTATGGATCAAGCGCTGACCCATCAGAACTTCTGAGACAGAAATCCTAGAAGTTCTTCTTTATAGAAATAAACGCAAAAGCTGTGCAAATCAGATCCAGAATCACACACAAGCTAGTGCTGGTACAAAATTGGAATACCAGATCTTCTAGCAGAGTTAAGCAAGGGCATAATCAGATTATCTTCCATAACCTAAGCTCATAGTTTCAGAGGCTAAGCAACCCAAGCCCAAATTTGTTGAACGTGTGTTGTATCAATTTCAATAAAATCTTCCACAGAGAATCAATTCCAATCAAATCTTTTTAATTTTATCCTCAATCTTTGTTCTAGCCATAATCCAAGCCCAAAAATAGAATACTATAAATAGAGGAGAAAATTAGAAAACGGAAAAAAAAGGAGGAAAATGGAGAAAAAGTTTTTGGAGAGAGAGACACGAATTTGCAGAAAAGTTTGCAAAAATAAGAAGAACGCAGTAGGAGCAAGAATAGGAAGAACACAAGAGTTTCTGGAAAACCCAGAAGAAGAACACGCAGAAGAGTAACTGAGGTTCCAATATTTGGAACCCTAGTTTCAATCACCATCGCTCCACCTTTTGTCGCTGCCGTCACCAGAATCTGTAGAAGAAGAAGGAAAGGACAGCAAAACACGCACCAGAATAAAAAGTAAAAGTGCCAAAGGGGTAAATTTTAATTTGTTTCTTTATTGTTTTCATGCTGGGTAGGGTCAGAAGAACATAGGCAGGGCTGAAACTATAGAAAAGATTTGTAGATAGTTTTATATTATGATTGCATAAATTCTCGCTAATTTTTACGTTCAGATGTAATTCCCCTTTTAGAAGTTCAGACTAGGCTTAACCCAGGTTTCAGATCTTTCCCTTGTCTAGAATCAGCATTAGACTTATATACTTTCTGTCTGCCCTTTTCCAGAAACTTTGAGTAGCGGGCTTAGCCCAGAATTTGACGTCCTTATTTTCTGACTTTGCTAACTAGCTTACAGCGTGCCTTTTCAGAAGTTCTACGACTGGGCCAAAACCCAGTCAACTTTCCTGTGCCCCTGTAGAACTTCTGTCCCTTTCAGAACATCCTTTTTTTCCAAATTTTTCGCAAGGGCTTAACCACCATAAGATGCAACCCCCCTGTTCATGAATTGTTTTTTTCTTTTACTTTTCTATTTTTTCAATTATTATAATTGTTATAATTATTGATCCTTATTGTAAATATTAATATTATTTATTATATCACTTAAATTATTTTTACATCAAAAAATTGCATATTATTTTCTTATATTATTTGCATTAAAAATTTTTTACGCCATGCATTAATAAGAATTTTTTCAATTAATATCTATAAAAAACACTCAACAAATCTCAAACTATTTTTCGCAACAAACAAATATAAACAACTATTTTTGCAAAAGGGTTTCAAGCAGATTTTGACTTACTGCGCATTTAGCCAAAATCTCCGCAATCACTACTCCCGGACAAAATGCTAAGTGATTCAAAGTACGTCTGCAACCCCTAAAAAATAAATACACATACAAAAATACAAATTGGGACTCTGATTCCTCATAAGAGGATACATAGGCATATAATTAAAGATCGAAGCGAGTTCCCCTATAAAAAATTTAAACCCTTTCCCCTAATAAAATTTAAATCCTGTTTCCCCAACTCAAACCTAAAACCTAGTATCCTTGTGAACAAGGTAGATGAAATTTTCCTAACACCTCTCTTTCGTCTAAAGAAGTCTGAAACCTAGAATCTCTGTCTGTGAATTAGGGTTTTCTATTAGATTCCCTTCCCTAGGATAAAAACTTATAGAGGCGACTCTTGATTTAAAAACCAGTAGCAACATCTAAGTATTAGAAATTTTGAATTTTTGTTGACTTTTTTGATTCTTGATGATTAATCTTGACAATTTTGAATGTTGTGATGACTCTTGACCTTTGAAGTTCAAAATTGACCAAAAATTCAAAGTTTGACTTTTGTGTGACAGTTGACTTTTCATCAGTTGACCTCAATTCTTTAACTATCAAGCACTTGTACCTTTTGGAATGTGTTGAGCCATGTAATTAGGTTAATATTTTGTGTTTGAGTCCTTAAGATCATGCTTCAAGTCATTAGGTCATGTACTATGGCAAAAGTCAATGATCAGTTATTCTCAGTCAATACCCTAATTTTGACAATTTTGCCTCTTTGGTGATTTGAGGGCTTTTCTTGAGGAATTATTATCTAACCTTGATCAAATGATGAATATGACTTAAAAATGTTGATGTTGGAAAAATATTAAAGTTTTACTGTATGCTTGACCACATTTGTCTTTTTACCCAATACAACTGATTTTTAGTCATCTGAGCAATTGACTGAGCAAATTTGTGATGCAAGACTTGAGACTTGATATGAGCATTCTTGGAGTCTTATGATGAACCATGAAAGTCACTTGGGGCATTATAATTCCAATTTTCCTTGAGAAAACCAAAACCCTAGCCTATGACCCAGTGCTTAGGAGGTGAGCTTGTCTGATCAATTCTTGAGAATCCTTGAGCATTTGAGAACTCTAATAAGAAATTCTTGAGAAAAAGGGAGGGAAAATTTTGGGGTACAAAATCTGCCCATGTTCAATATTCTTAAACCTGAAGAGTTAGATTGGCAGGTCTGCCATTCGTGACCTCAAGGTGGAAGATGATTGAACACTTAAGTGCCTAGAAATTTGCACTCGCTTGTGCATGAAGTAATGCAGTTGGTTGACTATATTGGAAATAGGCTTAAATATTCCATTTTAAGAGGTAATGAAGAGTTGTCGGAGATGGGCTTATATATGCCATCCAAAGTAACTAATGGTAGAGAAATTAGACAAAATCTACGCTCGACTTTAACTGGGAGAAGTATCAGAATAAATGTTTGGTCGATTTAGTACGAGCCAGGAAATGTCTACTGAAAGAAGTATCAAAATTAATCTGGTCGATTTAATCTGAGCCAAGAAAACTTCTACTCGAAGAAGTATCAAAATAAATCTTTGGTCGATTTAATTTGAGGCAGAAAAGGTCTACTGGAAGAAGTATCAAAATAAATCTTTGGTCGATTTAACCTGAGCAAGGAAATGTCTACTGGAAGAAGTATCAGAATAAATATTTGGTCAATTTAATATGAGTCAGGGAAATGTCTACTGGAAGAAGTATCAGAATAAATCTTTGGTCGATTTAATCTAAGCTAGAAAAGGTCTAATAGAAGAAGTATCAAAACAAATATTTGATCGATTTAATATGATCCAAGAGAATGTCTACTGGAAGAAGTATTAGAATAAATATTTGGTCGATTTAATCTGAGTCATAAGATATCTACATCCGTCTTTAACTAGGAGAAGTATACGAATAAATCTTTGGTCGATTTAATCTGAGCCAGAAAATGACTACTGGAACAAGTATCAAAATAAATCTTTGGTCTATTTAATATGAGCCATCATATGTTTGAAGGAAGTGTTCATCATGTAGATATTCACCCTGTCTTGTTTCGGGAATTAATCTACAATTTGTTTTGAGAATTGTTGATGATATTCATCTGCTAATTGATCCTTCCTGAAAAGGTAAAGAATTAGCTGTATGGAATGTCATTATGTATGAAATGCATTACGTAATGATGTTCTCAAAATAAATGAGACTGTGCTACATGCGTTTCATATGCATATACTATGAAGTATGTATGTGAAATATTATGAAGTGTATTTGTAAGCCCGTGCTTTATCTGGGAAAATAAATCCCTGACTATTGCTGGGGATACAAAATATGTGTATCTTCAATCTTGTCTAGAATGCTTCCGCTGGGGATTCTTGCCTTTTTTTTGAGGAAACTCCACTGGGGAATATTGACTTCTTCTTTGGGGAGAAGAGTTTTAGGAACATTGGTTGTTCATTTCTCTACTGGGGAATTTAATTCTTATACACCCTGACTGGGGATAAAAGAGATGGATAACCTTCTGACTCGTCTGGATAGAATAATTCTTATATACCCTGACTGGGGATAAAAGAGATGGATAAACCTATGGATCGCTTGGGGAGGATACAGTTGACTGATATCTGGTCCGGTTGCAGGTTCCGTAGCAACTCTCTGGGGATAATGGTGGCTTTACTGAGGAGAGGAATTTTTCCAGTGATTCGTAGCAATTTGAGGAATTGACTCAAGCTGAGAAGATTGTAATATGTTTGGGATAAACCCTGTTGATGGAGAAGTATTCTGCTGAGGAAACAAACTCTCTTGGGGAAATTGGCTTTATAGTTTTCAAACTCGGCTGGGGAAGAGAATTTCCATGAACTATACTGATTGGATCTTCGTAGGTTGGGGAAAATGCGGGGATTCTATCCTTATTGGGGGTGATTTTGTGAAGATTACTCAGTGGGGGATAATCTCATAGAAGTGGCTCTATGGGGATTCGTTGACAAATTAAACGTCATCCCAACTCCTAGAATCTTGAGTAAATGCTTATTCCCATACTTATGCATATATTTGTTAACAATCAATCATGTTTATATGCATATGTTCATTCAATTTTAGTCATTGGACGTTTTTGCAAACAAAACAGAATAAATAAAACATATGAATTTTAGAGTATATTTGTATTAATAATTTGCCCATAAACAAGCGATTTTGTACAAAGAGACGGAAATCCTAGTAAGAGGAAGTCGTCGTAAAATTAAAGAGTACAAAGTGAAAGCAAAATATATAGCTATGTGGAAATGATCTCGTTGGGTTCCAACTCCGCTATTGCCCCTATGTCTTTGAACAACTCATCCCTTGATGTCAAAAGAAGTTGATTGAATCGATTTGCACCATTTGAACTTGACGTTGGTAATAAAACTTGTTGTAAGTGATCCAACGGGACATAATCATACGCTTTTAATCCCTAACTTTTTCCTGGACCGCCCTTTCCGGTTTTCAGTCCACTAGGATACTCTTTTTTTGCCCAAGCCGCCTTTTCAGGTTTTCGACTTACCCGGTGTACAATCTTTTATATATATCCCTAGTTTTTGGCTGAACCTTTTTGGTTCGCCGGGATGCCCTTATTTTTTCCTAGGCCAGTCAACCTAGCGGGTCGTTTTTATGCGTAGTATCTTTTGACTATATCCGCATTCACATGGTGTGGAAAATCTTCACCGTCCATGGTGGTTAGTATCATAGCACCACCCGAAAATACTTCACAAAAAATGGTTCTTCGTAGGTGGGAGTCAATTTTCCCTTTGGATCACCTTGTGGTAGAATGGTGCACTTTTTTACCAAGTCACCAGCCTGATATACCCGTTTCTTGATCTTCTTGTTGAATGCCTTGATCATGCACTTCTGATACATCAAACCGTGATAGACAGCCACAAGTCTCTTTTCGTAAATCAAATTCAACTGATCCAACCTAGTCTGAATCCACTCATCTTCGTCTAAGTCTGCATCTTTCATAATTCTCAGAGAAGGAATTTGAACTTCGACAGGTAGGACAATTTCCATGCCATAGACTAGAGAGAACGGGGTTCCCCCAGTTGATGTTTGCGCTGAAGTGCGATAGCCATGAAGAGAAAATTGTAACATCTCGTGCCAGTCTTTGTAAGTCACAACCATCTTTTGCACAATCTTCTTTATGTTCTTGTTGGTGGCTTCCACTCTGATATTCATCTTTGGTATGTATGGAGAAGAGTTGTGGTGCTTAATCTTAAACTGCATGCAGAGTTCAGTGATTATAGTGTTGTTGAGGTTGGTACCATTGTCTGTGATGATACTCTCGGGGATGCCATAACAACATATGAGGTTACGCTTAATGAACCGGGCTACCACATTCTTGGTAACGTAGGAAAAAAAAGCTGCTTCAATCCATTTTATGAAGTAGTCAATGGCAACGAGAATGAAGTGATGTCCATTAGATGCAGTATGCTTGATTTCTCCAATCGTGTCAATTCCCCACATTGCGAATGGCCACAGAGCAGTCATGATGTTCAAAGGTACTGGAGGCACATGAACTTTATCAGCATAGACCTGACACTTATGACAAGTTCTTGAGTGGTGATGACAATTGGTTTCCTTGGTCGACCAATAATAACCCGCTCTCAAGGTTTTCTTAGCCATAGTATGTCCACTGGAATTAGTACCAAAGATACCTTCGTGCATGTCCTCCATAATTTTCTCTGCTTCCTTCTTGTCCACATAATGAAGCAGAGTTGAATCATGGTTGCGTCTCTACAGAATTCCATTACTCAGGAAGAACTTAGCTGAGAACCTCTGTAGGAACTTCTTGACATTGATAGATACTTCTTCAGGGTATTCTTGGGATTTAAGGTACCTTTTCACTTCATGAAACTAGGGTTTTTCCTCTACTCCACCAGTGTCAAGTTCATAGTAGTGTCCCGATTCGTTGAACCTTTCAATGGTAATTCTGGGATCCCCGTTGTCCCATCTGAGCTTAAACATGGATGACATGGTAGCTAAGGTGTCCGTTAACTGATTCTCTTCTTTTGGGATGTTCTCAAAGGTAATCTCTTTGAAGTACGTAATCAAGGTTATCAAATGTTCTCTGTAAAGGATAAGATTCAGATGTTTCATGTCCCAATCTCCCTTGACCTAACTGATTACTAATGTTGAATCCCCATATACGCTCAGGAATTGGATTCTTAGGTCAATAGCAGCCTTAAGACCCAAGATGCATGCTTCGTACTCAACCATGTTGTTAGTACAGTCAAAGCAAAGTCTGGAAGTGAAGGGTGTATGGAAACCTTGAAGAGATAAAATTATAGCACCGATTCTGTTGTCAAGTGCATTAGAAGCTCCATCAAAAACCATAGTCCATCAGGATCCTAGCTCAGGTCCTTCATACAGTCTAGATTCTTCATAATCTGTTACTAGCATGATGTTCTCATCCGGGAATTCGAAGTGTATAGACTGATAGTCGTCTACAGCTTGATGTGCCAAATGATCTTCCAGTACACTTACTTTGATTTCTTTTTGAATGGTGTAATGAATTTCATATTCCGTTAAGATCATTTTCCATCGGTATATTCTCTCGGAGAGAGCTGGCTTTTCAAATATGTATTTGATGGGATCCATTTTAGAGATCAATAAAGTAGTATGAATCAACATATACTGTCTTAGTCGAAGAGCAGCCCATGCCAAAGCGTGGCAAGTTTTCTCGAGCAGTGAATATCTTATTTCACAGTCGGTAAACTTTTTGCTAAGGTAGTATATTGCATGCTCTTTTCGACCAGACTCGTCATGTTTCCCCATAACACACCCCATTTAGTTCTCTAGCACTGTTAGGTACATAATTAGAGGTCTCCCTTCAACTGGTAGCATCAAAATTGGAGGTTCTTGTAAGTACTCCTTTATTTTATCAAAATCCTTTTGACAATCGTCATTCCACTTTACTACTTGATCTTTCTTCAGCAGCTTGAAGATTGGCTCACAAGTAGCAGTCAAATGAGAGATGAATAAGGCAATGTAGTTAAGTCGTCCTAAAAAACCTTTGCCCTCCTTCTCTGTACGGGGAGCCGGAATTTCTTGAATAGATTTAACCTTTGCAGGATCGACTTCAATACCTTTATCACTGATGATGAAACCTAGGAGTTTTCCAGACCTCACCCCAAAGGTATATTTGTTTGGATTTAGCATTAATTTGTACTTCTTCAGCCTCTCAAACAACTTGTGTAGATGGTCAAGATGTTCTTCCTCATTTTGTGATTTGGCTATCATGTCATCAACGTAGGCTTCTATCTCATGGTGAATCATGTCATGAAATAAAGCTACCATGGCACATTGATAAGTTTCCCCAACATTCTTCAACCCAAAAGGCATGACCTTATAACATAATATGCCCCAATGTGTGACGAAGGTAGTTTTCTCTATGTCTTCAGGCGCCATCTTGATTTGATTATAACCCGAGAAACCATCCATGAAAGAAAATACCTTATATTGAGAAGTGTTTTAAACCAAGACATCAATTTATGGAAGTGGGAAGTCGTCTTTAGGGCTTGGCCTGTTCAGATCCATGTAATCTACACACATACGTACCTTACCATCTTTCTTCGACACTGGAACAACATAAGCGACCCACTGAGGGTATGACGTCACTGCTAAGAACCCTGCATTGGACTGTTTCATAACCTCGACCTTGATCTTCTCAGGCATCTTGGGACGCATGCGACAAATTTTCTGTTTAATTGGAGCATAACCCTCTTTCATCGGCAGATGATAAACCACAATATCAGTATTGAGCCCTGGCATATCTTCGTATGACCAAGAAAAGACCTGAACATATTCGTGCAACATCTGAATCAATCTTCTCTTGACACTGTCTTCTAGGAAGGCGCCAATCTTGACTACTTTCCTATTTGCCTTAGAACCCAAGTTTACCACTTCGACCGACTCTTCATGTGTTTGAATAGCCTTTTCTTCTTGTAGTAAGAGTCTGACGAGATCTCCAGGTATCTCACAATATTTCTCACCTTCGTCTTCGACTTGGTAGATTGGATTTTCAAAGTCATAGACAACAATAGCAGGACCGTTATCAACAAGATCCAAAGTGAATGGAGATCTGCAATGTAGTGTGTGGGTGTGTGTAAGAACATATAGCTATTTGAAAGTGAAATAAAGTAAAAGAAAGATAGAGAGCACAAAATTTATATGCCAAACGTCAAATGTTTTTCATTGAATGAAAATATGACATATGAAATGACAAACCTTAACAAATTTACCATTGTGCCCCGGGCCAGGCACAAGGTTTAAAGTCATTGTTTTAAAAGGAACTACATAACCAAATTTCTTAAAGCAATAAAAATAGGAATTAGCAATTACTTCTGATTAAAGGAGATTGATACAAAGTCTTTAGCCTTCCAGTTGTTGAGTTTGTTGTCAACGATAGGGAATATCCAGTCGCCCAGATCACCGTCACTGTCAGTGACTTCTATTGCGTTTACTCTATTATTGCTGATACAAAATGAAGGTCTTCCAGCTCGAGCGCGACGAACAACCTTTTGATCCTTTGCGGTAAATCCTAGACCAAACTTGTAAGATTTGTAGAGGATATCAGAAAGCTGACCCGAAGCAGTACAACCACCTTCTTCTATCACAGCCCTAGAATCCTTCAGAGAAGCCATTATTGGTGTGTCCTTGGTAATTGGGATTAGTAGGAGTAGCTTTAGCAACGACAATTGTCAGAGGGATTACTTCAAATATCTGGCAGGGAGTTTCAATGAATTCACCATCCATTTTAACATATTTGAAAGAATTCAAATGGATGACCATATATTCTTCTTCTCCATAGACTGTAACTATTGTACCCCAAATTTTCCCTCCCTTTTTACTTAACACATGCCCATTGAGGTTCCCAACTTGACCAAGGATGACCAAGAATTGACCAGACAAATTCTCCTCCTAAGGCAATGAACCTCTAACTAGGGTTTCAATTTTCATCAAGATATGTGAGATCCAATGGTCTTAAATGTTTTCCATGCCAAATTTCATGCCTTGCACAACAAGTTTGCTCAGTCAACTGCTCAAATGCCTGAAAATCAACTGTATTAGGTTAAAAGTCAATTGTGGCCTATATACAGTAAAACTTCAACATTTTTGGTCAACATAAATATTTTGAAGTGATATTCGTCATTTGATCAAGGGTTAATCATGATTCCTCAAGAAATTCTCCTAATTCATCCAAAGTAAAAAAATTGCTAATTAGGGTTTATCTAATAAAAGTGTGTTTCATTTCTTGTTTACAAATTTGAATCTCTCGATTGTCTTTGAAATCATATCATACGCATTTCATCCCATGCACTTCATAACAGGTACCCGTTACAGGTATCTTATTCTTCTTCGCTGTTTATTTCAGCACTCATCATGTCTGCTGAACCATCAATTGAGCAAGCAATCAAGGCCCTACAGGCCTAGAATTCCCAATTCCAAGAGTTGTTCATGAATCTAGCTAAGGGTCAGCAAGATCTGAAGACCCTGATTCTGAAAGAGAAGAAGAAGAAGAAGAAGAGGACAGTCATGTTTAACACAGGTCACAGGTTTGGAAACAGGCTACGGGATGAAGTTGATTTGACCACCTCATCTAGAGGGAAAGATAGTCAGGAAGAAAGGAGGGCTCCTAGCCCTGTGGTCTCAAACAATGAGACAGACTTCGATGAAGATCAGTATCCTCCGGCTGACGATAGATACAAGCAACTGGAAGACCGGTTGAGTGCGATGGAAGTTTAGAAAGTGCCTGGTCTGGACTTTGGTGATCTGGGTCTATCATCTGGGGTGGTTATTCCCCACAAATTCAAAGAACTAGCCTTTGCTAAGTATGACGAAGTTTCTTGTCCGAAGCTGCACCTCCGGTCATATGTAAGGAAGATTCAGCCGTACACCGCTGATAAGAACCTATGGATCCACTTCTTTCAAGACAGTCTCTCAGGGACTCAGCTTAAATGGTTTTACCATTTGGATGGAGCCAGTATCCGCAGTTCGGAAGATTTGGCTACTACTTTCTACAGGCAGTACCAATACTATTCCGACCTCGCTCCCACGTTTACCCAACTCCAGGGTATGTCAATGGGAACAGGTGAAGGTTTCAAAGATTATGCTCAGAAGTGGAGGGACCTCGCCAGAAGAGTACAACCACCCTTGGCTGATCGGGAGCTTGTGGACATGTTTCTGGGGACCTTGTTTGGTCCATTTTTCAACCATCTGATTGGAAGCTCTTCGTATGGGTTTACAGAGCTTATTATGACCGGTGAAAGGATTGAGGTTGGTATTAAGGCCGGTAAGATACATAAGGGTGCCTCATCAAGCACCGAGAAGAAGCCTTTTAAGAAAGAGTCCAGTGCGGTCTATAGTTCGAAAAGCCAGAATAGACCTGAACGCCGCCAAGTTGTTAATGCGGTTGTTATTTCAAGACCTGCTGGTGCTCCTCAGCACAACAATCAACAAAAGGATGAGAGACCTTGAAGGAAATTCACCTGTCTCAACATGACTTTGTCTCAGATTCTACCGCAGTTGTTAAAAACCAATCTAGTGTTGTCAAGGGAGGCCCCGAAGAATCCCAACACTACATCACTAAAGTACAACCCTAATGCCCGCTGTGCTTTCCACTCTGATAGCCCGGGGTATAATACAGATGATTGTTGGGCTTTGAAGAACAAAATACAGGACTTAATTGATGCTAAAGAGATTGAGTTCGAGGCTCCCGAAAGACCTAATATTGTGACTGCTCCTATGCCCAAGCATGGAGTGAATGCTATAGATGAAGACTCGTTTGTGGTTTCTGTGAATGACATTGTTACCCCTTTAATGAATGTGAAGAAGAACCTTTTGCTAGCCGGTTTATTTCCGGGTTGTGACGAAGGTTGTCGTATGTGTTCTACCCTACCAACTGGTTGTCCACTTTTGAAATCACGTGTCCAACGCCTGATGGATAGTAAAGAAATTCTGTTTGAGAAGACTGTTGTTACTTTAGTTCATACTGAAGAATTTTCCATTATCACCATTTTCGATAATTCTTCCAAGGCTCCCTCGAGGAAGCCTGTTAGAATTACATCTGTTCCAAGAACCGCACCATTGATCATCACTGTTCCTGGGCATATCCCCTATACCTCTGATAAAGTTGTCCCTTGCATTATGGGGCCGATGTTTATTTTCATGGTGTTAAACAAGAGTTGGACGCTGATACTGACGTCAGTAATACTGTTGGACCTGCTAAAGTCACCCGCAGCGGAAGACTTTTCTCACCTGATATCTCTCTGCCAACTGCCCGAAAACCTGTTGTTATTACACCTACCAGTGTACCTGCTACTATTCCTGTTCAAGTTCCTTAACTTACCCCTATCGCCGAGGTATCTGACACTCGGGGAAAAGGGGTCACTGATGAGCCTACCCAGACGGAGGCACCGAAGACGATTACTGTTGAAGCTTATAAACAAGAGATGGAAGAGATTATGAAAATCATCAAAAAGAGTGACTACAATGTAGTTGAACAGTTGGGGAAAACCCCATCCAAGATTTCTATGCTATCACTGTTGCTATGCTCAGAGGCCCATGCTAAGGCTCTGATCACATTTCTGAAGACTGCACACATACCACAAGAGAGATCAGCTGATCAGTTTAAAGATTGCATGGCCAATCTGACTGCTGATAATGGATTGGGTTTCTCTGACACCGACTTGACTGCTAAAGGGAAGAATCACAATGATGCCATGCATGTCTCCATTGAATGCAGGGGCACTACTCTTGCTCATGTATTAGTGGATATTGGTTCCTCGTTGAACGTCTTGCCTAAGAAAGCTCTAGACCGGTTGGACTGTGAAGGGTTGGAGCTGAAGCCAAGTAAAATTGTTGTTAGGGCCTTTGATGGGTCTAAGAGGATGGTGAATGGAGAGGTGGATATTCCGATCAAAGTTGGTTCTCAGGTTTTCAACTCTACATTCTATGTGATGGACATTCGGCCATCTTATTCTTGTTTGATGGGTCGCCCATGGATCCACAAAGCTGGGGCCGTAACCTCAACGCTCCACCAGAAGCTGAAGTACCCGGTCAAAGGGAAGATTGTGACAATACAAGGAGAAGAGGAGTACATGGTGAGCCACCTCAACTCTTTCCGATATATATAGATGGATGGAGAGTTCATTGAGACTCCATTTCAGCATTTTGAAGAGGTTCCCCAGACGCTGGCATCAACTGAGACTGTTGTTAAAGATTCTCCTATGAAGATGGCTTCCTTCAAGGATGCCTGGGCTGTTGTTGAGAAAGGTGGGTGTGCACAGTGGGGCCGACTCCCTGATTTTACACAGAAGACTAACAAATTTGGTTTGGGTTTCACTGCAGAAGCTCAGAGGGTTGTTCGGAATGCACGGATCAGAGGACCTCCCGTGTTCATCAACAACTCGAGAGTGAATGCCATTGAAGACGATGTTGAAGAGTCTGAGTTCGACAATTGGATGTATCCTACGAACGATGGTGGACCAAGTAACTGGACAGCAAAGGACTTCATCCCTATTTCTTTTGTTACCCAGTAATGAAACTTTTTGTTTTGAATTTGTAACAGACAATGTTTTAAACTTTACGGCCCGGTGTCTTACCCGGGGCACCGTGGCTTCATTTGTGAGGGCTTTATGTGTGTCATCTACATATATCATTAATAAAAGAATTGGATGTTCTTGCATTTCAAATTTTGCGCTCCTTGTTTTTCTTTATTATATATTGCAAAAACAATTATTTTACACACACTCACATATACAAGTCTACATCCACTCTGGATCTCACTGGTAACGACTCTGCTACTGCCGGTTATGACTTCGAAAATCCGATCAACTTAGCCGAAGACGAAGGTGAAGATGATTGCGAAGTGCCTGGTGAACTTGCAAGACTGTTACTCCAGGAAGAGAAGGCTATTCATCCGCACGAAGAGCCGATGGAATCAGTAAATCTGGGTATAGAGATAGACAAGAAAGAGGTCAAGATCGGTGCCAATCTGGAGCTTAGTGTGAAGCAACGGTTGATTCAGATGCTGCGTGACTATGTCGAGATCTTTGCCTGGTCTTACGAAGATATGCCTGGGTTGGATACCGATATTGTGGTTCACCGCTTGCCTACCAAGGAAGATTGTCCTCCAGTAAAACAGAAGGTCCGCCGAATGCGCCCAGAGATGTCTAAGAAAATCAAGGCTGAGGTTATGAAATATTTTGACGCCGGTTTTCTAGCAGTTACTTCTTACCCTCAGTGGGTGGCCAATGTGGTTCCTGTACCGAAGAAGGATGGCAAGGTTCGAATGTGTGTTGACTATAGGGATTTGAACAGGGCGAGCCCCAAGGATGATTTCCCTCTACCTCATATCGACGTTCAGGTTGACAACACCGAACAGCATAAAGTCTTCTCCATTATGGATGGTTTCTCCGGTTATAATCAGATTAAAATGGCTCCCGAAGACATGGAGAAAACAACCTTTGTTACTCAATGGGGTACCTTTTGCTACAAGGTCATGCCTTTTGGACTGAAGAATGTTGGAGCAACGTATCAGCGTGCCATGGTTGCTTTGTTTCATGACATGATCCATCATGAGATTGAAGTATACATCAATGATATGATTGCAAGGTCCCAGACTGAGGAAGAACACCTTGATCACCTTCAGAAGCTATTTGACAGGTTGAAGTTGTACAAACTGAGGTTAAACCCGAACAAGTGCACCTTCGGGGTGAGATCTGGTAAGCTGATGGGTTTCGTTGTAAGCGATAAGGGTATTCAAGTGGATCCTGCAAAGCTGAAAGCTATACAAGAGATGCCAGCTCCCCAGACAGAGAAAGAAGTCAGAGGCTTTCTGGGACGACTGAACTACATTTCCCGATTCATCTCGCACCTGACTGCTACTTGTGAACCAATCTTCAAGTTACTGAAGAAATATCAAGTGGTACGTTGGAACGATGAATGCCAGGCCGCTTTCGAAAGGATCAAAGAGTATCTCCAAGAGCCACCTATTCTGATGCCTCCAGTTGAAGGGATACCTCTGATCTTATACTTGACAATACTCGATAATTCAATGGGGTGTGTGCTGGGGAAGCATGACGAGTCTGGCCTAAAAGAGCATGCTATTTACTACCTTAGCAAAAAGTTTACCGACTGCGAGACCCGATACTCACTGCTCGAGAAAACTTGCTGCGCTTTGGCATGGGCTGCTCGCCGGCTGAGACAGTATATGTTGACTCACACTACTCTGTTGATATCAAAGATGGATCCAATCAAGTATATCTTCGAAAAGCCTGCCTTGTCCAGAAGAATAGCGAGATGGCAGATGATCTTGACTGAGTATGACATCTGTCGTACCCCAAATTTTCCCTATCTCTTTTATTCTTGTCTGGCTTCAAACTTTGCATTCCATTTGCATCATTTTATCATTCAGTCATTTTCATATCCCGCATCTCAGGGAATCAGGCGCTTTGGTTTGAAGTATTAGGGCTACGCCCTCTTTTTGTCTAATCTTGTTTTGAGGTTTTCTTATAAGGTAAAAAAGGAAGCGCATCTGGTTCTCGATTAGTGGATCATGGAACGAATTTTGTCATCATGTTACAAGGTTGGTTCTCGCTCAATTTTGTCAGAGCCTGGATTAGGGTTTATTTCCCTATGTGTGCTGGTCAAGATGCTAGGGTTTCGATTTTTTGGTTTCTGTGAAGATATTTCTGTCGCCTGCCTCGAGGGTGGCTCAAAGCTCAGTGTATTAGGTCTTTCTCACAAGGATTCTCAGGGTTCAAATTTTCCCAAGTGAATTGGGATCTTCCAGTACCAAAATTAAAAGGAAACTGTCAAAAAGAGAGAAAACAGATAAAAATATTATTTTGACAAATTTGGAGGAAAGCAGGTCTCCTTCGATTCAGCACCCTTCGATTGACTCTTAGCCTCCTTCGAATGCAACTTGGGCATGTCCTTCATTTTGAACTTAAAGCCTCCTTCGAATGCAAGTTTAGGTACATCCTTCCTTTGGATTTGAAACCTACTTCGATTAAGCCTTTCGATTGGACAAGTGTGCTGCCTACATGCTTGCAATCACAAGCCATGACATGTTGGCCACGCATGCCCCCTGCAAGTAAAACTTTTCGATTCACCAAGTGTGCTGCCTGCAAGCCTACTTAGACTGGACAAGTTTACTGTCTACAAGCCTACTTCGACTGGACAAGTTTGCTGCCTGCATGCTTGCTTCGTTTGGACAAGTTTCGATGGGACAAAGTAACCATCTCTATGCATCATTCGAATCCACTTGCACCAAGGGCCTCTTGCATACTTTTCTTCATACAAGTTTCGTTTGAGCCAAGAGGTATCTTCATACAAGATTTGAATAAGTTCTTGCTTCCCTTGAAAAAGCGCCCTTCAATTTAGAAGCCAGGAACTTCCCTCATGCTAAAAAGACACAAGACAATGACTCCCTTTTATGTTTGTTTCGATCCACATGCTTCGATTGGGCAACATGCTTCCTTCGAGCATGAGCTTTCGATTTAGCAGTATGTTTTCTTCGATACAAGCTTCGATTGGGCATTAGCTTGTTTCGACCACAAGCTTCGACTGAGGGAAAGGCTTCCTTCGAACAAGTGTGTTTCGATCCCATTGTTGCATTCGACTCAAGACCAAATCTCATTTTCAATGCTAAGCTGCTTCCAAATCTTTACATAATCAGAGGCTTACACAAGTTTTTGATACATTTCCTAAGGGTTCGAAGGTTTATTCATGGGATAATACCATTCTTGGATAAATTGGCAAAAAACTATGTACCCTTTTTTTTCTTCAATAAAAGGTACTTTAGTCCAAAATAGCCAAATACAACACTCCAAAAATCTGTTGTTGCTACTCTAATGCCTGCTGTAAGATGCCAAAACAACACAGAAAAACCTGCTACAAAACTGTCCAAAACGAGTCAAAAAAACCTACTATGCAAAACCAGACCTGATGTCTATAACTTGTATAAAAATGGAAAAATACAAAAATGACATTAGAAAGGATCAAAATAGCATTCCAACATTGTTCAAATCTCACCAATTTTCCCCCCCACATTTCCACCCCTGCACTATAAAGAAACACACCACTGTTTCATTAAGGATGGGAACACATAGCTTAAAAATTCAAAAAACAACCACAAACCGTGAACCAAAAGCCTAAAAAAAAAACTCATACACTGTCCACCCAAAAGAACCAGTAAAAAACCAAAATCGCAAAAACTGCACCAGCCAAACTCATCTATAAATAAGAGCTTTCATCACACATCTTAGGGGCCCGGGTAGTTGAAAAAAACTCTTGTTGTGAGAAAATTATCAATTTCTCAAAACTCTCAAACACTATCAAATATTATCAAACATTCCCAAACACTCTAACTCTAAAAAACTCAGATCCCTTCATACATTAGTGAACCCTTCGATTCACTCCTCAACTTCCAGATAACTAACCTTCGACTCATTCCCAACCTACAACATAATAGTCTTTTGATCCACTCCCTGAACGGTTATATAATAACCTTCGATTAACTCACCACTATCACATACCCTCCTTCGATTTAGTGACTGCCCAAACAAAGCAGCAACTGAACTAGCTTCAGGAAGATTCCAGCGAAGCTCCATCCACCACCAAGGAAGACACCTGCAGCTCCTTCTATTAGTGCTTCAAGAGGTAAGTTTCCTCTAAACTTGGAACTTTTTTCATATAAATGTCATTTATACATATAAATAAAAGGAAAATATAGATATCCCATCTAGAAAGTTGACCATGCCCTGACTGTCAAAACCCCTTCAAACCTAACTGACTGTCGAAACCCCTTAGAACCTGCAAACTGACTGTCGAAACCCCTTAGAACCTGCAAACTGCCTGTCGAAACTCCTTTCGAACCTAAGTGACTGTCGAAACCCCTTAGAACCTGCAAACTTGAAACCTGTCGAAGCCCTTTAACCTGTACAAAACTTAAAACCTGTCGAAACCCCTTAGAACCTGCAAACTTGAAACCTGTCGAAGCCCCTTAACCTGTACAAAACTTGAAACCTGTTGAAACCCCTTGACCTGTACAAAACTTGAAACCTGTCGAAACCCCTTAACCTGTACAAAACATGAAACCTGTCAAAATCCCTTTTTTGAATTGTTAGAATTTTAATATTACAGTTTTCCTACTTGGTAGCCATAGATAGTTTTAGAACTCAAGTTTTAATTTCCTTTGATCTTATTATTTCTTATACTTGTAAAACCCCAAAAATATTATAATTGTATTTTCTTTTATCTTAGGTTTATTGATTCTTGATAACACGTCTCTTAAGAATTCTATCATACGATTAAACTTTGTTTGGATCATTTTAATATTGAATTAGATATTAGGTTTTAAACCTTGGCATGATAATTTTAGGATAGAACTCCTCTTTCAAACTCGACTTTTAATTCAGCACTTGTACATAACAAACAACTGGGTTTCTAGTCTCCCTCTTAACCCTTTCCTTTTGTAATTGAAACTTAACATTCACAAATTGAAAATCCAAAAACACTCTTTTAATCATTACTTGAATTTATTCTAAAAATTCGCAAAACACTCAACCAATAAAAACTCCCCCAAAAGGGCATGTTATCTCCATTCTACCGCGATACCGGTCGTGCCTATTGCTAGAATGCGTGCGTTAACGTCTCCCACTAAAAAACACAAACAAACCAACCATTTTCTAGAGGAACTACGGTGTTATGATTCCTTCATTAGATACGTAGGCAAAGGGTCGCGAAACCCTCACGAACGCAATAATCAAAAACCATCCATTTCCCTTTAGCAAGCATAGTTGTAGATAAACACACCCCTTAAGACAAACGAACAAAATGGATCTCGTTGAGTACAACGGATGTGAGGGGTGCTAATACCTTCCCCTCGCATAACCTACTCCCTTACCCTTTATCTTGGTCGCAAGATCATCTTATCCATTCCCTTGTGGTTTTATCGATATTTCCCCTTCCTTCGGGATAAATAAAGTTCGGTGGCAGCTCTGTGTTTTCTGCCGGTAGCTTCAGCTGGCGACTCTACTGGGGAGTTTTTGTGAGTCTCTCCTAGTTTTGTTTATTTGTCTTTTTGGGTGTTTATTTATTTGCTTTATTTTGCTTTACTGTTTTATTATTGCTTTATTCGTTTGTATATATTACATATATTGTTGCTACTCACATATTCTGGATACATTGTGATGTTGGGTTTGGTGACTACTTTTGATAAGTCCTCTACCTGGACTTGGGTTACACATAGGATTAGGACGGGAGATATAGTCATGTTAACTTTGAGGGAGTAATCCCGAAGAAGGAGGCATGAGAATCCCCCACTCAGTGGAGGTCCCCTTGAAAGTAATGATGTTTACCGAGTAATCGGGAAGACGTCGTTGCTTTCGACCTGGGAGCTCGAGAAGCTGAGGGCCGTAGAACCATTAACCCACGTTGGCCTTTTAGGTGCAATGCGGAGACTGTAACGGAGTAATCCGGAAGTAGTTGTCACGCGATATTACGCTCGGACGAGTTTTTCTTGCGAATATTACTGATTACCAAGTAATTAGGACGTCGGTAATATCCAAAGGAAGAGCGTAGACTTCGAGAACTCTTTAGAACCTTGTTCGGCAGGTGATAAACCCCTAGTACATACCTCGTGGGTGGTTACTCTGTCTCCATGCTTATGTCGTCGAACTTTTGAACCTGTTACTTTCATCCTGTGCAACGAACTACGCAATGGTTATCCAGAATATATGGAGCGGAGACTTCATGCCATAGCATACCATAACATCACATCATCATGTATATATATATCTCATATCTAGAGAAATCCAAAGACAAGTCTTGTTGATATAACTTTTCAAAAGGGAAATTTTAAAAAGATAGACGAGTCTTTGGGTCTCATTAGAAATGAAGATAAAGCATTCATCCATTTTACCATGCATTCATTTTTTCACAACAAAAACTCATTGGGGTCCCCTTTCTCAGAATCCAGTAAACAGCAAAGACGACTCATCAACATCTGTACACACAGAGACAAATGTATGTTCAACGAGCACGATTTGGGTCTTTTCAGCCGAGTCATCAACCCCAGGGGCAACAAGGACGAAAGAGGAAGAAAGTTATTAAAAGGAGGGTGGATCCCATTCCCATGTCTTATGCTCAACTTTTCCCTCAGTTGTTTGCTAATCAGTTGGTTCAACTGCATGAACTTGGTCCTACACCAAATCCTCTCCCACGAGGGTATGATGTCAGTGCTCGTTACGAATTCCATTCAGGGGCTCCAGGCCACACAATTGAGAATTGTAGGGCATCGAAAAACAACGTTCAAGACCTCCTTGATGCCAAAGTTATCACGTTCACTCCAAAGGGTCTGGTAATGGATTGAATCCCCTTGCTGAGATAGGTGTCAATACTACAAGAGCGCCTACTCAATTGAGCCAAGGCTGAAGAAGTCTCCTGAGCATGGAAATTTCTAATTTCATTTGCATTATCATTTGTAACCTTTCTTGTTTTGTTCAGTACCCATTGTATGCAAAATTGTTTGTCTTTTTATATTGAATCACCATGCATTGACTGTGTTTGTCTTGAACTAATCCATTCGTATTCACTCATTTACGTTTTGTTATTGTACTTACTTTTGATGCTTAACTCTTTTTAATTTAATTTAAAGAAAGAAAGAAAAAAAAACTCTTGAGGGAGGATGATGAAGATCTGATACTTAGATTCTCAAACGGTATACTTTTGAATAAAACCTTGCTGACGATGTACATGCATTGTTTCAAATCCCCAAACACCTGAGTTATAAGGAAGATAGACCCTCGTCAACCCTTTTCGAGCTTTGGAGTAGGAGTTTCTTTTACACAAAAAAACCCTCATTTTTAACCCCAGAGCAGGTAGATTTCAGTTAATCCGATCGAGCATCCAAAACTCGTCAAGAGGGAGTTCCTAGCGATACAATAATTGTTATCCATCAAAGGGCTAGGAGAAGTCAACACCACAATGATAAACCGTCACCTACCAGCAACATGCATCGAAGAGAATGATATCCCGATGGGTATCTCTTGCACAATTAGGAGGTCAGCAGATGACAATACCACAACAGTTATTCTTCATCTATCCAGGACTCAGACAACCACAACCATTTCCAACAAATCAAAGATGGCACGAAGATCAATAACTTGTTCAAAAAGAAAGAGACAAAAAGCCCTGTTAAGTCATAACTTAAAAAACAAGAGACTTAGGCAAAAGTCAGGGCATCCCGCTGGACTGCAACTTCAAAATCAAGAAATTATCCAGGAAAAAATTAGGGAAAGCGAAATAAAAAACAATAATAATCCTCAGCAAAGAACAAGATCAAGTGATCAGACGCCAAGAAGCTAGTGATTGTCGGGTCTTAGAAACCCTTGTGGTTCCTCAATCATCACAAAATCTCTTCTCAGGAGATGAGTGCTCGTATCGTGTTAAATGAACATAGGAATGGAGAACATCATGGAGAATGGGTGGGCACCAAATAATTTTGAGCCTTAAATCTTTTTTTCTAAAACCGTGAACCAGGCCACGTTACAACCCTTAAAAGTCCTAACTGAAGCATGGGTTAATTCGAAAGCAATACTGTAGCGAGAGTACGGTAACCTGACTCCTCGGAGATGTACTAAAATTTGATTTGGTAACACGTCACCTATTCTTAAAAACAAAAAAACTGATGCTTCTACATCATTTCAATAAAAGTTTTTGAACTTCAAGACAAGCATATAATTTGCATTACAATCATCATTCTTAGACAAACATTCGTTGCATATAAATAGGTTTTTGAACATCAAGTAAGCTTGCGTGATGAGCATCAATTGAAAACACGGTCATCTCGAAAGGATGAATTGCTGCAGAACTTGTCTTATTCTGGGGCATTCCCTCAAGATGCCAATCAGAGGCTATCACGTCGATGAATCTCTTCCATATTTTTCCAGTCAATCAGAAGCAACCATGTCGATAAATCTCTTTAAACTTCAAACTGGGGGAATCAGGCTCAGTAACCTATTCAAAATTTGTGCAACCTGGGGCAGTTACGTCGATATTCGACAAATCTCTACAAGAATCCATGATCAGAGGCAGATTTTGGGGCATGCCACTTCGTGCCGTATTATGACACGAATCTTCTAGCATTCCACTCGAAGAGATCCTTGCAGACAAGGGCATTCCTCCTCCCTTCTTACGGAGCTACTCGAGGAAATTCATGTCATCCGTACAAATTCAATCAAGCTAATAGAGTCATGACGTTCACTTTGGTTCAGTTAACGTCCTCGGAATCATCATCATTCCCTACAGATATTTAAACATGCAACTCCCCAGTAATGAAGTGAACTCGGGGCATCTGAAGACACTAATGTCCATTTCCTAATCCCCAAGTGGGTCGTGAAGTAAGGAAAGTCAGACGGGGCCCTTTCCTCCCTGCCAATAGAGAAAACTCAGGGCATTGGATGATATCCATGTCTCTATTCAGTCATTCACAAGCAGTCCAGCAGGTGAAGAAAGTCAGATCAAGCTACTCCTCCTCAACAAGATTTAATCCCCAGTTAACTCGGAAGGGCTAACTCTTTTCTCTCAAATTTTAAGCACCAGTCCATTGGTACCTCAAGATGACGAGCAATTGATCCCAATGAGTTTTGGCACTTTACATATAATAATCATCACGACATACTGCACTGCATCCTCAAACACATAGCATGTCCATGAATCATCATGTCACATTTCAAATGCATATGAAGCATGAGCCAGATCAATCCCAAATCAACAACACATCCTCACAAATTTTTTTCATCCTCATAATTCCCAATTAACATCTTTTATTACATTACCAACTAAAATAAACCATGGTGCCAGTACGTCGTACTTCTCCCTAACTCTCAATGTTCACGTTATCTTTCATAGGGTCGTAGGTCGCTCGTAGGTCTTACCCTCACGTTATCTTTGCTAGGGTCGTAGGTCGCTCGTAGGTCTTACCTTCACGTTATCTTTCATAGGGTCGTAGGTCGCTCGTAGGTCTTACCCTCACGTTATCTTTTCTAGGTTCGTAGGTCACTCGTAGGTCTTACCCTCATGTTATCTTTCATAGGGTCGTGGGTCGCTCGTATGTCTTACCCTCACGTTATCTTTCATAGGGTCGTAGGTCGCTCGTAGGTCTTAACCTCACTTTATCTTTCATAGGGTCGTAGGTCACTCGTAGGTCTTACCCTCACGTTATTTTTCATACGGTCGTAGGTCGCTCGTAGGTCTTACCCCCACGTTATCTTTCATAGGGTCGTAGGTCCCTCGTAGGTCTTACCCTCACGTTATCTTTCATAGGGTCGTAGTTCACTCGTAGGTCTTACCCTCACGTTATCTTTCATAGGGTCATAGGTCGCTCATAGGTCTAACCCCCACGTTATCTTTCATAGGGTCGTAGGTCACTCGTAGGTCTTACCCTCACGTTATCTTTCATAGGGTCGTAGGTCGCTCGTAGGTCTTACCCTCACGTTATCTTTACTAGGTTCGTAGGTCGCTCGTAGGTCTTACCCTCACATTATCTCATAGGGTCGTAGGTCGCTCTTAGGTCTTACCCTTATGTTATCCTTGCTAGGGTCGCAGGTCGCTCGTAGGTCTTACCCTCATGTTATCTTTGCTAGGGTCGTTGGTCGCTCGTAGGTCTTACCCTTACGTTATATTTCATAGGGTCGTAGGTCGCTCGTAGGTCTTACCCTCACGTTATCTTTTCTAAGGTCGTAGGTCACTCATAGGTCTTACCCTCACGTTATCTTTCATAGGGTCGTAGGTCGCTCGTAGGTCTTACCCTCATGTTATCTTTCATAAGGTCGTAGGTCGCTCGTAGGTCTTACCCTCACTTTATCTTTTATAGGGTCGTAGGTCGCTCGTAGGTCTTACCCTCATGTTATCTTTCATAGGGTCGCAGGTCGCTCGTAGGTCTTACCCCCACATTATCTTTCATAGGGTCGTAGGTCCCTCGTAGGTCTTACCCTCACGTTATCTTTCATAGGGTCGTAGGTCACTTGTAGGTCTTACCCTCATGTTATCTTTCATAGGGTCATAGGTCGCTCGTAGGTCTAACCCCCACGTTATCTTTCATAGAGTCGTAGGTCGCTCGTAGGTCTTACCCTCACGTTATCTTTCATAGGGTCGTAGGTCGCTCGTAGGTCTTACCCTCACGTTATCTCTACTAGGGTCATAGGTCGCTCGTAGGTCTTATCCTCACATTATCTCATAGGGTCGTAGGTCGCTCGTAGGTCTTACCCTCATGTTATCCTTTCTATGGTCATAGACCGCTCGTAGGTCTTACCCTCATGTTATCTTTGCTAGGGTCATAGGTCACTCGTAGTTCTTACCCTCACGTTATCTTTGCTAGGGTCATAGGTCGCTCATAGGTCTTACCCACACATTATCTTTCATAGGGTCGTAGGTCGCTCGTAGGCCTTACCCTCACGTTGTCTTTGCTAGGGTCGTAGGTCGCTCATAGTTCTTACCCTCACATTATCTTTCATAGGGTCTTAGGTCGCTCGTAGGTCTTACCCTCACGTTATCTTTCATAGGGTCGTAGGTCGCTCGTAGGTCTTACCCTCATGTTATCTTTGCTAGGGTTATAGGTAGCTCATAGGTCTTACCCTCATGTTATCTTTCATAGGATCGTAGGTCGCTCGTAGGTCTTACCCTCACGTTATCTTTGCTAGGGTCATAGGTCGCTCATAGGTGTTACCCTCACGTTATTTTTCATAGGGTCGTAGGTCGCTCATAGGTCTTACCCTCACGTTATCTTTCATAGGGTCGTAGGTCGCTCGTAGGTCTTACCCTCACGTTATCTTTCATAGGGTCGTAGGTCGCTCATAGGTCTTACCCTCACGTTATCTAATATAGGGTCGTAAGTCGCTCGTAGGTCTTAGCCTCACTTTACCTTTCTCTTGGGTCATAGATCATACGTCTATCTTTACCCGTTGTCTTTAATTTTCTCTTAGGTCATAGATTATACGCTGATCTTTATCCAGTATCTTTACCTTTCTTTTTGGATCGTGAAATACCGCTTGATAGATTCTCTGTCGTCATCAAATTCTACTCATTGTATTTAAGTTATCATTTTGTCAAGTAATTCTACTTTCAATCATCACGACATCGTCAACCATATCCTTTCAGTCACTTTACCGCCTACTCCCTCAAGAATCTTGTATTGGGACCATTACCCCAGTATGAGCTACCCTCTTTCAACCATGTTTTATCCATCATGACCAGTCCACCAGAAAACCAGTTTGTCTTTCTCCAGCAGACATCCACACCAGTGAATAACACTTACACCATCTCTCCAGGGAAAATTTCAGGTCCTGGTATTTAATCATCTTCCACCTTGAACTCTCGAAAGGCTGACGCCAATCTCGCCTTCAGGTTTAAGACGATTAAATAGGGGCAGCTGTCGTACCCCAAATTTTCCCTATCTCTTTTATTCTTGTCTGGCTTCAAACTTTGCATTCCATTTGCATCATTTTATCATTCAGTCATTTGCATATCCCGCATCTCAGGGAATCAGGCGCTTTGGTTTGAAGTATTAGGGCTACACCCTCTTTTTGTCTAATCTTGTTTTGAGGTTTTCTTATAAGGTAAAAAGGAAGCGCATCTGGTTCTCGATTAGTGGATCGTGGAAGGAATTTTGTCATCATGTTACAAGGTTGGTTCTCGCTCAATTTGTCAGAGCCTGGATTAGGGTTTATTTCCCTATGTGTGCTGGTCAAGATGCTAGGGTTTCGAGTTTTTGGTTTCTGTGAAGATTTTTCTGTCGCCTGCCTCGAGGGTGGCTCAAAGCTTAGTGTATTATGCCTTTCTCACAAGGATTCTCAGGGTTTAAGTTTTCCCAAGTGCATTGGGATCTTCCAGTACCAAAATTAAAAGGAAACTGTCAAAAAGAGAGAAAATAAATAAAAATATTATTTTGACAAATTTGGAGGAAAGCAGGTCTCCTTCGATTCAGCACCCTTAGATTGACTTTTATCCTCCTTCGAATGCAACTTGGGCATGTCCTTCATTTTTAACTTAAAGCCTCCTTCGAATGCAAGTTTAGGTACATCCTTCGTTTGGATTTGAAACCTCCTTCGATTCAGCCTTTCGATTGGACAAGTGTGATGCCTACATGCTTGCAATCACAGGCCATGACATGTTGGCCACGCATGCCATCTGCAAGGAAACCTTTTCGATCCACCAAGCGTGCTGCCTGCAAGCCTACTTCGACTGGACAAGTTTACTGCCTACAAGCCTGCTTCGACTGGACAAGTTTGCTGCCTGCATGCTTTCTTCATTTGGACAAGTTTCGATGGGACAAAGTAACCATCTCTATGAATCATTCGAATCCACTTGCACCAAGGGCCTCTTGCATACTTTGCTTCATACAAGTTTCGTTTGAGCCAAGAGGTATCTTCATACAAGATTTGACTAAGTTCTTGCTTCCCTTGAAAAAGCTCCCTTCAATTTAGAAGCTAGGAACTTCCCTCATGCTAAAAATACACAAGACAATGACTCCCTTTATGTTTGTTTCGATCCACATGCTTCGATTGGGCAATATGCTTCCTTCGAGCATGAGCTTTCGATTTGGCAGTATGTTTTCTTCGATACAAGCTTCGATTGGGCATTAGCTTGTTTCGAACACAAGCTTCGACTGAGGGAAAGGCTTCCTTCGAACAAGTGTGTTTCAATCCCATTCTTGCATTCATCTCAAGACCAAATCTCATTTTCAATGCTAGGCTGCTTCCAAATCTTTACATAATCAAAGGCTTACACAAGTTTGTGATACATTTCCTAAGGGTTCGAAGGTTTATTCATGGGATAATACCATTCTTGGATAAATTGGCAAAAAACTATGTACCCTTTTTTTTCCTCAATAAAAGGTACTTTAGTCCAAAATAGCCAAATACAACACTCCAAAAATCTGTTGTTGCTGCTCCAATGCCTGCTGTAAGATGCCAAAACAACACAAAAACCTGCTACAAAAATGTCCAAAACCAGTCCAAGAAACCTGCTATGCAAACCCAGACCTGATGTCTATAACTTGTATAAAAATGGAAAAATACAAAAATGACATTAGAAAGGATCAAAATAGAATTTCCAACATTGTTCAAATCTCACCAATTCCCCCCCAAAATCACACCACTGTTTCATTAAGGATGGGAACACATGGCTTAAAAATTCAAAAAACAACTACAAACCATGAACCAAAACCTAAAAAAAAAAACCCATACACTGTCCACCCAAAAGAACCAGTAAAAAACCAAAATCGCAAAAACTGCACCAGCCAAACTCATCTATAAATAATAGCTTTCATCACACATCTTAGGGGCCTGGGTAGTTGAAAAAAACTCTTGTTGTGAGAAAATTATCAATTTCTCAAAACTCTCAAACACTATCAAATGTTCTCAAACATTCCCAAACACTCCAAATCTAAAAAACTCAGATCCCTTCATACATTAGTGAACCCTTCGATTCACTCCTCAACTTCCAGATAACTAAACTTCGACTCATTCCCAACCTACAACATAATAGTATTTTGATCCACTCCCTGAACGGTTATATAATAACCTTCGATTAACTCACCACTATCACATACCCTCCTTCGATTTAGTGACTGCCCAAACAAAGCAGCAACTGAACTAGCTTCAGGAAGATTCCAGCGAAGCTCCATCCACCACCAAGGAAGACACCTGCAGCTCCTTCTATTAGTGCTTCAAGAGGTAAGTTTCCTCTAAACTTGGAACTTTTTTCATATAAATGTCATTTATACATATAAATAAAAGGAAAATATAGATATCCCATCTAGCAAGTTGACCATGCCCTGAATGTCGAAACCCCTTCGAACCTAACTGACTGTCGAAACCCCTTAGAACCTGCAAACCGACTGTCGAAACACCTTAGAACCTGCAAATTGCCTGTCAAAACTCCTTTCAAACCTAACTGACTGTCGAAACCCCTTAGAACCTGCAAACTTGAAACCTGTCGAAGCCCCTTAACCTGTACAAAACTTGAAACCTGTCGAAACCCCTTAGAACCTGCAAACTTGAAACCTGTCGAAGCCCCTTAACCTGTACAAAACTTGAAACATGTTGAAACCCCTTGACCTGTACAAAACTTGAAACCTGTCGAAACCCCTTAACATGTACAAAACTTGAAACCTGTCAAAATCCCTTTTTTGAATTGTTAGAATTTTAATATTACAGTTTCCCTACTTGGTAGCCATAGATAGTTTTAGAGTTCGGGTTTTAATTTCCTTTGATCTTATTATTTCTTATACTTGTAAAACCCCAAAAATATTATAATTGTATTTTCTTTTATCTTAGGTTGATTGATTCTTGATAACACGTCTCTTAAGAATTCTATCATACGATTAAACTTTGTTTGGATCATTTTAATATTGAATTAGATATTAGGTTTTAAACCTTGGCATGATAATTTTAGGATAGAACTCCTCTTTCAAACTCGACTTTTAATTCAGCACTTGTACATAACAAACAACTGGGTTTCTAGTCTCCCTCTTAACCCTTTCCTTTTGTAATTGAAACTTAACATTCACAAATCGAAAATCCAAAAACACTCTTTTAATCATTACTTGAATTTATTCTAAAAATTCACAAAACACTCAACCAATCAAAACTCCCCCAAAAGGTCATGTTATCTCCATTCTACCGCGATACCGGTCGTGCCTATTGCTAGAATGCGTGCGTTAACGTCGCCCACTAAAAAACACAAACAAACCAACAATTTTCTAGAGGAACTAAGGTGTTCTGATTCCTTCATTGGATACGTAGGCAAAGGGTCACGAAACCCTCACGAACGCAATAATCAAAAACCATCCATTTCCCTTTAGCAAGCATAATTGTAGATAAACACACCCTTTAAGACAAACGAACAAAATGGATCCCGTTGAGTACAATGGATGCGAGGGGTGCTAATACCTTCCCCTCGCATAACCGACTCCCTTACCCTTTCTCTTGGTCGCAAGATCATCTTATCCATTCCCTTGTGGTTTTATCGATATTTCCCCTTCCTTCGGGATAAATAAAGTTCGGTGGCGGCTCTGTGTTTTCTGCCGGTAGCTTCAACATCCAGTACATGACCCAAAAGGCAATTAAGGGAAGTGTGTTGGCAGACCATTTGGCACATCAAGCGGTGGATGATTACCTGTCTATAAACTTTGAATTTCTGAATGAGAATATCAAGTTGGTAACTGATTGTGAGACACCTGGACCGGATGAAGGACCTGAGGAAGGATCCCGATGGTCTATGTACTTTGATGGAGCTTCGAACGCTTTGGGCAATGGCATTAGCGCCATGATCATATCTCCTAAAGGCTCTCATACTCCGTTCACCGCCCGACTATGTTTCAACTGCACCAACAACATGGCGGAGTATGAAGCGTGCATTATGGGTCTTCAAGCAGCTATTGACCTAAGGATTAAGTTCTTGAGGGTCTTCGGAGATTTCGCTCTCGTGATCAGTCAGATCAAAGGCGAGTGGGATACGAAACACCCAAATCTGATTCCTTACAAGGAGTATGTATTGACGTTGCTTCCCCATTTTGAGGAGATAACCTTTGAACACTTCCCTAGAGAGGAGAATCAGTTGGCAGACGCACTGGCTACGATGTCCTCTATGTTCAAAGTCAATTGGGACAACGAAGCTCCCCGGATTATCATTGAAAGATTGGACGAACTTGCACATTGTTGTGACATTGAGATTGAAGAGGTAGATGATAAACCCTGGTTTCATGAAGTAAAGAGGTACCTTGAGGCTCAGGAATACCCCGAGGGTGCATCTGTTAATGACAAGAAGTTTCTGAGGAGGTTCGCAGCAAAGTTCTTCATCAGTAATGGCATCCTTTACAAGCGTAACCATGATTCAACCTTACTGCGATGTGTGGATAAGAATGAAGCAGAAAAGATCATGGAAGAGTTACATGAAGGTACTTTTGGAACTCATTCGAGTGGGCACACCATGGCAAAGAAAATCCTTCGGGCAGGATATTTCTGGTCCACAATGGAAGCCGACTGTTATCAGCATTCTCGGACATGTCACAAGTGCCAAGTCTATGCTGATAAGGTGCATATACCTCCGGTTCCTCTGAACGTCTTGACGGCACCTTGGCCTTTTGCAATGTGGGGCATTGATATGATCGGCAAGATCAGACCTATGGCATCCAATGGGAACCATTTCATCTCGATAGCAATTGATTACTTTACGAAGTGGGTTGAAGCAGCTTCCTTTGCTACCGTAACCAAGAACGTCGTGGAACGGTTTATTCGGCACAATTTGATCTGTCAATACGGTGTACCAGAGAGGATCATAACGGATAATGGTACCAACCTCAATAACAAGATGATCACCGAGCTCTACAAGCAGTTCAAGATACACCATAACAACTCTTCTCCCTACCGGCCGAAGATGAATGGGGCTGTCGAAGTGGCTAATAAGAACATTAAGAAGATTATGCAGAAGATGATGGTGACATATAAAGACTGGCACGAGATGTTACCATTTGCTCTTCATGGGTACCGTACCTCAGCACGGACGTCAACAGGGGCAACACCCTATTCCTTGGTATATGGCATGGAGGCTGTCTTGCCCATTGAAGTTCAGATACCCTTTCTCCGAATTATGAAGGATGCAAGTTTGAGCGAAGATGACTGGATTCAGACCCTGCTTGATTAGCTGAACTTAATTGACGAAAAAAGACTTACTGCTATTTGTCATGGTCAGACGTACCAAAAACGGACGATCAAGGCATTTAACACGAAAGTTAGACGACAAGAGTATCAAGTTGGGGATCTGGTAATCAAGCGCATTATCCTACCTCAAGGTGATCCCAGGGGAAAATGGACCCCTACTTACGAAGGGCCATTTGTGGTTAAGAACATTTTCTCAAGAGGAGCTATGATTCTCACCACCATGGATGGTGACGACCTTCCTCACCCCGTCAATGCAGATATAGTGAAAAGATACTACGCATGATCAAAGACCCGCTAGGTTGACCGGCCTAGGCAAAAATAAGGGCTTCCCGACGAACCAAAAGGGTTCGCACAAAAATAAGGGATGAAAATGAAAAAATTTGTACACCCGACAAGTCGAAAACCTAAAAAGGCGGCTTTGGAAAAAAAGGGTATCCCGGTGGACTGAAAACCCGAAAGGGCGGTCCAGGCAAAAATTAGGGATCAAAGCGTAACACTATGTCTCATCGGATCACCGTGCATCTAGACTTCAATATCAACTATTAAGCTCAGACGACACTAATCAATCAGATTCATCTTCAACCAGTAGCAAAATGATGAGATGCTTGAGGACATAAGGGCAATAGCAGAGTTGGAACCCAGTGGGATTATTCACATAGCTATTTTGTTTAGTTTTTCACAATTTGTGTAAATTCTATCTGCTCAGCGGCATTCTCTTACTAGGACGTCAGCCTCTTTAACAAAAACGCCTATTTTACAGGCCAAACTTCAAAATCAATACAAATTCATTTTCAGACAAATTTCAAACTGTTTTTCCTTTATCCGTTTTGTTTTGCAAAGAACGTCCAATGTTCATTTTTGATATATGCATTTGACATTAATTGTTGCTCATAAATATTTACATGCGAAACAAAAGACGAATTACTGGTAATAGCAGAAACTGGGGCAATAAGAATTGTCTGAACTGTACAGTTGCTCTGTCCACCAGGTACAAGGTAAATTCAACTGAAGAATATGGCTCAGATACCTTCACTCCCTGCAGTGTAAGGCAGTAATGGTAGCTCCCCCAACTGAGACTTGCAACTATGAACGAATCAGCAATACTCTCCTTAAGCAGAGTTGATCTACCATCAGCACTAAAAAGGCTTGACATCCCCGGCAGTCTTAATATTCCCCGGCAGAATACAAGATACCCCCAGTGGAGTTAAAATTTCCCCAGTGCAGTCTGAAAAAGCTTCCCCAACAGAGTTGAAGCATCATCCCCAGTAGACTCTGGAAGTTTATCCCCAGCGGAGTACAAAATAAATCTCCCCAGCCGAGTTCAAACGACCATTCCCAGCAGAATTCAGAGGATTATCCCCACAAAAGTCTAACAAGTTTATCCCCAGCAAGTTGAAACTGAAAGATCATCCCCAGCGGAGTTCTTTCCTTTCACAAACAGGAATTCAATCCTCAACAGGATTCAATATCACCAGCAATGGTAATCCATCCCCAGCGGAGCTTATCAGTGGAATCCTCAGCAAAGCATCTCTTCCGCACAGAGTAATCTTCTCATCAGTTTATTCCCCAACGGAGTTATCTTATCCTACAGGTCTATTCTCACGATCACCTTTGTTCACCATCCCCAACGGAAACGAAAAATCCAGCTCTATTCTCTAGCAGCTGTCCAAGATTTATTTTCCCCAGCTAGAGCATTACATTTCCATACATCATGATACATGCATATACGCATCATACCACACAATCTCATTTATGTTGAGAACATCATTTCTTGATATATATCATGCATCACATACAACTGACCTTTACCTTTCAGGAAAGATACAATTAAAGTTCTCAGCTATGTCCAAGACCTTCTCTGGTTCAGTCAGATCGACCCTAAGATCTCCCTGATTCGTATTCCAGTTGAAGATATCCCAAGACCTTGTCTGGTCCAGGTAAATCGATCCTAAGATTTTTCGGATGCCGATCTAGTCAAAGTTAATCCAAGAGCTTCTACGGTTCAGTCAGATCGACCATAAGATCTCCCTGATTCGTATTCCAGTTGAAGATATTCCAAGACTTTTGTCTGGTCCAGTTAAATCGATCCTAAGATTTTTCTGATGCTGATCCAGTCAAAGTTAACCCAAGACCTTGTCTGGTCCAGTTAAATTGATCCTATGATTTTTTTGATGTCGATCCAGTCAAAGTGAGTCCAAGACCTTGTCTGGTCCAGTTAAATCGATCCTAAGATTTTTCTGATGCCGATCTAGTCAAAGTTAATCCAAGACCTTGTCTGGTCCAGTTAAATCGATCCTAAGATTTTTCTGATGCCGATCCAGTCAAAGTGAATCCAAGACCTTGTCTGGTCCAGTTAAATCGATCCTAAGATTTTTCTAATGCCGATCCAGTCAAAGTTAATCCAAGACCTTCTCTGGTTCAGTCAGATCGACCCTAAGATCTCCCTGATTCGTATCCCAGTTGAAGATATTCCAAGGCTTTTGTCTGGTCCAGTTAAATCGATCCTAAGATTTTTCTGATGCCGATCCAGTCAAAGTTAACCCAAGACCTTGTCTGGTCCAGTTAAATTGATCCTAAGATTTTTTTGATGCCGATCCAGTCAAAGTGAGTCCAAGACCTTGTCTGGTCTAGTTAAATCGATCCTAAGATTTTTCTGATGCCGATCTAGTCAAAGTTAATCCAAGACCTTGTCTGGTCCAGTTAAATCGATCCTAAGATTTTTCTGATGCCGATCCAGTCAAAGTGAATCCAAGACCTTGTCTGGTCCAGTTAAATCGATCCTAAGATTTTTCTAATGCCGATCCAGTCAAAGTTAATCCAAGACCTTCTCTGGTTCAGTCAGATCGACCCTAAGATCTCCCTGATTCGTATCCCAGTTGAAGATATTCCAAGGCTTTTGTCTGGTCCAGTTAAATCGATCCTAAGATTTTTCTGATACGAATCCAGTCAAAGTTAATCCAAGACCTTCTCTGGTTCAGTCAGATCGACCCTAAGATCTCCCTGATTCGTATTCCAGTTGAAGATATTCCAAGGCTTTTGTCTGCTCCAGTTAAATCGATCCTAAGATTTTTCTGATGTCGATCCAGTCAAAGTTAATCCAAGACCTCCTCTGGGTCAGTTTGATCGACGATAAGATCTCCCTGATTCCTATTCCAGTCGAAGTTCAGAGCACCTATCAGCAGTCTCTAAATGGAATCTGTAAGCCCATTCCCGACATCACCAGGCTGATACCACTTCATGCGAGTGCAAATTTTTGGGCACTCTAATGTTCAATCATCTTCCACCTTCGGATCACGAAAGGCCCGAAAGCCAATCTATATCCTCAGGTTTTAGAAGGTTGAACAGGGGCAGCTGTTGCAGCCCAAAATTTTCCCTCCCATATTTCTCAAAGCATTGCAAGAAATATCTCCAAGTGGCTCAAGATTGCTCAAAAGTTGGACAATCAAGCTATCTCCTAAGGCAGTCAACCTCAAATTAGGGTTTTCGTTGCATCAAGGTCCTTTCATCCAAATGACTTCAAGTTCTCGCCAATGTCCTAATATTTTCTCAAGTTCATCCATGTCAAATTTCAAGCCTTGCAGAGGAAGTATGCTCAGTCAATTGCTCAAAGGGTCCCAAAATCGACTGTGCTAGGGCAAAAGTCAACTGTGACCCAAATACAGTCAAACTTCAAGTTTTTTTGTCACCACTCTCATTTTGAATGATATTTTATCTTTTTATCAAGGGTTGATCATGATTCATTAAGGATTGCTCAAAATTCATCAAGACTCAAAAGTTGCTAAATTAGGGTTTTGTAGGAAAAGTCAACTCAAATTTGACCAAGCATAAATTTCTCATACTTTATGAGAAATGACCCATACAAATCTCATTTTGAAGAGGATGCAATTTCCTACAATCCATCTTCATACCCCAAGATCAAGAAATGCACTCACAAAAAGTTACAAATTTGGACATTATAGGTCATTTTTTAAAGTCAACAAAAACACCTTTTTTTAGAAAGCGTATAACTTGAGAATGAAATATCAAAATGCGATGAGACAAAAAGGGTTGGTTATAGGACATCTCAAGCTTTCTAAAAAGTCCAAGAACCCTTCCAAAAGTTCAAAATTGAAGAAGTTATGCATTATTGAAGTTGGGCATTTTTGCAAAATTGCCAAAAGTCAACCATCCCCAAAATATATAATTTTGTCAAATGGGCCCATTCTTTTCCACTTGATTTGATCTTGTCACACTCCACACGTGTCCTAGCTTCATCCTTGTGACCATTTATCAATTTTATTATTTAATTTGATTTTTTAATTAATTATTTCATTTTAAATCAATTTAAATCAAATAAAATCCAAACATTGATTATTTGATCTCTTTTTGGCTATTTCAGGACCTAATCATCATCATCAAGTGAATCAAATTCGTATCATACATTCCATGTGCAAAAAGATTGGATTTTGGACAAAATAAGCAAGTTTTCAATGGAGGATCAAATCAAATCTCCAAGCATTGATGTACAAGGATTCAACACACAAAAGTTAACCTAATACATTGCATTATACATATAAAAGGCAAAGGGCACGAATTAGAGACCGAGAGGCTGCAAGAACACCAAAAAGCAAAACTTGAAAATTGGCAAAAAAGTATGAAACTAAAATCGTGCATAGAGGCCAATTCAGAAGCAAATCTCAATGCTAATCAATTGCTGGGCAATCATTGAAGCAATCATTTGGGCGTTTCTTTTTCAGGAAAAATCAGCCCTATTGATGGACATGGATCTAACCAGGGGAGAGAGAAGAGTATGACCATGGTCTTGGAATCAATTTCCATGGCCTAGAATTGATTTTAAGTTGAACATGCGAATGCCGCGGATATAAGTCCGCAGGTAAATAACCAGGGATGAACGAAGAAGACGATGACGCGTCTCCCTCTGGTTGGATGGTTCAAATATGGCGCGCTTTATTTTTTTTCTGATCCATTAATTTGTTTTTGTTTTATTATTATTAGTTTCCAATACATTAACAACTAAAACACGCTGGTTGAGTGGTAGAGACGTTGGCCAATGATCAACAAGACCTGGGTTCGAATCCCAGGTCCCCCATGCATTTGTTAATATTTTTCTTCAGGTTATTCAGTGCAATTCCAAATACATGGTCCATCATACTCCCTCCCTCCATCACTTTCCGGATGGCCCCAGGCCAGATCTGGTGGTCCAGATGAGATGTCTGTCATACTCTCAAGTCAACGTGTCACATGGAATTCCAGAAGGTCAACACAGGCCAGGTCAATTGGGCCTTGGGAATTGCTAAACAAGCCTCCCTAATCAGGCCCAAACCCTAATTCTCTCTCTATTTTTATTATTTTCTTTTAATTAATTATTGTTATTATTTTATTATTTAATCACTAACCAATCAAAACTTTTTTCTTAATAAAATTTAAAACCAAAAATATTTTCTTATCTAAATTAAAATTCAAAATTTTATTATTTTTTGTTAATAAGTATTAATTTAATTGATTTAGTTTTAATTAGGAACAACTTTAATACTTTTGCAATAATTAAAATTAACTCAGACAATTAGGTTTTTTTTATTAACTTTGATTAATTTATTTTTATTTCTTTAAATATCAAAAATCCAAAAATATTATTTTCATTAATTAATTAATTTGTTTATTAATTTAATGCTTAACCTAATTTAATTCCTTTCTTAATTCAAAAAATAACCAAAAAATCTTTTCTTTAATTAAAGGGTCAAAACCCTAGAACTTGCCCGATTTAATTTCTCGCACGCGATCTATTTATCATATTATTGTATCTGTTTCCCGGAATATAATAGTTTAATAGGACTTTAATTATTTTACCGCTTTATTTATTTTCCGCATTTTACTTTCAAGGGTTGCTTTTGGCGATGTAAATACCCGACGCCTTGTAATTTAATTTCCGCAATTTAATTTCCGCAACTTATAAACTGTTAGATGTTTGATAATAGGGAATGCATGACAAGATTAATCGTTCTTAACCTAAAATCAACATAGATAACCATTGACATGTACAAAGATAAATTAACTGAAAACAACAAACTCGCACATGCGCACTCTTAGGGTACACCTCACTTGGTTGCCTTCGAACGCGGTCATTAAGTATAGGAAGTTTTAGAGGTCGCCCTCTTGTCAAAAGATCATAGTTGCCTCGAAACGGTTGCCTCGGAAAAATGATCTAAAACATTAGGGTTACCGCTAAGGCGTCCTAACATTGCTTTAGTGACCGCACGTCCCTTAATCGAATTAACCCATAAAACTCCAACGACAATGCTACCTACTCACTAATAGTGGAATAGCATTGTCTAAAGGACATTAGCATAGATTGATTTCTTTTTCGAGTAGGTAGATGGTTCTTAAGTACTTGCTCTTTCCAAAACGAAACAAATTTTCACACTTACACCTTTCAAACAAAAACTCTTCTCAAACCCACAAACACAAAGAAAAGAAAATTTTTGAAAACACATTGAGCAAGTACCTAAGAGCCCGTGGCTAACCACGGATAGAAAGGGTGTTAACACCTTCCCTTTCTATAATCTACCCCCCGGACCCGAGAAACATCTCGAAAAAGGAATTTTTCTGTGCTTTTTTCCTTTCCTTGTTGGATAAAATAAAAGACGGTGGCGACTCTTGCTTACCGCGACATTTTGCGAAAACAAACGCAAAACGCGAACCAGCATTACAAAAATAGTCAGTTCTTTCCCACTGTATCACAGGCACCCATTCTAGTGGACACACCATGGCTAAAAAGATTCTGAGGGCAGGATATTACTGGTCCACTATAGAAGCAGACTGTTATCAGCATTCTCGAACTTGTAACAAATGCTAGATCTATGCTGACAAAGTACATGTGCCCCCGGTTCCCTTGAATATCTTAACTGCTCCGTAGCCCTTTGCAATGTGGGGCATTGACATAATCGGAGAAATCATACCTACCGCTTCAAACGGGCATCGCTTCATCCTAGTCGCCATTAATTACTTCACGAAGTGGGTTAAGGTTGCCTCATTTGCTTCTGTTACCAAGAATGTTGTGGCGCGGTTCATCAAGCATAACCTTATCTGTCGGTGTGGTATCCCCAAAAGAATCATTAAAGATAACGGTACAAATCTCAACAACACTATGATCGTCGAGCTCTGTAAGAAATTCAAGATCCAACATCATAACTCTTCTCTTTACCGGTCGAAGATGAATGGCACTGTGGAGGCTGCTAATAAGAATATTAAGAAGATCATCCAGAAGATCGTGGTGACATATAAAGACTGGCATGAGATTTCACCATTTTCTCTTCATGGTTACCGCACCTCAGCACGTACGTCAACAGGAGCAACACCTTTCTCTATGGTATATGGTATGGAAGTTGTTCTACCTATTGAGTTCCAGCTCCCTTCTTTGAGAATCATGAAGGATGCAGGCTTGAACAAAGATAAATGGATCCAAACCCGACTTGACCAACTGAACCTGATTGATGAAAAAAGGCCCGCGGCTATTTGTCATGGTCAGATGTACCAAAAACGTATGATCAACGCTTTTAATAAGAAGGTCAGACATCAGGTATATCAAGTTGGTAATCTTGTAATCAAGCGCATCATTCTTCCACAAGGCGATACCAGGGGAAAATGGACTCCCACATACAAAGGGACATTTGTAATCAAGAACATATTTTCTAGTGGAGCCATGATCTTGACCACTATGGATGGCGACGACCTTCCTCACCCTGTGAATGCAAACATAGTTAAAAGATACTACACATGAATAAAGACCCGCTAGGTTGAATGGCCTAGGCAAAAATAAGGGCATCCTAGCGAACCAAAAGAGTTCAGGAAAAAATTAGGGATAAATGCAAAAGAATCTGTACACCCGGCAAGCTGAAAACCTGAAAAGGCGGCTTGGGTAAAAAACGGTATCCCGATGGAATGAAAACCCGAAAGGGCGGTGCAGGCAAAAGTTAGGGATTTAAAGCGTATAACTATGTCCTATTGGATCACCTTGACACCAGACTTTAGTATCAACTATCAAGGTCAAACAATACCAATCAATTCAGTCAACTTTGGACAAGTAGCAAAGTGATGAGATGCTCGAGGACATAAGGGCATTAGCAGAGTTGAAACTCAATTGGATTATTACACATATCTGTTTTCTCTTTGTATACTATTTTGTATAGTTTCCATCTTTCACGATGACATTCTCCTAATATAATGTCAGTCTCATTGTACAAAAAACGCCTATTATAGGCAAACTTCAAAATCAATACAAATCATTTCTTTGAAAGTATAAAACTTTTCGTTTTCATTTTTTCTGTTTTGTTTTGCAAAAAACGTCCAGTGATTATTTTTGACATATGCATTTGAATATGATTACTGTTTATAAATACTTCCATAAAAAACAGAAAGACAATTGCTAATGACTTTAAGAAATGGGACAAAGTCTAAAAAGCCATTTGTAGTCCTTGCAGTTATTTTCTCCAGCAGGTACAAAGGAAGAGACGTCCTACTGCAAAGTCACCGCTACATCCTTAGCATACGTCCTATTGATGTCTATGTCCCCGTATAGTGAAAACAACCAAAGTTTTGACCTCTTCTTCCCCAAGCAGGAATTACCTCCTCCAGCAAAGTTCCCTCAGAGAGCTGAAATCCATGTTCCCCAGCTAAGTTTTATAATCTCAAACAGTTTATAAAGCCTCATCCCCAGTGGAGTTTATTTCTCTAGCTGCGGAAGTTCATCCCCCAACAAAGTTTATTTCTCTACATTGGTAAAATATTGCAATGGAGCATCTTCTCCCCAGCGAAGCATTCTCAAGAAGAAGTCAAAGATCCCTGGCAAAGTACCCTCAAAAGGAAAGAGGAAATCCCCAACAAATCATCTTCATTCATCATCCCTAGTGGAAATTAAAGAATCACTTTCCTCATCTACCAAACAACAGTCAGGGATTTATTTTCCCAGACTAGGAAATGTCGCAATAACAATCCATGTTTATACATCATGGCATGCACATATATGTTGCATATAATACAATCTCATTTATTTTGAGAACATCATTACACGATGCATTTCATACATCATGACATTACATACGACTAACTCTTTATCTTTTAAGGTAAGATCAATCAACAAACACCATTAACTACTTATATGGCCTTCCAGTCTTCTCAAAGGCTACATCTTACGAAGGGCTATTTCAGCATTTTCCTCAGAAATATCATTCTCAAAAGACTTCTGCTGTTTCTGTTTAAATCGACCAATGATTTATTCTGATTCTTTTCCGATATATACTTTCTCTGGTTCATTCAAATCGACCCTAAGATTTTTCTGATTCTTATCCAGTTAAAGATAACTCAAAACCTCTGCTGGTTCAGTTTAAGTCAACTAATGATTTATTCTGATTTTTTTTCAGTAGATACTTTCTCTGGTCCAGTCAAATTGACCCTAAGATTTTACGGATTCTTATCAAGTTAAAGATAACTCAAGGCCTCTACTGGTTCTGTTTAAATCGACCAATGATTTATTCTGATTCATTTTCGGTGGATACTATTTATGGTTCAGTTAAATCGACACTAATATTTTCTGATTCTTATCCAGTTAAAGATACTGTAAATCGTGGAGTCTGACCAGATATCAGTTTATTAATTACTATAAAGCCTGGACCCGGCCAGATGAGAGTATAACCTATGAAACCGAAGCCTGGACCTGACCAGATAACGGTATACCTCAGATTCAAGTTAAAGCTTAGACTCGACCAGATAACAGCCTAATTTCTTCAAATCACTGAAGCCTGGTGTCGTACCCCAAATTTACCCTATCTCTTTTATTTTTGTCTGGTTTTTGAACTTTGCATTCTATTTGCATCATTTTATATTCAGTCATTTGGATATCCCGCATCTCAGGGAATCAAGCGCTTTGGTTTAAAGTTTTAGGGTTGCGCCCTCTTTATGTCTAATCTTGTTTTGAGGTTTTCTGATAAGGTAAAAAGGAAGCACATCCGGTTCTCGATTAGCAGATCGTGGAATGAATTGTGTCATCAGGTTACAAGGTTGGTTCTCGCTCAAATTTATCAGAGCCTGGATTAGGGTTTATTTCCCTATGAGTGCTGATCAAGATGCTAGGGTTTCGAGTTTTTTTGGTTTCTGGGAAGATGTCTCCTCGCCTGCCCCGAAGATGGCTCAAAGCTCAGTGCATTAGGTCAAGAATCTCACCACCTCGCATTTTAAGTTTCTTCTTAAAGTCTCTAAGCCGTTGAGTCGAGAGTTTGAAGTTTAAATTGGCAAATGTGGAGTTTAGGCTCAACGCCTGAAGTTCATTGCGAATGACCAAGTTGTCGTTGTTTGTGGGGAAGATGACATAGTGTTTAATAATCTGACTACCTACCGTTACATGGAAGTGGAAGTCGAGGTACAATAATTTCCCTTTCAAGCTTTGGATATTGTTACTGTTGACAAAGTCCTCGTTGTGGAATGTAAGAAGTCTGAGATACCCCTGGCCTCTTTGAAGGATGCCAAAGCCCTTATAGAAGCTATACCTCCCCATGACAATTGGGGAAAATTCATTGAAGTTCTAGAGAAGAAAGATCATTTTGGTCTTGGGTATCAGCCATTATCCTCCGTGCAAGCTGGTTGGGTTCCTCTCAAAGGACAGCAGGTTCCCCCAATTTCTGAAGTGTTCGTCAGTGCTGGTGTAAGCAAGGAAGGACAAGTACTCTCCACAGATGCTGAAGGTGACGATGAAGATATTTCAAGATTTATCTATAAAGTTGCACCGGACCAGGAGCTCAGCAATTGGACTACCATGGATATCCCTGAAGTTGTTTTCCTTGATGTGTAATTTTCTATTTCCATTTTAAGTCGTATGTCCTGCCCAAGGCATACTGACAGCTTGTAGAAGAGTCCCCTTATGTTTCAATCTTCATTTAACATTGAATGAAAAATCGCACTTTCGCATACAATTTTGTTCTCTGTCTTTTCTTTTACTTATATTTTTTGAAAATAAAAATGGCAATACTTTTCTTTTCTTATTCTAAATTTTCTTTTGCACTTTCTAAAAATAAAACATAAAATCATCGATCATGCAGATCCGTCTCGGACTCTGTTGGAAATGATAATGCTATGGCTCCTTATATCCTTGAGAATTCAGTTGATCATGCTAACGAAGATAGTGAGGAAGATTATGAAGTCCCTAAAGAACTAGCCAGGCTCTTGAGACAGGAAGAGAAGGTCATCCAGCCATATCAATAATAAACAAAAGTCGTCAATCTCGGTACCGAAGAAGTAAAGAGAGAAGTCAAGATAGGATCCGCCTTGCAAAGTGAAGAAAAGAAGGGGTTGATTGAATTGCTTCAAGAGTATGCTAATATCTTCGCTTGGTCGTATGAAGACATGCCCGGCTTAGACACTGATATAGTAATGCACATATTGCCACTCAAGCCAGAATGTCCTCCTGTAAAGCAAAAACCAAGAAGGACCAGACCCTACATGGCCTTGAAGATCAAAGAAGAGGTTCAGAAACAACTCGAAGCAGGTTTCCTATCTGTGATAAATTACCCGCCTTGGATTGCTAACATTGTGCCCATACCTAAGAAGGATGGTAAGGTACACATGTGTGTTGACTATCGAGACTTGAATAGAGCAAGTCCGAAGGATGATTTCCCGTTGCCTCATATTGATGTATTGGTTGATAACACTGCTCAGTTTCAGTGTTTTCCTTTATGGATGGGTTCTCTGGCTACAATCAGATAAATATGGCTCCGGAAGACATGGATAAAAGAGCTTTCATAACTCCTTGGGGTACCATTTGCTATAGAGTCATGCCTTTTGGTCTTAAAAACGCTGGTGCGACATATCAGCGAGCTATGGTGACTCTGTTTCACGACATGATCCATAAAGAAGTCGAGGTGTATGTGGACGACATGATTGTGAAGTCACAGACGAAGGAAGAACATTTGGTTCATTTGAAAAAGTTGTTTGATTGTTTGCGAAAGTTCAGGTTAAGGCTTAATCCTAACAACTGAACCTTTGGGGTTCGGTCGGGCAAGTTACTTGGTTTTATCGTGAGTCAACGAGGAATTGAAGTAGATCCAGACAAAGTAAAAGCAATACAAGATATGCCAGCGCCGAAAAATGAGAAGGAAGTATGAGTATTCCTTGGAAGGTTGAATTACATAGCCAGGTTCATTTCCCATCTTACTGCTACCTGTGAACCCATCTTTAAATTGTTACGCAAGAATCAGGATGTCTGTTGGGATGAGAGTTATCAAGAAGCTTTCGAGAAGATTAAGCAGTATCTTCAAGAACCACTAATACTCATACCACCAGTTCCCGGGAGACCTCTCATTATGTATTTGACTATGCTTGAAGGATCTATGGGTTGTGTGCTCGGACAACATGATGATACTGGACGAAAAGAACACGCCATTTACTATTTTAGCAAGAAGTTTACTGATTGTGAATCGAGGTATTCCTTACTTGAGAAGACTTGTTGTGCTCTTACATGGGCAGCCCGATGTTTGAGGCAGTATATGTTAACACATTCTACACTTCTGATATCTAAGATGGATCCGATAAAGTACATCTTTGAGAAACCAACACTTACAGGTAGAGTGGCTCGGTGGCAAATGCTTTTGTCTGAGTATGACATCCAGTACGTCACACAAAAGGCCATCAAAGGTAGCATTCTTGCTGATCATCTCGCTCACCAACCATTGGAAGAATATCAGCCCATGAAGTTCGACTTTCCAGACGAGGATATTATGAAACTTGATAACAATGAAGTACGTGAACCAGGGGAGCGATGGACTCTCACATTCGATGGTGCGTCAAATGCTATGAGTCACGATATTGGGGCAGTTCTGACCTCTCCATGCAACACTCACATACCTTTCACTGCCAGATTATGTTTTGATTGCATGAATAATGTCGCTGAATACGAAGCTTTTATGATGGGCCTTGAGGCAGCCATTGATTTGAAGATTAATATTCTTGAAGTTTATGGGGACTCTGCTTTAGTGATACATCAGGTAAAGGGTGATTGGGATACACGGCACCCTAATTTAGTTACATAGTTGAGTTGTTGCCTGCTTTCAATGAGGTTACCTTTGAGCATATTCTTAGAGAAGCGAATCAACTGGAAGACGCTCTGGCCACTTTAGCAGCGGTGTTCAAAGTCAATTACCCGAATCATGCACCCAGTATAAGGATATGTCGTTACAAGGAGCCAACATATATTTTCCCTGCTCATTGTCTCACCACTGAAGATGTATCAAACGAAAGGCCGTGGTATTTCGACATCAAAAGATATCTTGAGAAGCAAGAATACCCTGAAGGTGCTATGATTTGTGATAAGTGGACTCTCAGAAGGTTGGCGTCTAAGTTTTTATTGTCAGGAGATGTTTTGTACAAGAGAAACTATGATTTACTTCTGCTCAGACGCGTGGATAGACACGAGGCAGAATCCATCATACGAGAAATACATGAGGGCTCCTTTAGGACTCATGCCAGTGGGCATTCCATGGCCAAGAAAATCCTACGAGCTGGTTATTTCTAGATGACGATGGAAAGTGATTGTTGTGTATATGCCAAAATGTGCCATAAATGTCAGGTTTACGCAGACAAGATACATGTTCCTCCCACTCCTTTGAATGTGAGTACTTCACCATGGCCCTTTGTAATGTGGGGTATCGATATGATTAGATGCATCGAGCCGAGCGCTTCAAATGGACACAGGTTTATCCCCGTTGCTATTGACTACTTCACCAAGTGGGTGGAAGCGGCTTCGTACAAGAATGTGACCAAGTAAGTTGTCACTCGTTTCATCAAAAGAGAGATCATATGCCGGTATGGAACTCCTAACAAGATCATCACTGATAACGGGTCGAATCTCAATAACAATATGATGAAGGAAATGTGTGAAGAATTCAAGATCGAGCACCATAATTCATCACCCTATCGGCCAAAGATGAATGGGGCAATCGAAGCCGCTAACAAGAACATAAAGAAGATCGTCCAGAAAATGGTGATAACATACAAAGATTGGCATGCGATGTTGCCTTTTACCCTTCATGGCTATCGAACTTTGGTGCGTACTTCCAATGGGGCAACTCCGTTTTCACTAGTCTATGGTATGGATGTAGTACTCCCGATTGAAGTGGAGATTCCTTCGTTAAGGGTTCTGATGGATACTAAACTTAATGAAGTAGAATGGATTCAAACGAGACTCGACTAACTCAATCACATCGAAGAAAAGCGCCTGGCAGCCATTTACCACGGTCAGTTATACCAACAGCGTCTCAAGAGGGCATTTGACAAGAAGATTCGGCCTCGAGAGTTCCACTCAGGTGACCTGGTCTTAAGAAAGATTCTCCCAATCGACACTGATCCAAGAGGCAAGTGGACTCCCAACTATGAGGGACCGTACATCGTGAAGAATGCTTTCTCAGGAGGTGCTCTAATCTTGACAAACATGGATTGGGAAGACGTTCCGCTTCCAGTCAATTCAGACTCAGTCAAAAAATACTACGCATGAAAGGACCCGCTAAGTCGAAAATCCAAAAGGGAGGCTTAGGCAAAAGTTAGGGCTAAAAAAAAGAGAGAATAACCCGTTAAGTCGAAAACCCGAAGGGGCGACTTAGGCAAAAATGGGTGTCCCGGTGGATTGAAAACCCGAAAGGGCGATTCAGGAAAAATTAGGGATAAAAAAGCGAGAGACTGCAGTCTGAAGACTCTTCACGTACACCCTCGTAATGCGGGATGGATCAATCTAGCTATTATCCTTTGGAAGCACGGCACTAGGATGACATGGGATATGAGAACTATAGCAATATCAATTTTAATGGAAATTCGAGATTTTCTTATTGCCATTTTTACCCGTTGTATTTCTTTTCTTTTCTGCAACTTCCTCATTTAGGAGTTGTTTCTATGTATGAATGCCCATTTACGGGCCAAACTCATTATTAAAAATTTGCCCTTCCATTAAAAAATCTTTGTTATGTTCTTTTACTTTATTTTTCGTATGCGAATCGTGATTTAAATTCTTTGTTAAGCATTGCATTGGAAACAATAAGTCAATAATAATCACGAGCTAATATGTGAAACACTAAATTACATAGATATGAAGGCATCCCAAGGGAATATTTTGGCATTCAAGTGTTTGCTCTTCTGTGCAGGTAGCAAGTCATGACGATCACCTTGACCGAGATTTCATCCTCGTCTCCTCCTTACAATCGACCGAACGTCTGATCCTCCAACACGGAGAAACTTGGGGCATTGGTTGAGATCCATGTCTCTTTTCAGTCATTCACAAAAGTCCAACACGTGAAGGAAGTCAGATTAAGTCATTTCTCCTCAGCAAGATTTATTCCCCAGTGAACTCGACAAGGCTAATTCTTTCTTCTCAAATTTCAAGCACCATTCCATATTGGTACCTCTAGATGACGAGAAATAGATCCCAATGAGTTTTTGACATTTTGCACACAATAATCGTCATGACATATTGCATTGCATCCTCAAATGCATAGCATATCCATGGAACATAATGTCACACTTCAAATGCATATGAAGCATGAGCCAGATCAATCCCAAATCAACAAAACATCCTCACAAAAATTACATTCTCATAAGTCCCAGTTAACACCTGTTATCACATTACCAACTAAAATAAACCAGTGTTTTAGTGCGTCATGCTCCCCAACTCTCAATACCCACTTTATCTCTCTTAGGGTCGTAGGTCGTCCGTAGACTTTACCCTCTCTTCCTCGTATTATTAAGGTCATAGATTGTCCGTAGATCTTACCTTCACTTTATATCTCTTAGGGTCGTAGGTCATCCATAGACTTTACCCTCCCTTCCTCGTATTCTTAGGGTAATAGATCGTCCGTAGATCTTACCGTCGCTTTATCTTTCTAGGGTCGTAGGTCATCCGTAGACTTTACCTTCTCATCCTCTTAAGGTCGTAGATCATCCGCAGATCTTACTATCGCTTTATTTTTCTAGGGTCGTAGATCGTCTGTAGATCTTACCTTCATTTTATCTAGCTAGGGTCGTAGGTTGTCTGTAGACTTCACCCTCTCATCATCTTTTTAAAGGTCGTAGATCCTCTGTAGATCTTACCATAGTGGTGTCTTTTAGGGTCGTAGATCGTCCGTAGATCTTACCTTCGCATTTTAAGGTCGTAGATCGTCCGTAGATCTTATCGTCGCGTCATCCTTCTAAGGTCGTAGGTCGCCCATAGATCTTACCTTCACTTCATTACCTAAGGTCGTAGGTCGTCCGTAGACTTTACCTTCTCCTCTTTACCTCTTTTAAGGTCGTAGATCGTCCGTAGATCTTACCGTATCATCATCTTTTTTCTAAGGTTGTAGATCGTCCGTAGATCTTACCATCGCGTTATGTTTTTTAAGGTTGTAGGTCGTCCGTAAACTTTACCTTCTCCTCTTTACCTCTCTTAAGGTTGTAGATCGTCTATAGATCTTACCTTCGCGTCATATTTTTTAGGGTCGTAGATCGTCCGTAGATCTTACCATCGGGTTATGTTTTTTAAGGTCGTAGATCGTCCGTAGATCTTGCTGTTGCGCCATATTCTTAGGGTCTTAAGTCTTCCGCAGACTTTACCTTCGTGTTATCCTTAAGTTTCTTACCTCCAGTCACCGCGATATTGTCAACCATATCCTTTCAGTCACTCTACGACTCACTCCCTCGAGAACCTTGTATTGGTACCGTTACCCCAGTACAAGCTACCTTTTTTCAACCATGTTTTATCCATCATGGTCAGTCCACCAGAAGACCAGTTTGTATTTCCCCAAGAAGACATTCACACCAGTGAATAACACTCACACCATCTCTCCAGGGCAAATTTTGGGTCCTGGTATTTAATCATCTTCCACCTTGAACTCTCGAAAGGCTGACGCCAATCTCACCTTCAGGTTTAAGACGATTAAATAAAGGCAGCTGTCGTACCCCAAATTTGCCCTATATCTTTTATTTTTGTCTGGTTTTTGAACTTTGCATTCCATTTGCATCATTTTATTATTCAGTCATTTGCATATCCCGCATCTCAGGGAATCAAGCGCTTTGGTTTAAAGTTTTAGGGTTGCGCCCTCTTTATGTCTAATCTTGTTTTGAGGTTTTCTGATCAGGTAAAAAGGAAGCACATCTGGTTCTCGATTAGCGGATCATGGAATGAATTGTGTCGTCAGGTTACAAGGTTGGTTCTCGCTAAAATTTATCAGAGCCTGGATTAGGGTTTATTTCCCTATGAGTGCTGATCAAGATGCTAGGGTTTCGAGTTTTTTGGTTTCTGGGAAGATGTCTCTCTCGCCTGCCCCAAAGTTGGCTCAAAGCTCAGTGCATTAGGTCAAGAATCTCACCTCCTCGCATTTCAAGTTTCTTCTTAAAGCCTCTATGCTGTTAAGTCGAGAGTTTGAAGTTTAAATTGGAAAATGTGGAGTTTGGGCTTAAGAAATGAGGTTGAGGGTTCATGATGATCAATGCATTGTTCTTGTTGCTTAAGTTACAAGTTATTGTGGGCTAAATATCAAAAGTTGAAGTTCTGGTCAAGAAGTGCAAGTGTGGTTCAGGCATGATATGAAGATCAAGGTTCAAGCGACCGGTGTTTTGGGTTCAAATTAATCAGTGGAATTAAATTCTGAAGCATTTATTTTGTTTGAGATTTTGATTGGAGTTTGAAAGATAAGACGCGTGTTTTGTTTGGAATACAAGTTATAACCATTATTCATGATTTCTTAATATTTAAGTTACTAAGTTGAGATGTGCATTCGAATCATTCAAGAGAGAATTTTAGAATTTAAATAAGATCGAGATTTGTTTGATTTCAATACAAAATAATTCATTCAAAAAACGTATCATTCAAGCTTTCGTGTTCATTACATTTTTGGACTGATTATAGAGCGTATGAAAAAATAAATTACAATTATTGGAATACAAATTACATTTGTTTTGTTTACAAAGAAAAGAGAAAAATAATTTGTATTTCTTCAAGTCTTCATCTTCAAGTCTTCATCTTCACTCCTCACCATGGTATTTTCATCGTTTAATCTCGCTTTGGACCGTCCAATAATCGTGCTCATGAAACAAGGAAAAAGAGAAAAGTTAGCGATCAAGCATATAAAAAATTTCAAACAAGAATTAATTAATTTATATCTCATCATAAGGGTTTGTATTTGGAATCAGATTAAAAGGGAGTTTGTTTAATCATGGACTATTTTTTCCCTCTCCCAATTGCAAATCACAAAAAGCTTGTTCCTTTTGGTTTACAAAAAGAAAAAAAGAAAAGAATTTTGCAAATATTCTATTTTTTCTACTGCTGTAAAACAAACAGAACAAGCAACGCACAAGAAGCAAGGCAGCAAACAAAGCCAAGGCAGCATGGCAGCTAACAAGCCAAAACAACAAGCGTAGCACACAAGTCACAAGCAACTGCAACATAAATGGTACAGCAGGCCAAGCAAGCAGCAACGCAACATCAAAAGCAATAGCAGCAAATCGTATCAAACATACAAGCAACAAGTCAAAGACTAGTAATAGCCCAAATACCCTATGTCATCATGTTCCAATTGCACAAACCCTTTAGAATTAATTATGAGAAAAAGCACAAAAGCTTTACATCACAGAAAGATGAAAGAGGAAAGATATAACCTGCTGCAATTCAGCCCAAACCAGTCTAAAATTTCTGCTACAGCTATGCTGCAGAAACAAGCCAAACAGTCCAAGAAAACTGCACCCAAACACCAAAATAGATAAAAACAAAACCTGCATCCAAAAAGCACCAAGCCAGCATACCAACAATGTTCAAAATTTCTCCAATTTCCCTCCCAATTCCTACTGCTATTTCACTATAAGAAACACACCACTGTTTCATTGAGATCCTGGACACATAGCTTAAAAAACCAAAAAACCACAAACTGTAAGAGCTGCAAACCAAAAACCAAAACAAACCACAAACTGTAAGAGTTGCAAACCAAAAACCAAAACCAACCACAAACTGTAAGAAACCAAAAACATAAACCAACCACAAACTGTAAGAACTAAAAATGCAAAAAAACCAAACAGAAGCCAAAGCAAACGGTCCAGACAAAAACCATAACAAAAATTGTAAACACAAAAAACCAAACAAAAGCCAAAAAAAACTGCAAACCAGAAGAAACGACATCAACCAAAGCGACATCCACCAAAAAACCAGTAACCAAGAAGCAGACATAAATCCTCTGTTTCAAAACCTCTGCCAATACTCAAAACCATTTTAGCCAAATCCCACAAGCACAGCAAAATCAACACAGTAGACGCAGAGGGAGTCAGAAGAGGGCATCGAAATCTGTTCAATACACAAAGGAGACAACAAGGTTCAAAAATATTAAAACAAAAGCAGAATCACAAGATCTAAGAGAAGGGAAGAAAATGAATTTGTAACACACCTGGAATATTCTTGAGGTAAGCTTTATAACTCCCCCTTTTGCTTAAACGAGTATTGTACCCTTTAGCTTTACGATTAATGTTGTTGCTTCACGTTGAAAACAAGTGAAACGTTTGAAACCATTTATCTGTGATTGAAACACGAAGCAAAAAAAGAGATTATAGTCAGAGACATAAATACTAAAAAAAATCAGTGAACCAATTCCACGTTTCATTATCAGATTGCACAGAAAAACTTGCCTAAATCTCTCTCTTACTCTGCTTTCGGATTCCTCTTCATCGTCATCTTTGCCATCTCTTCATCATAATCCTATAGTAACAAAGTTTCACCCTGCCCAACACCACAAACGAACGCATCAAATCTTTGAAAAAACAGCTACATTTACAAACTCAGAAAACGCATAATTAGAGACGAGAATTTGCATACCTTGGTAATAGATCGGACTTCTGAGGCGAGCGGAGTTAATTCCAAAAGCTAAATCGTAAGGGAGATGAGCTGAAGCAATAAAGAGCTGCATGTCGTCGAAGTTGAGCGATGAATCTGTTATGATGATAGAGAGTCGAGCGCCGACCGAGTGAGAGGGTTCGATCATCTTGATGAGAGTAAGGAAAATCTATTTGGAGAGGGTTGGCAATTTTGTTGCTATTCTCAGAAAACATGCAGATCGAGAATGAGAGAGAAGTTGGTGGTGCATTTGTGACGATGATGTTGATACGGATGGGAGAGGGAAAAGGTTTAAATGAAGACGTGATTGAGACAGTAATCAGAGGGAGCTTTCTGCGTGAGAGAGGAAGAGAAGAGATTTTGTTGGGAGATAAGAAGAGAGAAGCAGTATCACGTGAAAGGATAGTTTGTTTCATTTTGTTTTAATTAAGCCAATTGGAAAATGATCAGAATTAAAGACAATTAAATTTTTGACCCTTCCCGAAGGCCAAGAGCGGCGCCCCTTTACTGCATTAGGGTTCTCAAACTTTTCCTTTCCCTTATCCAAATCGGGTCACCCCATTGGGCTGCTAGGCCCAATCCAATCACCGTTTCCCCTTTTGTTTTAATTAAATCATTGTTATAATGAATAAACAACATAGTTCAACTGGCAAAGCATCTAGCAATAAACCTTGGGGACCCTGGTTCAACCCCTGCTGGGGGCATTTTCCATTTTCTTTAGTTTTTTTTAGGCTTTATCTTTATGTATTTTACCATATACTTCTTAAAAAATATATTTATTTAATTTCTTTTCTTTACATAGCTATTGCATGAGAAAAATACAAAAACATGTTTGTTTTAATTAATCTTTAATTTTGTTATTTACTTAATCTTTTGTTTAATTTTCTTTAATTCAATTTGTTTTATTTAACTTAATAATATACCCAAAATAAGTTAAAATTATGTTTTGATACTCATTTCGCAAGAAAGTTGTAAAAATATTATAGTACTTTTGTAAAACAATAAAAAATATTTAGAGTATTAGTTTCTTTATTTGTTCGTTCAAACCCCGATGCCATACTCCCTCAGTTAGCTCCGTGAGGCAATTAAAACCCGTTCGATCGCCTTATGTCGAAATAGACTTTTAGCTCATTTGCACATAACAAACAATTAGGCTTTTATAGGCTCCCTCTTTACCTTTTTCTTCTGTAATTAAAACTTAACCTTCACAAATCAAAAATCCAAAAACGCTCTTTTAATTATTACTCGAATTTATTTTAAAACTCGCAAAAACACTCAACCAATCACAACTCCCCCAAGAGCATGTTATCTCTGTTCTACCGCGATATCGGCCGTGCCTATCGCTAGAATGCGTGCGTTGATGTCGCCCACTAAAAAATGCCAAAAAACAAACCCATCATTTTTCTAGAGGAACTACGGTGTTCTGATTCCTTCATTGGATACGTAGGCAAAGGGTCGCGAATCCCTCACGAACGCAATAATCAAAAACTATCCATTTCCCTTTAAGCAAGCATAGTTGTAGATAAATACACCCTTTAAGACAAACAAACAAAATGGATCCCATTGGGTACAACGGATGTGAGGGGTGCTAACACCTTCCCCTCGCATAACCGACTCCCTTACCCTTTCTCCTGGTCGTAAGACCATCTTATCCATTCCCTTGTGGTTTTATCAATATTTCCCCTTCCTTCGGGATAAATAAAGGTCGGTGGTGGCTCTGTATTTTCTGCCGATGGCTTTACCTAGATACAACTAGATAACAGTTCAATTTCTATAATTACTACGAAGCCTGTAACCAACCAGATAGCGGTTAATTTCATATTCCCCAATAGGTCCCTGTGAAGCCTGGAATACGACAAGATAGCAGTCAGTCTTATTATCCTCAGCAAGTCCCTGTGAAGCACGGATCACGACCAGATAGAAGTTAACTTTCACCTCCCCAGTCAAGAGATAACTCCCCAGTAGAGTAATGGACAACTAAAGCTCCTAGACTCTATTTCCCAAGACAGAGACCAACATTCCTCAGCAGAATCCTCCTCAAACAACAGAAATGGGAATCCCCACAAAGGAATCTCTTAGGAAATTAATATCTACTCTAGATGGCATCTTTAAGCCCATCTCCGATGATCTATGTCACTTTCTCTGGATGACATCTTTAAGACCATCTCCAATAGTCTTTTGTCATCTTTTCCAAATGGCATATGTAAGCCCATTCCCAATATTATCCACCAACAATATCACTTCAGACGAGTGCAACTTTCGTGGCACTCTAATGTTCAATCATCTTCCACCTTTAGATCACGAAAGGCAAACAAGCCAATCTAAATCTTCAGGTTTAAGAAGATTGAACAGGGGAAGTTGTTGTACCCCAAAATTTTCCCTCCCTTTTTACTCAACACATGCCCATTGAGGTCCCTAACTTGCCCAAGGATGACCAAGAATTTACCAGACAAATTCTCCTCCTAAGGCAATAAACCTCTGACTAGGGTTTCAATTTTCATCAAGATATGTAAGCTCAAATGGTATAAAATGTTTTCCATGTTCCTAATATGTATTCAAGATTGTCCATGCCAAGATTCATGCCTTGCACAACAAGTTTACTCAGTCAACTGCTCAAATGCCTAAAAATCAACTATATTAGGTCAAAAGTCAATTGTGGCATATATACAGTCAAACTTCAAGATTTTTCGTCAACATCAATATTTTTAAGTGATATCCATAATTTGATCAAGGGTTGATCATGATTCCTCAAGAAATGCTCCTAATTCATCAAAAGTCAAAAAATTGCTAATTAGGGTTTCTATAGGAAAAGCCAACAAAAATTTGACCAAGCATAAGTTTCTCATACTTTATCAGAAAGTTTTCCAACAAGGCTCATTTTGAAGATAATCCAATTCCCTACAACTTCTCTTCTTCACTCAAGTTCAAGAAATGCATCAATTGAAAGATACACGCTCAGACATTATGGGTCCTTTCAAAAAGTCAACAAAAATACGTTTTGGGTCAAAGCTTGGTACATGAACTTGGAAGATTCAATTGAGATGAAACCAAAAGTATTGTTTAGATGACATACTAAGCTCTCTAAAAAGTCCAATAACACCCTCATAGGGTTAAAATTGAGAGAGATATGCATTGTCAAAGTTGACCAATTTTAGGAAAAGTGCATGAAGCAAATAATGACCAAACATGGATTTTTTTCCAAATGGGACTATCTTTTTATGTTTGAAACTTGTTTCTAACGTGGTCCATGACCTCTAAACCCATCCATGCCTTATTTGGTCATTTATTTTATTTATTGTGATTTTTAGACATTAAAAGGTCAATTTAAATTAAATAAATGATAAAAATATATGAAGATTGCATGAGCTTGATCTCCAAATCTCTTAAGGCCAAAAATAACTTAGGATAGGTTGGGAAAACGCATGGAGTTCATTTGTGCAAGATTTGACCAATTTTGGAAATATTTCATATTATTCCAAAACAAATATTATGTGATGAATGCATGAGATCCTTTCCACTTTGGTTGACCTAATGTTGTCTCATATATATGTACAACCATTCAGAAGTAAATACACACGCAGCCAGCCACAAGAAATCCCTAGCCAATAGTTCAAAATTTCAAAGATTGGTGTAATTCAAAAACGCTCGATCCAGCCAACCTCAGTATGATCCAAGCATCCCATCATCCTTCTGAGGATCCCAGGGGTCGAACCAACCCATTCCTAAAGGCCAAACGATCCCAGAACTCGTTCTCCAATAACGCACAGTTTTTCCAATTTTCTTCACCTTCAAACTTCCATTAGAGGCAATATGAATTATTCCTATGAATATATATGTGTTAGTTATGATGTGTAGACTTGTTTAGACCCATCACTGATGAGCTTTAACGCAGGAATGGAAAAACTCCATAGCTAGGGCACAAAGCTTTGTTCACTTTGTGTTTCATGTTTTAACCACTTTTAGTCTAAACAAACTATCCCAATCGATTCGCAACTATCAGTTTATGGGGGTAGGATTGTTTTTGGGCTTTTATTTGTGATGTTTCGCAGGTTGGAGATTTGGGTCGACCGGAGAAGGTGTCTGAAGTTGAGTTCCGACACTATTGACTGGCTTTGACTCTGGTGGCTTAATTGGTATCTTATCATTGGTCCAGTTGAATTTGACCTGGCACGTTTTGAAAATTTGACACTTTGACTTAGTTTATCATTATATTATTTTGCGTGTTATTATGTATATGACTTAGCAGGCAGCGCAGATGGTAAGGGTGCAAACGTTGAGGGAAGGGACATGGGTTCGATCCCAGGTCCAACAATTTTCTATTTTTCTTAATGTTTCTTGCAGGATCCAGTGAATTGCATCCCAATACGTCCATCATGCATCTCTAGATCTCATCCATCAGATCACTACAAGATCAGATCCAACGCCCAACAATCAATCCTCATGGTGGACATTCCATATGAGATCTCACTGGATCTCAAACAAGGCGTTGAGCTTATTTGATCTGGTCCTAACAAAATTCAGCGCCACACCTCCAAAATTGCCTAACACCATTAGGCCTATTCTCTTACTTTTGTTTTCAAGTTCTTTATTTTAATTATTTTAAAATCATTATTTTTATTTTAATCATAAAATCAATAAAAAGTCACTAAAAAAGTTAGGTTTTTCAATTAAATTTAAATTTTTGTAAATTAATTAACTTAATTACTTTAACTTGATTATTTTAGTAAATAAAATTAATTAGAATTGACGTTAAAAATTTCAAATCCTTTCTCAATAAATTACCAAAAATATTTTTCTAAATCAATTAGATTTTTTAGGTTTCTTAACTTGTTCTCGTCTTGATCTTCACGCTTTATCATTTTTCCATTTTAGTTTCTTTTCCCAATTATGTAATTGTTTCCCGGTTTGTAATAACTTTAATTAGGTTTAAAATTCCGCATTTTATTTTCTTGTACTCTTCATGTAATTGCCCCAAGGCCTTGTAATAACTTGGGAATTTTATTTTCCGCAATTTATTTTCTACACTATTAACTTCTAGTAATTAGGTTTTAATGGAAAGACTATAAATGAAAACAATTAAATAACCCTAAAATTGCAAGATAAATGAGCTGAATCAATACACTTGCACATGCTCACCCCTAGGGTATCTCCCACTTCGGTTGCCTTCGAAAATGATCACAATTCTCAAAACGTGAGAATTTTTAGTGGTTGTCCTTTAGTTCAAGAGATCACAAGTCCCTCGATGACCCTTTCGACGCCTCCTCGGTTAACAAGTGAACTTAGAACTTTAGGACAATTACTAAAAGTTCTTGCCCAATTGCCTTAGTGACCGTAAACGTCCCTTCGATAGTCCCTCAACATCCAACGATATGGCTACCTACTCACTAATAGTAGGATAACACTATCTAAAGGAAAGGAGGAAAATAACACCTTTTTCGAGTAGGTAGATAAGTGTTAGGTACTTGCTCAAAAAATGACCTTTTTCACACTACACTTTCAAAACATTTTTCAAAAATGCTTTATCAACACTCTCGAGGACTGATACAAGAGTTAGCATAAAGAAAACAAACTTTTCAAAACTCACAAACACGAAAGAAATTTTCAAAAAAATGAGCAAGTACCTAAGAGCCCATGGAAAACCACAGATAGAAAGGGTTCTAACACCTTCCCTTTCCATAATCTACCACCGTTACTTATAAAATCCCGAAAAAGGTCTTTTTATGTTCTTTTCACCCTTTCCTTTATTGCATAAAAGAAAATTCGGTGGAGACTCTTGCTTACCGCACATTTGCAAATACATAACAAAAAACCAGAATAACAGTCGATTCTTCCACTGTATCACAGTAACGATCTTCCCTTTCACCAGATACTTCAATTTATTATGTAGGGTAGAGGTAACAACGCCTACCCCATGAATCCACGGGCGTCCTTGCAAACAGGAATAAGTCGGGCGAATATCCATTACATAAAAAATGGAGTTGAAAACCTGAGATCCCACCTTGATCGGAAGATCAACTTCTCTGTGCACCATTCTTTTTTACCCATCAAAGGCCCTTACCACAACATCGCTGGGTTTCAGCACCAGCCCTTCTCAGTTCAATATATCCATAGCACCTTTTGGTAATACATTCAGGGAGGAACCTGTATCAACTAACACATGCGCCAAAGTAGTGACCTTACACTCAAATAGAGATGTGTAGAGCCTTGTTATGATTCTTCCCCGCCAGAGTTAAGTCAGCATCAGAAAATCCTAAACCATTACAGTTGTTAGGCTTGAAATAGAATTCTCAAATTGATTAGCAGAGGTCTCTGAAGAATGGAAAAACACAATAACGGGGGGGGGGGGGGGGGGGGGGGGGTGAATTGGGATTAAAACTTAAAGAAAAGAACACATCAGTTATCCTGGTTCGTTTAAACTCAAACTACTCAAGTCTACCGACAAAGGTGATTTCGACTCTCTCAAGCGAGGTCTTAATCCACTAATCATACTTGATTACATAATCACAATGACAACTGTCAATGTCTTCTTGAGTCAAAAACCACAAGCTGATTTTATCAAGGAATTACAAAATAATATAATTGAGTGTGTCCAAATATGTTTTCTAAATAAAATAATATCACATTCTATGTTGTATTACACAATTTAATATTGCTAGGTAGAACTGGGTAAATGTGCTTTTCTTTTTCATGCGCAGTAGTTCGTCACATGAATTCTTATTTCGTCTTCTTTATATAGGCCATGCAAGAGTGACATAAGAAGATGCTTTTGGAATGTTCATAACACGAATTAATGATCTTTCTAAACCATGAGATTCTTGTCTCCTTATAGCCGTTACTTTTGATTTTCCATTAATAAACTGTAATGCTTCAGAACTTTCTTACATCAGAAGATGAATGTTACCTTTGGGAGTCCCTTACTGCTTGTATCAGAACTTTACAGATCAGAGTATCAGAGATCCTGTTACACAGTGTTGGTTCAGTCAGAAGTTGTAACATAGAACTTCTTCATTCAGCATATTGCACATATTTTCTTCTAAGAATGTTGTGTCTGAACAAATCTTCAAAATGACACTTCTCTTATATTCTTATATCAGAACTTCTATTATGTTCTAGTAGATCTTTTTCACATAAGAACTTCCTGCATATAAGGATACTTTTATTAGCGAGCATATTTGTTCTTTAAATATATATATATATATATATATATATATATATATATATATATATATATATATATATATATATATATATATATATATATATATATATATATATATATATATATATATATATATATATATATATATATATATATATATATATCATGTGTTTATTATCATCAAAACTCTTACAGGGATGTAGAACCCAAATTATGTTCTAACAATCTCCTCATTTTTGATGATGACAAAAACTTATATATTTTGATGGAATATAAAGAACAAAAAAAATTTAAAAAAACCCTCCCTGAGTAGAATACTCAGATAACGAGAAAATAAAATCCTTCCCTGAAGATCTTCTGATATAGCTTCTGATAGGAGTCAAAATACCTTTCCTTCTCCCCCTTTTTGTCAAGAATCAAAAAGTAGTAAAGACTCTATTTGACTTGCTTTGACAGAAGTTGCTTGAAAAGGTGTGATATCTTCTTCTGGATTCAACTGAGATTCTTTAGAGAGCTTCTAATACTTTATTCTCATTACCGTTCCCAATAGCTTCAGAGCCAAAAACCTTTTCTTTCTGATTGCCCCTAAAACCTGCTAATCCTTTAAATTCAAGGCTTTGGAACATATGATTTCTTCCCGTCATGTGTAGAGAGCATCCAAAATCCAGGTGTTAAGACTGGTGTTTCAACCTTGTTGTTAAAAATATATGCAGCATAGATCATTTTATCCTTTGGTACCCATATCTTTTTAGGTCCATGATTGTTAGAGTTTCCAAAATTCGGTTTGAATTTTGGTTTAGCAGAAAATGCCTTACTAGTATATTTTATATCATGTGTTTTACCATAAGTGAAGTGAGAATAAAGAGGAGTGCGTTTAATAACCAAATCCTTAACTTTCTTAGGTTGGGATACTTTACCTTTGTATCCTATTCCTTTCTGCCATTTCTGCTAACTCCATGGATCATTGAAGCCATGTTGCTTCTATCTATGTTTTTAGCAAGGAATTTCTGAAAGCTATGATCATATTCCTTTATGATCTTATCAGGGTTACTAGGAAATTCTGAGATAGTTTCCCTCTGAGTATTTTGTAATTCATTTTCAAGTTTTGAAATTTTTTCTTTCAGCTCAGAGTTTTCCAATCTCAGTATCTTAGTTTCTTCAGAGTCAGAAACTAGATCCTTTTTCTGGTTCTTATTTTTGACTCGAAGTTTCTGATACCTTTCTAGAATTTCTAATAGACTCTCTTCTGATTGTGATCTAGAAAAGTTAGAAAATACCTCTTCTAACTCTGAGTCTGATTTTGATTTTGATTATGATTCAGAGACATCTGATAAGTTAACCATTTGAGCTTTATTGGCTCGTTCATCTTCTAATTTTGTTCCATCTTCAGAATATTCAGAGTTATCCCATATTTCTATAAGACTTTTCTTCTTTTCCTTAGAGAGCTTCTTTTTAGGTTTATCTATTTAAATATTTGGACAGTCACTCCTGTAATGACCTTGTTCTTTGCATTCATAGCAGGTAAGGTTTCTGTTACTGGATTTTCTGTATCCAGAAGATTGTTTGGAGTGATTCCCTATTCTTCTGTAATTTCTGAATTTCCTCTACTTGTGCTTCCACAACTGATTGATTCTTTTGGATAGAAGGAACTGTTCATCTTCTTTTGACGAGGATCCACCAGAGTTTTCTGCTTCTGCTTTAGCATGTAAAAATGTGGTTTCATATTTATTAGATTTCAGAGCGAGAGACTTACCTTGCTTCTAAGGATCATCTTATTCTAATTATATCTCATGACTTCTCAGGGAGCTGACAAGTCCTTCAAGATTGATTTTGTTCAGATCTTTTTCCAGTTTGATATTAGTGACCATGGGTCTCCATTTCTTGGGTAAACTTCGGATGATCTTCTTTACGTGTTCAGCAGTTGAGTACCCTTTATCCAGAACTTTTCGCCCAGTAACCAGAATTTGAAATCTTGGGAAGATTGTTTCAATGGTTTCATCTTCTTCCATTTTGAAGGCTTCATACTTCTGAATGAGCACAAGATATTTGGTTTCTTTGACTTGTTTGTTGCCTTCATGTGTCATTCTCAAGGAATCAAACATATGTTTTGCCGACTCTCTGTTTGTGAGCTTCTCATACTCTGTGTATGAGATAACACTTAAGAGAATAATTCATGCCTTGTGATGATTTCTGAAATCTCTCTTTTGATGATCTGTCATTCTTTTCTGTCGATCTTCTGACCGTTTTCATCAACACGATGTATGTACCCATTAGTTACCATATCCCAAAGATCAGCGTCACAAGCTAGAAAGAAACTTCTAATTATGTCTTTCCAATAATCAAACTTTTCAACATCAAATATTGGGGGTCTACGCTAATTCTGTCTCTCTCATCATGATAATCATTGATGATGTTTTAACTTGGTCCCACCATAGTGTTTTTCGTCCTTGGATCTTTTTCTGACACGATTAAGTGTTTGCACCCAGATCCAGGTGCTCTGATACCAATTGAAGAATGGGATAACACAAGAAGGGGGGGTGAATTGGGATTAAAACTTAAATAAAAGAACACGTCGATTATCCTGGTTTGTTTGAACTCAAACTACTCTAGTCCACCCGCCAAGGTGATTTCGCCTCTCTCAAGCGAGGTCTTAATCCACTAATCAAACTTTATTACACAATCACAATGACAAAATAATATAATTGAGTGTGTATAAATATGTCTTCTAAATAAAACAATATCACAATCCATGATGTATTACACAATTTTAGAATACTAGGTAGAACTGGTTAAATATGCTTTTCTTTTTCGTGCGCGGTAGTTCGTCACATGAATTCTTCTTTTCGTCTTCTTTTTATAGGGCATGCAAGAGTAACATAAGAAGATGCTTTTGGAATGTTCATAACACGAATTAATGATCTTTCCAAACCAGGAGATTCTTGTCTCCTTATAGCCGTTACTTTTTATTTTTCATTAATAAACTTTAATGCTTCAGAACTTTCTCACATCAGAAGATAAATATTACCGTTGGGAGTCCCTTACTGCTTGTATCAGAACATTACATATCAGAGCATCAGAGATCCTGTTACACAACATTGGTTTATTCAGAAGTTGTAACATAGAACTTCTTCATTCAGTGTATTACATGAATTTACAAATGATATTTAGGATTTCTTCCATCTCTTGTTTAGAGGGATCTTCAGTTGTAACATCTTTTGAGGGTGCCTCAATTTGGGCAGGCTCAGTCACTTTCTCTTTGCCCCGGGCTTCAACAGTTGACCCATCAATAGGAATATGAACAACTGACGCTATAACTTTGGAGGAGAGATCTTTGGGGAGAAGATCCTTCCCGTTTGATAACTTTACTAGTTTCGATAATATTTTCGACATTGAGATTGGTAACTTCATAATCTTCATATTCGATAATCGATGGATCTTGCTTGACACCATGATAATAAACTTATTCCCCATAGTTATAGGTAACAACCTTGTTAGAGGAATAGGGAACTGGCCCCGGTGTGGTGATGATCAGGGGAGCCACTCTTGGCTCAGCAGGAATCCTTATAGGAGAATTGGAAATTGTGATTATAAAAACATCTTCAAGTTTCAGTTCTTGAGATATACTTTCATGCAAACTTTTCATGGACAGAGTTTTCTCGAACATAATTTCATGGCTATCAATCAAGCGTTGAATGCCCTTCTCCAGCCACAAACATCCATTAGTTCGGGAAGCACAATGGTAACAATTTTCAGGATAACCCGGAAATAAATCGACTCTTAACAGATTCTTCTTAACAATCATTAAGGGAGTGGTCAAGTCACTTATGATGGAGACATAGGAAACATCGTCAATAGTATTAACACCTTTACCATGAATGGGCATGGGTGTAGTAATCACATTAGGGGTCTCGGGAGGATCAAATTCAGTTTCCTTTGCATCAATCATGTCTTGGATTTTGCTTTTTAGGGCCCATCAATCATTGGTGTCGTGTCTAGGACTATTAGAATGGTATGCACACCTTGACTTTGGGTTATACTTCGGAGATGATGTGTTGGGATTTTGAGGAGGATCCCACAGTGTTATCAATTGTGCTTTCAACAAATGTTGTAATGCTTGAGTAAATGGCATATTAATCTTGGTGAATTGTCTCCTCGGAGCGTCTGACCTACGCTGATTGCCTAGTTGTTATGGTCGAGCAAGTGTTGGATTAGAGATTAACATGACCCCTACAGACTGGTGACGATCATTCTTACTACAACTCCTTTGGCCATAGACAGTGTTGGTTTCTTTCTTTCCAATGAATGTTTTCTTCACAGTACTAGAGGATGCAGTCATCTGAATCTTCCCGCTTTTGATACCAATTTCAACTTGTTCTCCAGTCAAAATCAACTTAGTAAACCCTGATGAAGAACTCCCAATCAGCAAATTAATGAATGGACCCGTCAAAGTGCCCATGAACATATCCACCAATTCTCGGTCAATAAAAGGGGCTTGCACCCTTCCATCCAGGTCCCTCCATTTTTGAGCATACTCCTTAAATCCTTCTTTCGAGCCCATAGTCATACTCTGTAATTGCACACGAGTTGGTGCAAGGTCAGCATTATATTGGTATTATTTGTAGAAGGAAGTAGCCAAGTCCTCCCAAGAATGGATATTAGTCCCTTATAGTTGATAGCACCATTCCAACGGTGTTCCAGATGGGCTCTCTTAAAAGAAAGGAACCCATAACTTTCTGTCGGCAGTGTGTGGTTGAATATTTAGGACATATGACCTTAAATGGAGTTTCGGACAAGAGACCCCATCATATTTAGCAAAATCAGATACTTTGAACTTATGGGGGATAACTACCCCTGGGATCAAACCTAGGTCTCCAAAGTCCAATCCAGGCACTTTTTAAATTTCCACGGCTTTAAGTCGGTCTTCTAGCTGCTTGTGTTTGTCATCCGCTGGAGGGCACTGCTCATCGGAATAGTCTTCGTCCTCAGAAATCTGGTTATTTCCACTCCCAGCCATGGTTCCTTTAACATCCTCTTATTGATTGTCATCCTCCTCAGAGGAAACATCTTCAGCTTGAGCTAGTCGGGCAGGACCTTTGAACCTTCTCCCCATATTGAGGAAAATAACCCGCTTCTTAGTTTTCTTTATCGTGATGAGGAGTGGAATCATCTCTTGTTTCCCTTTGGCTAGGTTCAGGAGAGTCTCTTGAAACTGTGCGTGTTCAGTTTGCAGATCTTTGACGGTTTGCTCGAGATCCATCTTATACTCAAATAAAAAGTAAATAGATGAGGAAACCTATACCAGAAAACCCACTTATGAAATGATGCATGATATATGGATGTAATGTTTTTGAAGACCTTAAGAGATTTACATTTTCTATCCAAAAGGGAAACATAAACAAAGATTGCATTAATAAGTTCAAAAATTACAATTACCTCATGGGCTTACAATGAAAAGAAAAAAAGTCTCAAAGAGACAACAAAATGAACTCCTAAAACCTAAGACTCAAGTCTCTCATGGACGCTTCCTCTTTGTGTCGATGTATGCATTAAGTATTTTCTCCTCGTGAAGTTGCTTTGTGATCTCCAACACTTTCTTCTCGCTTGTATAGAATTTTGCTTCAAAGGTGTCTCGTTCTCGCTTGAGTTGAATCCAGGACTTCTACAATTCTTTGAGGTTAGTAGGCATGTCAGGATGGAGAATGGTATAAGGAATATCTTCTTCGGCAACGGGCTCCATGATCACTGGTAGGATAGCTGGATATGGCATCATGAGGTTTTGAGCGCGAGCTCATACTCATTTTAGATAAGGCTTCAAAGTAATGGAATTCTTATGTTCCAAAGTCTTCCTATCAATCTTTCTTACCATGACCAGGCTCGTATAAACCTTTGATGATAACCTTGGAAATTGCTCTCGTAGTCGAACACAATACCCCAGATAAGCGCGTCATGAGGACCATCTCTTCGAGCATAAACAAATTGTCGTAGATCCAGAGAAGGGGTGTAAGTAATACCTCCCCTAATGCCAAGGAGCAGAACATTAGGGAATTCCCCACAAGAGTTAATGATAGTAACATCTTCCAGAGATTGGGAACTCCAATAGATATTCGAATGAGAGAGCGACATCATCCTTTGAGACCACCTCAAACCTTGTTCATTCTTCAATACTGATTGGGGAAGGTGCCAAATAAACCACCTAGATAGAAACGGTATTCAACACATAAGAGCCCCTCTCCTCTTCATAGTACGGGTGTGAAGAGAATGCAGAATGTCTCTGAGCAAAGTAGGCACAGGGTTACGAGAAAGGAAGATTTTGACAGCATTCACATCTATGAGTTGGTATGGATTAAGGAACAACACCAAACCATAGATCAATAAAGCCAAGATTTCTTCGAAAGCTTGAAAATTTATAGCCTCCAAAAACATTCGAGCCTTCTCTAATAGGAATTTATCTAGAAAACCCATGACTCCACTCCGTGTTTACCAATTAGCTACAATGTTGGACCGCTTTAGATGCAAGACTATTGCAATTTCTTTAGGTTTTAGAACTTTCTCTAAACCGGTGAAAGGTGTCTGGTCAAGAACATGTATTCCCATCAGCTCAGAGAATTCTTCTATCATGGGTACCAGTTGATAATCCGAAAAGGTGAAACAATGGTGTACAGGGTCAAAGAAATGGAATAAAACACTCATCATATCTTCTTCAAAACCCAAGGTAACCAAACTGAGTAGTAGACCATGCTTTTTGATGTATGGAGAAATTTCAGGAACCCTTGAGATTAACTTCTTAAGTTGAGAAGGTATCTTCACGAAATTGATTCGGATAGTGTTTCTGCTAGAGGAAGCCATAGCCTACAAAACAGAACAAAGATAAATCCCTAGGTCCTTGAAATGGTTAGTGGAAATCATATAGCATGATGTTATGATGTTATATTCGAACAATTAATCATACACAAACAAAACACATAAGGCCTTAGGTTTAAACTTACATGGAGTTTATAGGTAAGTACCCTCTTGAAGCTTTAGTTGGCTCAACATCTCCTAAAAGAAATAACCGGGTTCTAGGAATCTCAATATCATTAATATTTCTTCTTGGGCATTGTTTCAGCACAAGCATTGGAGTTGCGACCAAAAAATCCTAATCTTCTGATCTCAATGAGTGTAGTATCGAGTATTTACCAACTTTAATTTCCACCAAAGCCAGCTATCTCACTACTTTCTAATGGCTAAGTTGTTCAAATAAGGTTCTACGGTCAGTTAATGGTTTATGACACCACACACCGGCCTCGTATTCTCCTTGATTTAACTCAAGGGGCACCGGTACAAACAGATGTGTCACACTAACGTAGCCATCGCTTCAACCATATCGGTCTACACTGTACAATCTTCACAATCTATTTCTACTTACCTAAAATGCCCCAGATTCGGGTATAGGATCTATACAAGAAATAAACCCAAGCATATCCTGAAATATAAAGCAATCAAGGAAAAAAGTAAAGCAATAAAGGTGATCTAACTCTAAGGTAACCCTACTTTTAGTTATTCCCCAGCAGAGTCTCCAGTTCTGTAATACGGTGGGAGAACTGACTTGGTGTTTTATGTTTTATTGCAAATGTTGCGTATAGCAAGAGTCGCCAGCGATTTTTCTTTTATCCAATAAAGGAAATGGTGAAAAGAACATGAAAGACCTTTTGAGAATTTTCTTGAGTTCGGGGGGTAGGTTATGAAAAGGGAAGGTGTTAGCACCCTTTTCATCCGTAGTTATCTACAGACTCTTAATTTCTAGCTCACTTTGAAAATGCTTTGTGTTTGTGTATGTTTGAAAATGCATAAGTGCGAAAATTTTGTAATGATTCTCTTATCGTTGAGAATGTATACAAAATGCTTGTTTTGAAAATATTTGTTAAAAAGGGAGTGTTTGAAAATGCCAATGTAAGGCAATTTCGTAATGATTCTTGTATCGTTGAGAATGTATACAAAATGTTTATTTTGAAAAGTGTTTTGAAAATGGTTGTTTTGAAAGTGTGAAGAGTGGAAATTATTTTAGTTTGTGAGCAAGCGATTACGAGCGATCTACCTACTCAAAAATTATTTGTTCTTTTCCTCCTTCTTTAGATAGTGCTATCCTACCATTAGTTAGTAGGAAGCCCCATCATTGGATGTGAGGGACAGGCGCGGGTCATAGTACAGTCATACAAGTCACTTTGTAGGACGCTTTAGCAATTTTCGTAAGGGACTAAGATCGTTTACCGAAAGCAATCGAAGGGTCATCGAGGGACTATGATCTTTTTTAATTGAGGGTCTTTGCTAAAATAATCCATGTTCGAGGGACATGACTGTTTTTATCCGAGGAAACAAGTGAGGTTAACCTAGAGGTGTAAGTGTGAAAATTGTGTTTGATTCAATTATTTTATCTTGAATTAGGGTTTTTCTATGATTTTTTTTAATCTTGTCATACAAATCCTAATTACTAACAGAAATATAGAACGCGGTAAATTGCTGAATTTAAATGTTCTACGCTATTACCACGCTTCGAGAATGGGGGGTACAAGTTTGTGAATGAAGGAGGAAAGCAATAAACCCTAATTTAACTATTACAATGCATAAGCAATTACATAACTATGAAAATAATAATGTGAAAAATAAACAAACGCGCGGAGATGGTGAAAAGGGAAAATGTTTAAAAACCCTAACAAATTTCTAAGTATAGAGAATGTTTTGTTGTTTATTTGTTTATAAAGTATTTGAGATGTGAGATAAAAGAATTAGACCTAATTCTATTTTCATTTACAAATTAATCATACAAAAGAAAATAAGGTGTAATTAAGTTAATTTATTTTAAATTAATTAATTGAGGCCTAAAGAAATCTAAGTATTTAGAAAATATTTTTGTATTTGTTTAGAAAAATAAAAGAAGTATAAAAAACCTAGTCTTAATAAAAATAAAATCAAGATGGTTAAAATAATTTTTATTTGTCAAAAATTAAATTAATTGATTAAACAGACTAAATCTAATTTTTTTGTTTTCATTTTTTATATTTTTCCTGATTTTTAATAAAATTATTTTAGAAAAAAAAGAGTTAATTAAAATAAAAAAGAAATAAAATGGGCCTGAACTGTAAAAGCAGTAGGGGGTGTTAACAAGCAAAAATAAAAAAAAAGGCCCAGAATAACTAAGCCCAAGCGTTGGATGATTCAGTGAGGTTGGCTTTTTGAAAGTGCATCATGTCTTTGCTCATTTGGGGCGTTAGATCTAGCCATGGGGAAATCAGATGATGATGGTGAGAGGCATATGGTACGTGCGTTGGAATGGCCTGTGCATGATCTCAAAGAAACAAATATTTGAACATTAAAAGGTTACCGTTGGGGCTCGAACCCAGGTCCCTAAGGTAAACAAGTGTGCGCTTTAAGCACTGGGGTGGTGATACATATGATAGTTTATACACAAAGGATTAAATATATTACAAACTCCTTCCTAAATGTAACTTCATCTTCTTCCTCGCGCCCGTAATCACAACAACATTTTTGAATTTCTGAAAATGCTCATTTCTCAACCAAATTGAAAAGTGTAAACATGAAACTTGCTTGAAATTTAACCACGAATCCAACCATATAAACTTCAAAAGCTATAGATCAAAGATGAGTGAGAAATTTACTTGGTACCAAACTGAACCCTAGAATTTCATAAACTTCAGCTTCAAAATTCTCATTACTCAGGCAAGATAAATGAAATGTAAGCACATGGTTAGCTTCAGGGGAATGATGTCTACATTTTTATTCAGAAAGTAAACATTAATGATGCTTGTACAGAAGTTTTAAAGTTTAGAAAACTTACCTCAAAAGTGAGAATCATGTTTGAAGCTGGAGCACTCTTGGAGGTGTTGTGATGATTTGGATAGCTTCACTGAACTCCAAGGAAGCTATTGCAATGCTTACTTTGGATTAAGAAATCCTGGATTCTTCTGGACAAGTCAAGTTGCAGGGCTCTGTTTTTGAAAATGGAGGATGATGAAAATAATGTTACAGTGATGAAATATGGTCTTAGATAAGTTTTGTATGAGTTGTAGAAGCTTTGTGAATGATTTTGAATGAAAACACACGAGTGGATTAGGTGTTTGGAGTTTAAGGTCAGAAATGGCAAGAAATGGAGTTTTCGATGCAAATTATGATTTGGGAGAGTTTGAGAGGGTAAGAGGGATTATGAACTCGTGCTCTGGCTTGCAAATAATCCCTCTATTTATAGAGAAAAGATTTGAGGGTTTGAAGTATCCAGGTTTTCAAGATAGCATGTTATGGTTTGGTTACTTAGATTTGAAGTAACTTTGTTCCAATGCATAGTACCAAAGGATATGAAATGGATAGAGGCTCTAGACATGTTGATTTTGGCTTTGACATTGGGTATGTTCAAAAGAAACAATTGAAAGGCTCAAGGGGAGTGGACTTTGTGATTAAAGTCACTTTATAAGAATGGAAGTGATGCCATTCTTCCCAAAAATGGAAAAATGATTTGGACAATGCTTAAATCAAATGTACCATAGCTTAAAAGTTTGTGTAAACATTTAATTATGGAGTGATTTAGAAGTTAAGAGGTCTGCAAAGCAAGATTAAGAAGCATGGCATGAGGATTTGTTCTTGAGCTCTTCACAAATATGACCTATAATTCAAGAATGGATGCCCAACTTCATCTCTTCGAATATCCTAGCTCAAGCATGATAAAAATTTGTTCTTCGACATTTTGGAAACTTGAAACATTATCTACAACATTCATGTTGACCACTTTGGATAAATCAAATTGGAACTTGGTGAAAATTGGCCAAGAAGTTGGGACAAAAATCTGACCAAACTTGTTGAAAATTTCTCTAAGTGTTAGATAGAAAATGTCATGACTTCATGGGCCTATATCTCATAATCCAAGAATTTTTGTACATCAACCCTCAAGGAAAAAGTTTTAGAATTCATCAAGCTCTACAATTTTCATGTTGAAAGTTTCCTTTGAATCATCTTGCATCTTAGTGAAAAATAGTCATGAAATAATGAATTTATTAAGGACAAAACACTTAGAATTTTTCTAAGTATTGGAAATTTTAACTTTTTGTTGACTTTGTTGATTCTTGATGATCAAGCTTTACAATTTTGAATGTTTTGATGACTCTTGACCTTTGAAGTTCAAAATTGACCAAAAAGTCAAAGTTTAACTTTTGTGTGACAGTAGACTTTTCATCAACTGACCTTAACTTTTCAACTATCAATCACTTGTACCTATGGGAATGTCTTGAGCCATGTAATTATGTCAATATTTTGTGTTTGAGTCCTTAAGATCATGCTTCGAGTCATTAGGTCATGTACTAGGGCAAAAGTCAATGATCAGTCAGTCTTAGTCAAAACCCTAATTTTGACAATTTTGATCCTTTGGTGATCTGAGGGATTTTCTTGAGGAATTATGATCAACCCTTGATCAAATTATGAACATGCCTTCAAAATGTTGATGTTGGAAAAAAATATTGAAGTTTGACTGTATGCTTTACCACATTTGACTTTTTACCCAATACAACTGATTTTCAATCATCTGAGCAATTGATTGAGCAAATTTGTGATGCAAGACTTGAGACTTGATATGAGAACTCTTGGAGACTTATGATGAACCATGAAAGTCACTTGGGGGAATTATAAGTCCAATTTCCCTTTAGAAAAGCAAAACCCTAGTTGTGGGCCCAGTGCTTAGGAGGTGAGCTTGTCTGATCAACTCTTCAGAATCCTTGAGCATTTGAGAACTCTTGTAAGAAATGTCTTGAGAAAAAGGGAGGGAAAATCTTGGGGTACAAAAACGACAATAAAGCATGTCAATTTCACTAAGAATGTCTAAGGTATACTTATGTTGGTTTATTGGAATACCGGATGAGGACTGGGCAACTTCAATTCCTAAGAAACATTTGAGTTGAGTGGGCCAAAATCTTTAAATGAAATTTTATAAAAGATGAGTTTTTAGTCAATTGATGCCCTCAATATCGTTTCTAGTGATAACAATGTCATCGACATAGACCACAAGAAAGATGTGTTGATCGGTGGAGAAATGAAGGAAGAAAACAGAGTGATCTGCTTCACATCTAGTCATACGAAATTGTATTAAGGCAGAGCTAAAGCGACCAAACCAAGTACGTGGGGATTGTTTCAGTCCATAAAGAGAACGAAGAAGCTGGCGGACAAGTTTAGAATTGTAGGAACAATAAAACCTGGAGGTTGATCCATATAAACTTTCTCCACCGATTCTCTGTGTAAAAAGGCATTTTTAATGTCCAACTGATGAAGTGGCCAATGATAAATAAAAGCCATTGCAAGAAAGAGATGGAGTAAACTAATCTTGGCCACCGGAGAAAAAGTGTCCCCATAATCAATACCAAATATCTGTGAATATCCTTTGGCTACCAAACAGGCTTTGAAACGATCAATCTGACCATATGGTCCAAATTTCAGTGTATAAACCCATCGACATCCTACTGAAGTTTTTTCTGGAGTTAAAGTAACAATGTACCAAGTTAATGCAATGCATCCATTTCTTCCACCATCGCCTGATCCCAATTATGACTAGTCCTAACTTCACATGTAGGCTTAGGAATAGACACATAATCAAAAGAATACATAAAAGAAACATAGGAAGTTGAGAGAAATTAATAATTTAAAACACAAGCATATTTAGGATTAGGATGATTAGATCGAATACCTTTTAGTAATGCTATTAAAAGGTTAACTTCAGGTGACGTAACTAAATGAGCAGTTGGAGCAAAATATGGTGTTGGTGGATCAATATCATCTCTAACTTATGAGGGAAGGGGTGTATGTTGCTGGTAGACCTGTAATGGAGGTGTAATGAGTGTGGGAATGATGGAAGGTATATCTCAAACATATGAAGTAAAATTCTCATAGGGTGACTGTGATACGGTGGGAGAACTGACTTGGAGGTTATGTGTTTTATCACAATTGTTGCGGATAGCAAGAGTTGCAACTGACTTTTCTTTTATCCAATAAAGGAAAGGGTGAAAAGAACAGGAAAGACCTATTGAGAAATTTTCTTGAGTTCGGGGGGTAGGTTATGAAAAGGGAAGGTGTTAGCACCCTTTTCTTCCGTAGTTATCTACGGGCTTTTAGTTGCTTGCTAAATCACTTTTGAAATTGCTTTGTTTAAAATGTGTTTATGGTGGGTTTTGAAAGTATTTTTGAAAAGCGCCTTCAGTTAGGAAAACTTTGTAATGATTCTCATCTCTATAAGAATGCATACAAAGTGTTGAACTTTTGAAAATATTTCAATGTTTTTGAAAGTGTTTTGTGTGTTTGAAAAGATGTTTGTTTTGAAGATGGATTGTGAGAAAGCAACTAAGAACGTTCTACCTACTCAAAAAGTCTTTATTTCTTTTCCTCCTCTTTTAACATTGCTAGCTTACCATTTGATTGGTAAGAATCCTTATCTTTGGATGTGAAGGGACGGGCGTGGGTCATCGTATAGTCATAATATGCAATGTTGCGAGATACCTTAGCATTTTTCTTTAGGGACTAAGATCATTTGTAAGGAAACATTCGTAGCTGTCATCGAGGGGATATGATCTTGTATTTTTTGATTGTTTTTTTCTAAGACATCTCACATGCATAACATGACCATTTTCTTAAGGCAACAAGTGGATTTAACCCTAGAGGTGCAAATGTGCAAGTGTTTATTTTTCATGCACTATTTTGTCTTTGATTATGGTTGTCTAAGATTGATTTAATCTTGTCATACACACCCTAATTACTAACAATTATATTAAAACAATAAATTTGTGAAAATTAAAATCTTACCCTATTACATCGTTTAGGGGATGGGGGTATAATTTACAAATGGGGATGGATAGGAGCTTAAATATTATAGCCATATTGAATAGCTATGAAGAAAATATGTGAAATATGTTAAAACAATGTCAAAAAGAGGAAAAATGCATTTTTAAACATTATGTGTCGACACATGATCCTATAAATTGACACATAACTTTTCCTTGCTCCTATAAAACCAAATCAACTGAGTATGAGTCGATGCATAATAGCATGTGTCGACTCATTCCTTGTTTGTGTCGACACATACGTGTTTTGTGTCGACTCATGTGCCTTTTTTCTTTCTGTTTTGTGCGTGTTATTGAAATATGTGTTGACTCATGAGGCATTGTGTCGACTCATAATCTATATTTTCACTAAGATGTGTTGACTCATATAGGTATGTGTCGACTCATACTGTAATTTTTCACTCCAACATTATTTTAATGCATGTACAAGTCAATTCTTAATATATAATTGAAAAAATGGAAGACAAACAAATGGTTAGCTTCAACGACAATGGTTACTACATTTTATCTTAAAAAATGAATCACTAATGATGTTTGAAATGAAGACTTTAAATTCAAGAAGACTTACATTGATATTGAAACTTGTGCTTTGATTTAGAGCTGGAAGAGCCAAGTTGCATGTGACTGTTTTGTTTTGGAAAATGGTGATGATGTAACAGAAGTTGTTCTTGTGTTTGAACAACTCCTATATGATGTATGTAAGGTGTTTAGATGGTTTGTTTGGGCAGATATTTGCAAGGTATGAGAGGTTCAAAGGTTTGGACTTCAAAACCTCAAGAGTGGAAGTTTTGTGGACTGTTATGGCTTTTGTGAATATGAGATTTTGAGGGTTTATCAACAAAACTTATGGATTTTCTCTCTATTTTTCTCTGGTATTTTTCTCTGGATTTTTTCTTCTTGCAAATGCTTCTTCTACTCATAGGCAAGAGGTTTGTGTATATGAGATGATTAAGTTTGCAAGACAACATGTTATGGTTTTGTTGGATTATAAAGATCAAACTATGTCAAGTACTCCATATTCCCAAGATAAAGTACCAAAGTTGCTGGTATAGAGGAGCTACTTCCCATGATTTATGGTGGAGTATAATCAGAAACAAGCAAAGTATGGGCTCAAGACAAACTTTTTACAAAAAGCTTGCTTTTCAAGAATAACAATGGTAACTTTATCCCATAAATGGAAAGATCTTTTGGACAATGGCTTAAACACTTGGGTAATAGCTCAAGAGTGGTTGTAAGAATTAAATTATGATGATATTTACAAGCAAGAAGGCCTGCAACATAGGATTATGCAACATAGCTTAAGGGTGTTGTTATGTGTTCTTCAACAAAGTGACTTGCAATTAAAGAATGGATACCCAACTCCATGCCCTTGAATCTTCTAGCTAAAGTATCATAAATTCATGCTCTTGGATGTTTTGGAAAGCTTGAAACATCCTCTATAACTTTCATGTTGACCATTTTGACAAAATCATCTTGGAACTATGTGAAAAAATGCCAAGAAGTTGGATAAAATCCAGACAAAAATCTGTTGAAAATTTCTAAGTGTTTTATGAAAATGTCATGACTTTAGAAATTTATAACTCTAAATCCAAGAATTTCTAGAACTTGATCTGACCTACAAAGTTTTAGATCTCATTGAGATCTACAACTTTCATGTTGGAAGTTTTCTTTAAATCATCTTGCATCTTGGTGAAAAGTTGGCATGAAGAAATGAAATTATCATGTATGAAAACACTTAGAAAAATTTCTAAGTCTTGAAAAGTTTGACTTTTCAAATTGACTTTTGACTTTCTTGACTTTTTGATGATCAAGCTCGATATTCTTGAATGTATTAATAAATTTTGATCTTTGAGACTTAATGGTGACCAAAAAGTCAAAGTTTGACTTTTGGTATATCAGTTGACTTTTCATCAGTATAGCTGATTTTTGGTCATCTGGCCAATTGATTGAGTAGAATTTGCGATACAAGATTTTAAAATTGACATGTGCATTCTTGAAGGTCCACAATGATACATGAAAGTCATTTGAATTATTTATAAGTCCAATTGTCCTTGTGCAAGCTCAAACCCTAATTTTGGGGTATCAGTGTTAAGGAGATGGCTTGACCTAGTCCACACTTGTACACGTTTGAGCTATTGAAGATTTTGTGAAAATTATTTTGAGAACTAGGAGGGAAAATTTTGGGGTACAACGGCTGCCCCTGTTCAATCTTCTTTAACCTGAAGACATAGATTGGTGAGTCTGTCATTCGTGACTTGAAGGTGGAAGATGATTGAACACTAGAGTGCCCAGAAATTTGCACTCGATGATGTGTTGGTTGGTTGAGTTGGGAATGGGCTTAGATATTCCATTTGTAGAGGTGATAAAGAATTCATTGGAGATGGGCTTATAGATCCCATCCAGAGTGACTGTTGAAGAAATTAGAAGAAATACTATAATAATTCTTTTGTTGATTAATCTGAATGATATGCTAAAGTGGACCCATGTTAAGACGTGTTTGGAAATGTATTAGAAGAAATTCGTGTAAGATTGCTTTAGGATGAACCCATGTGAAAATGTATCTGGGAATTCTTGAGAAGGAGCCTGTGTAGGGCTGCTTCGGGATGAGTCCGTGTGAAACTGAATTTGGAGATACATGTGAAGGAGCCTGGGTAGGGCTACTTCAGGATGATTCTGGGTGAAACTTCATTTGGAAATATATAAGAAGGAGCCTGGGTAGCGCTGCTTCAGGATGAGTCCGTGTGAAACTGCATCTGGAGATATATGAGAAGGAGCCTGGGTAGGGCTTCTTTAAGATGAGTCCTTATGAAACTTCATCAGGAAATATATAAGAAGGAGACTGGGTAGGGATGCTTCAGGATGAGTCCGTGTGAAACTGTATCTGGAGATATATGAGAAGGAGCCTGGGTAGGGTTGCTTCAGGATGAGTCTGTGTGAAAATTCATATGGAAATATATGAGAAGGAGCCTGGGTAGGGCTTCTTCAGGATGAGTCAGTGTGAAACTTCATCTGGAAATATATGAGAAGGAGCCTGGGTAGGGCTGCTTCGGGATGAGTCCGTGTGAAACTATATCTGGAAATATATGAGAAGGAGCCTGGGTAAGGCTGCTTCAGGATGAGTCCATGTGAAACTGCATCTGGCGATATATGAGAAGGAACCTGTGTAGGATTGCTTTATGATGAGCCTGTGTGAAACTTCATCTGGAAATATATGAGTAGGAGCCTGGGTGGGGCTGCTTCAAGATGAGTCCGTGTGAAACTGCATTTGGAGATATATGAGAAGGAGCCTGGGTAGGGCTGCTTTAGGATGAGTCTGTGTGAAACTTTATTTGGAAATATATGAGAAGGAGCCTGGGTAGGGCTGCTTCAGGATGAGTCCATGTGAAACTTCATCTGGAAATATATGAGAAGGAGCCTGGTAGGGCTGCTTCGGGATGAGTCCGTGTGAAACTTCATCTGGAATTATATGAGAAGGAGCCTGGGTAGGGCTGCTTCAGGATGAATCTGTGTGAAACTTCATATGGAAATTAGAAGGAACCCGTGTATGATTGCTTCATGATGAGCCCTTGTGAAGTTGCATCTGGATATTAGAAGGAATCCGTGTAAGATTGATTCAGCTGGTCGCGTATATAGTTGCTCTATCTTGTTTCAGAATCTAATCTTGGTGTTGTTGAAAATTGTTGATAATAATTATCTATTGATTGATCTTTCCTTAAAAGGTAAAGAATTAGTTGTTAGAACATAGTTTGAATCTACAACCCTTGGTTAGAGTTTTGATGATAACGAATACAAAGAATAAATAATAAATACAAAAAACAAATATGCACCTTAAAAATTATGTTTTATGCATACAGAAGTTCTGATCATATCAGCATCAGAAGATAAGCCATAAGAGCTACACGCTGAAGCAATCAGAACATGCGCTGAAGAGTGATGACCAGAACTTGCGCTTAATCAAAGTAAACTCTGATTCTGAACAAAAACATACCAATCCAAGTCATCAATATTCTGAAGCGTCTTCAGCAGGAAAGGAGATAAGATTCTGTAGAGTTACTGATCATTCAAGACAACATCAATTCCAATGGCTTCTTTCAGATAGGATCTTCTCCAAATGGAAAGTGTGTTAATGACATTAAACATGCTTTATGCTCAACATCATTCCACTGCCTATATAAACAAAGTCAGCTTTCAAAATCAAGAACAATTTCGCAATATTACCACTCACGCATATTCAAAGCTACAAGCAATATTCTTTATATTTCCAAGCTATAATCCTGTGTAATTTATCACAGTTATGATAAACAGTTTTTGTTAGAAACACAACAACACATATCTTGTATAATTATATTGAAACAGTGTTCCTTGAGATTAACCGTATTGTGGTTGTACTCAAGAAGACTTTAACAATTGTTAAAGTAGCTTTTGTAATCTTGTTGAGATTAGTGAATTAAGACCTCGTTGGAGAGAGGCGAAATCACCTTGACGGGTGGACTGGAGTAGTTTGAGATCAAACGAACCAGGATAAAAATACCGTGTAATTGAGCTTTTAATTTCAAGTTTTCAATTCAACCCCCCCTTCTTGTGTTTTTAACATATTCATTTGGAATCAGAGCGTCTGGTTCTGAGCTTAAACACTTAATCGTGTCAGTACAAGATCCAAGCTTCAGAAAAACACTATGGTGGGACCAAGCCAAAACATCAACAATGACAACCATGAGGACAAGGACAAATTTAGTGGCAAACCTCCAGTCTTTGATGGAGAAAACTTTGACTACTGGAAAGATAGAATTGAGAGTTTCTTTCTGGCTCATGATGCTGATCTGTGGGACATGGTGACTGATGGACACACGCACCCAGTGGATGGACGTGGTCAGAAGATAGACAGAAAAATGATGTCAGATCAGCAAAAGCGTGAATTCAGAAACCACCACAAGGCCAAAACAATACTTCTCAGCGCCATCTCATACTCAGAATATGAGAAAATATCAAACAGGGAAACTGCCAAGAACATGTTTGACTCTCTGAGAATGACACTTGAAGGCAACATTCAAGTCAAAGAGACCAAGGCCCTTGCACTCATTCAGAAGTATGAGGCATTCAAAATGGAAGATAGTGAATCAATAGAAACTATGTTTTCAATATTCCAAATCCTTGTTGCTGGACTAAAGGTTCTTGACAAAGGGTATTCCATTGCTGATCACGTTAAGAAGATCATCAGATGTTTGCCCAAAAAATAGAGGCCAATGGTCACATCACTTAAGCTAGCCAAAGATCTCAACAAAATTTATCTGGAGGAACTTGTCAGCTCCCTCAGAAGTCACAAGATAGAGCTAGAAGAAGATGAGCCTCAAAAGCAAGGTAAGACATTCGCTTTAAAATCTAACAGAAAATCTGACTCTAAGGTTTTGCAGGATGTGGAAGAAACTTCTGATGGATCCTCATTAGAAGAGGATGAACTGTCTCTCCTCTCCAGAAGGGTGAACCAATTGTGGAAGCAGAGACAAAGAAAGTTCAGAAACCCCAGAAGATAAGAGAATCAGAATGAATCCTCCTCCAGATACAGAAAGTCTGAGTCTTCCTCTGGACACAAAAGATCTGATGGTTCTTCAGGATACAGAAAGATAAACAACAAGGAGATCATCTGTTATGAATGTAACGAGCAAGGGCACTACAAAAGTGACTGCCCAAAGCTTCAGAAGGAAAAGCCCAAAAAGAAGTTCTTCAAGGAAAAGAAGAAAAGCCTTATGGCTACATGGGATGATTCTGACACATCTGAAGCTGACTCAGAATCAGATGATGAAAGAGCAAACATAGCTCTCATGGAAAACGTATCAGAAGACACTGAAGCTTCTGGTTCAGACTCAGATTCAGAAACTGAAGAGGTATTTCCTGACTTTACCATAAACTTTACTAAGGCTGAACTTGCAGAAAGTATAAATGAAATTCAGGAAAGGTATCAGCAAATCAGAGTCAAATTCAGGAACTTGAAAAGGAATCTTGCCTCTGACTTTGAAAAGTATGAGAGTCTCAGATTAGATAATTCTGAGTTAAAAGAAAAAATTTCAAAATTAGAAAATGATTTGCAAAACTCTCATAAGGAAACAATCTCTGGAACTCCCAGCAATGCTGATGAGATCATCAAAGAGTATGATCACAACTTTCAGAAGTTTCTCGCAAAAAACATAGACAGAAGCAAGATGGCTTCAATGATCTATGGAGTTAGAAGGAATGGCAGAAAAGGGATAGGATATCAAGGTAAGGTATCTACACCAAAAAATGGCATGGACTTAGTTATAAAATGCACACCACTAAATTCACATTTTATATATGGGCACACACATGACATAAAATACACAAGTAGTGATTATTCTGTCAAACCATAATTCAATCAGAATTTTGGTAAAACTAACAAATCAGGACCCAAGAAAATGTGGGTACCTAAGGATAAAATTATACATGTAGCAGATATCTTTAGCAGCAAGACTAAGACACCAATCATGGTACCTGGACTCTAGCTGCTTGCGACACATGACAGGAATAAAGCATATGTTCCAAAGCCTGGAACTTAAGCCTGGAGGCCACGTAGGCTTTGGAGGAAATCAAAGAGGAAAAATCATTGGCTCTGGAATAGTAGGTAATGGAAATCTCCCCTCTATAAATAATGTATTATTAGTTGATGGATTAATGCATAACCTGTTCTCCATAAGTCAATTAAGTGATAACAGTTATGATATAATCTTTAATCAAAATTCATGCAAAGCTGTTAGTCATAAAGATCGGACTATCCTATTTAATGGAAAGTGGAAAAACAACATTTATAAAATAAAACTTTCTGAACTAAAGAGTGAGAATGTAAAATGCCTACTTTCTGTTAACAACGAGCAATGGGTCTGGCACAGAAGATTGGGTCATGTTAGTATGAGAAGAATATCTCAGATTAACAAACTCAATCTGGTCAGAGGACTTCCTAATTTGAAGTTCAACTCAGATGCTCTGTGTGAAGCATGTCAGAAAGGAAAATTTGTAAAACCTGCTTTCAAATCCAAAAATGTTGTTTCCACCTCTAAGCCATTAGAACTTCTTCACATTGACTTATTTGGACCAGTAAAAACTGCTTCAGTCAGTGGCAATAAGTATGGGTTAGTAATCGTAGATGACTATAGCAGATGGACATTGGTAAAGTTCTTAAGACACAAGGACGAGTCACAATTTGTGTTTGTTACCTTATGCAACCAAGTTCAGAATGAAAAGGATCTTAGAATTGTCAAAGTTAGAAGTGATCATGGTGGAGAATTTGAAAATAAAAATTTTGAATTATTTTTTAATGAAAAAGGAATTTTGCATGACTTCTCTTGTCCTAGAACTCCCCAGCAAAATGGAGTTGTAGAACGAAAGAACAGAACATTGCAAGAAATGGCCAGAACCATGATCAACGAGACTAACATTGCTAAGATCTTCTGGGAAGAGGAAATTAACACAGCGTGTTACATTCAGAATAGAATCTCCATAAAACCTATTCTGAAAAAGACTCCATATGAATTGTGGAAGAACAGAAAGCCCAACATTTCTTATTTTCATCCATTTGGATGCACATGTTTTATTCTGAATAAAAAAAATTATTTGAACAAGTTTGACTATAAAGCACAAAAGTGTATTATGTTAGGATACTTTGAACGCTCAAGAGGGTACATAGTATACAATACAGAAACACAGATTGTTGAAGAGTCAATCAGTGTTAGGTTTGATGATAAGCTTGACTCTCAAAAGTCAAAGCAGAATGAACTCCTTACTGGTATGGAAGTTGAACACACAGGTACTGAAGACAACTCATCAGAAGTTCTCAACAGAGACACTCCCTCAACATCAGAAAGAGTCACTGCAAGCAATCCAGCACCTTCTATTGATCAACTCCAGAAAAGACTATCCAGAAGCAGCATTGATCACCCAGAAGATACAATACTGGGAAAGAATGATGATCCAATCAGAACAAGATCAACATTCAGAAACTCTGAAGAATCCCTCATGGGACTGGTATCTCTGATTGAACCAACAACAATTAATGAAGCACTTCTGGACAATGACTGGATTCTGGCAATGCAGGAGGAACTGAATCAATTCACCAGAAATGACGTATGGGATCTGGTTCCAAAACCAAAAGGATTCGATGTCATTCGTACAAAGTGGGTGTTCAGAAACAAACTGAACGAGCAAGGTGAAGTCATCAGAAACAAAGCACGACTAGTAGCACAAGGTTATAGTCAGCAAGAGGGGATAGACTATACAAAAACCTTTGCTCCAGTCGCCAGGTTAGAATATATCAGACTTTTAATATCATTTTCTGTTAATAAAGGCATCACTCTGTATCAGATGGATGTCAAAAGTGCATTCTTAAATGGTTATATAGATGAAGAGGTATATGTGCACCAACCTCCTGGTTTTGAGAATTCCAAAAATCCAGAATATGTCTTCAAACTAAAGAAGTCACTCTATGGTCTGAAACAAGCTCCCAGAGCTTGGTATGAAAGACTAAGTAACTTCCTGTTAGAAAAGGAATTCACCAGAGGGAAAGTGGACACAACCTTATTCTGTAAGACAGTTAAGAATGACATGTTGGTATGTCAGATTTATGTTGATGACATCATATTTGGATCTACTAAACCCTCTCTGGGAAGAGAGTTTGCTAAATGTATGCAGGCAGAGTTTGAGATGAGCCTAATGGGGGAACTCAAATTCTTTCTGGGCATTCAGATAAACCAAACTCCATAAGGACTTACATTCATCAGAGCAAATATGTCAGAGAACTTATGAAGAAATTTGATCTCTCAGAATGTAAGCCCTCAAAGATCCTAATGCATCCCACGTGCATTCTGGAAAAGGAAGAGGTAAGTAAAAAGGTAGAACAGAAGGTCTACAGAGGTATGATTGGTTCTCTCATCTATCTGACGGCTTCAAGGCCTGACATTTTATTTAGTGTTTGCATATGTGCTAGATTCCAATCAGATCTTAGAGAATCTCACTTAACATCAGTTAAGCGAATTTTCAAGTATCTGAAAGGTAATGCTAATCTGGGTTTGTTTTATAGAAAATCAAATGATTACAGCTTAGTAGGATATTATGATGCTGACTTCGCTGGAGACAGAGTAGCACGTAAAAGCACTTCTGGAAGCTGCCAGTTTCTGGGAGAAAATCTGATCTCATGGTCCAGCAAGAGACATTCCACAATAGCACTATCAACAGCAGAAGCTGAATACATAGCAGCTGCTGGATGTAGCATGCAAATGCTCTGGATGAAAAGTCAACTTGAAGACTTCAACATATTTGAGAGTAACATTCCTATCCTCTGTGACAATACTTCTGCTATTTGTCTCAGTAAAAATCCAATTATGCATTCTAGGGCTAAGCATATAGAAATAAAACATCATTTTATTAGGGACTATATTCAGAAAGGGATTCTTAACTTAAAATTCATTGGCACAGACCATCAATGGGCTGATATCTTTACAAAACCTCTTTCTGAAGATAGGTTTAACTTCATTCTGAAACATCTCAGCATGAAGCTATGCCCAGAATAAAATATTTTATTTGTATATCTTAACCTTCAGAACTTTATTGTTTTCTGTGAACTACTGATCAACCTGTCTTCAGAGTTTTAGAAGCACAAATTGCATCAGAATCTATCCATGAAGATCTGAATGTTTCATTTCAAGGATATAAGTGTTTTTTTCACATAATAAAACAGTTGTCATCCATTCATCAGCTACTTTCTGAGGCTGAACACGCGTTCACTTTTCTGAAAGGTCAAAAGAACTGATTGGGTGCATTGAGACACACGTCATGGGTAACCGTTCCAGTATCTTTCTGAATCCCCTAATTTCAGCTGTCATTAATGCTTATAATCATGACTAATTATTTCTCTCTCTTATTGTTTACGCTTTCAAGAAAAACTATTTAAACTCAAATCTCACTTTTTACATTCACTTCTTTTTAATCTCTAAATACTTTCTATCGTTTCAAGTTCTTATTTTCAAAAACCCCTTTCATCTTCCTCAAATCTTGTGTGAACAATGGCTTCTTCAAGCGTCCAAAACATCAGTACTCAGGAATCTGCTTCAATGGAACAGTACGAAGAACCTTACAGAACGCTACTCACTCCTATTGATAATCTGGAAGTTCTTTCAGAACTGATTATTGACTTTGAAAGCTTACAAGAAAACGACTTCAATCTATATGAAGACGTCACTGTTCAAGGTTAGAACAAATACTTTGACCGTCTTCTAGGGCCAACATTTCCAATCCTTGTCAAAGAATTCTGGATACGTGCTTCTTCTTCAAATCATCAAGTTACATCTTATGTCATGGGGAAGAAAATTGTCATTACAAAAGACCTAATTTCAAAGCTTATTGGTTACAATGGTGGAGGTGTCCGATGCATTGACATGGCTGAGAGATGCTTTGATGTAGCCTCTATTGCAAGGGAAATATTTACTCATGGACTTCCCTCCAGCAAAATCAGAGATCTGAAGGATCACCACAAAATTTGGGCAATAATTATTCTGGGGTGTATCAACCACAGGAAGCCAACTAGCTCTCTTGATTACATCAACATTGATCAGCAGTTTCTGATCTATTTTATTTCTAAGAAGACTAAGGTAAACCTTCCACACTTGCTGTTTAATCACCTTAGAACAAGTGTGAAGGAAACAAGAGAAGATGAATGGACCAAGAGGGACTGGATTCCCTTAGGCAGGCTCATATCAGATATTCTGACAGAATAGGCTGATAGAGCATTTGACTAAAGCCCAGGAAATCAGCACTCTGGAAGCAACTACTGGGAAGTCCCTGAACGCAAAAAATATGAAGAAGATGAAAATCATTGAGAATATCAAGTAGGAACCCAACTTTACTTCTTTTGCAACCATCACTTCAAGAAGAATTCCTCTGGATGATTTATCTCTTTTCTCTGAAATTGACTCCAAGCCAGAGATAATAGTCAGATATATGGATGCTTGTAAGGCAGATGGTACTGCACCAGAAATCAACATCCAGGATTAGCATAAGGCGGCTCCAGAAGTTATTTTGAAGAAGACCAATAAAAGGAAAGCTGCGGAAGAAGGACCATCTCAGAGGACTCCAAAAGCGGCAAAAAATAAAGGTAATCCTTCCTCTGTTACTGTTTTAGAATCAATAAATATATCAACATCTGAAACCATACCTACTCAACCAGAACATCCAACTCCACAAACATTTAAAGACTTTGACATAGGGTTTGATCCATCAAAAACTCTAGGACTGAATGAAACTCGCTCCCTTCCTCATAATCCAAATCCTGAACAAACCCAACCATAACTTGTCAAAGCTCTGTCTGATATTGATTCATTTGACCAAGAATTTTTAGCTCCCATACCATAAAATATAAACCCTCAACTCCTTGAAAATTCAAACTCTGATACCACACCAGAAATTCTGCAACCTCACTCTCCACAACAAGAAATTCTCCAAACAAAATCACCTCAACCTGAAATACAACAACCAGAAGCTCAACCTTCTGAGAATCAATCTTCTGATATCCATGAACCAGAACCTCACCATGTTTCAACAAACCAATTTGAAGAACCTCATTCAGATTCTGATGTAATCCCAATACCTGGAATCACAGAACCACTTGTTATTCGCATGCCTCTCACCATCCACGACATTCCAAAAATTCCTTCTTCTCTAGAATCCACACCACAAAACTCCCCTACCAGTCCAATCATTATACCTGACTCTCCCACTCCTTCATCCACTAGAAGTCTAGCTAACAACGTAAGACTTGTCATTGATCCAATTGCGCTAGAAAGACTAGCTTCTATATCTCACAAAACTGCCATTCCCAAACCCAAACCCACTGAAACCATATCAGATGTTGGTACAAGTTTGTTTATTTTTGAAACAGGGATACAGGAATGGATAAATTCTTTGAGGTATGCTAGTCAAGAGATGACTAATCCTGCTGCTTCTGATTATATATGGACAAAATACTGAAACTGGCTTAGTTCTGAAACAATGAAGCTGAACGAACAGAGTTATGAACAGGTTAAGCAGAACTTTAGTGCTAAGCTAAAGGCTTTTGAAGACCAAGTTCTGAGCCACCTTCTCAAGAAAGATATTCTCGCTCTGGATAATGCTCCCTGGACAGAGCATCATCCCTCAGATGAAGTTCAACCAGAACCAGAAAGTATCTCCCTGACTGCTGCTCCAGGAGAGATAATCACAACAGAGGAAATGGTTCACTCTGAACAAGCTGCAGAATGCTATGAGAAATGTCCAACCTCTGAAGAATCTCCAGCACCTTCCTTAGTCATGCAAACTCTAGAAGAGTTGAAGAAAGAAAATGCTCTTATCCATGCAAGGTTGGATAAGCAGGAGGACACAAACAAAGAGATTAAAAGCATTTTGGGCAAGCAAGAAGAATCTAATTCTTAGATCAAGAGCTTTCTAGAAGCTTTGTTCACACGTCTTCCTCCTCCTTCTTAGATTTTTTTTGTTTTAAATTTGTTTATCTGTAACGCTAAATTTTTTACCTTTTCTGTTTTTGGAACTTATCATTGCTTCATGTTTCTTTTTAATATAATTCAACTATTTTGGCTCTGATTATATTTCCTTTTTGATAAATGACAAAAAGGGGAGAAAGTAAGATATTTTCAATAACGGTTTACCGAGATAGAAGTCTTAAACATTCTAAATTACTTAACCTCTATCTTCTGAAAAGCTTGAACATGTACAAACTCTGATGAAAGATGTAGCTAAACTCTGATGCTCAAGGAACTTAAGGGAAGTAATCAACTCAGGGGGAGTTTCTCTTAAACCTTTTATTCTTTATTTTTAATTGAAAAATCTAGTTTTTGTCATCATCAAAAAGGGGGAGATTGTTAGAACATAGTTTGATTCTACAACCCTTGGTTAGAGTTTTAATGATAACAAATACAAAGAATAAATAATAAATACAAAGAACAAATATGCACCTTAAAAATTATGTTTTATGTATACAGAAGTTCTGATCATATCAGCATCAGAAGATAAGCCATTAGAGCTACACGCTGAAGCAATCAGAGCATGCGTTGAAGATTGATGACCAGAACTTGTGCTTAATCAAAGTAAACTATGATTCTGAACAAGAACATACCAATCCAAGTCATCAATATTCTGAAGCGTCATCAGCAGGCAAGGAGATAAGATTTTGAAGCGTTACTGATCATTCAAGACAACATAAATTCCAATAGATTGTTTCAGATAGGATCTTCTCCAAATGGAATGTGTGTTAATGCCATTAAACATGTTTTATGATCAACGTCATTCCACTGCCTATATAAACAAAGTCAGCTTTCAAAATCAAGAACGATTTTTCAATATTACCACTCACGCATATTCAAAGCTGCAAGCAATATTCTTTATATTTCTAAGCTATAATCCTGTCTAATTTATCACAGTTGTGATAAATAGTTTTTGTTAGAAACACAATAACACATATCTTGTAAATTATATTGAAACAGTGTTCCTTGAGATTAACCGGACTGTGGTTGTACTCAATAAGACTTTAACAATTGTTAAATTGTATTTTGTAATCTCGTTGAGATTAGTGAATTAAGACCTCGTTGGAGAGAGGTGAAATCACCTTGACGGGTGGACTGGAGTAGTTTGAGATCAAACGAACCAGGATAAAAATACTGTGTCATTGAGCTTTTAATTTCATGTTTTCAATTCAACCCCCCCTTCTTGTGTTTTTTCACATCTTCATTAGTGGTATGCAATGTCATGATGTATGAAATGCATTGTGTAATGGTGTTCTAAAAATGAGTTTGTGCTATATGGCCTTCGTATGCATATGCTATGATGTATGAACGTGAAATGTTATTGAATTGCATCTTTGTCTGGGAAAACAAATCCTTGACAAATGTTATGGAGTTTTGGGAAGTTAAATCCCGGATCACTGTTGAGGATGAAGAATATGTGCATCTTCAAACCTTGTTTAATGTTTTTCCGCTGGGGATTTATGCTTTTTTATTTGAGGAGAATTCTGATGGGGAACATTGACTTTGCTTGAGAAAAATCTGTAGGGAGTATTGATTTCTTCTTGGGGAACAAAGTTTAGGAGTTTTAGTTGTACATTGCTCTGGTGGGGAGTTATTTCTTGATTGGAGAGAGTAGAAGTTAATTGTTATCTGGTCGGATCCAGGCTTCACAACAACTTACTGGGGAAGATGAAATTAACTGGGGAAGATAAAATTAACTGTTATCTGGTCAGGTTCCAGGCTTCGCAGAAACTTGCTGGGGATAATGAAGTTAACTGTTATCTGGTCGTATTCTAGGCTTTGCAGCAACTCGATGGGGATAGTGGTAAACTCTACAGGGGAAGATGAGTTTTGTTAGTGATTTGAAGAAGTTAAACTATTACCTGGTCGGGTCCAGGTTTCGTAGTAATTCGAACGGTTATCTAATCGGGTACAAGTTTCAGCAACTCGAATTGTTATCTGGTCCGGTTCAGGTTTCACCAATTCGATCTTGAGGTTAACTGGTATTTGGTCGAATCCAGGTTTCAGCAACTCAAATTGTTATCTGGTCGAGTTTAGGTTTTAGCAGTTTGATCTTGAAGTTAACTGGTATCTGGTCGGGTCCAGGTTTCAGCAACTCGAACTGTTATCTGGTCGGGTCTAGGTTTCATAGTAACTTTTGGAGATAGTAACGACTCTGTTGGAGATTGTAATGACTCTACCGGGGATTAAGGGGTTTCGTCTGTTGATTTGGGATTGTCTAAGAAGAAAACTCAAGTTGGGGAATTTGTAGTTTGTTGGGGAAATAAACCCTGTTGAAGAGAATATTTTGACGACCTGCTGGGGAGGTTTTTTCTTTAGGGAGAAATCCACAAGGCTCTTTTTTAAGACCAACTCAGCTGGGGAGAGGGTTTTCGAGAGATTGGAACTCTGGTTGGGGATTTCATGAATCCATGTTTGTGGGGATAATTCTGTGGAGATATCCATGAATTTAGCCTTGTGGGACTTGGACCCTTATCTGTGAAGATTATTCTGTGGGGATAACCTTATACAGGTGGCTCTTGCGACTTCACTGGGATCACCTTATGAAAGGGACTTCGTGAGGATTTTTCATTGTTCATAGTAGTGAGTGTTGTGGCACTTTCAGAAAATGTTTGCTTGGTCGTGCGTGACCTTTTACTGGAAATCATGTTCGATGCCTCAAGTGATTGGGATGGAGACCTTCACCCGGCTATGATATATTTCTAGGAATCTTGACTTGACTGCCCCGGATATGTTGGACAATAATCATGTTATGCCCCTTGATTATGGAGGGTTTGTCATTGAAAGTGTCTTTCCATTTGAAGTGGTTCTGTTCATTGAGAGAATTTTCGTTCATTGGATATTCGCCATGCAAATTTCTTTGATATGCAAACAACGGTATTTAAACAATGCAAGGTTTATGTTTATCTTGAAGTAAAATATTTTTGAAAAATGCACTTTTAAAGAGAAACAAAATTTTGTAAGAATATGAATTCAACTCATGATTTACAGTAAGCCTTACAGGAGTCAGTACACCTTTTGTAACAGTATGCTTTCGAACTAACACATGCTTCAATTAGGACTTTTAAATGGTTGTAGCATGGCCTAGTTTACGGTTTAAGAAACAAATGATAAGGCTTAAAGTTTATTTGTATCCACCCGTTCTTCATGATGTTCTCCAGTCCTATACTTAGTTAATTGTGTGTATATCTCCCAATAGAATCTAGAATGATATTTTGGTGATGGTTCAGATATTGGAAGCTTATTTGAGAAGGCAGTCCTTTTTGCAAAAAAGTTCTGTTGTCGAAGATTTGTAGCGACCTCTTTTATTTTCCCTAATTTTTTCCTGATTGTTCTTGTTTTGAGATTACAGCCAGCGGGATGCCCCGATTTTCCTTAAATCTCCTTTGTAGGTTTTGACTTAGTGGGATTTTCTTTTGAGAGATAATGACTACCTATTTTACAGGGAACCATCACCGTCTTTTGATTCAGAATGATGTTTTTGATGTCACTCGTTGTGTACAAAGTGAAAGCTTGCGAATGAATGCGCATTTGAATTAGCTGAGAAACTACCCTGGCCCAGATTATGATTAAAGGTTTCAATTTGTGTGAAAAATAATAATCCTACTTCTTTGGCTCAAAGGGGTTGACTAGGGATTATCTTCCTTATAACTCCATTTTATGGGTATTGAAAGAACGCCTGTACATCGTCAGCAAGGTCTGTCCAAAAGCAATATTGTATGAGATTATGGTATTATTTTCGTCATTCTCCCTGTAAAGGCTTACAGCTTGTAATCAAGAGTATAATATCATACAAAAAGGAGTAAAATCATAGTTTTAGTATAGTGAAAACAAATGGATTAACTCAAGACAAACATATGGAATGCATTAGTGAGAGCAAACAAAGTCTGACATAAAGATAAATGTTTAAGCAAACAAAGAAATTACAACTGAAAATTCGAATGAACAAAAATTTTTCCGCTTAAGCTTCGTCACTTCAGATGATGTGCCTTTGAGGGATGACAGAAAAACTCTAGTTGACTATCTTGTGTAAATTCCAACATTCCTTTGTCGATCAGGTCTTGAATTTTGTTCTTCAACGCCCAATAGTGGTCAGTGTCGTGTCCCTGACTGTTGGAGTGGTACACGCACCTTTCATTAGGATGGTAACTAGGAGCAGAAGTATTAGGTTTTTGAGGAGGTTCCCTTAATGTGACCAGCTTGGCTTCCAACATATGATGCAATGCTTGGACCAAGGACATGCTGATCTTGGTAAATTGTCTTTTGGGCATATCTTGCTTACGCTGACCACCCTGTCATGGTTGGCGGGGTCGTTGTTGGATTTTTGGTGTAGTAGCCATTTTGAAAGGTGTTCTCTCGACCAAACCAACTTCTTGTTTTATCGCAGGCTGATTAATGACATGATCCTCAATCCTAGTCATTATTTCCGTACAGTTGCATCCATCTTGATGAAGCTTGATGACGAGGGCTCTCAACACTTCTTGTCCCTGAGCTAAGTTTTGGATAAGAGCCATCTGCCCCAGCATCTGAATTCTCGTTGTTGCTATCTCTGCTTATAATTGTCTCAACCGACCATCCTTGTCACCTTCAAGATTCTTCTCGGTCATGCTATCAATGAGGAGTTCATTCACTTATTTTTGCCCCTTGGATAGATTCAGGAACAAATCTTGAAGCTGATCATTCTGGGTCCGAAGATCCTGGACAGTCTATTCTAGAGCCATCTCTACTTGAAATAAATAGTAAGCAGATGAGAAAACCTATATGGGGAACCTGTCATGATATGATGCATGGTATGTAGATGCAATGTTTTCAAGGATCTCGTGGGCTAAACACAAGAAAATGTTAGAAATTGAACTTTGATTACAACTTTGAAGAACTTTGCATCATTGAATGTCCTTCTACGCGAATTAAGCTCACCATGTCAAGTGGGTCATAACCCTCGATTCAAGTCATCACGTTTTGGTCTTTGAAATCATTTAGTTAGAGGAAAATAAATCCTCTTTCCCCTTGATAGACGTCTGGTTCAATATAACCCTACATCACAGACCCTTGAGATCCTTGAAATGGTTATTGAAGATGCTATGGTATGATGTCATGATGTTTATGTACAAGTATATACACACAAAGCAAACAAGTCCTTAGGTTTATTCTTGCATGAGGTTTCATTGGTAAGTACCCTCTTGAAGTTTAGTAGGCTCAAACTGTCGTAGAAAGTAACCAGGTTCTAGGGTATCTCAATATCACCGATCTTTCTTCCTCGGGCATTGTTTCAGCCAAGCTTCTTTATTGGCGACCGAAATATCCCGAAAGCCCGATCTCAATGAGCGTAGCATCGAGTATCAACCAACTTTGGACTGCACCAAAGCCTGCTATCTCACTACTTCCTAATGTCCAAGTTGTTCAATTAAAGGTTCTAAGGTCAGTTAGTGCTTCATGACACCACACAGTGGCCCCGTATTCTCATCGATTCGCCACAAGGGATACTGGTACCAACAAATGTGTCACACTAACATAGACATCGCTCCCAACCATGTCGGTGTACCCCACATAGTCCCCACGATCTATTGCTACTTACCTAATGATGTTCCCCGATCTGGGTGGAGGATCAATAAAGACCCAAATAAGGACCCATAAATGTAAAGAAAACAAATCAAACAATGAAAGAATTTAAAGGTGATATAGTCTTTAAGGTAACCCCACTTTTAACTTGTCCCCAACAGAGTCTCCAGTACTGTGATACGGTGGGAGAACTGACTTGGAGGTTTTGCGTTTTATCATAATTGTTGCGGATAGAAAAAGTCGCCACCAACTTTTCTTTTACCCAATAAAGGAAAGGGTGAAAAGAACATGAAATACCTTTTGAGATATTTTCTTGAGTTCTGGGGGTAGGTTATGAAAATGGAAGGTGTTAGCACCCTTTTCATCCGTAGTTATCTACAGGCTCTTAGTTGCTTTCTAGATCACTTTTGAAATTTCTTTTTTTAAAATGTGTTTGAGGTGGGTTTTAAAAGTATTTTTGAAAAAGAGCCTTCGTTTAGGAAAACTTTGTAATGATTCTCGTCTCTATAAGAATGCATACAAAGTGGTGGACTTTTGAAAATATTTCAATGTTTTTTGAAAGTGTTTGGTGTGTTTGAAAAGATGTTTGTTTTGAAGATGGATTGTGAGCAAGAAACTAATAATGTTATACCTAGTTAAAAAGTCTTTAGTTCTTTTCCTCCTCCTTTGAGATTTCTATCTTACCATTTGATTGGTAAGAATCCTTATCTTTCGATATGAAGGGACGGACATGGGTCATCGTATAGTCATAAGATGCAATTTTTCTAGATACCTTAGCATTTTTATTAAGGGACTAAGATCATTTGTAAGGCAACATTCTTAGCATCATCGAGGGACTATGATCTTGTATTTTTTGATTGTTTTTGCTAAGGCATCTCACATGCATAACATGACCATTTTCTCAAGGCAACAAGTGAAGTTAACCCTAGAGGTTCAAGTGTGCAAGTGTTTATTTTTCATGCATTGTTTTATCTTGGATTAGGGTTGTCTAAGATTGATTTTATCTTTCCATACACACCCTAATTACTAACAATTATATTAAAACGATAAATTTGCGGAAATTAAAATCCTACACTATTACATCGTTTAGGGGATGGGGGTACAATTTACAAATGGGGATGGATAGGAGCTTAAATATTACAATCATATTGAATAGCTGTGAAGAAAATATGTTAAATCTGTAAAAACAGTGTCAAAGAGAGGAAAATTGAATTTTTTAACATTATGTGTCGACACATGCTCCTATGCATCGACACATAAAACTAAATCAACTCAGTATGAGTTGATGCATAATAGCATGCGTCAACTCATTCCTTGTTTGTATCGACACATACTCATTTTGTGTCGACTCATATAGGTATGTGCCGACTCATACTGTAATTTTTTCACTGCAACATTGTTTTAATGCCTGTACAAGTCAGTTCTTTACATATAATTGACAAAGTGGAAGACAAACAAAGGGTTAGCTTCAACGGAAATGGTTACTACATTTTATCTTAAAAAATGAATCACTAATGATGTTTGAAATGAAGAGTTTAAAGTCAAGAAGACTTACCTTGAGATTGAAATTTGTGCTTTGATTTAGAGCTAGAAGAACCAAGTTGCAAGTAACTATTTTGTTTTGGAAAATGGTGATGATGTAACAGAACTTGTTCTTGTGTTTGAACAACTCCTATATGATGTATGTAAGGTGTTTAGATGGTTTTTTTAGGCAAATCTTTGCAAGGTATGAGAGGTTCAAAGGTTTGGACTTCAAAAACTCAAGAGTTGAAGTTTTATGGACTGTTATGGCTTTTGTGAATATGAGATTTTGAGGGTTTGTCAACAAAACTTTTGGCTTTTCTCTCTATTTTTCTCTGGCCTTTTTCTCTTTCAAATGCTTCTTCTATTTATAGGAAAGAGGTTTGTGTATATGAGTTAATTAGGTTTGCAAGACAACATGTTATGGTTTGGTTGGATTGTAAAGATTAAACTATGTCAAGTACTCCATAGTCCCAAGATGAAGTACCAAAGTTTCTGGTATAGAGGAGCTACTTACCACAATTTATGGTGGAGTATAATTAGAAACAAACAAAGTATGTTCTCAAGACAAACTTTGTACAAAAAGTTTGCTTTTCAAGAATAGAAATGGTAACTTTATGCCATAAATGTGAAGATCTTTTGGACAATGGCTTAAACACTTGGGTAATAGCTCAAAATTGGGTGTAAGAATTAAATTATGATGAGATTTACAAGCAAGAAGGCCTACAACACAAGATTATGCAGCATAGCATAAGGGTGTTGTCATGTGTTCTTCAACAAAGTAACTTGCAATTCAAGAATGGATGCCCAACTTCATGCCATTGAATCTTCTAGATCATGTATGATAAATTCATTCTCTTGGATGTTTTGGAAAGCATAAAACATCCTCTATAACTTTCATGTTGACCATTTTGACAAAATTATCTTGGAACTATGTGAAAAAATGCCAAGAAGTTGGATAAAATCCTGACAAAAATCTATTGAAAATTTCTCTAAGTGTTTTATGAAAATGTCATGACTTTAGGAATTTATAACTCAAAATCCAAGCATTTTTAGAACTTGTTCTTCCCTACAAAGTTTTATATCTCATTGAGATCTACAACTTTCATGTTGAAAGTTTTCTTTGAATCATCTTGACTTTTGACTTTCTTGACTTTTTGATGATCAAGCTTGATATTCTTGAATTTATTGATGAATTTTGATCTTTGATAGTTAATGTTTACCAAAAAGTCAAAGTTTGACTTTTGGCGTATCAGTTGAATTTTCATCAGTATAGTTGATTTTTGGCCATCTGGTCAATTGACTGAGTAGAATTTGCGATAAAAGATTTGAAACTTGACATGAGCATTCTTGAAGTTCCACAATGATCCATGAAAGTCATTGGAAGTATTTAGAAGTCCAATTGTCCTTGTGCAAGCTCAAACTCTAATTTTGGGGTATTAGTGTTGAGGAGATGGCTTGACCTAGTCCACACTTGTACAAGTTTGAGCTATTGAAGATCTTGTGAAAAATGTTTTGATAACTGAGAGGGTAAATTTTGGGGTACAACAATGATACATAGCCAGAGAAGAATGGGGAACTTTCAAAGAATGTAAATTTGGGGAAACAATGTATCGTTGAAGTTGGGGATATAAACAACAATATTCTTTTTGTATACCTGAGTAGACTAGCAAAATACATTTGATAGATTTTATATAAAGTTTGTCTTTACGTGGACTGAGGTAATGAACAAAGCATGTGCAATCAAAGATGCGAAAAGGAATAGGGTATAGATCATATTGCGGATTCAAGATAGAGTATAGAATCTGGTCTTGAAGGACCAATGAAGGAATTCGGTTGATAAGGTGACATGCTTTGAGGATAGAATCACCCTAAAAACGAGAAGGTACATTGTGGTGAAGTAAAAGAGTTTGTGCAGTTTAAAACTAGAAGTGTCAAACTGGTTTTTAATTTCAGCATAGAACTCTTGGAATATATGGAAAACATCTGAATAATTTTTCATCAAAAATAAAAAAGTACATCATGAAAAATCTTTGATGAAGGTTACAAAGTAATAATATCCTAAAATTTACTTGACATGACTAGGACCCCAAATATAAGAATGAACTAAAGCAAAAGGTGATGCAACACTTTTATTACCTCCTTGACAATAAGTGTTACGCGTATGTTTGCCTAATTGACACGACTGTCACCCAAATGTTTATGTGTAAGGTCTTGAGAAGCAATGGATGCACATGCCACCAAGAGAGAAATATGATATAATCCTCCAAACTTACTCCCTGCTCCAATCATCTGTCATGTACGTAGGTCCTGGATATGAACAGAATTATTATTAAAAAGGATTGAACAATAAGGAGTACGAGTGGGATTTTTATAAAATATTAGATTGAAAGGACAACTAATGATATAAAGAACAAAATATATAAAAAAAATGGAAGTGGGTGTTCCTAACCAAGGCCTTGAAGTTTCATTTTAGAGCCACCTGTAATTGTGACAGAAGGCAAGGAATTAGAATAAAAAAAGTGAGATAAAAGAAATTTATTACTAGTCATATGATCAGATGCACTAGAGTCAAGGACCCAAGGACCAAGGGAGGAGGATTTAGATACAAAGTCTACGAGATTACTAAACTGAGAAACAGTGGCAGAAGTTGATGGTTGATAAGCTTCTTTGAATGAAGGAACTCATTGTACTCAGCAAACGAAATAGTAGTTATGGATCCTTATTTTATAGGTAACATGTGTTGTTTTGATGATGACAACTGTAGAAAGACCATAAAGCTTATTCAGCATATTAAAGATGCAAAATCAAAAAAGTACAATGAGATAGCACAACATACAATCAGCCTGATAGAGATACAATATAATGATTAATATAGAAGAGCAACGAAATAATATTCATCATAATAAAATATGAAATCATTTAGAAATTCAACCAATGTACTCAAGCAGATAAAAGATACAAGTCACAAACTTGATAGAGGATTGAGAAAGATTCAAAGGTTTCAGACAAAAGAACTAAGATAAAGAAATCATATCAAAAGCCTTAATAAATAACTAAAGCAAATATGAAAAGGTCAATAAAACAATGAATACAACATAAAAAGCTTCAAAGAACATATCAAAGCAAAAGATCAAACATATAGAATACATCAGACCTAAAATCTAGGCTAATCATCCTAAATAGAAACTAAGTGAATCAATGTAAGAAAAAGTTATCTCTTTGAAGAAGTAGTTGGCTATAATAACACACACACTAAAACCTTTTTAAAAAACTGTTTTGAAATGAAATGAATTGAGAAAAATATATAGAAGTTGCATAAAAGTGATGCGAGCATTCAAAAAGCTATAAAACTATTTTTTTGATATATCTAATTGATTAAGCCTAGATGTTAATCAATTAAATAAATGTGCCCTTGCTGAGAAAGGCAGTTTGAATTCCCTCAAACGATTGGTAATGACTATATATCAAAACCTACCATTTTGGGAAAACATAGCCGTTGGAATTTATGTGTTAATCGATTAACTTAATCAATAAACAACAGTTATTTTTCATTAAATGAGGTTTCCTATTTTGGGATTAATAAAACCTATAAATAGAGGTCTCATTTCCTCATTTATTTTCATCCAGAATACAAAATGTGTATTGATACACACACACACACTCTCTCTCTCTCTCTCTCTATGTTTTTCTTTGTCACTTTCTCTCACTAGTTCTTATAGCCAAATGTTTTTGTGAGGAGAGGTTTGTGTATTTTTGGTTGGGTAAAAATGTATAAAGTTATTCTTGGTTGTTCTTAATTCACCTTGTGAACATCATTCATGTTTAGGGAAAAAATTATGTGGTTCAAAGCTAAACCCGTTAAAAGCTTTGGTTGGGAATTTATATGATTAAGTTACCATAATCTATATAGGTTGGAGGTTATCAATGTTGTTGAGCTTCTCTTATGAGTATTATAAATTCTTCTCTATTCAAAGGTTTAAGATCAACAATATTGATGAACTCGCCATTGGGTTCATGGTTAGCCCGTTATAAAACCATAGGTTAGTTATCACCCTCTTAAAATCACGAGAGGTTAATGGTTATAATGTTAAACCATATTGAGATCAGATTTTTTTAGTAGAAAGAAGTGATGGTACTTTGACCTATAGTTGGGAGAGGAGCTTGGCCACTTCAATCTCAATAATGGAAAATACATGAACGTTTATATATTCTATCTTGTATTATCATGGTTGTAGGACAACCAACATTTCCTTGTATAAGGGGGTTCATGAGCTTCACCTACTAAAAGCTCTCAAGTACTTAATGGAAACTCTCAAGACCAGTTCTTGGAGAGAGGAGTAGGTCCTTCAATTTTGATTGAACCTCTATATATCACGGTGTTCTTCTTATCCCTTAACTTTTTATTTTCTGCGTTTTATTTTAAAATTATTTTTTCGCTGCTAAGTGATAAAAAAAGTTTTTTAAACTTTGGTAGATCTTAGGTTTTAGAATTTTTTTTCAAACTAAGATTTTAATCTTCGAAAAAGTTTTCAAACTCATGTTTTTTCCAAACCACATAATTCACCCACTCCTCCTCTTTTGTGTGAAGTCTCAAATCCAACAGTAGTAACTTCTTGGGTGATAGTTGGTTGAGCAACATCAGCAACTTGTGGTTGCTGTTAGTCTATTTCCTTTGTATGATATTCAAATTTAATGTGACAATAACGATTAGTTAGTTTCTCACACAAGATAAGCGGAACCTTAGTAAACATGATACAATTAGTGTATCCCATGAGAGTTGATGGCTTGAAATGAAAAAATAATTACAGATCTGGAAAGAGGACATGACGACAATGCTGAGAATGGAAGCCGAGATGGGAAGGGTTATCGAACGAACTGTCACACGTTGCAGGAGAGGTGGCGCGTGGAAAGGCGGGCTGCTGTTAGATTTTAGGGACTTGCCGATATAGAAGATACAATTATGGAGGTATAGATATATCACTGGAAGGACATCAGAGCGGCGACGATAGTGGCAGCAATGTAGATTATGGCCGGAAGATCGATGATATGATGGAGACCGGAATGAGTCACCCAAAACATGTTCTCATATGAAAACAGTGGGTTAACCAGATAAAGGACGAAGAATAGTTGAATCTCAAAAAGCTCTAGATACCATCTTAGAATGAGAGGGTTAAGCCTACTCATCCATACACCCCAATTTTTTATTTATTGAAATTGTTTGATTTAGTATGATTGTTGTGTATTTATTTAATTATGGGGTAATATTAATTAAATGGATATGGGTGATGAGGGTGCGTGACCTCGAGGTGAGAGTGTAGAGAGTAATTAGAGGCTGGTGGAGTTTAATTAAAATTATTAGAGTTTACTTTAATAGTTAAAATAGTAGTATTTTATTAGATTTATTTAATTTAATGGAAAAATAATGAGTTTGGGAAAATAACGAGAATTATGAGAAGTTGAAGGGAGGAATGAGTAAGAGGGATATGAGTTTGAGTTAGAATTAAAATTATAATAAGATTTACTTTAATGAAATAAATTAGGAGCATAACCTAAGTTCAGGGGGGGGGGGGGGGGGGTTGGTTATTAGTCTGTAGAAAAACAAGAATTTGAGAAAGAGAGGTTAGAGGCTAGAAGACTAAAGAGGGGATAAAAAATTAGGGCTTGGGAGAGAAGAACATTCATCAAACCAGAATTGTACTGCTAGGATAACCAGGTATGTGGGATAATTGAATCAATAATAGATATATGCATGAAGGGTAGAATGAGGAGTCCTTAGCCTCCAATAGGGAATCAGGTGTTGATTTAATTCTGTAAATTAATGATAATTGATGATATGTGTTATGATTGTTGATGAAATTTGTGCACTTTTATTGATGATATTTTCTATTTTGATGTGTTGATATGTTTACACTATTGATAAGTTTTGAAGCTTTTAGACAACTGTGGTTTCATTAAATTAAGTGATTGAAAGTGTGAAAATTGTTGGACTAATATGTTTTAAGTGCATTATAACATGTACAGCGAGATTTGGATGATTAGAAGTGATTTTGGGAGATTCCTTAAGTCTCCGTCATCAAAATCGTATTTTGGTGTGGTTGAAGGTCGATGGATGTTGCTGCAATAAAGCGACGAGCAAAAGTAACTATTTTTTTATCGTCTCCACAGGGATTAGTGCGGTGGAAACAATGTTGTTCAATAGTCTATACGATCCTAAGCTTGGTTTGAATGGTTGGTTTAAAAGTATAAAGTGTTGAAAGTAAAACATATGAACAAGTAAATAATACATACTTTTGAGAGGAGAGAACTCGTCGGGATTGGATTTTATCTACCCATCAATTGCTTAAATCTATCGATCAGTTGTACATAACCTAAAACACTCGTTAATATCATTACATATCACCCACCATAGAGGTTATGTCTAACACAATGTTAAGAAAATAACTATATCCTCTCATCGGTAATGGCTCACGTAACTAAACAACACAGAAGCCTTAAGAACTGATACCCACTGTGAATATTAGACCTAAATCTATTTCTAGAGCATAAAACCTAATAGATGTTCAACCTAAATTCGGATCTGAAGAGTATATGTCTATAGAAACTCAAATCTAAATATAAAGCAAAAAAACAAGGATAACATTGATAAAGATTTGTAAAATAGATATTATACAATGCCATGATCAATACATATACATATAATTAGAATAAACTTACATACAAAACCTAACAATAGAGAATACAAAGAGAAAGGGGAAGATGAACTTGTAACTCTCGCACTGTGAAGACGATTGTTGAAAATCCAACTCTAGATCATCAAGATGTAGCCTCCAATGTTGTTTTCTAAGCCTCTAATCTCAAAGAATGGGTCTAATGGAGTTGGGTGTAAAAATCCCCAAAATCATCTTAGAAAATCTAAATGAAATAAATACATACAAGCTGGAAATCATATATCGTGCTAAGCCCCATCAGGGGGCTCTAAGAGTGGTACCACTTATTGCACTAAACCAACCTAAAGCGTGCTAAGCGCGATTGGACCGAACTGAGAGGGCTCAGGTTCACAAAGTTACTGCCAAGCTTACTCAGGTTTCTTCAACTTAGGTTGGGCAGGATTCACACTACAACTTACACTGAGCGGGCTTGGGCATTTTATTTCTCAAATTTGCATCGTTGAAGTTATGCCTTTGGCCCTTATTAATCGATACTTCAATCAAGCATGAATTCCTACAAAAATGAGATAAAAATAATCAATCAATACAATATTTACATGACTAAACTATTAAGCTATTATTTACACAAAAGTCGAGGTTTTACTTATTAATACACAAAAACCGACAGATAAGTGCCACAAAGTAATATTGAAAATAATAACATTTTTGCACTTATCAACTTTCCCTAACTTAAAAGTTTGTTTGTCCTTAAACAAAGGTCACACAAACCTAAAGAAACAAAAGCAACTACCAAGAAATCATAAATCAATAAGTTTAGAAAAACGAAAACAAATGTATGGTTCAAAAGAAAAAGCACACACAAAGCAATGCTTACCACTTAACTACGACGACAACATGAAAATGAAACAAATTCTAAATACAAAACGCATGTAAAAAATTCTAAGACAATACACTGCTAAAAAATGAATCACATCTAGCACACACTTCATCGATAGATGAAAAACAAAAATATGAGGGGATTAACTCTCACCCAACAATCTTGCTAACAACCAATTTAATTATGCATTCATCACATAAAAAATCATATTGAAAAGCATAAAAGCATAAATCACAAAGACTTTCAAGGGTTGTAATGCGGCTTGGGTAACAAGGAATGGTCATATCTAAATCCAATGAAACAAAATTACCTAATCCTATAAGAGCAATAATTTACAACAGTTTCAAGCAATAAAAAATTATACAACCTTTTCTTATTACACAAAATTACAACCTTGATCTTATTCTTTTTTTTTCTTTTTTCTTTTTTTCTTTCTTTTCCATTTCTTTTCTTTTTCACATTTTTTTATTTTTCAACCACTTTATTATCCAACCTTTATCAACCTACTTATAATAAATTGATAAGTGAAAATTATAGCTATTCTTGTATATAATTTTTGTTGCACTTATCGACTCTTTGTTGTTAATATTGTTGAATAAACCTGACTTTTGTGTAAATACATTTAGTTGTGTTTATTTGTGTTTTTGTATACATAGTTTACCGTTTGATGTTTTTCCATTCATTTTGTAGGTACTTATTGAATTTTGGAGCATTGAGGAATAAAGTGTCGAAGGTACAACTCCGGATGCGTGTTTTCGGAATAAAAGACCAATTTTGGAACTTGTTGTCCAAGAGAGCCCACTTAGTGTGTAGAGGCCGCTAAGCACGAGTGGGTTTAAGCGCATTTTGTAGCGCGCTGCTTGCGTTTGAAAATTTGGAAGAAGCAAAGTTTTGAGGCCCGCTTAGCGCTGTTTAGGTCTGTTTAATGTGTAAATACAGCGCAACCCACTTAGCAAGCTGAGGCCGCTTAGCGCGGTCTGCTAAGAAAAGTTTTATAAAAAAGATTTTAGTTCATTTTCTAGGTTATGGTTTTTGGGGTATTTGTTCCAGACTTCATCACCTTCATTCTTTGATATTTAGAGCTTAGAAAACAACATTTGTGGCTTGCAAATGGATGATCCGGGGTCAGGAGCTCGATGGATTGTGTTCGACACCGTGGTGAATTTGGTTTCTTCTCCTCTTCCTCTCTTTGTACCCATTATTTTTTGGATTTTGTATGTAACTTTACCTTGATTATATGTATATTTATTGCTCATGGTGTTGTATGAAACTTTCTTTACAAATATTTATTGATGTTTATCCTTTTTAGATTGCTAAGGGTTTGGGTTTGAGTTATTGCAGAGATGAACAAATTAAATCTGGACTTAGGATGAATATCTATTGGGCTTATATTCTAGATATAGATTGAGGCTTAGTAATCACTTAGGTATCGACTCTTAATGCCTCCGTGTGTTTTGTGTTGTGCTGAGAGATCGTCGAAATAGAGTAATACAGTTGATATCTTGCTCTGTGTTAGAGATAACCATTTTGTGAATGATACGCGATGATATTGACGAGTAGTTAAGGTTAAGTGCAACTGGGTAGTAAGTTTAAGTATTTGATAGAGTAGATGAAATACAAAATCGATAGTTCTTTACTATTCGAAGAATGAAATTCTTTATATTTATAACTTTTAATTCCCGCACCTTACAAACAAACTCAATTATCCCCAAACTCATTAATGAATGATTTGTCGAACGAAAAATTTAATAACCAATCTCCGTGGACAGGATACAATATAACCTAAATATCACTGAGTAAAATTAAATACTTTACTTTTTTCTTGTCGCTTTACCGCCACAACAAAATGGTGTTGTTGTTGGGGATTGGTTTTATTGTTTTCGCATTGCGATGATTCTTTTGTTTTTGATTTTTGTAATTAATGTATATGTTGTATATAAATTGCATATTAACTTGTATATGATATTTGTGGATATATGTGTTTTCACGTATTGTTGTGAATTGTCTCGTTTTCGTAACGTTTGTTGTGTGAATGTTAGAACACTTTCTTTAGGTTTGCGTGGTGTGACAATACCATGGCATGACGAGAGGAGGTTACTAGCTCACACAATAAAGGTGTTGAGCTTACGACATAAAACAAGCATGTTGTATTATTTTTATTTGTTTTAGTTTAGCTAGTGTGGTGACTTGTGTTTTAACAAGTTGAACTCAAATTAGTTTTTAAAGTTCAAATTTTCACTTTTCAACCTGTTAATTCACTTTCACCCGTTTGTTTCGTTATTTCAATTTGTGTTTTTCTGCAAGCTTGTCGTGTTTAGCTTGAGGAAGTTTGTATATTGTAAATATTTTGTGCATTGAGGTTGTATAGGTGATTGTGGAGTTGCGTAGCAGCTGCACCAGTTGTTGTCCTGTTTTTATGCAACCGGTGTAACGCGCCCTGCTGTGTAGAGCCAATAAATTCTTTTTAATTTTTTGCTTGGCTTTCCTTTTTCCTACTCTCACCTAGGCTTTTTATATTAATACATAATATATTTATTTGTTCTAATTATTTTATTTGTTATTTGGACTTTAAATTTGGTCCGATCTCTTGAGGAATTTTGAGGCGGTTTTCCAAGTCTGTACGTTTCAACTTGCGGATGTATGATAATGATAATGTTTTTAAGTTGGTACATGCCAGATACTCATTTATCGCTTTCTAGAACATAGCAGGTTTATGCAATTTTTCGTTTGTACAAATTTTCATGACATTCATTCTTTTGCAATTTGTGTTCATTTTTTAATCACTTTAGGACTAAAACCCTTGTGAGGTTGCTTTCTATTGTTTATTATATGCGCAGGAGACCTACAATTTTGTCTTAAATCAACTTTATTATATTTAATCTTACATTTATGTTGATTTATATGAAAGCATGAAACTATCAAGGCATTTTGTTTGAATTTGAGAAAAAATACCTAACTAAAAGTAATTCACCTTGTGAGTGAGCGATCATTTGTGAATCCTTTTAGCCTTTTAGTTATAATTCATCATGGATTCTAATGTTTTTTGTTGGTACTTAACCCTATCCATGTATTGTGGTTGAATTTTTCCTTGCCTTAGAAAGTGGGAGCGATTTGTCACTGTGTGCGGTCGTGTTTAAGTTGGGGAGAGCAATGTTGCTTGTTTATAAGATGGTTGTTTGAGGTTGAAAGTAAATTGTGTGGTGGAAAAATAAAAAGAGAAAAAATATAGAAAAAGAAAAAAAAAAGAGAAAAAGTTTTGAAAAAGAAAAAAAAATATCAAATAATTTTTTTTGTGTTGGTGTAACATTTGGGAAAGTTGGAAAAGTTGATTGAGCGGTTCTTGAAACTTTGTGAATTGATCACTCACATAGGATTAGGCATTGTTGTTTGTTTCAATTACCTATAGATATTAACCCCTTTCTTCTTACCCAAGCCACATTACAACCCTTGTTACCCTTGTGATTTTGCTTTTGTGCTTTTCAATATGAGTTTGCTTTGATGAATGCATAATTTAGTTGTTGTTAGAAAGATTGTTGGGTGAGATTTTAGAACCTCATGTTTGTGTTTTTCATATACCGATAAAGTGTGTGTTAGGTGTGATTCACTTGTGAATATTGTATTGTTTTAGAATTTTTGACATGTGCTTTGTGTTTAGGAGTTGTTTCATTTTCATATTGTCGTTGTAGTTTAGTGGTAAGTTTTTATTGTAACGCCCGATAATTTAATTAATTATTTAATTAAATTATTTTCGATTTATTTTTTGAAATGTGTGAGATGTTTCTATATGTTTCTAAGTTGTTATTTGGTTGATTATTTTAGTTGATTAATATTAGCAATAATATTAGAATAATATAAGATTAAGTTGTTGGGCTTAGTTATATGGTGGTACATAGTAAGGTGGGGGTGTGTAAGTTAGGCCCAATATGATTAATTAAATGAGGTTAAGTTGATATAAGAACTAGGTTAATTAGAAAAATAAGGAAGTCTTGGTGTGCGGATCGTAGAAGTTGCAGAGAAGAGGGAAAAGAGGCAAAGCTAGGTCAATTGTAGAGTTATAGAGCAACCTTCAATCCAAGGTAAGGGTAGGGTTCTGACTTTATAATGGAAATTATGATGAATAGTATGTAGTAATTAGGTTGGTGTAATGTTGATGTGCGCATGTTGTTGTGGTTGGTTCTGAAATTGTCTGTTATCATGTTGTTATCATGTTGTGGATGTTCTGAAATTATAATATTGATGATATAGTTGTTGTGTTGCTATGTCGATGTAATACTGCATTGTATCATGTTGTTATGAGAATACTATTTATCTAAGGAATATTTGGAGAATTCTGTGTTTAAATTAGTAAGCATGTGATGCGTGAGAAACACTCTGTGCCGAGGGGCACACGAGCATGCCGACCGACACCATGTATGCAGAAGAGTGTGCCGAGCAGCACAACTTCATGATGAGTGGCATGGTCTTTTAGTTTTGTGGCGAGGGGCACAGTTGGGTGACGAGGGGCACACCCATGAACCTCTATTTTCTTTTGTTTGTTTTGTCTGTTTCTTGTGTCTGTTACTTTATTAATGGGTTACTAATTGTTATCTCAGAGTTAATGAATTATGGGTAGCAGAGATTAATTAATCAATACTTCTTATGGTTTTAGCATATTAATCTACAGAAGAAGAATTATATATATATATATATATATATATATATATATATATATATATATATATATATATATATATATATATATATATATATATATATATATATATATATATATATATATATATATATATATATATATATATATATATATATATATATATATATATATATATATATATATAACCGTTATTAAATTAGTTGCAGAATTGTTATGTAGCAGAGTTAGCAAAAGTAAATAATAGCAGAGACTATTTGTCAAGTAAACAAATTGTAGATTAGCATATATAACAGGTAGGATTAATAGATGACAGAGTCAATATGCTTTAGTAGGGACAATTATTAAGTTGTTGTGATGATGTTGTTGTTAATTGTTGAAGTTGCAGGTAGTGTTGAATTTTATTGTGTTTCCTGTATTGATTGGCTAAAACCAAGTTGTAGGCTATTAACAGTAAAACAATAGCAGAGATAATTCCTGGTAGTAGGAGATAATTCATAGTAGTAGGATGTTATTGCAGGAACCTTATTGAAAAACTATTAACAGTATAATAGCATAGTGCGTGTAGAAGGAATAAGTTGACAGTAGGAGTTAATTGTGAAATAGTAACAGAAAACGATTATCAATAAAACAACAGTAGAGAATTAATTAGTAGCACTAGCAGTAGTAGAAATTTTTGATAGCAATACTAGCTTATATAATAGTTGCACCAGGTTAATATTAGAGGAACCGTCGTAGAACATCTAATAACCGAATATAGACGTATAACTAAATAATTATGTAGTGTTATTGCAATGGGTTTCGATTGTATTTGTGAATTTTACTATGTTGTTGTAATGTCAATATTGTTGACGATGCAAAGTTGCAGGATTTACTAATTTTGTTGAAATGCCTCTAATTCTTGGAAGATAAGTTGTAGGCTTGTGGTCAGTGTTAAATTATGGTTGAGTTGTTGTTGAATTGTTGTTGTTGTTGTTAAGTTGTTGTTGAATGGCTGTTGTTGTAGTTGTTGTTGTTACTACGTTCATACTATTGTCACATACATAGCATATCAAGTTGGAAGCTCATGCTCGGTAAGTTGGCCTGGATTGGAAGATATAAAGTTGGAGGCTTATGCCTTGTTGATGCCTCTATTAATTGGCATATTATTAAGTTGAGAGTTTTTCTCCATTGGTACCACATGCATGTGCATAAAAACAAGTCGAATTTCATGTTATATCCTGAGTTGTTGTATGGGTGACCTGATTATGTTAAATTTTGTTAAAGAGCTGCAAAGTGGTGATTTTTTATGAACTGCTTCTAATATATTATTTATTATGCGTCCTAATATATTATTTGATATCTCACCCATTTTGTTGGAATGTTACCCCTATGTTGGTAACGTGCAGTTAACCCTGAGTGAAGGTTGTTTACCTTCAATAGTTTGAGTCGGTGTTGTCGCTCTGATACGTAACACTCGGGGGGTGAACGCTTGTTGCTTTATTGTTAATTTTATTTCTGTTGCTGAATTTTAAGTTGTTTTCATTAAGTACTTGTTGTTTTGGAGTTGTTTTCAGTTGGAAAAAGATGTTATGTCATTTGAATTGAAAATTGTGATTCCGCTGCTTAATTATAAAATTTATTTTAATCTAAAGACTAAATCATGTGGTTAGAGGTTCATCCGAGTTTAAGTGTTATGTAATCGTTTTACATGCGATTAAGTGTCGTTGTTTCCAAGTTAAAAGTGTAGCATTCTATTTTTTGTTGGAAATTTTGTAACTCTGATTTTATATAATTTCTTTGGGTAGAAATGGGGTGTTACATCGATGGTATCAGAGCAGGTTGGTCCATCCGACCAAGTTGTAGACTCAGTAGAGTAGTATGACAGTTGAATATTGTTGATGTGTTGTTTCTTAGTACATGACATGTGTGCGACACACTGTCGATACTTGTTTTCTTTTCCAATCGATTGTATGTAGGAGTTGGTTTAAAGATAAGTGGGGGAGAATATTTGCTTCTCGAATATGTTTCGGTTGTAAGATGTTAGTTTAGTGTGTTGTTGATGGTGATAATGCAAGTATTGTTGAAGTTTTATTGTTTCCCAAATTCGAAGGTGACATGGATTCAAGATTTTTTTTTCTAATCAAGTTGGAGCGTCTTGAGGGAGGATGATCAGACATTGTTGATGTTTAATTCTCAAAGTATGAGGAGCAATGTAATGGTTGTCGATATACGAGTAGAGTGTAAATCAATAATGTTTTTGAAGGTGATTGTTAAGTAACAAGGATAATTTTTAAAAGACGGAATTTAGAAAGTTGTGATGTTTCAACGCTGCTGGTGAACTGTGAAATATCCGGTTTGGGTAGCCCTTGCGTAAGATGTCGATGTTTGAACATTGATAGAGTGACAGATTGTTGTAGACCTTATCGTGGGATCCTTGTAAGTGATTGTAAAAGTTGTTGAAGTTGTTGGAATGTTTTGAATCGTGAGTTGGAGTCGAAAATGCAAGGAGATGAGTACGATTTCAAGAATGGTAAGTGTTGGTACTGGTATAAAGAAATTTGTTATAATGTTATTGTAAGGTGTGTAATAGTATGTTGCTGCATGACGTCGGTGTTCGCATTTCGGATAACTTCAGAAAATTCATATCTTGTGTTCTAGGTATCGGTTGAATGTTCCGTTTGAACCTATGAAGAGATATAAATATATTCTATCCTATGAAAGTGTTTTCAAATATGCTAGATGCATTTCTATATGGCTGGACTCTGAAGCCGATTACAGAACTAGAGGCTTTTTAGGCATAAATGGTTATTATTGCAGTTTTTCGAGACAAGGTCAAGCATAATATATTGTTGGCGAATAAGTTGAGAAATGAGATGTTCAACATTAAAAAGGATGTGCAAGTATTGGAGAAATGCATAGAGATTCAACTTATGATGATTAACAATGATTATAATAAAGACGTCCTTTTAAAGGAAGATGCTTTTAAGAGGAACTATAGTCGTGTTTATGATGCCAAAGTAGTGGTGTGTGTAAAAGAAAAATTGGGGAGGTTCTATCACCAAAACAGTATGGAACAACATTGTTGAGATTTGAATTGGGACGAGACGATGTGTAATGTAGTGGTATAGTAGTAATTCTTGAGTTTGAGAATACTTAACCTTCGTGTGAGGCTAAGTGAGTGTAATGTGGACCATGTAATATGTTGAGCAAACAAATTGCAAGGGAACATACTTTTGGTTAGGTGGTTATTATCAAAAACAAACAAAATGCCTTGATCATTTTCATGCTTCATACACATCAATAAAAATGCAAGATTTTTTTTTATAAATCAGCAATTCATTAATATCAAACTCAAACTGTCAATATAAAGAAGTTCTATACATAACCAAATAAACTATAGGTTGTTACACAAATTTCTATCAACAATACTAATTCTATTAGTGTTTATACTAGTAATTCTATTAGTGTCTTCACATCATTAACAATTTTGTTAAAGCATATGTCAGGCGAAAGGAGCTTATTGTTCGATAGAACATCATTCCTGACATTCCTAAGTGAAAAACCAGAGTTTCTACAGTAGTCGCATAAAACTTGCTCCTAAACTTCTTAGCTTTTCCTTTACTCAGCCATGTTACAGTAAGATGCAAATCCTTTGCCATGATATTCCAGTCTAGCCAAATTTTAGCTTTGTTCCAGCACTTCCTGCTAAAGTGACAGTCAAAGAATAAATGGGATAGAGATTCCTCTTGCTCACCAAAGATCAGGAAGCTACTACTATATACCACTCCCATATTCTTCAGTCTTACTCTAGTTTTTAATCTGTGTTGTATAGCCAGCCAAGTTATAAAACTGTGCATTGGCATAGTCAGGGAATTCCAAGTGGTGCTCATCCAGTACACTTTATCATTCTCCTCATCAAACAGCTTAGTGATTTTTCTAATTTTATAATCAGAGTTGATAAAGTATTCTTGTCAATTTTACCTTTTATTTTATCCTTTGCCTCAACTACCTTCTTCCAATACTAGCTATGTTGTTGAGGGCTCTTATATTCACACCAGTCCTCACCCTTGAGATACACATGATGAATCCATTGCATCCATAATTTCTCTTTATTATTGGAAATACTCCAAGCATGTCTGCCAATATCAGCAGTATTCCAGTGAATACAGTTCTTGAAGCCTAGACCCCCTGTATGCTTTGGCTTACACAAGTTATCCCATGCTATGTTGCCTGCAGTTACTGAAGCAGCTTTGCCAATCCACAGGAAGGCTCTACAGATCATGGTGATGTACTTTTTAACATTCTTAGGGATGATGGTTATTTGACTCAAATAGGAGTAAATGGTTAAGAGAATGAAGTTGATTAAAACCACCTTTCCAATAAAAGATAGGTGTCTGGAACTCCAAATTCTGATTATGCTAGTAATCTTATCCACCAAAATCTGGATATCTTTAGCTGATATCCTTTAGAGTTGATAGGCATGCCAAGGTATTTGAAATGGAGACTACTCTTAAGAAGTCAGTTTCCTTCATGCCACTCCAATATATTTCAGATTTATTCTTGTTGGGATATAGACCAGAAGTTTTAGAAAAAAGAAGCATATCTAACAACATAAGATAACTTGACTGATAGTCTCCATGGAAGAAGAGGAGGACATCATCAGCAAAACTAAGATGGTTCAAATTGAGGATCTTACAATTCTCATGAAATCTAAATTTGTCCAGGGATCCCACTTTCTTCATGCTTCTTGAAAGATACTTCACTCCCATCACAAAGAGCAAGGGAGACATGGGGTCTCCTTGCCTCAAACCTCTTTTAGCACACAAATCTTATCATATAGTTCATAGTTTAACCACTTTATTATCCAACCTCTAGAAACATACTTAAAAGCAATCAATCATTCCTCTCCTTTACTTGAATACAACCAAACATCATGACATGAATGCTCCCACTTTATAAGGTAAGGAAAAAATTCAAACCACAATATATGGTTGAAGGTTTAAGTGCAAAGAAACATTAGAATCCATGATGAACTACTTAATCATGCATAAGTTCATAGTTCAACACCAAGATAGATCCTAACAAAAAGGCTAAAAGAGGTTAACAAATGCTCGCTCACTCACAAGGGAAGTTACTTTTGGTTAGGTGGTTATGCTCAAAATCAAACAAAATGTCTTGATCATTTTCATGCTTTATACACATCAAAACAAATAAAAGATTTAACACAATAAAATAGAGTTAAAACAAGAATGTTGGTTTCCTGCATATAGTAAACAACGGAAAGCTTCCTCACATTAAGGTTTTGTTCTAAAGTGATTCAAAAATGAACAAGTAGTGTAAAAGAATAAATGACATGATATTTGTACAAATTACAAGTTTCATAATCATGTTATATTATAGAAAGCATAAAACATGTACCTTGCAAATATACCAAGTTCAAACACTATCATTACCACAAATTTGCATGTTGAAACTATCAAACTTAAAACAATTACTCCATTCTTCTTCAGACTATTAGACTAATATTTGAAGACAAACGAAAAATAAAAATATTATAAAGTAATACTACTATTTAATACTCTAAATAGCCTTGGTTAAATTGGGTAAAAGGGTCGAGTGAAAAGAATTTCCACTAGAACAACAGTAGGGCGCACTTAGCCTCTACAAAGTGCGCTTAGCGTGTAGAAAAACAAAGAGTACTTAGCATGCACAGACCGCTCTCATCACGAGCAGGTCTTTGCAGAAGCTCATAAATACATCTGAATTTCAAGCTAAACATCCACTAACTAATATGAAACAACCGGCCAAACTGTCATCTAATAATAAAATCAATGAAGTCGCCACCAAACATTTTTTATCCCGCCAAAAGGGAAAGGTGAACATCGAGAAAACCTGAAGGGGTAAAATCACGGTCTGGCGACCGTGGAGATCAGGTAAGGGAGTCGGTTACGCGAAGGGAAGGTATTAGCACCCCACACGTATGTAGTACTCTACGAAATCCACTGTTGTTTGTTCTAATCTAAGGGTGTATAAAATATATGTCTAAAGGCTAAAAGAAAATGGAAAAAGGGAATGCATGCAAAAGAAAAGAGAAAATAATGTAGGGAAAATAAAAGTTGTGCTCGTTCAGGCCCTATCCCAATGCCTACGTATCTCTTTTAAGGAATCATAGCAACCATAGTTCGACTCAATAGTTTTGGTTTGTTTGTGTTTTTAGTTAAACAGACAAAAGTAGTAATCAAGATGGCAAAACATCAGATAAGATGACAAAACATCAACAACAATGACAAAACATCAAACAAGATAGAAAAACATCAGCAACAATGACAAAACATCAACAACAATGATAAAACATCAAAAAAGGACGACAATACATCACATGGCAACACAAACCTAGATAAGATGATAACATGTCATCATGATAGAAAAATATCGGATAAGATGATAAAACATCACACCTATTAATGATATCGAAAATCAAAGTAGGATAACAAACATATGCAATGGCGAAACATCGGCAGAAAGATAGTAAAATATCATGGAAAAGATGACAAAATATCACAATTTAGATGATAAAACATCACACCTAACAATGATATTGAAAATCAAAGTAGGATAACAAACATATGCAATGGAGAAACATCGGCAAAAAGATAGCCAGATATCACGACAAAGATGGAAAGACATCACAATTTAGATGATAAAACACAATACCTAACAATGATATTGAAAATCAAAATAGGATAACACACTTAAGCGATGGCAAAACATCGACACAAAGATAGCAAAATATCATGGCAAGGATGACAAAACATCAAAACTTAGATAATAAAAACATTACACCTAACAATGATATTGAGACTCAAAGTAGGATGACACACTTAAGTGATGGCAAAACATCGGCACAAAGATAGTAAAATATCATGGAAATAAAGGCAAAACAATTCAATTGATATGATAAAACATCACACCTAACAATGATATTGAGAATCAAAGTAGGATAACAAACATAATAAATGGCAAAACATTGGCACGAAGATAGAAAATATCATGGCAAGAATGACAAAACATTACAATTGAGATTCAGAACAGAGCCAAAAGGCGCACACAAAAAAAGATTGATTTGTATTTTTTTTACCATGAAGAAGGATTTAAGGTCATTAGAGATGTTTTATGATTTGCTAAGAAGAAGTTTTAGTCTTAAGATGAAATATGCAAAGAAAAGAAAACATCTAAGGGAGAGACTAACCTAAATCTGTTCCTATTGTTATCTGTTGTACCCCAAAATTTGCCGTCTCATATTTCTCAATACATTTCAAGTGAGGTCCTCAAATTGCCCAAGGAAGTCCAAGGGTTTACCAGACAAGCTCTCTCCTAAGGCAGTCTACCTCAAATTAGGGTTTCATATTGCATCAAGATACTTGAGTCCAAGGGATCCCAAATGCTCATCATTGTCCTAATATGTTATCAAGATCATCCATGTCAAGTTTCAAGCCTTGCAGAGGAAGTTTGCTCATTCAAATGCTCAAAGGTCTGAAAATCGACTGTGCTAGGGCAAAAGTCAACTGTGGCCCACATACAGTCAAACTTCAAGATTTTTGGTCAACATCCTCATTTTGAAGTATATTTAATCATTTGATCTAGGGTTGATCATGATTCATCAAGGATTGCTCACAATTCATCAAGAACCAAAAGTTGCTAAATTAGGGTTTTGCAAGAAAGGTCAACTCAACTTTGACCAAGCATAACTTTTTCATAATTTATGCGAAATGACCCATCCAAAGCTCATTTTGAATAGGATGAAATGCTATACAATCCATATTTATCTCCCAAGTTCAAAATATGCACTCACAAGAAGTTATGAATTTAGACATTATAGGTCATTTTGAAAAGTCAACAAAAACACCTTTTTTGTCAAAGCTTCATACATGAACATGGAATTCCAAATTGAGATGGGACGAAAAGGTTTGCTTAGATGACATCTCAAGCTTTCTAAAAAGTACAATAACACCTTCAAAGAGTCAAAATTGAGGAAGTTATGCATTGGTGAACTTGACCCTTTTTGCAAAATTGTCAAAAGTCAACTATGCCTCAAATTGCAATTTTTGCTAAATAGGCCTAACTTTTTGCACTTGTTTTGAATTGGAAACATGGTCCACGAGCCCTAGCCTTTTCCACTTGTTATTATCTTGTTTTTATTATTTATTTTGATTTTTATTTGAATTAAATGAATTTAAATCAAAACAAATCATGAGAAAATCCAAAACATTGAAATCTCAAGATTTTGCACATGTTTCAGGTCCTATATCCAGCTAGCATGAGATTGAATTCGTGTAAAGGCTTGGTGTGCACAAAAAGAATGAATTTGGCCTATTTTTGGAAACATATTCAAAGGAATCAAATCAAAAGCAAAAGCAATGATGGAGGACGATTGAGACCAGGTTTTCAATCCTAATTCATTCCTGAATATATAAGGAACAATTGCAGACCTAAAGCAAGGCTAGAGAGAGGCGCAAGAACCAGAACCAAACTTGAAAAAACAAGAAAAAGTGTTGAGTTGAATTCATACTTCCCGGAAATTACAAAGCCTCCTGATCATCCCAATCGCTTCCTGGGATCACCAGCAAGCAAAACCAATCAAGAACAAGCGGTTCCAGGCCCTGAAACCCACTGTAAGTCAGCCACGACTTTGATGTATTTTTGAAATCGAATTGCATGATTTTGGCATTGATAGCATGAAATAATCATATATTCTTGATCCTTGGAACATTTGCAAACTATATGTATTATTTAATTACGTTTTCATGAGTTGTATTGGAGTTTGCCATTATTAGGGTTTCTTGCTTCGATTTGGGATCTTTGTGTATAGGTGAAATCGGGCCATGAAAGAGGCACCATCGTGCTCAGCAGGTCCAGACTAATCCATCCATGGCCTTAGTTTTTATTTATCATTCTTGTATTAGATTTTGAGAATTACAGGACCTGTAGTTATGGACAAACGTCCGTAGATAAAAGTCTGTGACTTTTACCAACGGTGAAAGGAAGAAGACGACTAGCGTGGCAGCCTCTGATTTGCTAATTTGAATTTTGGCGCTTTCTCTCTCCACTAACGCCCATTATTGTATGTTATTTATTATTATTATCTTATGTACAAAGCAAACAACCAGCGCAGTTGGTAGTGGAGTGAGGGCAAAAGGCATCAGGGCCTGGGTTCGAATCCCAAGTCCCCTAATTCTTTCATAATATTTTTCTTTCAGTGATCATACGCGCACACAAGACCAAGGACTACCATACATCCGCATGATCCAACCAGCCAAGTGTCTAATTATCCAGATCTGATGGCCATCATTTGAGGGACCATGATACACCTGGTCAATGCAATGCATGGGATCTCAGAAGGTCAACGTGGACCTTTGTTTCTTGGGCCCAGATTGCTAGCAATGCACCTCTATATTAGTTTTGCAGGCCCAACTTTCTTTTCTCTATTCTTTTATTTTTCTCAATTAATTTACTTATTTCTTTTACTAACAAATTAATTTTTCCTTTTATCAAAAAATCACATAAAATCAACTTTTTCACCCAATTAGACTTAGGTTTACTTTTTATCAATAAATTAATCAATTTAGTTAGATTTTAATTTTAGGTAACTTTAATTTCTTTTTGTAAATAAATTAAAATTAATTTGAACAATTAGGGTTTTATTTATAACTTGATTATATTTTCCTTTTTCTTAAAATAACCAAAAACACAAAAAATAGGCCATTTATTTATTTTTATTAATTAATTTAATTAGCTAATTAATTTAGTATTTAATTTAAAACCTAATTCTTTTCTTAAAAACAACAAAAACATTTTTTCTTTCAGTTAGGTTAGAAGGGGTCAAAACCCTAGTTCTCTCCCGATCTAAATTTCCTCACGCGCGCTTTATCATTTATTTTTATCCTATTAATGTAATTTCTCACAAGTTGTAATAGTTTAATTAGGTCTTTTATTTTCATTTATCGCTTTATTTTTTAAGGGTTTGTTTTTGGCTATGTAAATACCCGAAGCCTTGTAATAGCGTAGTTTAATTTCCGTACTTTAAATTCCGCAAAATATTAACTGTTAGATGTATGAATAATAAGGATGCATGAAAAGAATGTATGATTAACTTTAAAACAGTTAGCAAACTCTAAATGTGCAAAGATAATAAACCTGAAATTGAATCACTCCCACATGCGCACTCCTAGGGTACACTCCCACTTCGGTTGCCTTCGGTAAACGGTCATTAGGTATAGGATGCTTTAGTGGTCGTACTTTTGTCTCAAAGATCAAAGTTTCCTCGGAATGGTTGCCTCAGATATGGTTGCCTCGAATAATTGATCTAAGACATTAGGGTTATTACTAAGACTTCCTAACATTGCTTTAGTGATCGTACGTACCTTTCGAATTGACCCTCAAACTCCAACGACGGTGCTACCTACTCACTAATAGTGGGATAGCGCTGTCTAAAGGAAACGAACATAGAAAAATTCTTTTTTCGAGTAGGTAGATTAGCTCTTAAGTACTTGCTCAAACAAAACAAACTTTTTCACACTTACACTCCTTTTCAAACAAAGTTTTCAAAAACACTTCGTTACACTCTTGAAGACAGAAGCAAGGGTTAAATCGAAGTCAAAACAAAAAAACTTTTCAAATCACACAAACACAAAGAAGCAATTTTGAAAATTATGAGCAAGTACCTAAGAGCCCGTAGATAACTACGGATAGAAAGGGTGCTAATACCTTCCCTTTCTATAATCTACTCCCCGTACTCAGAAAATCTCGAAAAAGGAATTTTTCTGTGCTTTTTTCCTTTCCTTGTTGGATAAAATAAAATTCGGTGGTGACTCTTGCTTACCGCGACATTTTGCAAACACAAACGCAAAACGCAAACCAGAATTCCTAAAAACAGTCCCGGCTTTGGCCACCATATCACAGAACTGGCGACTCTGCTGGGGATTTGCATAAGTTGGGTATACCTTAAGATTAGTTCATCATATTGTTTTCTGTTGTTTGATTTGATTGCTTTATTTTTGTGGGCTTTGTATCGGAGTTACTATAGATCCTAACCCGGATCTAGGGGACACCTTTTAGGTAAGTAGCAATAAACTGTGAGGGAACTGTACGGCATAGACCGATGCGGTTGAAGTAGTAGCTACATTGATGTGGCACATTAGTTGGTACCGATATCCCTTGTGGAGGAACAAGGAGAATAAGGGATTGCTATTTGGGTCGTTAAGCATCAACTGGCCTTAGAAACTATAATTGACCAACTTAGCCATAGGAAGTAGTGAGATAGTCGATCTCGATGTAGAGTTGGGAACTGGTTGATACTCGATGCTAGACTCACTGAGACCATACTCTCGAGATAGTTTCGGCCGCAAGAAAAGATTGTGTGAGCTGAAACCATGACCGATGGAGGATGGTCAGTGATATTGAGAACCTCTAGAACCCGGTTACTATTATTAGGACAGGTTGAACCAACTGAACTTCAAGAGGGTAGTATCTAGACTCCTTGCAAGCCCGAGACTTAAGGGTTATTGTGTGACTTGTGTGCCTTTGCCATGTTTGTTACCTGCTATACCTGTTGTGTGTTTTTATCATGACATCATGCATCATGACATAACATGCATATTTCATTAGACTGACCATTTCAAAGACCGAGGGGATTCATCTTTGTTCTGTTTTGCAGATTATGGCTTCTATGTGCAGAAATACCAGTCGAGTCAACTTCGTGCAGGTACCTGCTCAGCTCAGAGAGTTAGTTTCAAAAGTTCATGATACTTCTTCCTTTGTTATAAGACATGGTCATCTCCTTAGCCTGGTCACTTCCAAGTTGGATGAGCAGATGATGAGCGTCATTTTCCAGTTCTTTGATCTGTTGCATCATTGTTTCACCTTCCCGGATTACCAGTTGGTCCCTACCTTGGAGGAGTTTTCTGATTTACAGGGTATATCCATCCTCGAGCAGACACCCTTCACAGGTTTGGAGGAGGTTCCTAAGCCATAGGATATTGCTTTAGCCCTACATCTAAAAAGGGTTGATGTAGTGTCCAATTGGGAGACTCGGAGTGGGGTTAAAGGTTTCTTGGCTAAGTTTCTAATGGATCAAGCTCAACAGTTCTGGGATAAATTGGACTTTCAAGCATTTGAATACATCTTGGCTCTCCTCATCTACAACTTGGTTCTCTTCCAAAATCCAGATTCTTTCATAGATGTGAATGCAATTAAGATCTTCATGTCTCGTAACCCAGTTCCTACTCTTCTAGGTAACATTCTGCATGCTCTTTATACTCGTACTGTGAGGAGAAGGGGAACTCTCATGTGTTGCACGCCACTGCTGGCGAGGTGGTTTATTTCGCACCTCCCCAAGTCTGTATTGAAGAATGAGGAAGGTGTAGGTTGGGCTTACAGAATCATGTCCCTTGCTCATACGGACATCCTTTAGAGCTCTAAGGATATGGAAAGGGTAGATGTCGTTGATCGATGTGGGGAATACCCTAATGTCCCTTTGCTTGGAATTAGAGGAGGAATAACTTACAATCCTTGATTGGCTTTACGACAGTTTAGTCGCGCTCGGAGAGACGGTCCTCATGAGCTGCTGCTTACAGATATTGTCTTCGACTACAAGGGGTACGTCGATGAGCATCGCCAAAGGTTTATACGATCCAGGGGCAGGGTGAACAGGTCTGACCCACATGAGCTAGGACTGAAGACTTCTCTCCTGATGCAACCTTATCTCTAGTGGGTTCGAGCCTGTGCTCAAAAGTTGGGGATTCCATATGAAGCTGTTTTGCCGGTGATTGTAGAGCATAGTAATGAAGAAGGGTTTCCTTATATAGTCCTCCATCCCTATATGCCTACTTATCTTTGGGCATTGAAGAGATCTTGGATCCAGTTAAATGAAGAAAGGGATACCTACAGGGAGAAGTATCATGAGCAGGAGAGGAAAATCTCAAAGCTTACAAGGCAGCTTGAGAATGAAAGGACAATCTACGATTATGTCAGCACGAAGGGAAAACGACCATGGGATTTCCGATGTCTTTTATTGTTTCTAGTTTAGATTTTCTTTTCAGTATTTCTTTTGTAATGCCTTAAAGTCATTGTTAAACATTGTAACATGTTTTAATCTAATAAAGTGTGTTTTATTTTGGTTTACAAATTTGAATCTCCCAAAGTCTTTGAAATAATTTCATACACATTCCATTACCATGCACCTCATTACAGGTGCCATTACAGGTTTCTCATCTTCTTCGTTGTTTATTTCAGCATAAAATGTCTTCTGAAACACCTACTGATCAAGCCATCAAGGCTCTTGAAGCTCAGAATGCTTAGTTCCAAGAGATGTTCTTAAACCTGGCTAAAGGACAACAAGATTTGAAGACACTTATCTTGAAGGACAAGAAGAAGAAGAAGAAGAAAGTGGTTCTGCTGAATATGGGTCACAGGTTTGGGAATAGGTTACGACAGGAAGTTGATCTGTCTCATTCATCTAGAGGGGGAGAGAATCAAGAGGAAAGGAAGGGGCCTAGCCCTGTGGTTTCTGATAATGACATTGATTTTGATGATGAATAGTACCCTCCTGCTGAGGATAGGTACAAACAACTTGAAGACCGTCTGAGTGCCATGGAAATTCATAAGGTTCCCGGTTTGGATTTTGGAGATTTGGGGCTAGCATCAAGGATGGTGATCCCTCATAAATTTAAAGCCTTTGTCTTTGCTAAGTACGATGGAGTGTCCTGTCCGAAACTCCATCTCCGCTCATACGTTAGAAAAATTCAACCCTACACTGCTGATAGGAATCTGTGGGTCCATTTCTTTCAAGATAGTCTGTCAGGGACTCAACTTGAATGGTTCTATCAATTGGAAGGAGCTAATGTCCGCAACTGGGAGGACCTTGCTGATGATTTTTACAAGCAATACCAGTATAATGCCGACCTTGCTCCCACTCGTACTCAACTTCAGAGTATGTCCATGGGTGCGAGTGAAGGTTTTAAGGACTACGCTCAGAAGTGGAGAGATCTGGCTAGAAGAGTACAACCCCCTCTGTCTGATAGGGAGTTGGTGGATATGTTTCTTGGGACTTTGTCTGGTCCATATTTCAATCATTTGATCGGTAGTTCATCGTCTGGGTTCACTGAATTGATTATGACCGGGGAGAGAGTAGAGGTTGCTATCAGAAGTGACAAAATACAGAAAGGTGCTTCATCAAGTACGGAAAAGAAGCCTTTCAAGATAGGAATATAGTGTCGTTTACATCTCGAGGAGCCAAAACCAACTTGAACACCGCCTAGCAGTGAATGTAGTAGTAATACCAAGACCTACTGATGCTCCACAACGCAACAATCAACAAAGAGTAGAGAGACCACATAGACAGTATACTCGGCTCAGTATGACCTTATCTCAAATTTTATCACAGTTATTGAAGACTAACCTGGTAACTCTGAGGGAAGCTCCGAAGAATCCCAGTACCACCTCTCCGCTGTATAATCCGAATGCCCGTTGTGCCTATCACTCTGATAGCCTGGGTCATGATATGAACAACTGTTGGGCCTTGAAGAATAAGGTGAAAGATTTTATTGAAGCTAAAGAGATTGAGTTTGACGCTCCAGAGAAACCTAACATCATAACTGCTCCTATGCCTAAACATGATCAAGGAGTGAATGCAATTGAAGATGATGATGAAGAGTCAGATTTTGATAGATGGATTTATCCAACTACCAATGGTGGCTTGAACAATTGGATGGCAAAGGACTTCGTGCCCGTTTCTCTTATTACACAGTAATAGACTTTGGTTTTGAGACTTGTAACAGACAATTTGAAACTTTTACGGCCCGGTGCCTTGCCCGAGACATCGTGGCTCTGTTTGAGAGGGCTTATTATGTGTCATTTCCATATACCATCAATAAAGCATTGGACATTTTTCTTGCATTAAAAATTTTGCGCTCCTTGTTTTTCCTTTCTATCTTGCACTTTATCAAAACAGCTATTTGTCTTACACACACTCACATATCATAATACAGGTCCACATCCACTCTGGATCCCACTGATAATGACTCTGCTACTGCCAGTTATGACTTCGAAAGGCCGATCAACCAAGCCGAGGACGAAGGTGAGGATTATTGTGAGGTGCCTCGGGAACTTGCTAGATTGTTACTTCAAGAAGAGAGGGCCATACAGCCGCATGAAGAGCCAGTGGAAATAGTAAATCTGGGTACAAAAGAAGACAAGAAAGAGGTCAAGATCGGTGCAAATATAGAGCCTAGTGTTAAGCAACGGTTGATACAAATGCTGCGTGACTATGTTGAGATCTTTGCCTGGTCTTATGAAGATATGCCTGGGTTGGATATCGATATTATGGTTCACCGCTTGCCAACCAAAGAAGTCTGTCCTCCAGTGAAACAGAAGGTTTTCCGTATACGCCCAGAGATGTCTGAGAAAATCAAAGTTGAAGTCATGAAACAGTTTGATGTCGGTTTTCTAGTTGTCACTTCTTACCCACAGTGGGTTGCCAATATTGTTCCGGTGCCAAAGAAAGATGGTAAGGTCCGCATGTGTGTAGACTATAGAGATCTGAACAGGGAGAGCCCCAAAGATGATTTCTCGCTGCCTCATATCGATGTTCTGGTTGATAACACCGTGCAGCATAAGGTCTTCTCCTTTATGAATGGTTTTTCCGGTTACAATCAGATTAAGATGGCTCCCGAGGAAATGAATAAGACGGCCTTCGTTACGCAGTGGGGTACCTTTTGCTACAAAGTAATGCCTTTCGGGTTGAAGAATGCTGGGGCAACTTATCAGCGTGCCATGGTCGCTTTGTTCCACGACATGATTCAACATGAGATTGAGGTATACGTTGATGACATGATTGCAAGGTCCCAGACTGAGGAAGAACACCTTGACCATTTTTGTACCCCAAAATTTGCCCTCCCATATTCTTCAAGATTTGCAAAGAGCATGCTTCAAAATCTCCCCAAGGGTTGCACAGTTCAAGGGCCTCCTAACAATCAAAAACTAGGGTTTTGGTTCTGGCAAAGAAATTGAAGTTTCCAAGGGTCCAATCAAGTCCCACATGCCTATAAACATGGTCAAGCATCCTCATGCCAAGTTTCAAGACTCACAGCACAAAATTGCACAGTCAAAAACCCTAATGGCCCTACAGTCAACTGCAGGGGCAAAATGGTCATTTGACAGTCAAAAGTTCAAATTTTTGGTCAACATCTCATTCTGAAGCCACAAACATCATTTGATCAATGCTTGATCATGATTCTCAAAGCATGGCTCAAAAAGTCTCAAGATGCAAAAGTTTCCATATTTGGACAGTTGAAAAAGTCAACTGTAACTTGACCAAGGCATAACTTCCACATGGTTTATCAGAAAAATTCCATCCAAAGCTCATTTTGAAGAGAATTACATTTCCTACAACTCCTATTCACACTTCAAGTCCAAGAAATGCCCTCACAAAAAGTTATCAATTTCAACATTATAGGTCATTTTCAAAAGTCAACAAAAGGGGACTTTAAGTCAAAGACCATAACTTGAGATTGGTAATTAAAAATGGCATGGGACCAAAGGCATTGGTTAGAGGACTTCAAGACCTTTCCAAAATGTCCAAGAACATGATCAAAGCTTAAAAATTGAGCAAGATATGCCTTGTGGAAGTTGGGAAATTTTTGGGAATTTTGAAAAGTCAACTTTGCTTCAAATGCCTCAAAATTGCTAATGGGCCACATTTTCTTCCAAGAATCATTATCCAAAGGCTATACACGACCATTTGACCCAAAGTGGATTTATTTCATCATTTTTATTATTTATTTGAATTTTTAATCACCATTAATTCATTTAATTAAATAAAATATGAAAAAATACTAAACAAATGTGTTGGAATCTTTTTATGCAGTATAATCACTCATGATTCACTCAAGATCTCGTGTACATCAAAAAGGGAAAGATTTGGTGCAAATTGGCATGTTCTTCATGAAGAAAATATTGAAAAAGATTCCATGAAAATCAAATATTTCTTTCATCAATGCAAAGGGTTTTTGGACTTGATTCTTACCCTAATCTATTCCCATACATATACAGATGCAAACCCTAGTGCAAAAAACCTTGAAGCTGCGCCTCATATCACAAACACACTTTGCAATTTTTGGTTAAAAAGTCAAAATTGAAAACTGCATTAGAGGACAATTCAAAGCTTCTAACCAATTTCAATAGCTTGCCAAGGCTTCACTGAACCTAACTGCATTCTTTTCCAGTCCTCACGCATCAGGAATTGGTATATAGAAGTCCAAATTTCTCAAACTTTTCTCATATTCGTGCTCTGAATTATATGCCATATTCATACATTTTAATGATCGTTTTATACTAATCTAATCATTCTGAAACTAATGGTGTATTTCAATTGAGTTTTCGTGCCCTATATGCAAAGTTACCATTGGAGGTCGCTAGGGTTTCAAGGCTGTAGAATTGGGGTTTCTCTCGTCCAGAAAAATTGGCCAACAAGACCTGGACCACTGAACTCACGACCTTCACACGAATTGATTACACTAGTCGCGCTCAATTTATGAGCCACCATACGCTAATCGCTATTATCCTGTTCTTCATTTAGTGGGGGTTTAAAACCCCCGCTATCTAACTGTTTTTTCAGGGCAAAACACACAAACGAGGAAGAAGATGAGTTGTCATAGCCTGGTTGGATCATTCAAATGCTTTAGCGCGTTTTTTCGTTTCTACCAATAAGCGGACTTTTTTCACATATAATAATATTATCTCATTATATTTATGAATGAACACGCAGCTCAGTTGGTGGAAAGCATCGTTGGCAAGCTTTGGGACCTGGGTTCGATTCCCAGGTCCCCCATATGTCTTTCTATTTTTCTTGTAATGTGATCAGGTACTCAATATATCCAGATGACCACCAAACACGCAGCACTGAAACTTGCCACATGGCCACTGAGATCCATCCAAAAGCCAAGATGTGAGTTCCATGGTGCACCTTAGTCCAAGGGCCACACGCGCGCTGAAAATTCAACCAAAGGCCTTAATTCATTGGGCCTGATTGCTACAATAATACCTCCAAATTGGGGTCAACACCCCCCAAGTGTTTGTATTTCTTTTCTTTTTCCTATTTTTTATTATTTGTTTTAATTTAATTATTTCCTTTTAATTCACAAATTAATATTTTCATAACATAAAAATACCAAAAAAAATCAGAAACTATAAAAATAAAAAATATGTTTTAATGTTTAATTCATTAACATTTTTTGTAAATAAATTTTATCAATTAATTTAGTTTTAATTTTAGATTTAATTTTAATGTTTTCTTTAATAAACTAAAAAATATATAGAATTAGGATTTAAATACTTTTATCTTTTTTTTCCTTTTCTTTTACCATTATTAATAAATTATTTATTTTGTAAATAAACTTACCATTAAATAGTTTAGTTAAAATTAGGTTAAACTTAAACATTTTCTCAATAAATAAAAAATAATTTAAAATTAGGGTTAATTAACTTCTTTTTAATTTCATTTAATTTTCTTACCAAAAATCCATAAATACAAAAAAAACTCAAAAATAATTTCCTTTTCTCATCTAACTTAATTAATTTATTATTTGTAATTTAATTTTCGCAAAAGGGTCCAACGCCCTCGCATTCCCGACTTTACCTTTTTCTCGCATTTCACTTTTATCTCTTTTTGTGAATATAATGTAATTCTCCCAAAGCTATGTAATAGATCAATTTAGGGTATTTATTTTCCGCATCATTTTTTATTTCAAATCGGGTCTTGGATTAATTTGGCGATGTAGACCCGCGCCTTTGTAATAGCGTAGGACTTTTAATTCCGCACCTTTTAACTGTTAACTTGCATGAAAAAATGAATGTCAAAAAATAAAAACAACGCGTAGATCACCAATGCTTGAACAAGACAAAAATATCTGAAAGCGACACACAAATCACACGCCACCCCTAGGGTACGCCTCACTGTTGCCTTGCCCCTCGAAAGGTGGTCGTCGAGTAGAGGATGTTTTAGTAAGTCCTCATGTCCATGAACATGGCATGAGGGTAGCTTCTAACGTGTCTTCCTATTGCTCCGGGGATCACGATGTCCCGAACCCTCGAATTGACCTGAACACCTCCAACGGTGGTGCTACCTACCTCTCAATGGTGGGATGGCACTACTTCAAGGACATTTACACAGACGAATTCCTTAGGGTAGGTAGACGACTCTAGATACTTGCTCTAATTTCAAAACAAATAAAAAAAATACTTTTCACACCGACACTTTTCAAAAAGCTTTCGAAAGCAACTTTTCAAACACTCTTGAGGACTGATACAAGAGTCGAACTGAAATTTTCAAAGAAACTTTTTAAAACCCACAGTTGAAAAGCAAACAAACCATTTTGAAAACACAAATGAGCAAGTATCTAAGAGCCCATGGATAACCATGGATAGAAAGGGTGCTAACACCTTCCCTTTCTATAATCTACCTCCCGAACCGAGAGCAATCTCTATAAGGAATTTTTCTGTGCTTTTGTCCTTTCCATTTGGAGAAAATAAAAGACGGTGGCGACTCTTGCTTCCGCGACATTTTGCGAACCAGCGTTAAACAGTCAGTTCCAGATCCACCGATCACAGAACTGGCGACTCTGCTGGGGACAAACTTTTAAAGTGAGGTGTACCTTAGGACTAAGATCACTGTGTTTTCAATTGCTTTGACTTGTTTGCTTTATTATTGTGGGACTGTCTTGGGAGTTCTATAGATCCTAACCCGGATCTGGGGGATACCTTCTTAGAAAGTAGCAACAAGGCTGTGAGGGAACTGTGCAGGGTATACCGACATGGTTGAAACAGTCTGCTACATTGATGTGGAACTTTGGTATGTACCGGTAACCCTTGAGTTCAGTCAAGGAGAGTACGGGGCCTCCGCGTGGTGTCGTGAAGCATCAACTGACCTTAGGAACCTTAATTGAACTATCTTGGCCTCTTTAGGGTAGTGAGATAACTGACTTTGGTGCAGTCCGAGGTTGGTTGATACTCGATACTACACTCAATTGAGGGTTGCTTTCCTGGAATATTTCGGTCGCCAGTTCAGTGGCTAAATCGAAATGATGAACAATGAAAGCAATCCCGTGATATTGGGACCCTTAGAACCCGGTTACTTCTAATAGGACAGGTTGAGCCCACCAACTTCAAGAGGGTAATACCCAAACCCCATGTTGGCCTAAACTCTAAGGGCTTGTCTTGTGTGACTTGTGTGCCTTACATGTTTGCCTTTGTAAATATCTGTGGTGTGTTTAATCATAGCATCATGACATCATCCAGCATCATATGCATTGACTAACCATTTCAGGGGTTCGAATCTTCATCTTTGTTCTTGTTTTGTAGGACATGGAAACTGTTCGCAGAAAGACAATTCAAATCAGCCTTGTAAGGATCCCTCCTCAGCTTAAGGAGCTTATATCCAAGATTCCCGAGAGCTCTTCATTCAGTGAAAGACATGGAAGACTCATCAGCTTGGTCAATACCAACATTGAGGAAGATATGATAAAGGTCCTATTCCAGTTCTTTGACCCTCTGCATCACTGTTTCACTTTCCTGGATTATCAGATGGTACCTACATTAGAGGAGTTCTCCCGGCTTCTGAAGATCCCTATCCTTGATCAACTACCCTACAACGGTACGGAAAAGGAACCCAAGCTTGAAGAGATTTCTAAAGCCTTACACCTACAATCATCTGACCTCAAGGGACATTGGGAGGTTAGAAGTGGCATCAAAGGGTTCTTAGCCAGGTTTCTGTTTGAAAAGGCCCAGGAATGTTGGAACTCCCTTGACTTACAAGATTTTGAAGAGGTTGTGGCCCTCCTTGTCTATGGTTTGGTGTTGTTCCCTAACCCAGATCAACTTATAGATATCAGTGCTGTCCAGATCTTCATGTCCAAGAATCCTATACCTACGTTGCTGGGGGACATCCTTCACTCATGTTACACTCGAACCATGAGAAAAAAAGGTGTCCTTATGTGCTGCACTCCTCTCCTGGGAAGGTGGTTTATTTTGCACCTTCCACAATCAATTTTGAAGAACGAGCGGGGTTTGAGATGGTCACAACGGTTGATGACTCTTACACATACAGATATACATTGGTGCCCTCGGTCCAGAGAGGATGTCACTATCATTGATCGTTGCGGGGAGTACCCTAGTGTTCCTTTACTTGGAATCAGAGGAGGTATTACTTACAACCCATGCCTGGCTTGGAGACAGTTTGGTTATGCTCGGAGGGATGGCCCTCATGATTTGTTAATTCCTGACATAGTTTTTGACTTCGACAACGATGCACAAGGACTTCGCCAGAGATTTATCAGAGCTTGGAGGATGCCCAGTAAGATAGATAGTAAGACACTGGGGAACAGGAATTCCATCCCATTGGAACCTTATCTCAAATGGGTACGAGCCTGCTCCCAGAAGTTAATAATGCCTTATCCTCATGTGCTCCCTGTGATCAAAGAGCCAGTCTTTGAAGGAGAGGTGTCCTACACCATTCAACATCCTGACATGCCCACGTCCTGGGAAGAGATGCAGAAGAGCTGGATCCAGCTTAAGGAAGAACGGAATTCTCTTGAGACCAGTCTACATGCTAGTGAAAAGAAGGTCTTGGAGCTCACCCGCCTATTGCATGAGGAGAGGAATCTCAACACCTACATAGCTCCAAAGAGGATGTGTAGTGTCTTTTGGGATTGATTTGCTTTGTAATATGTTCCCATGAGGCTTTGATGTACTGAACAATTATTTCCTTAATGATAACGTCTGTTCCTTTTTGTCTACAACAAATTTGAACTTTCGAACCCTTGAATGCATCGCATAAACACATATCATTCATCATGTGCATAGCAGGTTTTCTTCTTTTCAGGTTGCTTACCGTTCTTCGCTGTTTATTTCAGCATCATGAACCCTGACTCATCATCAACCAAGATGTCTATCAAGGCTCTTCAAGCGCAGAACGCGCAATTTCAGGAACTGATCATGGGTTTGGCTCAAGGCCAAGAAGAGCTGAAGGCTTTACTCTTGAAGAAGGAAAAGAAGAAGAAGAAGAGAACTGTTCTTTTCAACTCGGGCTGAAGGTTTGGCAACACTCTGCAGAATGAAGAGGCTGGTTCTTCTATAGGCAAGAGCAGTCCCCAAGGGGGAAAAGGTCCTAGTCCCGTAGTCTCTGACAACGAGACTGACTTCAATGAGGAACAGTATCCTCCGGCTGAAGACCGGTATAACCAGTTGGAGGACAGACTGAATGCAATGGAGATCCAACAAGTGCCTGGGCTAGATTTCGGAGACTTGGGCTTATCTACTGGTGTGATTATTCCTCACAAGTTTAAGGCACCATCTTTCACCAAGTATGACGGGGCGTCTTGTCCCAAGCTACACCTCAGATCTTATGTGCGGAAGATTCAACCGTACTCAGTGGACAAGAACTTGTGGATCCACTTCTTCCAGGAGAGTCTTTCAGGGACTCATCTCGAATGGTTCTATCAGCTGGATAGGACCAAGGTTCGTAACTGGGAGGAGTTGGCTACTGATTTTTACAAGCAGTATCAATATAATGCCGACCTTGCTCCTACACGTACCCAACTCCAGGGTATGTCGCTAGGATCAAGCGAAGGTTTTAAAGAGTATGCACAGAAGTGGAGGGATCTGGCTGGCAGGGTGCAGCCTCCGTTAACTGACCGGGAGTTGGTAGACATGTTCTTGGGGACCCTATCTGGGCCATTTTTCAATCATCTTATCGGTAACTCATCTGCAGGGTTTACTGATCTTATTCTGACTGGAGAGAGAATAGAGGCTGGAATGAAGTCCGGCAAAATTCAGAAGGGTGCATCTGCAAGCTCTGAGAAGAAGCCCTTTAAGAAGGAGGCCAGTGCTGTATATGGGCCTAGGAGGCAAGAGAAACCTGAAAGCCGCCAATCTGTCAACATGGTGATGATTGCTAAGCCTGCTACCGCTCCTCGGCAAACCAATCCTCAAAGGGCTGAAAGACCCAGAAGAGAGTTTACCCGTATAAGTATGACCTTATCGCAGATTTTGCCGCAGTTGCTATCCACCAATTTGGTGACTGTTAGAGAGGCCCCGAATGTTGTAAATACGGCTTCTCCCAAGTACAATCCAAATGCCCGCTGTGCTTATCACTCCGATAGCCCGGGGCATTCCACTAATGACTGCTGGGCCTTAAGGAATAAGGTGCAAGACCTTATTGACGCAAAAGAGATACAATTTGAAGCGCCTGAGAGGCCAAATGTGGTGACTGCTCCTATGCCCCAGCATGGAGTGAATGCCGTTGATGAAGAGGTATATGCCGTTTCTGTGAATGATGTAGCTACTCCTCTGATGACTGTTAAGAGGAACCTACTGTTGGCCGGTTTATTTCCGGGTTGTAGTGAAGGCTGCCTTTTCTGTGCTGTTTCCCTTTCTGGTTGTCCTTTGCTGAAGTTGGCCATCCAAAGCCTGATGGACAGCAAAGAGATTCTGTTCAAGAAGACTGCTGTTCAGTTTGTTCCGGTGGAAGAAGTTTCTGTTGTTACAATCTTTAATAATCCGATCAAGGCTCTCCCAAGGAAGCCGGTTAAAATTATGACTGTCGCACCCGTTGTTATTACTGTTCCGGGGCCGCTCCCCTATGAATCTGATAAGGCTGTCCCCTGGCACTATGGGGCAGACGTGTACGTACATGGAATCAAGCAAGAATTCAACACTGGCACCAACATCAGCAATATCATTGGTCCAGCCAAAGTTACCCGCGGTGGCAGGCTCTTCTCGCCTGACATTGCGCCACCCGCTATTCGAAGACCTCTCACTATAACACCTGCAAGTGTACCTGTTCCCGTTTCTGATCAAATTGTTTCCCCTGCTGCCGAGTCATCTAATGCTCGGGGCAAAGGGATTGAAGATGAGCCTGCCCGGATGGAGGCACCAAAATCTGTGAATGCTGAGGCCTCCCAACAAGAGATGGAGGAAATTCTGAAAATAATCAAGAAGAGTGACTTTAATGTTGTTGAGCAGCTGGGGCATACCCCCTCCAAGATCTCAATGCTCTCCTTGCTACTGTGCTCAGAGGCTCATGCTAAGGCCCTGATTTCATTCCTCAAGACGACCCATGTGCCACAGGAGACATCTGCAGTCCAGTTTACTGATTGCGTAGCCAATTTGACAGTAGACAATGGCTTGGGTTTCTCAGATGCTGACCTTACTGCTAAGGGAAAGGACCACAATGACGCCCTGTATGTCTCTATTGAATGCAGGGGCACTACTCTCGCGCACGTGTTGGTGGACACTGGTTCTTCCCTAAATGTGCTACCCAAAAAGGCCTTAGACCGTTTGGATTGTGAGGGCCTGGAGCTGAAACCTAGCAATATCATCGTCAGAGCTTTTGACGGTTCTAAGAGGATGGTTCATGGAGAGGTAGACATTCCTATTCGTGTGGGTTCTCAAGTATTCGACTCTACTTTCTATGTGATGGATATCCGTCCATCGTATTCTTGCCTACTGGGTCGACCTTGGATCCACAAAGCTGGGGCAGTGACCTCTACCCTGCACCAGAAACTCAAGTACCCCGTCAGAGGGAAGATTGTCACTGTGCAGGGAGAGGAGGAGTATATGGTGAGCCATTTGAATTCCTTCAGGTACATTGAGATGGACGGGGAGTTTATTGAAACCCCCTTTCAGCATTTCGAAGAGGTACCTCCAACATTGGCAGCAACAGAAACAGTGGTCGAAGAGGATGTTCCTTTGAAGATGGCTTCCTTGAAGGATGCCCGGGCTGTGATCAAGAAAGGTGAATGTGCTAACTGGGGCAGGCTCCCTGATTTTACACAAAAAACTGACAAGTTTGGACTGGGTTTTACTGCAGAGGGTCAGAAGGCCGTGTGCAAGGCAAAGACCACAAGACCTCCTGTGCTCATTACCAATCCAGGAGTGAATGTTGTTGGGGATGAAGATGAGGTGGAAGAAGCCGAGTTCGATAGCTGGATCTATCCGACGACTGATGGTGGATTGACCAATTGGATTGCTAAAGACCATACTCCTGTTACTTTTGTTACGCAGTAATAAACTCCTTTGTTTTTGTTATTTGTAATAAACAATTAAAACTCTATGGCCCGGTGTCTTACCCGGGGCACCGTGGCTCCATTTGTGAGGGTATATTAAATTGTCATTTCATATATCATGAATAAAGACCTTGGACGTTTTCTCGCATTTCAAATCTTATGCTCCTTTTCTTTCTTTCCTTCCTTTATATATTGCAAAACAGTTGTATTTACACACACTCACTCATACAGGTTTCAATCCACTCTGGATCTCACTGGTAACGACTCTGCTACTGCCAGTTATGACTTCGAAAATCCGATCAACTTAGCCGAAGACGAAGGTGAAGATGATTGCGAAGTGCCTGGCGAGCTTGCAAGACTGTTACTTTAGGAAGAGAGGGCAATTCAACCACATGAAGAGCCAGTGGAAACAATAAACCTGGGTACTGATACAAACAGAAAGGAGTTAAAGATTGGTGCCAACCTAGAGCTCAGCGTGAAGCAACGGTTGACTCAGATGCTACATGATTATGCGGAGATATTTGCCTGGTCCTACGAAGACATGCCCGGGTTGGATACCAACATTGTGGTCCATCACTTGCCTACCAAGGAAGACTGCCCTCCGGTTAAGCAAAAGGTCCGCCGTATGCGTCCAGAGATGTCTGAGAAGATCAAAGCCGAGGTTATGAAACAGTTTGACGCCGGTTTTCTTGCAGTGACTTCTTACCCTCAGTGGGTTGCTAATGTGGTGCCGGTACCAAAGAAAGATGGAAAGGTCAGAATGTGTGTCGATTACAGGGATCTGAATAGGGCCAGCCCCAAAGATGACTTCCCTCTGCCTCACATTGATGTTCTGGTTGACAATACTGCTCAGCACAAAGTGTTTTCTTTCATGGACGGTTTTTCAGGATACAATCAGATCAAGATGGCACCGGATGACATGGAAAAAACTACCTTTCTTACTCAGTGGGGCACCTTCTGCTACAAGGTCATGCCTTTTGGACTGAAAAATGCTGGGGCAACCTACCAACGTGCCATGGTTGCTTTATTTCATGACATGATCCATCATGAGATATAAGTGTATGTTGACGACATGATTGCAAGGTCCCAGACTGAGGAAGAACAACTAGATCATCTGCAGAAATTGTTTGACCGTCTGAAGTTGTAAAAGCTGAGGTTGAACCCGAACAAGTGCACCTTCGGGGTTAGATCTGGGAAGTTGCTAGGCTTCGTTGTAAGTGACAAGGGTATTCAAGTGGACCCTGCCAAGGTTAAAGCCATTCAAGAGATGCCAGTTCCTAAGACAGAGAAGGAGGTCAGAGGCTTTCTAAGATGCCTGAATTACATTGCTCGATTCATCTCGCACCTAACTGCTACCTGTGAGCCAATCTTCAAGCTGCTGAAGAAAGATCAGGTAGTACGTTGGAATGATGAATGTCAGGCCGCTTTTGACAGAATCAAGGAGTATCTCCAAGAACCACCCATCCTTATGCCACCGGTTGAGGGGAGACCTCTGATACTATACCTGACAGTACTTGACAACTCAATGGGGTGTGTGCTGGGGCAGCATGACGAGTCTGGCCGAAAAGAGCATGCCATTTATTACCTTAGCAAAAAGTTTACCGACTGTGAGACCCGATACTCTCTGCTCGAGAAAACTTGCTGCGCTTTGGTATGGGCTGCTCGCCGGCTGAGACAGTATATGCTGACTCACACTACCTTGTTGATCTCAAAGATGGATCCTATAAAGTACATATTTGAAAATCCTGCTCTGTCTGGGAGAATAGCAAGATGGCAAATGATCTTGACAGAATACGACATCCAGTACACAACCCAGAAAGCCATCAAAGGAAGTGTATTGGCAGACCAGTTGGCACACCATGCAGTAGACGACTATCAGTCAATGAACTTCGAGTTTCCAAACGAGAGCATCATGATAGTGACTGATTGTGAAGTACCTGGGCCGGATGAAGGACCTGAGGAAGGATCCCGATGATCCATGCACTTTGACGGAGCCTCCAATGCTTTGGGTAACGACATCGGCACTGTGATCATATCCCCCCAAGGCACTCATACTCCACTCACTACCCGGCTATGTTTCAACTGCACCAACAACATGGCGGAGTATAAGGCATGCATCATGGGTCTCCAAGCTACGATCGACCTAAGGATCAAGTTTCTGAGTGTCTTCGGAGATTCTGCTCTCGTGATCAATCAGATCAAAGGAGAGTGGGATACGAAACATCCGAATCTTATTCCTTACAGAGAATGTGTGTTGACCTTGATCCCCCACTTCACGGAGATAACCTTTGAACATTTCCCAAGAGAGGAGAATCAGTTAGCGGACGCGTTAGCTACGATGTCTTCCATGTTCAAGGTCAAATGGGACAATGAGGCTCCCTGGATCATTATCTGGAAACTGGACGAACCGGCATACTGTTGTGATCTTGAGACTGAATTGGTGACTGAGAAGCCTTGGTACCATGAGGTGAAGAGATACTTGGAAGCTCAGGAATACCCTGAAGGTGCATCTGTCAACGACAAGAAGTTTCTGAGAAGGTTCGCAGCCAAGTTCTTCCTTAGCAACGACATTCTGTACAAGAGAAACCATGATTCGACCTTACTGTGTTGTGTGGACAAGACAAAAGCAGAAAGGATTATGGAAGAGCTACATGAAGGGACCTTCGGAACACATTCCAGTGGACACACTATGGCAAAGAAAATCCTTCGGGCAGGGTATTTCTGGTCCACAATGGAAGCTGATTGTTACCAACATTCTCGGACGTGTCACAAGTGCCAGATTTATGCTGATAAGGTGCATGTTCCTCCAGTTCCTCTAAATGTCCTGACTGCACCTTGGCCTTTTGCAATGTGGGGCATAGATATGATCGGTGAGATTAAACCTACAGCGTCCAATGGGCATCGCTTCATCCTGGTAGCGATTGACTATTTTACAAAGTAGGTTGAAGCAGCTTCCTACGCTACAGTAACCAAGAATGTTGTAGCACAGTTCATTCGGCACAACCTAATCTGTCGATACGGCGTCCCAGAAAAGATCATTACAGACAACGGTACCAATCTCAATAACAAGATGATCACTGAGCTCTACGAGCAGTTTAAGATACAGCACCACAACTCTTCTCCTTACAGACCGAAGATGAATGGGGCTGTAGAAGCAGCAAATAAGAACATTAAGAAAATCGTGCAGAAGATGACAGTGACTTATAAAGATTGGCACGAGATGTTACCATTTGCTCTACATGGGTACCGTACCTCAGCCAGGACGTCAACCGGGGCAACTCCTTTCTCCATGGTCGATGGTATGGAGGCAGTCTTACCGATCGAAGTGCAGATATCCTCTCTCCGGATAATGAAGGATGCAGATCTGAGTGAAGATGATTGGATCCAGACACGACTTGATCAGCTAAACCTTATTGATGAAAAGAGACTTGCTGCTATTTGTCATGGTCAGACATACCAAAAACGGATGATCAGGGCATTTAGCAAAAAGGTCAGACCACAAGAATATCGAGTTCGGGATCTGGTAATCAAGCGTATCATCCTTCCTCAGAGTGATCCAAGGGGCAAATGGACCCCTACGTACGAAGGGCCATTTCTGGTTAAACATGTGTTCTCAGGAGGAGCCATGATTCTAACCAACATGGATGGTGACGACCTTCCTCACCCCGCTAATGCAGACATAGTAAAAAGATACTACGCATGAAAAAAGATCCGCTAGGTTGACATACCTAGGCAAAAATTAGGGCTTCCCGGCGAACCAAAAGGGTTCGGGCAAAATGAAGGGATGAAATTCTGTACACTCGGCAAGTCGAAAACCTGAAAAGGCGGCTTGGGCAAAAATGGGTATCCCGGTGGACTGAAAACCCGAAAGGGCGGTCCAGGCAAAAGTTAGGGATAAAGCGTAATACTATGTCTCATTGGATCACCTTGCATCCAGAATCCGGTATCAACATCAAGTTCAGACGGCATCGATCAGTCAGCTTCATCTCCAACTAAGGTCATCAAGTGATGAGACGCTCGAAGATATAAGGGCGATATCAGAGTTGGAACCCAGCGGGATCATTCATTTCACACAGTTGTTTTATTTTTTTTTGTACAAATTTGTATAAACTCTTTTGTTTGGCGGCGTTCTCTTACTAGGACGTCAGCCTCTTGTACATAAACGCCTATTTACAGGCAAACTCAAAATCAATACAAATTCACTTTTCAGCTACAAACTGCCTTTTGTTTTTTCCTTTTTCTGTTTTGCTTTGCGAAGAACGTCCAAGGTTCAATTTGTGATATATGCATTGACAATAATTTGCTAACTCATGAATATTTGCATACGAAACAAAGGATTAATTACAGGTAACATTAGAAACAGGGGCAATAAAGAGTTGTCTAAGCGATCTAATTGTTCCGTCCACCAAGGTACCAAGGTGAGTTCGGCTGAAGAACACAACCAGTATATCTTAATTCCCCAGAGAGTGCGTCGGCAAGTCAGTACACTCTCCCCAAGCAAAGCTACATTGTTAGCCTTAGGGAAGTTGGGTATCCCCCGCAGATCTCAACATTACCCAGGACGATATACAGACATTCTTAACAAGCATCCCTGGCAGTCTTGACCTAAAGATTGTTCCCCGGCGGTATATCAAACATTCAATGGAGTCACTTCCCCAATATAGTTCAAAGTCTTCTCCAGGAGAGTCCAATCCAGTTTCCCCAGGAAAGTTGGAATCCATCTCCCCAAGCAGTAAGCTTATCCCCAGTAGATTCTGGAAGCTTATCCCCGCAGAGCACGAACGCGTCCCCTGGCTTTATTCAAAGGTTATTTCCCTACCAGGATATAACTGGGTTATCCTCAGCCAATTGCCACAGAAAGATCGTCCTCGACAAAGTCTTCTTATCCCCAGCGAAGCCTATAAACACTTCCAACACAATGATGGTATCCCCAGCGAAGTTACCGTCAACATCCCAGCAAAGTACCTCTCTCCCCACAGAGTATTGTTCCCCAGCAAGATCGCTAGAGTACTTTTTCTCCCCGCAGAGTAATCCATTCGCCAAGTTTATTCCCCAACGGAGTTATCTTCTCCTACCGGTTCTCTTGCAACTATCATCCCCAGCGGAAGCAAAGATCTATTCTTCAACATCAGCCCAGGAGTGACTTCCCGGCACTCGTCGAGGATTTTATTTTCCTAAGACAAAAAGATACATTCATAAACATCACATTTTCATACATTCTAGCATGCATATACGCATCATATCTTACAAATCTCATTTATGTTGAGAATATCATTGCTTGATCCATATCATGCATTGCATATGACTGACCTTTACCTTTCAGGAAGGATCCAGTCAAGTTCTCAGCTATGTTTCAAGACTTTAGTCTGGTTCAGTTAAATCGACCCTAAGGTTTTCCTGATTCTTATCCAGTCAAAGGCCTTCTCTAGTTCAGTCAGATCGACCCTAAGATCTCCCTGATTCTTATCCAGTTGAAGATATTTCAAGACCTTGTCCAGTTCAGTTAAATCGACCCTAAGATTTTCCTGATTCTTATCCAGTCAAAGGCCTTCTCTGGTTTAGTCAGATCGACCCTAAGATCTCCCTATTTCTTATCCAGTTGAAGATTCCAAGACCTAGTCTGGTTCAGTTAAATCGACCCTAAGATTTTCCTGTTTCTTATCCAGTCAAAGGCCTTCTCTGGTTCAGTCAGATCGACCCTAAGATCTCCCTGTTTCTTATCCAGTTGAAGATTTCAAGACCTTGTTCGGTTCAGTTAAATCGACCCTAAGATTTTCCTGATTCTTATCCAGTCAAAGGCCTTCTCTGGTTCAGTCAGATCGACCCTAAGATCTCCCTGTTTCTTATCCCAGTAGAAGACATCCAAGATTATCTCAGCGTTCCTGTTGAAATAGTAATCGCCCCCAGATTCTCTCAGCGTTACTGTTGAGGTTGAAGTTGCACAATTTCTCTCAGCGTTACTGTTGAGGTTGAAGTCGCCCAAGATTCTCTCAGCGTTACTGTTGAGGATGAAGTCTCCCAAGATTCTCTCAGCGTTACTGTTGAGGTTGAAGTCGCCCAAGGTTCTCTCAGCGTTCCTGTTGAGGTAGTAATCGTCCAAGGTTCTCTCACCGTCCCGTTGAGGTAGTAACCACCCCTGGTTCATTCATCACCATTTGAAGCTCCAGATTCACTTCCTGTAACCAGTCAGGACACATCTATACAAAGAGTTTGAAGACCAGCTCCTGTAACAAACCATGTAATCATTTTCTTTTTTCAGGTACGCAAGTTCTCGCTAAGGAATCTCTTACGGGATTGACACCCAGATGGCATCTATAAGCCCATCCACCTTCCATCATCTTTTAGAATGTCATCTATAAACCCATCATCCTATCCATCAATCTCCAAATGGCATCTATAAGCCCATTCCCACCATCACACTACTATGTGAGCGCAAATTTCTGGGCACTCTAGTGTTCAATCATCTTCCACCTTCGGATTACGAAAGGCACGTCAGCCAATCTGCATCCTCAGGTCTAAGAAGATTGAACAGGGGCAACTGTTGTACCCCAAAATTTTCCCTCCCATATTCTTCAAGATTTGCAAAGAGCATGCTTCAAAATCTCCCCAAGGGTTGCACAGTTCAAGGGCCTCCTAACAATCAAAAACTAGGGTTTTGGTTCTGGCAAAGAAATTGAAGTTTCCAAGGGTCCAATCAAGTCCCACATGCCTATAAACATGTTCAAGCATCCTCATGCCAAGTTTCAAGACTCACAGCACAAAATTGCACAGTCAAAAACCCTAATGGCCCTACAGTCAACTGCAGGGGCAAAATGGTCATTTGATAGTCAAAAGTTCAAATTTTTGGTCAACATCTCATTCTGAAGCCACAAACATCATTTGATCAAGCTTGATCATGATTCTCAAAGCATGGCTCAAAAAGTCTCAAGATGCAAAAGTTTCCATATTTGGACAGTTGAAAAAGTCAACTGTAACTTGACCAAGGCATAACTTCCACATGGTTTATCAGAAAAATTCCATCCAAAGCTCATTTTTAAGAGAATGACATTTCCTACAACTACTCTTCACACTTCAATTCCAAGAAATGCCCTCACAAAAAGTTATCAATTTCAACATTATAGGTCATTTTCAAAAAGTCAACAAAAGGGGACTTTAAGTCAAAGACCATAACTTGAGATTGGTAAATCAAAATGGCATGGGACCAAAGGCATTGGTTAGAGGACTTCAAGACCTTTCCAAAATGTCCATGAACATGATCAAAGCTTAAAAATTGAGCAAGATATGCCTTGTGGAAGTTGGGAAATTTTTGGGAATTTTGAAAAGTCAACTTTGCTTCAAATGCCTCAAAATTGCTAATGGGCCACATTTTCTTCCAAGAATCATTATCCAAAGGCTATACAGGACCATTTGACCCAAAGGAGATTTATTTCATCATTTTTATTATTTATTTGAATTTTTAATCACCATTAATTCATTTAATTAAATAAAATATGAAAAAAATACTAAACAAATGTGTTGGAATCTTTTTATGCAGTATAATCACTCATGATTCACTCAAGATCTCGTGTACATCAAAAAGGGAAAGATTTGGTGCAAATTGGCATGTTCTTCATGAAGAAAATATTGAAAAAGATTCCATGAAAATCAAATATTTCTTTCATCAATGCAAAGGGTTTTTGGACTTGATTATTACCCTAATCCATTCCCATACATATACAGATGCAAACCCTAGTGCAAAAAACCTTGAAGCTGCGCCTCATATCACAAACACACTTTGCAATTTTTGGTAAAAAAGTCAAAACTGAAAACTGCATTAGAGGACAATTCAAAGCTTCTAACCAATTTCAATAGCTTGCCAAGGCTTCACTGAACCTAACTGCATTCTTTTCCAGTCCTCACGCATCAGGAATTGGTATATAGAAGTCCAAATTTCTCAAACTTTTCTCATATTCGTGCTCTGAATTATATGCCATATTCATACATTTTAATGATCGTTTTATACTAATCTAACCATTCTGAAACTAATGGTGTATTTCAATTGAGTTTTCGTGCCCTATATGCAAAGTTACCATTGGAGGTCGCTAGGGTTTCAAGGCTGTAGAATTGGGGTTTCTCTCGTCTAGAAAAATTGGCCAACAAGACCTGGACCACTGAACTCACGACCTTCACACGAATTGATTACACTAGTCGCGCTCAATTTATGAGCCACCATACGCTAATCGCTATTATCCTGTTCTTCATTTAGAGGGGGTTTAAAACCCCCGCTATCTAACTGTTTTTTTTCAAGGCAAAACACACAAACGAGGAAGAAGATGAGTTGTCATAGCCTGGTTGGATCATTCAAATGCTTTAGCGCGTTTTTTCGTTTCTACCAATAAGCGGACTTTTTTCACATATAATAATATTATCTCATTATATTTATGAATGAACACGCAGCTCAGTTGGTGGAAAGCATCGTTGGCAAGCTTTGGGACCTGGGTTCGATTCCCAAATCCCCCATATGTCTTTCTATTTTTCTTGTAATGTGATCAGGTACTCAATATATCCAGATGACCACCAAACACGCAGCACTGAAACTTGTCACATGGCCACTGAGATCCATCCAAAAGCCAAAATGTGAGTTCCATGGTGCACCTTAGTCCAAGGGCCACACGCGCGCTGAAAAGTCAACCAAAGGCCTTAATTCATTGGGCCTGATTGCTACAATAATACCTCCAAATTGGGGTCAACACCCCCCAAGTGTTTGTATTTCTTTTCTTTTTCCTATTTTTTATTATTTGTTTTAATTTAATTATTTCCTTTTAATTCACAAATTAATATTTTCATAACATAAAAATACCAAAAAAAATCAGAAACTATAAAAATAAAAAATATGTTTTAATGTTTAATTCATTAACATTTTTTGTAAATAAATTTTATCAATTAATTTAGTTTTAATTTTAGATTTAATTTTAATGTTTTTTTTAATAAACTAAAAAAATTATAGAATTAGGATTTAAATACTTTTATCTTTTTTTTCCTTTTCTTTTACCATTATTAATAAATTATTTATTTTGTAAATAAACTTACCATTAAATAGTTTAGTTAAAATTAGGTTAAACTTCAACATTTTCTCAATAAATAAAAAATAATTTAAAATTAGGGTTAATTAACTTCTTTTTAATTTCATTTAATTTTCTTACCAAAAATCCATAAATACAAAAAAACTCAAAAATAATTTCCTTTTCTCATCTAACTTAATTAATTTATTATTTGTAATTTAATTTCCGCAAAAGGGTCCAACGCCCTCGCATTCCCGACTTTACCTTTTTCTCGCATTTCACTTTTATCTCTTTTTGTGAATATAATGTAATTCTCCCAAAGCTATGTAATAGATCAATTAGGGTATTTATTTTCCGCATTATTTTTTATTTCAAATCGGGTCTTGGATTAATTTGGCGATGTAGACCCGCGCCTTTGTAATAGCGTAGGACTTTTAATTCCGCACCTTTTAACTGTTAACTTGCATGAAAAAATGAATGTCAAAAAATAAAAACAACGCGTAGATCACCAATGCTTGAACAAGACAAAAATATCTGAAAGCGACACACAAATCACACGCCACCCCTAGGGTACGCCTCACTGTTGCCTTGCCCCTCGAAAGGTGGTCGTCGAGTAGAGGATGTTTTAGTAAGTCCTCATGTCCATGAACATGGAATGAAGGTAGCTTCTAAGGTGTCTTCCTATTGCTCCGGTGATCACCATGTCCCGAACCCTCGAATTGACCCGAACACCTCCAACGGTGGTGCTACCTACCTCTCAATGGTGGGATGGCACTACTTCAAGGACATTTACATAGACGAATTCCTTAGGGTAGGTAGACGACTCTAGATACTTGCTCTAATTTCAAAACAAATAAAAAAAAATACTTTTCACACCGACACTTTTCAAAAATATTTCGAAAGCAACTTTTTAAACACTCTTGAGGACTGATACAAGAGTCGAACTGAAATTTTCAAAGAAACTTTTTAAAACCCACAGTTGAAAAGCAAACAAACCATTTTGAAAACACAAATGAGCAAGTATCTAAGAGCCCATGGATAACCATGGATAGAAAGGGTGCTAACACCTTCCCTTTCTATAATCTACCTCCCGAACCGAGAGCAATCTCTATAAGGAATTTTTCTGTGCTTTTGTCCTTTCCATTTGGAGAAAATAAAAGACAGTGGCGACTCTTGCTTCCGCAACATTTTGCGAACCAGCGTTAAACAGTCAGTTCCAGATCCACCGATCACAACCATCTCCAGAAGCTATTTGACAGGTTAAAGATGTACAAACTGAGATTAAACTCGAATAAGTGCACCTTCGGGGTAAGGTCAGGTAAGCTGTTGGGTTTCATCGTTAGTGATAAAGGTATTCAAGTGGATCCTGCAAAGTTGAAGGCTATACAGGAGATGCCAGCTCCCCGAACAGAAAAAGAAGTCAGAGGCTTTTTGGGACGGTTGAATTACATTACCCGATTCATTTCACACCTGACTGCTACTTGTGAGCCAATCTTCAAGCTGCTGAAGAAAGATCAAGTGGTAAGATGAATTATGAATGTCAAGCCACTTTCTAAAGGATCAAAGAATATATCCAAGAGCCACCTATTATGATGCCTCTAGTTGAAGGAAGACCTTTAATTTTATACTTGATAGTACTCGATAATTCAATGGGGTGTGTGATGGGGAAGCATGACGAGTCTGGCCGAAAAGAGCATGCTATTTACTACCTTAGCAAAAAGTTTACCGAATGTGAGACCTGATACTCACTGCTTGAGAAAACTTGTTGCGCTTTGGCATGGGCTGCTCGCCAGCTGAGACAGTATATGCTGACTCACACTACCCTATTGATATCAAAGATGGATCCAATCAAGTATATCTTCGAAAAGCCTGACTTGTCTAGAAGAATAGCAAGATGGCAGATGATCTTAACTGAATATGACATCTAATACACGACCCAAAAAGTAATCAAGGGAAGTGTGTTGGCCGATCATTTGGCGCATCAGCCTGTAGATGACTACCAATCCATGAATTTCGAGTTCCCGGATGAGAACATCATATTGGTGACCGACTGTGAAAAACCTGGACAGGATGAAGGACCTGAGGAGGGATCCTGATGGTCTATGTACTTTGATGGAGCTTCAAACGCATTGGGTAATGGCATTGGCGCCGTGATTATATCTCCTGAAGGCTGTCATACTTCGTTCACAGCCCAATTAAGTTTTAACTGCACCAAAAACATGGCGGAGTATGAAGTATGCATCATGGGCCTTCAAGCAGCTATTGACCTAAGAATTAAGCTCTTGAGTGTATTCAGAGATTCTGCTCTCGTGATCAGTCAGATCAAAGGCGAGTGGGATATGAGACACCCAAATTTTATTCCTTACAAGGAATATGTACTGGCATTGCTCCCACACTTAGAGGAGATAACCTTTGAACACTTCCCAAGAGAGGAGAACCAGTTAGCGAACGCGCTATCTACTATGTCTTCTATGTTCAAGGTCAGGTGGGAAAATGAAGCTCCCCAGATTACTATCGAGAGGTTGGACGAACCCGCACATTGCTATGATATTGAGACTGAAGAGGTAACAGATAAACCCTAGTTTCACGAGGTAAAGAGGTATCTTGAGGCTCAAGAGTACCCCGAGGGTGCATCTGTTAATGATAAGAAGTTTTTGAGGAGGTTCGCAGCAAAGTTCTTCATCAGTAATGGTATCCTTTACAAGCGTAACCATGATTCCACCTTACTGCGATGTGTGGATAAGAACGAGACAGAAAGGATTATGGCGGAGTTACATGAAGGTACTTTCAGAACTCATTCCAGTGGACACACCATGGCGAAAAATATCCTACGGGCAGGATATTATTGGTCTACTATGGAAGCCGATTGTTATCATCATTCTCGGACTTGCATAAGTGTCAATCTATGCTGATAAGGTGCATATACCTCCAGTTCCTCTGAACATCTTGACAGCTCCTTAGCCTTTTGCAATGTGGGGAATCGATATGATCGGCGAGATCAGACCTACTACGTCTAACGGGCATCGTTTCATTATGGTGGCTATTGATTACTTTACAAGGTGGGTTGAGGAAGCTTCCTTTGCTACGGTAACCAAGAACTTCGTGGCGTGGTTTATTTGGCATAATCTGACCTGTTGATATGGTGTACCATACAGGATCATCACGAACAATGGTACAAATCTCAACAATACAATGATCACCGAGCTCTGCAAACAGTTCAAGATACAACATCATAACTCTTCTCCCTACCATCCGAAGATGAATGGGTCTGTTGAAGCGGCTAATAAGAACATCAAAAAAATTATGCAAAAGATGACGGTGACATACAAAGACTGGCATGAGATGTTACCATTTGCTCTTCATGGGTACCGTACCTCAGCGTGGACGTCAACAATGGAAACACCTTACTCTTTGGTGTATGGCATGGAAGCAGTCTTACCTATCGAGGTCCAGATACCCTCTCTCCGAATTATGAAGGATGCGGGTTTGAGAGAGGACGATTGGATCCAGACCCGGCTTGATCAACTGAACTTAATGACGAGAAAAGACTTACTGCTATTTGTCATGGTCAGGCGTATCAAAAGAGGATGATCAAGGAATTTAATAAGAAAGATAGACGGCAAGAGTATCAAGTAGGGGATCTAGTAATCAAGCGCATCATACTGCCGCAAGGTGATCCCAGGGGCAAATGGACCCCTACTTACGAAGGGCCATTTGTGGTTAAGAACATTTTCTCAGGAGGAGCTATGATTCTAACCACCATGGATGGTGACGACCTTCTTCACCTCGTCAATGCTGACATAGTGAAAAATACTACGCATAATCAAAGACCCGTTAGGTTGACTGGCCTAGGCAAAAATAAGGGTTTCCCGGCGAACCAAAAGGGTTCGGGCAAAAATAAGGGATGAAAATGAAAAAAAACTATACACCCGGCAAGTCGAAAAACTGAAAAGGCGGCTTGGGCAAAAAAGGGTATCTCGGTGGACTGAAAACCCGAAAGGGAGGTCCAGGCAAAAATTATGGATCAAAGCGTAACATTATGTCTGATTGGATCACCTTGCAACCAGATTTCGGTATCGATTATCAAGTCCGGACGGTGCCAATCAATTTGATCCACCTTCAACCAAGTAGCAAAGTGATGAGATGCTCTAGGATATAAAGGAAATAGCAGAGGTGGAATCCAGTGGGATTGTTCACATAACTGTTTTTCTTTGTTTTTCACAAATTGTGTAACTTCTATCATTCGGCGGTGTTCTCTTACTAGGACGTCAGCCTCTTGTACAAAAAATGCCTATTTTACAGGCCAAATTCAAAATCAATATGTCATACCCCAATTTTTGACCTAAGATTCCTGCTTCATTTGCATTATTTTTCATACGCATCAAGATCAAAGAATATGGTAGGTTTTGAATGTTTCGCTGTCAAGCTTTGACTGTGTAGAGATTATCGAGTGTTGTGAGCATTTTATGAATGACTAACCACTAATCAAGCACGAAGTGTATGTTTTGCTGTTTTGTTTTCATGTGCAGAAAATAGGTCTGAAAAAAGAGCATCAGACGTTGTACGTCGATCAGGATCTCGAGTCTCAGAACAGAAATGTTGTTGTTCGTTAATTTCTAAAAGACTGGTTCATCAAAGAATTTCATAGAATTGTGCGTTTATTTCCACACTCTGTCCAGCAGATGGTCTCTGTTTTTCTCCGAATATTTTTCAGGAAGAACAGTCAAAATTTCTACCGACTTTGGTTCATGTGTGTTTCACATTGTTCTAAAATACAAGAAAAACAAGTTATACCGTCACTTTCGATTCCTTGGACCAAAAGTCATCGGCAATTTTTCTCATGACGTGGGTTGAATTTCACCGAAATGGGATAATTAAATTCAAAACTGTTCTAGAAGAATTTATTCGGAATATTCGGAATATTTGGAATTTTCTTTATTTGAATCCAACTGATAATTAAAGAGGAGCTATTCAAGAGTTTTCATCCAAGAATATTCATTTATCACATGAGATATTTATTCAAGATTATTTGTGTGATTATTTTTTGGTGGATCTACATCATGGTTATTTAAATACATGAAGCATTATTTCAAGAAGTTAGTGGGGAATTCTATTTAATTACATGAGGAATTTTATTTGGTTATAAGATTAATCCATGTGATTTATTTGGATTTCTATTACAAGAATGCAAGATTAAAGTCCAAGACTTGCGTTATTATTTATTCTTCATTCAACAATTCATCCAAGTATTATTCAATTATTTCCCAAATTTAAATGGAAGATCTTGAATTTTTATCAAGGTATATCAAGATTTATGTTTATGTGAAGATTCAAGATTATTCATAACTACCAAAGAATGGAAAATATATTGAAGAATGCATATTTATTCATGTTACAATTTATTGGAGTTTATTACAAAGTTGCAAGAAGCTACAAGTGTGTACAAATGTATTTTTCAACACTAAAAAAAAATTCAGCAAAGATGCTAATGCAGTCCATGTTTGCAACCTTTCTTCAAGCCCACTTTTGCTGCATTTTTATTGGTCAACAATGCTCCAAACAGCCTGGAAAAAAACAGCAAAGAGAGATGTTGTAAAATGCTACAAAACAGTAAAAAAATAGCAACATACAGCAGCTCCAAGTGCTGCCAAAATCTGCTCCAACCTGCATCAAAGTAGCAGCAATTTGTATCAAAATGGCTAAAGTAATTTGTGTGAACAAAGCATAGAAACAACTTGCCAAAACAGTTCAAATTTCTACTGTTTTCCCCCCTCAAATCCCACATAGTCCACTATAAATAAGAGCCTTTGTCAACACAAAAGAAAAGGAGAAGAAAAAATTCAGCAGTTAAAGAAAACAGAAAATTGGTGTTCTTCTAGAAAAATTCAGCAAGTAAGAAAAAACCAGAAAAATAGAGGGTTGTTCTAAAAAAATCCAACAAGGAGAAAAGATAGAAAACTCAAGGAAGCTTACCATTTTGTTAGAATCCCCATCGGAGAGGCTCCGATAGGTATTATTCTTTTTCTCCTCTCTATCTATTGTTGCTCTACTATTGCATATGTTCATGCTTGAATCACTTGATGTACCATTTTTCTTTGCCATGTAATATTTGCCTTATCATTCTTTTCTTTGTTGTACTGTATTTGAGTTGAGTTGTTGCATGATTGTTAGCATTTAAACATGTTAGTATTCATAATATCGGTAATAATAACAAGTGTAATAAAAAGCTTACTTCTTTCGTCGCGTAATACCAATTTATCGCTTGTTGTCCCAAATACTTATTATCCATCTTGCTGTCCCAAAAACTTGTTTAGAACTTGCTGTCCAAAAAAAAACATGTTGTCCATTTGCTGTTACAAAAGCAAAAAAATATTTTGCTATTCAAATATCCATAAAACCATTTTTTGCTGTTGCTGTCCAAAAAAAAGCTTGTTATTTTTTTTGCTGTTACAAAATCTTAAAAAATCCAAAAAAAACCATTTATTCTTAGAATCAAAACCCAATCTGTTCAAAAAAATCTGTATAACTTGCAAAAAAAAAAATCCCAAACAACATTTAAAAATAAAAAACCAATCATCATTTTCACAATAAAAAACTTTCAATCCAAAATTCATAACGACTTTCTCTTTTATTTTTCTTCTTCTTGTTCTTTATGCATAACCTTCACTAATTCGTTCAATCAATCACCACCATCATCTTTCTCCATGAACGTTCTACAACAACAAGGCTCATTAAGCCAACCATCGACCATCTACCTGAATGTCCAGTCACCATTTTTTTTGGATGAAATTAAAGCTCTTGTTTCCATCGTAGACACTCCCTCGCCAAATCCATCTCTATTGGAGATTAAGAGCTTGCTCATGGAAGATTGCAATGACGGAGAGGGAACCCCGTCGCCAAGCTCCGACTATGATAAATTTCTGGAGGAAATTCTTGTTCAGCCGCATCCTCAATCGGACGAAAGTGACATAGTTGATCCATTAACACCTGAAGAGCTTCCTCGTGAACCCGTCTCAAAGAAGAAAATTAGGCAGATGAGGAACAGGGATGTTGTTGTGAAATCAAAAGAGAGAGAGGAAGAAGATTCGGATCTGTATAGAAAGAGAAAGAAAGAAGGATGTTGCTTTGAAATCAAAAGAGAGAGAGGAAAAAGATTAGGATCTGTATAGAAAGAGGAAGAAAGAAGGTTGCTGCGTGAGAGAAAGAGAGAGACGAAGGTGGATCTGCGTGAGAGAGAGGAGAGGGAGTGACGTTGGATCAAGGTGAAAGTCCCATTTTTATTTTATTTTTTCGTTTGACAGTAAAACAGCAATGCATAGAGCTTCTCATAATAATAAAAATATAATTTTGTTTTTCCTCCTACCCTATGCCAGCTACAGTAGCCGCTCCGCGCATCCCTTAACATTAGGGTTCATTGTTTTTTTGTTTCTTCCTCATGACCCGGTTGGCCCATTGGGCTTCCATTTTGGTCCAGTTTCAATACATTTCTCCTTGTCTTTTAATTAAATCCTAGTAATAAATGAATAACATCATGGCTCAATTGGCAAAGTGTGTTAACAGCAATCTAAAGGTCTTGAGTTCAAGTCCTTGTGGGGTTTTTATTTTCTGTCTTTTATTCTTTTGGCCATTTCCCTTTTATTTAAACATACTTAATTATATTAATTTACTTTGCTGTATAATTATTATAAAAAACACATAAAAATGTTTTGTTAGAACATAGTTTGATTCTACAACCCTTGATTAGAGTTTTGATGATAACAAAATACAAAGAATAAATAAATTCAAAGATATATATAAAACAAATATGCTTCTTAAAATTATGTTTTATATATACAGAAGTTCTGATGAAATCAGCATCAGAAGATCAGTAATATGTGCTACACGCTGAAGCTACCAGATTATACGCTGAAGCTTGATGACCAGAATCTGCGCATAAACAAATACACTCTGACTCTGATCAAAGATCTTTACCAAGTCATCAACACTCTGAAGCGTTATCATAAGTTAAAGCAAAGAAGACTCTGAAGCGTTATTAATTATTCAAGACAAAATTAAATGCTAACGTCTCTCTTCAGACAAGATCTTCTTCAAAAGGAAAGTGCGTTATTGTCATTAAACTGGCTTTATGGACAACATATCTTTGCCTTGCCTATATAAACAAGTCTGCTTGAGAAAAGACGCATGCATGCACTCACATAATTTGCCAAGCCTTCAAAACCACACTTATTCAAACGCTTTAGCAAATTCAGTTTATTCCAAGCTTAAGTTGTGTAATTATCCCAGTTGTGATATATTGTTTTGTTAGAAAACGTTAACACATCCTTGTTCAATTATTTGTAAAATATTTCCTTGAGATAAACCGGTTTATGGTTATACTCAAGAAGACTTTAACATTTGTTATAGTAGTTGTTGTAATCCTTTGAAAATAGTGGATTAAGACCTCGTTGGAGAGAGGCGAAATCACCTTGACGGGTGGATTGGAGTAGTTTGAGATCAAATGAACCAGGATAAAAATATTCTGTTGTCAAAGCATTTGTTTTAAGTTTTACAATTCAAGTCCCCCTTCTTGTATTTTTCACATCTTCAATTGGCATCAGAGCGCCTGGTTCTGAGCTTATATCACTTAACCGTCTCAGTACAAGATCCAGCGTCAGAAAAACACAATGGCAGGACCAAGTCAAAACATCAGCAATGACAACAATGAAGAAAGGGACATATTCAGTGGCAAACCTCCAGTCTTTGATGGAGAGAACTTTTACTACAGGAAAGACATAATTAAGAGTTTCTTTCTGGCCCATTATGCTGATCTGTGGGACATGGTGACTGATGGATACACACACCCAGTGGATGGACGTGGTTAGAAGATTGAAAGGAAAATGATGTCTGATCAGCAAAAGCGTGAGTTCAGAAATCATGACAAGGCCAAAACAATTCTCCTCAGAGCCATCTCTTATTCAGAATATGAGAAGATATCAAACAGAGACATTGCAAAGAATATGTTTGACTCTCTGAGAATGACGCATGAAGGCAACATTCAAGTCTAAGAAACCAAAGCCCTTGCACTCATTCAGAAGTATGAGGCATTCAAGATGGAAGAGAGTGAATCAATAGAAACTATGTTTTCAAGATTTAAAATTCTTGTTGTTGGTCTAAAAGTTCTTGACAAAGGGTATTCCACTGCTGATCACGTTAAGAAGATCATCAGAAGCTTGCCAAAACAATGGAGGCCAATGGTCACAGCGCTTAAGCTAGCAAAGGATCTCAACAAAATCTCTCGGGAGGAACTTGTCAGCTCCCTCAGAAGTCACGAGATAGAGCTAGAAGCAGATGAACCTCAAAAGCAAGGTAAGCCATTAGCTTTAAAATCTAACAGAAAATTTGAATCCAAAGTTTTGCAGGCTATGGAAGAAACCTCTGATGGGTCCTCGTAAGAAGAAGATGAATTGTCTCTCCTCTCCAGAAGGGTGAACCAATTGTGGAAGTAGAGGCAAATGAAGTTCAGGAATCCCAGAAGATCAGAAAATCAGAATGAATCTTTCTCCAGATACAGAAGGTCAGAATCCTCCTCTAGACACAGAAGATCTAAAGGCTCTTCAGGAAACAGAAAGCCAAACAACAAAGACATCATCTGTTATGAATGTAACGAGCAAGGGCACTATAAAAGTGATTGCCCAAAGCTTCAGAAGGAGAAGCCCAAAAATAAGTTTGGCAAGGAAAAGAAGAAAAGTCGCATGGCCACATGGGATGATTCTGACACATCTGAAGCTGACTCAGAATCAGATGATGAAAGAGAAAACATAGCTCTCATGGCAAACATAACAGAAGACAGTGAAGCTTCTGAGTCAGACTCTGAATCAGATACAGAAGAGGTATTCCCTGACTTTACTATAAACTTTACTAAGGCTGAACTAGCTGAAAGCCTTAATGAAACTCTGGAAAGATATCAGCAGATCAGAGTCAAACTCAGAAACCTGAAAAGGAATCTTGCTTCTGACTCTGATAAGACTGAGAGTCTCAAATTGGAGAATTCTGAGTTAAAAGATAAAATTTCAAAATTAGAAAACCAATTGCAAAACTCTCAGAAGGAAACAATCCCTGAAACTCCCAGCAATGCTGATGAGATCATCAAGGAGTATGATCACAACTTTCAGAAGTTTCTAGCTAAAAACATAGACAAAAGCAAAATGGCTTCAATGATCTATGGAGTTAGCAGAAATGGCAGAAAAGGGATAGGATATCAACGTAAGGTACCTACACCAAAAAATGCCATGGATTTATTTATAAAACGTACTCCACTTGATTCACACTTTATATATGGGCACACACATGACATAAAATATACAAGTAGTGATTACTCTGTCAAACCAAAATTCAACCTGAGTTTTGGTAAAACTAACAAATCAGGACCCAAGAAAATGCGGGTACCTAAGGATAAAATAATACATGTGGCAGATATCTTTAGTAGCAAAGAAAAAACACCAATCATGGTACCTGGACTCTGGCTGCTCACGACACATGACAGGAAGAAGGCATATGTTCCAAAGCCTGGAACTTAAGCCTGGAGGCCACGTAGGCTTTGGAGGCAATCAGAGAGGAAAGATCATTGGCTCTGGAACAGTAGGTAATGTAAATCTTCCCTCTATAAGTAATGTTTTATTAGTTGATGGATTAATGCATAACTTGTTATCCATAAGTCAATTAAGTGATAACGGTTATAATATAATCTTCAATCAAAATTCATGCAAAGCTGTTAGTCAGAAAGATGGGACTATCCTATTTAATGGAAAGAGGAAAAACAACATTTATAAAATAAAACTTTCTGAACTAAAAAGTCAGAATGTAAAATGTCTATTGTCTGTTAACAACGAGCAATGGATCTGGCACAGAAGATTGGGACATGTTAGTATGAGAAGAATATCTCAGATTAACAAACTCAATCTGGTCAGAGGACTTCTTAACCTGAAGTTCAATTCAGATGCTCTGTGTTAAGCATGTCAGAAAGGAAAGTTTGCAAAACCAGCTTTCAAATCAAAAAACGTTGTTTCCACCTCCAAGCCATTAGAACTTCTGCACATTGACTTATTTGGACCAGTTAAAACTGCTTCAGTCAGTGGAAATAAGTATGGGTTAGTAATCGTAGATGACTATAGCAGATGGACATGGGTAAAGTTCTTAAGGCACAAGGACGAGTCACACTCTGTGTTTGTTACCTTCTGCAACCAAGTTCAGAATGAAAAGGATCTTAAAATCGTCAAAGTCAGAAGTGATCATGGTGGAGAATTTTAAAACAAAGATTTTGAGTTATTCTTTAATGATAAAGGCATTTTGCATGATTTCTCTTGTCCTAGAACTCCCCAGCAAAATGGAGTTGTAGAACGAAAGAACAGAACATTGCAAGAAATGGCCAGAACCATGATCAACGAGACTAACGTTGCTAAGATCTTCTGGGTAGAGGCAATAAACACAGCGTGTTACATTCAGAATAGAATCTCCATAAGACCTATTCTGGAAAAGACTCCTTATGAATTATGGAAGAACAGAAAGCCCAACATTTCCTATTTTCACCCATTTGGATGTACATGTTTTATCCTGAATACAAAATTTTTTTTGAACAAGTTTGACTCTAAAGCATAAAAGTGTATTATGTTAGGATATTCTGAATGCTCAAGAGGGTACAGAGTATACAATACAGAAACACAGATTGTGGAGTGTTGTACCCCAAATTTTGACCTAAGACGTTATCTCCTATCCGCATCTTTACATTACATTTGTTTTGATCCATCGATTTTAAATTTCATGACTTTTTCGGGCCAAGAGCTATTTATGCTGAACATTGAATCATTTAATCGATTCGTGCAAAAATGATGTTTATTAATTATCTATTATCTAAAACTTGAATAATTGAAATTCATTTTTTTTTATTATTATTTAGTTTAAAGATGTAGGGATAATAAAATGAACATCAGAGAAGAGGCGCATTAATTGTGCGGACGTTTTATTTATTTACTCATTATTTTTAAATTTAAGTAACTAGAATTTATTCTTAGTTATTCTATAATTTAAAGGTTATGAATAATATAAATAAGCATTTGAGGAAATTCATTGGTCAATAACGACTGTTTAATCGTTCGTCGGTCTAGATTAAATAATTGAAATCCTATTTTAATTATTATAATTTAGTTGAGAATGATGGATTAAATAATCGAAGGTATTAGTTGGTCAATGATAATTATTATTTATCTGTTATTATTTTGAATGAAGGTGATTGGAGATTTGTTTTCAATGATTATTCGTTTGGATAAAATAATAAACGATAAATAAATAAAGAAGAAGAATTAATAGACAAATAGTTTCTTTTATTCATTTTTTTTGGTACAAGCTATTTTGTAAATTATTGTATATATTGCAATAAATTACAATAATGAATTGTCGAAATTAAAATAAAATAAACTAGTCTATCTTAATTCTAAAGCTTCCAATCCAATGCGTGTCCGCTCATTTAATTTTACCTGCACAATTAAAAGAAAAGAATTAGAATCCAAATAAATAATTAAATGCAGAAAATAAATTTTAATGTTCATCATTAAATGTAATGGCCGGAATCAGTTATTTTATTTTTTTTGCAAATCACGGGATTACTCCCGGTTCACAAAAAAAAGAAAAGGATTTCAAAACATATGCATAAATTGTTTTCCAAAAAACTGCATGCTTAAGCTAACCACATTAGTTTTAACCCCAAATATAATTTCAAAGCATACAGCATACAGCATAAGCAAATATGTAGTAACCATATGCAAGCATGCCTTTTAACGTGGCCTACATCAAGAAGCATACAATATGTGATTTAAAAAACAACATGCAGTTTTGACTATTCTTGCAAGCAAAAAAATTTTCCTTTTTCTTTCATCATTTTCCAGCCACTGCATTTTCAGAAAATAGACAGCTTATCACACTTTTGTCAAAGCCATTCTGAGAGAGAAAAAGAGAGGGAGAAGTGTGGGATTTGCAGGCTTAGCTTAGGCAGAAAGAGATATACAAAACAAACTAAGAAATATAGCCAGTAAGAATAATAGCATAGAAGAAGAATAAAGGCAAACTGAGTGGACAGTAGTGCAGAATACTCAGGGAGATCCCAAGAGATTTGTTCCTGGCCTGTAGCGCAAGAGAAGAGAGGAGGACTGTTATATTACAACAAAGAGAAAACAAAGGGATATACACAAAAAAACAGCACAAGAGAAAACCAAATATACAAGTCAGAAAGAGATAACCAAAAAACCATTTTTCATAACCTCAAGCCATTTTCAAAAAAAACTGTAGGAACAATTCAAAATAAGCCATCACCAAATCAACAAAAACCTGCAATGGCCTCACATCAGTAAAAAGCCTTGCCTCTGTCCAACCTACCCGAAAACCAGTTCACCATGTCAAAACCTGCATGATCACTGAGAAAACCATTTTCCAAACCATACAAAACACTACCAATTGATTGAGCCCCTTATAGCCAATATCACTACTGTCAACACCATCCATCATCATAAAAAATCTCTACCAGAACATACTGTCAAGAAAAAACCATAAAACATAGCTCAATCCTCATACCAGTAGAAACGATATCTCTACTGTGAAGGCCTAGTCACAAAAACTTGACAAAATCTTTTACAAATCCAAGCCATATCATTTCGTAAATCCAGCATATCCAAACTTTCAAACCCATTCCCTAACCTCAGAGTCCATCATAGACAAAACTCTAGGATCGTACAAATCAAAATAGAAGAAGAAGAAAGAGCCAAAATACAGTTCAACGGGTTCCAACAAGCAACACAGTAGCATTCAAGCAAAAGGAAGGAAATCAAATACCGTTCACCACCGCGTGCGCCCGTTGCTTCCCTGCTGTCCGGCCTCCATCACCCCAAGCCCTCCTCCTTCTCCATCTAGGTAACGCCTTCTTCCTTTCTCATTCCTTAAAAATGCCATTCAAATCAACATGGAAAGTAAAATGGAGAACTAGTCAGAATCAACTAAGAACCTCAAAATCAACTAAAAAATTGTAAAATCAACAGCGAATTCGTAAGGTTTATACGCTAATCAACATTAACAGTAACGAAAATGTTTTGGTCCTTACCGTCTCCGCTCGGAGCCGCCGCGTCAACAATGGAGGGAAGAGAGAAACTTGGTGTGGGTGGCCGGAACTTGGAGGCATCGGCGTTGGAGGCGAAGAAGCAAAGAAGCTGCGTGAGAGAAAGATGAAGATCGTGAAGAGGCGCCGTTCTGCCTTAAACCAAACCCTAAATCCTTTTATCAAACCAACACAACCCTAATCTCAATCTAATCCCTTGGACCCCCTTTAACCCACGACCCAATCCCATTTCCTCCCAACCGCTCCATTTCCCCTCACCCAACCCAATACTTTTCTTACACTAAAGCCCATTGATAATGTCATCCACCCCATATTTATTTACTCTTTAGTTCATTTTATTTCATTTTCTTAGTTTAATTAATTTGTATTAGTTAATTTGTTCTTAGGAATACACATATTTTTTTTAATAGATAATTTTGACACTTTACCCAAATATTATTTAAGTTTATTAAATTTTAGCCTCCCTTATTTTAATTAGATATTTGATTTATAAGTTTTGTTTAATTTGATAAATATTTAATATCTCTAAAAAACATGTAAAAAATGAGAAAAAACTAAAAAAACATTTTATTTTATTCCCCTCATTTTGATTAAACGTCAATATAATAAAAGCATAAAAAATAGAACATATAAAACTTTAAAAAATATTTCTATTAATTCTCGTTACTTTTTATCATTAAAAATGCGTAAAAAATGAAAACCAATTAAAACTTTTTCTTTTTGCATATTAAACAAAATCATATAAAAATGCATGTTCACATTTAATTTGTTATATATCATTTATCGCATAATTTTCTGTCAATTATTTCATCGTATTTGGTTATTCTGTTTGTGCCAATCCAAAGGGAATAGTCTAATTTTTTGTTGACTTCATGTCCTCAAAAAACGATCGAGCGAGTACCCTCATTTCATTGAAACTTAGGATAATCTTTCCAAATATCCGATTTCTCCAAAACTCACACCTTTTTAAGCCAAAACTTCGACATTAGGTCGTCGCATTTCCACAACCCGTCCGTATCCCTTTTTCGGCCAAAACGGTTCATCTTCAATCAAGCAATCAATTTTAAATAAAACAGATATTTCAAAAGGTTCCTATAGAGTACTATAGATGCATTGGGTGCTAATACCTTCCCATTGTATAACCAACCCCCGAACCATAAGATCTCTTTTCAAAAACGCTTTGTATTTGTATTTTATTTACATTGCATATTTAGGGTTTTATTTCGCTCTCTTCCCTTTTCCCTTGGAAACAATAAAGCGCGGTGGCGACTCTTGCTTTTGTGAGACGAATTAATCAATAATTCGATCTCCGATTTACCCCGCTACATTTTTTATCGCTACAGAATTGGCGACTCTGCTGGGGAAAGATTGACCTCTTGCTGGTCCATCCCTAAGTGGGTTAGGCCTAACTTGGCTTATCTGTTTTACTATTATTTGATTTTGTTTGATTATGTGTTTAAATTGGGGTGTTTGGGTTTTTTGAAGGACAAATCCTATACCCGGATTAAGTAACACTTAAGGAATAGGACGGGCGGTATAGTCATGTTAACTTTGAGGGAGTAATCCCGAAGAAGGAGGCATGAGATCCCCCACTCAATGGAAGGCCCTCTTGAACTTAATATTTGTTCACCGAGTAATCGGGAAGACATTATTATTTTCGACCTAGGAGCCCGAGAAGTTGAGGACCGTAGAACCCTAACCCATCTTGGCCTTTTAGGGTGTAGCGCGGAGACTATCACGGAGTAATTCGGAAATAGTTGTTACGCGATGCTACGCTCGGACGAGTTTCTCTTGAGAATATTGCTAATTATTGAGTAATCAAGACGTTGGTAATATCCGAAAGAGGGATGCAGACTCTGGGAACTCTTAGAACCTTGTCTTACAGATGTGATCGAAACATTAGTACATACCTTTGGGTGGGCTTTACCCTCGACTCCATGCTAAACTTTGAACCTTTAAACCCCATGTTTGCAAATTTGTGTGTGACTGTCGCATTATCATTCATTCATGCATTCATCAACATCTTTGTAAAAACTCGTTTTTTCAAGGAACTTTGGAATGATTTTTGCAAACGTCTTAGGGTACTATGGAATTTGGAAGGAGAAATACTCGAAGCTTTAGCTTCAAGGAGCCCGAGATTGAAGAATTGAAGAGTTTGATTCCGAAGATAGAGAGTCCGACAGATTTTCAGAAGAAATATGGGTCCATCGTACCGCTCATGAAGCGCAAGATGAAGAAAGGCATCCTCAACACTCTGGTTCAGTTCTATGATCCCTTGTATCGATGTTTCACCTTCCCGGATTATCAGTTGATGCCTACCTTAGAGGAGTACTCTTATATTCTCGGCTTGCCGATCGTCGACCGTGTTCCTTTTTCTGGGTTAGAAGAGGAGCCTAAATCTCATGAGATAGCAGTCATCACCCATCTGAAGAAGTCAGAGATAGAAGAGAATATGACTACGAAAGGAGGAATCCGGGGTTTGCCGGCTCAGTTTCTGTTGAAGAAAGCTCGTCATTTTGCTGATACAAAGGATACCGTTGCCTTCGAGGACGTGTTCGCTTTACTCGCGTATGGTCTTTTCTTATTCCCTAACATTGATAAATTTGTGGATGTCAATGCCATCAGAGTTTTCCTGATTGGAAATCCGATCCCTACGCTGCTAGGAGATGCCTATTACTCCATCCACCTGCGAAACTCTCGTCAAGGAGGAATGATTATTTGTTGCGTGCCGTTGCTGTATCAGTGGTACGTCTCGCATTTACCTGGGTCCGATGCTTTCTGGGATCTCGAGAAAGAACCGCGTTGGGCGCCAAAGATTATAGCTCTCACTCATTTCGATATTGACTGGTACAATCGAGTTTACCATGACGTAGAGATCATTGACAGCTGTGGTGCTTTTCCCAATGTACCTCTTCTTGGTACGAAGGGTGGAATCAACTACAACCCTGTCCTAGCGCGTCGTCAGTTCGGGTACCCGATGAGAGATAAGCCGAACAGTATCCATGTGAGTGGTTTCTTCCTTCAGGAAGGACAAGATCATCAGACTGCTAAGAGAGAGATTGAAGGAGCTTGGCGCCATATCCACAAGAAAGGGAGAGATATGCTGGGACATAGAGGTGCCGTCTCTTTGGAACCTTACCTACAGTGGGTCCGTGCTAGGGCTTGTGCTCTCAAGATGCCATATAAACTTGAGAAACCTTTGTTCCCTGCCATCGCACCATCATCAGTTGCTATCCCAATCGCAGATGTAGGAGAGTATCAAGGGAACCTGGCTAGGATGAAGTCCGAGAGGGATGCTTGGAAGGAAAAGTACCATATGTCCGAGTACGAGAATCGAGTCCTGACTCGACAGCTGAAAGAGAAGAAGGAGTTGTTGCTTATTCAAGACGGCCGATTCGTTGACCACGATGAGAAGCTTCGCCAGAAGGATGCCTTGTTGAAGAAATACGCGAGTGAAAGGAAGAGGAAAAGGGAATGTTCAGCAAACTTGGCTCTCGTTCCTAATCCACAAGAAGAAATCATCGATCGATTGATAGCGGAAAAGAAAGATTTAGAAGACTTTTATGAAGAAAAAATCAAGAAGCTCCGACTGCAGCTGGTGTTTGGTCCGTCATCTGAGGATTCTGAGTGAGCTTTAGTTTTAGTTTATTTTTTATTGATGTCATTTTGTAAAACTATGTAAAAGGGCTTCATGCTCCGAAGTTGTAATTTATTGTTTTCTTAAGGGCTTCATGCTCCGAAGTTGTAATTTATTGTTTTCTTAAGGGCTTCATGCTCCGAAGTTGTAACTTATGGTCTTATTTCGGGCTTCATGCTCCAAGTTGTAATTTACGGCTTCATGTTTTAAAATGTAATTTATCACTTTATTATGGTTTTCAGGTTGTAAGTTGTAATTTATTGCTTTCATTAGTGGATTTGTTATTCCAAGGTTGTAATTTACTATTCCAAATTGTAAGTTGTAATTTATCGCTTTCGATTAACGGATTGAGTTTTTGTTGTTCCAAATTCCTTTACCATTGATGAATGCAAAGTTACTAAAAGTTCCTTGAAAAACTTTTAAAATGAGTCATCATTTGCATCACCATCATGCATCATTTCACATTCCACATCACATGTTTTCTAGAGTCTCATTCTTGTTCTTTTTCCACCGAAGGTTGCCAAGCTGTCTCACCAACACGACACTCGGGCCAGTCGTCAGAAAAGAATGGAAGATTTGGAACAGGAAAATCAAGAGCTTCGTGGGGAAGTTGCTACGCTTCGTACCGAGATGGAAAGGTTAACAGCGTTGGTGGAAAGTCTGGTGGCTGTTCAGAATCAGCCACCGACTACGACTGCCGAGATTCAGACTGCAACTCCAGTGGTTTCCGAGATTGTTATCGCTCCTGCCTCCGCAACTCAAATCAACTCTCCGATCCAGCATCAGATGCCGAAAGGTTTTCCTTGGGGAATGCCTTACAACTTTATGCCGGAAGGGTGTCAGCCTACCGCCCAACCTATATTTCAGCCTGCATTGTCTCTTCCACAACCAGAGACGACTGCACTGCCGCCAGTAATTCCGTCGGTAACATCTTTTCCGCAACCGATCATGACGACCGTTGCTCCAGTGGTCCACTCAGTGCCATACTTGAATGAACCAATTTATCCTGCCGAACCTGCTGAAAGCATGGGCCTTTTTGATAGAATGGAGGAGTTTCAGGATCAGTTCCAGGAAATGCAGAAAGAGCTTAGAGCCTTGAAGGGGAAGGAGCTGTTTGGGAAGAGCACACATGATCTTTGCCTGGTTCCGAATGTCAAGATTCCGGCGAAGTTCAAAACACCAGACTTTGAAAGATACAAGGGGGATTCGTGTCCTAGAAGCCATTTGACGATGTACGTGAGGAAGATGTCCACGTATTCTGATAATCATGATTTATTGATTCATTATTTTCAAGATAGTTTGACGGGTGCTGCCTTGAAGTGGTATATGGGATTGGACAGCATTCGAATCCGCAATTTTAACGATCTCAGTGAAGCCTTCGTCCATCAGTACAAGTATAATGTTGACATGGCGCCGGACAGGGATCAACTCCGGGCAATGTCGCAAAGAGACCGAGAATCTTTTAAGGAGTACGCCCAGAGGTGGCGTGAAATTGCTGCTCAGATCCATCCACCTCTGGAGGAGAAGGAGATGACTAAGATATTTTTGAAGACCTTGGGATCCTTTTACTATGAGAGGATGATAGCCAGCGCGCCCAGTGACTTTACCGAGATGGTGAGCATGGGTATGCGATTAGAGGAAGGAATTCGTGAAGGACGTTTGATTAAAGAGGGGAGTACGTCCAGCAGTGTGAAGAAGTTCGGAGGTGTTTTCCCAAAGAGGAAAGAGCAAGATGTTAGTGCTTTGTTTCCAGGTAGGCCTAGGAGAGGCTACTCTCACGTCGCGGCAGTCACTCCGGCTGTCCGCCCGGCTTTGGTAGCCCCATCTCATCAGATTCCGCCGCCTCAACAACGACCTTTTCAACAGCAGCCTCGACAACAGGCCTATCCGCTCAACCATCAAAACCGTTCGCCCAGAAAGCCGCAGTTTGACGCCATTCCCATGACGTATACTGAATTGTTTCCCGCTCTCATTAGAAAGAATCTCATCACAACAAAACCACCTCCTGTCGCACCGAACAGTGTTTCCCCGTGGTATAAGGCGGATCAATTCTGTGAATATCATCAAGGGTCACCAGGACACAACCTTGAGAATTGCTTTGCGTTGAAGGCGGATGTGCAGAGATTAATTAAGCATGGCATCTTGTCTTTTAAGGATGTGAATCCAAATGTCAGAGATAACCCTTTGCCCCGACATGGGGCAGCTTCTGTGAATATGGTGGAGGGTTGCCCGGGGAAGTTCCGAGTTTTCCAAGTCGAGCACATCAGAGAATCATTGATCAGGTTACACCAAAGTTTGAGAAGACTTGCCTTTGTTAGGCACCAACATGACTATGACGTTTGCCAGTTTTGTTCAAGAGAAGAGGATTGTCCTATTGTGAAGGAGGACATTCAGAAGTTGCTAGATCAGAGAATTATTACTATTACCTATGACCGGAATCCTGAAGATGAAGTGAATGTGATAACCCCACAGTTTAATTTACCAGAATCAGTAGAGATTGCTTACAACAGCCAGACTGCGTCTGCTGAGCCTTTGATTATTTATCCACCTGGCCCTGTGCCTTATAGCTCAGACCAAGCCGTGCCGTACAAGTATAACGCCACCATGATCGAGAATGGGGTAGAGGTCCCCATACCAACTAGACCGTCTTTCGTTAATATTGCCGATGTAAGTAGAGTGACAAGAAGTGGGCGTGTTTTTGCCGCGGTACCAACAAGAAGACCAGAAGTTCAAGTAAGGAGGCCCATGCCGGCGGAGATTCCTGTAAGAAATGAACCAAGGGTTGAGGAAGGTCGATCCAGTGGACCTATCCCTCACCCTGAAGAAGATGAAATCTTAAAGCTTATCAAAAGAAGCGAGTATAAAATTGTGGACCAGCTTCTGCAAACACCTTCCAAGATTTCCTTGCTTGCCTTATTGAGAGATTCTGGGGCACACAGAGAAGCCTTGATGAAAGTGTTGGACCAGGCGTTCGTAGACCATGATGTGACAGTTGATCAGTTTGACGGGATTGTGGGGAATATAACCTCGTGTAACAACTTGGGTTTCAGTGATGAAGAACTCCCGGAGGAGGGGAGAAACCATAATATGGCTCTGCACATTTCAGTAAATTGTGGGAACGATACCTTATCAAGCGTGTTAGTGGATACCGGCTCGTCATTGAATGTGATGCCCAAGACCACGTTGTCTCGACTTTCATATCCAGGTGCTCCTATGAGGCCTAGCGGAGTAATTGTTAAAGCCTTTGACGGTTCCAGGAAGACGGTTATCGGTGAAGTGGATCTTCCCATAGTGATTGGTCCCCATACTTTTCAAATCACTTTCCAAGTGATGGACATACGTGCTGCTTATAGTTGCTTATTGGGCCGTCCCTGGATCCATGATGCCGGGGCAGTCACCTCCACGCTCCATCAGAGATTAAAGTTTGTGAGACATGGGAAGTTAGTGATGATTGGGGGAGAGCAGGCCATGGTGGTGAGTCATTTATCATCGTTTTCTTTTATTGATGCTGACGAGGACGTCGGGACCCAGTTTCAGGGCCTATCTGTTGCTAAGGATACCGTGAAGAAGCAGGGGGCATCCATCTCTTCTTTTGAGGATGCACGGCGAGTAGTGGAGAGTGGTTCGGCCGAAGGATGGGGCCAGGTGTTGACGTTACCCGAGAACAAGTCTGGGGAAGGTTTGGGTTTTCATCCAATAGCTGCAAGGGTCAAGAAAGAGGTGGTCGTTCGTCCAATTCAAGAGGTCTTTCGGAGTGCAGGGTTTGTACATCCTGAGGTTGATGCTGTCATAGATGATGATTCCGAGGAGGAGTTGCCCGTGTTTGTGACGCCTGGATTGACTTGCCAAAACTGGATCGCTGTTGACATTCCTGTGGTTATGCACGTTTCCGAGTAATGTTTTGTTCATTTCTTCTTAAAAAAAAAATCGCTCTGCCCAAGGCGAAACGTATTTTGTGTCGGGCTATGAAAAATAACTCCTTTTGCTCTGCCCAAGGCAAAAGAGAAATGTCTGGGCTTGTTGTTTCAAGTATTTCCTCTTTAATGAATAAAAATGTTATTTTGTCCACTGCTGTTTTATTTTTCATTTTTTGGGAAATAATAATGAAAATTGATTAAGAGCATTTTGTTTTATTTGCACAAATCGATTTCTAAAATAAAGCATAATCATGTGTGCAGATTACTTCATGACTTAACCATCGAAAACAATGATCCTATGCCCTCTCCCAACTTTGAATTCCCTGTGTTCAGAGCCGAAGGAGAGGATGATGAAGAGGTTCCTGTTGAGATTTCCCGTTTGATTGAGCAAGATGAGAAGGTCATTCAACCATTTGAAGAACCTGTAGAGTTGGTCAACTTGGGTGATGAAGAGGATAGAAAGGAAGTCAAAGTTGGAGCTTTGCTTATCCCGGAAGTTAAGGAGAAGATGTTGGAGCTTCTCAGAGAATATGTTGATGTGTTTGCGTGGTCTTACCAAGATATGCCAGGTTTGGACAACGACATTGTGGAGCATCGTTTACCGTTGAAACCTGAGTGTCCACCGGTCAAACAGAAGTTGAGAAGGACTCGTCCTGACATGGCCGATAAGATTAAAGAAGAAGTTCAGAAGCAGATCAACGCAGGTTTTCTTGTGACGTCGGTCTATCCTCAGTGGTTAGCCAACATCGTGCCTGTTGCTAAGAAGGATGGTAAGGTTCGGATGTGTGTAGACTACAGAGATCTGAACAGGGCTAGTCCGAAAGATGATTTCCCATTACCTCATATTGATGTATTGGTCGACAGTACTGCCAAGTTCAAAGTCTTTTCTTTCATGGATGGTTTCTCTGGTTACAATCAAATCAAGATGGCGCCGGAAGATATGGAAAAGACCGCTTTCATTACACCGTGGGGAACTTTCTGTTATCGAGTTATGCCGTTTGGTTTGAGGAATGCTGGTGCAACGTACCAAAGGGCCATGACTGCTTTGTTCCACGACATGATGCATAAAGAGATCGAAGTGTATGTGGATGATATGATTGCCAAATCACAGACTGAAGAAGATCACCTAGAGCATTTTTTAAAGCTATTCCAGCGCCTGAGAAAGTACAAACTCCGTCTGAATCCCAATAAGTGCACTTTTGGCGTTCGTTCAGGAAGACTTTTAGGTTTCATTGTCAGTCAGAAAGGTATTGAAGTAGATCCCGATAAAGTCAAAGCTATTCGGGAAATGCCCGCACCCAAGACGGAAAAACAAGTAAGAGGATTCCTTGGGAGATTGAATTACATTTCTAGGTTCATATCTCACATGACTGCTACTTGTGGGCCAATTTTCAAGCTTCTCCGCAAGAACCAAGGATGCGTGTGGACGGAGGATTGTCAGAAAGCTTTCGATAGTATCAAGGAATATTTGCTCGAACCTCCCATTTTGATTCCTCCGGTGGAAGGAAGGCCCTTGATTATGTACTTGACCATATTAGAGGACTCCATGGGATGTGTGCTTGGTCAACAAGACGAGACTGGAAGAAAGGAGCACGCTGTATATTATCTGAGTAAGAAATTCACAGACTGTGAGTCTCGATACTCATTGCTTGAGAAAACCTGTTGTGCTTTAGCCTGGGCTGCTCGCCGTCTGCGCCAGTACATGATTAATCACACTACTTGGTTGATCTCCAAAATGGACCCAATCAAGTATATCTTTGAGAAGCCCGCCTTATCTGGAAGGATAGCCCGTTGGCAGATGTTGTTATCTGAATATGACATTGAGTATCACACTCAGAAAGCGATCAAAGGGAGTATTTTGGCCGATCATTTGGCTCACCAACCAATTGAAGACTATCAGTCCATCGAGTTTGACTTCCCCGATGAAGATGTTATGTACTTGAAAGCCAAAGACTGTGAAGAGCCGTTACCCGAAGAAGGACCTGATCCTGAATCCCGTTGGGGTTTAATATTTGACGGAGCTGTGAATTCCTATGGAAATGGAATTGGGGCAATCATCGTTACTCCCCGAGGTACTCATATCCCGTTCACGGCAAGACTGAAGTTTGATTGTACGAACAACATGGCGGAGTATGAAGCGTGTATTATGGGTCTCGAAGAAGCAGTGGACTTGAGGATTAAAATTCTGGATATTTATGGAGATTCGGCACTGGTGATTAATCAAATCAAAGGAGAATGGGAAACTCGTCATCCTGGTTTGATCCCGTACAGAGACTATGCTAGAAGGTTGTTAACTTTCTTCAACAAGGTGGAATTGCATCATATCCCTAGGGATGAGAATCAAATGGCGGATGCTTTGGCTACTTTGTCCTCAATGTTTCAAGTGAGTGATTGGAACGACGTGCCTACAATCCGAGTTATGCGCCTCGACCGACCTGCTCATGTGTTCGCAGTAGAAGAGGTCACCGATGACAAACCTTGGTTCTATGACATCAAACGTGTCCTTCAAACTCAAGAGTACCCGCCCGGGGCATCCAACAAAGATAGGAAGACGTTGAGAAGATTAGCAAGCAGTTTCTTTCTCAATGAAGAAGTGTTGTATAAGAGGAATTACGACATGGTCTTGCTCAGATGCGTAGACAGACGTGAAGCAGACATGCTGATGCAAGAGGTGCACGAAGGATCCTTTGGCACTCATGCCAATGGACATGCAATGGCTAGAAAGATGTTGAGAGCCGGTTACTACTGGATGACCATGGAATCTGATTGCTGCAAGTATGTGAAGAAGTGTCATAAATGCCAGATTTATGCGGACAGGATGCACGTACCGCCGACCCTCCTCAATGTTATATCTTCACCTTGGCCTTTCTCCATGTGGGGCATTGATATGATTGGGATGATTGAACCTAAAGCTTCAAATGGTCATCGTTTCATCTTGGTAGCGATTGATTATTTTACTAAGTGGGTGGAAGCCGCATCTTATGCTAATGTAACCAGACAGGTGGTAGTCAGATTTATCAAGAATCAGATTATTTGTCGGTATGGTATCCCAAGTAAGATCATCACTGACAATGGGTCGAATTTGAATAACAAGATGATGAAGGAGCTTTGTGAAGAGTTCAAAATCGAGCATCATAATTCCTCTCCTTACAGGCCGAAGATGAATGGGGCTGTCGAAGCTGCTAACAAGAATATCAAGAAGATCGTCCAGAAGATGGTGGTAACTTATAAGGACTGGCATGAAATGCTTCCGTTTGCTTTACACGGTTATCGTACTTCAGTTCGAACTTCAACAGGCGTGACGCCTTTCTCCCTAGTTTATGGTATGGAAGCAGTACTCCCCGTGGAGGTTGAGATTCCATCTCTGAGAGTGTTGATGGAAGCCAAGCTTTCCGAGGCCGAATGGTGTCAAAGTAGGTACGATCAGTTGAATTTAATCGAAGAAAAGAGATTGACAGCGTTGTGTCATGGTCAGTTGTACCAGCAAAGAATGAAGAAGGCTTTTGATAAGAAGGTTCGACCGCGCGAGTTCAGAGAAGGTGACCTTGTACTCAAGAAGATATTATCTTTCCAACCCGATTCTAGGGGCAAATGGGCTCCGAACTATGAAGGACCGTTTGTTGTTAAGAAAGTTTTCTCCGGAGGTGCCATGATTCTCGCCAATATGGACGGTGAAGATCTTCCGCGTCCCATGAACGCCGATGCAGTCAAGAAGTATTTCGCTTAGGCAAACTTCTGGTCAAACCAGTCTTGGCATTTGAACATATTCTGGAATTCAAAGTTGTTAGGGAGAATAGTGATCATTGTTTTTGTATGACCTCTTATTTCACATACTATTTCCCCAAACTTTTGTAAACCGTTGGAGTCGCATTGTTAGCGAACTACCATCGTATTAATGAAATTTGAGCATTTACCTTTTGTGGGCAAAATTTTAATTTTATGGAAATACTTGAAACAAATTTACTTAAAACATTCTTATTTCTAAAATGTGTCGTGAATAACGAAGGGAATATTAACAGTCGTTCCGAAAATGGTCAAGCCATGAAATGCAAAACAGTACAGTAATTTACTTGCATGATGAATTTGTTTTCTTTCAAAATCGTCATTAAGTGTTGGCTGTGTACATGCTTGGTTATGGTGGTGCTAAACTTGGTGATTCCCCAGTTGTTCCAGTTAAGTGTGGTTTTAGCTACCTTTATTTGGGAGATTTTGAAGTGCGGTACACTTCGTCTTATGCCAGTGGTTTAGTGGTGCTAGAAGATTGGATTTGATTGTTCGTCTCTTCAGAAGACTTGGGCCTTGTAGCGTGACATCTTCCGACGTTGCTTCGTATTCCGTCTATCTTCCATCTTTTCGAGAGTGGCCGAGCATTTACGTTGCTGTGACACCTTATTATCTCCAAGATATCCCATCTGTCTGTTTTGTCAGCATATACATGACATTCACTTATTCATCCACACTTGCATCATGCACACACAGTTGTATCTGTTAATGTCATTCAATTCGTACACCTTAGTTGTGTCTTTTTCAAATAACGTATTTGATCCTTCCAAATAGGGTGTCAGCTTAAGCATAAAGTGCGCCTCTTTTCTAATTCCCCAACTGAGCTAATCCTCGTGGATGATTTTTGATTTAGTTTACCTTGTCCATTTCTCGATAGGATAATTTCCCCAATCGATTTACTTTCTCATTGGGAGGAGTCTTGTTTGACTGTTTTCTCTCTGGTTATTCCTGAATGAAGTTGTTGCCTCTTGCATAGGCTACCTCAGTGTTTTTCCCCAGTGAAATTGCGACCTAGACGATTGGTGCATTTATTTTGCACGTTTTAAATATGTGATCTCCTCGGGAAGGATTGATTCAGGGTTCTCTTTGATGAAGATTTTATTCTCTGCCAATATCATCGCAGTTCTCCTCTGGATTATGTCGGAAAACGACAAGCGGTAGCTCTTCACGAGCAACTTGTACGCTACTATCTTCGGCAGGCGCCGAGCAGTAGTTCTTCATGAGCTATTAGTGCGTTATTTTTAGCTTTCGGAAAGCGCCAAGCAGCAGTTCTTCACGAGCTACTAGTGCGTCATTTTTATTCCGTTGGAAGGCACCGAGCAGCGGTTCTTCATGAGCTACTGGTGCGTCAGTTATGGCTTTGTGAAAGCGCCGAGCAGCAGTTCTTCATGAGCTACTAGTGCGTCATCGTCATTTTACCCTTTTTGGGAAGCGCCGAGCAGCAGTTCTTCATGAACTACTAGCGCGTCATTTTACTCTTTTTGAAAGCGACAAGCAGCAAACTCTTCATGAGTTACCAGTACGTGTTACCAGTACGTTATTATTCTTCGGAAAACAGCAAGTGGTAGCTTCTTTATTTGAGCAACTTGTTCGTTATCGGTATTTTCTGTGGACGACAGCAAGCGGCAGCTTCTTTATTTGAGCAACTTGTTCGTTATCGGTATTTTCTTTGGACGACAGCAAGCGGCAGCTTCTTTATTTGAGCAACTTGTTCGTTATCGGTATTTTCTGTGGACGCCAACAGCTGGCAATTTTCTTTATTTGAACAACCTTCGTATCTACAGTCTTATCACCTCAGCATTAATGAGTATGCCTCTGAAGTCTCGCAGAGAAGTCTGGTACGAATCTACACCTCCAGAAGTCAGTAACCAGTTATCAGCAATTCGATACTCCCTGTCTACCGTCGACCTTGAGTTGCGAATTCACTATTTGGATCAATAATCTGTTATGGCCTATGCAAGGTGCTCTCTTTGTTAGGGTTAGAGGTCGTATTCCCTCAGTTTTATTCGCTGTCAGGAGTCTGTCGTTTGAAGTCGATAGCTCGTTCTCCCAGTAGCGTATAACTCATGTCTTTGTGTTTTGTTGACGTTCGATTCCCTCAACATTGTCTCGTTTCACAGTATCTTTCTCTGTGAGTTAGATCGTTGCATTCTTACCACCGCATGATGACGGCATCTTAGGACAAAATTTGCGTAATTGTGTATTTAAGTACCTTCAATCTCGTCGACACGAAGATTTTAATCTTCGTATCTCCGGATAGAAGAAACTTAAATAGGGGCAGCTGTTGTACCCCAAATTTTGACCTAAGACGTTATCTCCTATCCGCATCTTTACATTACATTTGTTTTGATCCATCGATTTTAAATTTCATGACTTTTTCGGGCCAAGAGCTATTTATGCTGAACATTGAATCATTTAATCGATTCGTGCAAAAATGATGTTTATTAATTATCTATTATCTAAAACTTGAATAATTGAAATTCATTTTTTTTGATTATTATTTAGTTTAAAGATGTAGGGATAATAAAATGAACATCAGAGAAGAGGCGCATTAATTGTGCGGACGTTTTATTTATTTACTCATTATTTTTAAATTTAAGTAACTAGAATTTATTCTTAGTTATTCTATAATTTAAAGGTTATGAATAATATAAATAAGCATTTGAGGAAATTCATTGGTCAATAACGACTGTTTAATCGTTCGTCGGTCTAGATTAAATAATTGAAATCCTATTTTAATTATTATAATTTAGTTGAGAATGATGGATTAAATAATCGAAGGTATTAGTTGGTCAATGATAATTATTATTTATCTGTTATTATTTTGAATGAAGGTGATTGGAGATTTGTTTTCAATGATTATTCGTTTGGATAAAATAATAAACGATAAATAAATAAAGAAGAAGAATTAATAGACAAATAGTTTCTTTTATTCATTTTTTTTGGTACAAGCTATTTTGTAAATTATTGTATATATTGCAATAAATTACAATAATGAATTGTCGAAATTAAAATAAAATAAACTAGTCTATCTTAATTCTAAAGCTTCCAATCCAATGCGTGTCCGCTCATTTAATTTTACCTGCACAATTAAAAGAAAAGAATTAGAATCCAAATAAATAATTAAATGCAGAAAATAAATTTTAATGTTCATCATTAAATGTAATGGCCGGAATCAGTTATTTTATTTTTTTTGCAAATCACGGGATTACTCCCGGTTCACAAAAAAAAGAAAAGGATTTCAAAACATATGCATAAATTGTTTTCCAAAAAACTGCATGCTTAAGCTAACCACATTAGTTTTAACCCCAAATATAATTTCAAAGCATACAGCATACAGCATAAGCAAATATGTAGTAACCATATGCAAGCATGCCTTTTAACGTGGCCTACATCAAGAAGCATACAATATGTGATTTAAAAAACAACATGCAGTTTTGACTATTCTTGCAAGCAAAAAAATTTTCCTTTTTCTTTCATCATTTTCCAGCCACTGCATTTTCAGAAAATAGACAGCTTATCACACTTTTGTCAAAGCCATTCTGAGAGAGAAAAAGAGAGGGAGAAGTGTGGGATTTGCAGGCTTAGCTTAGGCAGAAAGAGATATACAAAACAAACTAAGAAATATAGCCAGTAAGAATAATAGCATAGAAGAAGAATAAAGGCAAACTGAGTGGACAGTAGTGCAGAATACTCAGGGAGATCCCAAGAGATTTGTTCCTGGCCTGTAGCGCAAGAGAAGAGAGGAGGACTGTTATATTACAACAAAGAGAAAACAAAGGGATATACACAAAAAAACAGCACAAGAGAAAACCAAATATACAAGTCAGAAAGAGATAACCAAAAAACCATTTTTCATAACCTCAAGCCATTTTCAAAAAAAACTGTAGGAACAATTCAAAATAAGCCATCACCAAATCAACAAAAACCTGCAATGGCCTCACATCAGTAAAAAGCCTTGCCTCTGTCCAACCTACCCGAAAACCAGTTCACCATGTCAAAACCTGCATGATCACTGAGAAAACCATTTTCCAAACCATACAAAACACTACCAATTGATTGAGCCCCTTATAGCCAATATCACTACTGTCAACACCATCCATCATCATAAAAAATCTCTACCAGAACATACTGTCAAGAAAAAACCATAAAACATAGCTCAATCCTCATACCAGTAGAAACGATATCTCTACTGTGAAGGCCTAGTCACAAAAACTTGACAAAATCTTTTACAAATCCAAGCCATATCATTTCGTAAATCCAGCATATCCAAACTTTCAAACCCATTCCCTAACCTCAGAGTCCATCATAGACAAAACTCTAGGATCGTACAAATCAAAATAGAAGAAGAAGAAAGAGCCAAAATACAGTTCAACGGGTTCCAACAAGCAACACAGTAGCATTCAAGCAAAAGGAAGGAAATCAAATACCGTTCACCACCGCGTGCGCCCGTTGCTTCCCTGCTGTCCGGCCTCCATCACCCCAAGCCCTCCTCCTTCTCCATCTAGGTAACGCCTTCTTCCTTTCTCATTCCTTAAAAATTCCATTCAAATCAACATGGAAAGTAAAATGGAGAACTAGTCAGAATCAACTAAGAACCTCAAAATCAACTAAAAAATTGTAAAATCAACAGCGAATTCGTAAGGTTTATACGCTAATCAACATTAACAGTAACGAAAATGTTTTGGTCCTTACCGTCTCCGCTCGGAGCCGCCGCGTCAACAATGGAGGGAAGAGAGAAACTTGGTGTGGGTGGCCGGAACTTGGAGGCATCGGCGTTGGAGGCGAAGAAGCAAAGAAGCTGCGTGAGAGAAAGATGAAGATCGTGAAGAGGCGCCGTTCTGCCTTAAACCAAACCCTAAATCCTTTTATCAAACCAACACAACCCTAATCTCAATCTAATCCCTTGGACCCCCTTTAACCCACGACCCAATCCCATTTCCTCCCAACCGCTCCATTTCCCCTCACCCAACCCAATACTTTTCTTACACTAAAGCCCATTGATAATGTCATCCACCCCATATTTATTTACTCTTTAGTTCATTTTATTTCATTTTCTTAGTTTAATTAATTTGTATTAGTTAATTTGTTCTTAGGAATACACATATTTTTTTTAATAGATAATTTTGACACTTTACCCAAATATTATTTAAGTTTATTAAATTTTAGCCTCCCTTATTTTAATTAGATATTTGATTTATAAGTTTTGTTTAATTTGATAAATATTTAATATCTCTAAAAAACATGTAAAAAATGAGAAAAAACTAAAAAAACATTTTATTTTATTCCCCTCATTTTGATTAAACGTCAATATAATAAAAGCATAAAAAATAGAACATATAAAACTTTAAAAAATATTTCTATTAATTCTCGTTACTTTTTATCATTAAAAATGCGTAAAAAATGAAAACCAATTAAAACTTTTTCTTTTTGCATATTAAACAAAATCATATAAAAATGCATGTTCACATTTAATTTGTTATATATCATTTATCGCATAATTTTCTGTCAATTATTTCATCGTATTTGGTTATTCTGTTTGTGCCAATCCAAAGGGAATAGTCTAATTTTTTGTTGACTTCATGTCCTCAAAAAACGATCGAGCGAGTACCCTCATTTCATTGAAACTTAGGATAATCTTTCCAAATATCCGATTTCTCCAAAACTCACACCTTTTTAAGCCAAAACTTCGACATTAGGTCGTCGCATTTCCACAACCCGTCCGTATCCCTTTTTCGGCCAAAACGGTTCATCTTCAATCAAGCAATCAATTTTAAATAAAACAGATATTTCAAAAGGTTCCTATAGAGTACTATAGATGCATTGGGTGCTAATACCTTCCCATTGTATAACCAACCCCCGAACCATAAGATCTCTTTTCAAAAACGCTTTGTATTTGTATTTTATTTACATTGCATATTTAGGGTTTTATTTCGCTCTCTTCCCTTTTCCCTTGGAAACAATAAAGCGCGGTGGCGACTCTTGCTTTTGTGAGACGAATTAATCAATAATTCGATCTCCGATTTACCCCGCTACATTTTTTATCGCTACAGAATTGGCGACTCTGCTGGGGAAAGATTGACCTCTTGCTGGTCCATCCCTAAGTGGGTTAGGCCTAACTTGGCTTATCTGTTTTACTATTATTTGATTTTGTTTGATTATGTGTTTAAATTGGGGTGTTTGGGTTTTTTGAAGGACAAATCCTATACCCGGATTAAGTAACACTTAAGGAATAGGACGGGCGGTATAGTCATGTTAACTTTGAGGGAGTAATCCCGAAGAAGGAGGCATGAGATCCCCCACTCAATGGAAGGCCCTCTTGAACTTAATATTTGTTCACCGAGTAATCGGGAAGACATTATTATTTTCGACCTAGGAGCCCGAGAAGTTGAGGACCGTAGAACCCTAACCCATCTTGGCCTTTTAGGGTGTAGCGCGGAGACTATCACGGAGTAATTCGGAAATAGTTGTTACGCGATGCTACGCTCGGACGAGTTTCTCTTGAGAATATTGCTAATTATTGAGTAATCAAGACGTTGGTAATATCCGAAAGAGGGATGCAGACTCTGGGAACTCTTAGAACCTTGTCTTACAGATGTGATCGAAACATTAGTACATACCTTTGGGTGGGCTTTACCCTCGACTCCATGCTAAACTTTGAACCTTTAAACCCCATGTTTGCAAATTTGTGTGTGACTGTCGCATTATCATTCATTCATGCATTCATCAACATCTTTGTAAAAACTCGTTTTTTCAAGGAACTTTGGAATGATTTTTGCAAACGTCTTAGGGTACTATGGAATTTGGAAGGAGAAATACTCGAAGCTTTAGCTTCAAGGAGCCCGAGATTGAAGAATTGAAGAGTTTGATTCCGAAGATAGAGAGTCCGACAGATTTTCAGAAGAAATATGGGTCCATCGTACCGCTCATGAAGCGCAAGATGAAGAAAGGCATCCTCAACACTCTGGTTCAGTTCTATGATCCCTTGTATCGATGTTTCACCTTCCCGGATTATCAGTTGATGCCTACCTTAGAGGAGTACTCTTATATTCTCGGCTTGCCGATCGTCGACCGTGTTCCTTTTTCTGGGTTAGAAGAGGAGCCTAAATCTCATGAGATAGCAGTCATCACCCATCTGAAGAAGTCAGAGATAGAAGAGAATATGACTACGAAAGGAGGAATCCGGGGTTTGCCGGCTCAGTTTCTGTTGAAGAAAGCTCGTCATTTTGCTGATACAAAGGATACCGTTGCCTTCGAGGACGTGTTCGCTTTACTCGCGTATGGTCTTTTCTTATTCCCTAACATTGATAAATTTGTGGATGTCAATGCCATCAGAGTTTTCCTGATTGGAAATCCGATCCCTACGCTGCTAGGAGATGCCTATTACTCCATCCACCTGCGAAACTCTCGTCAAGGAGGAATGATTATTTGTTGCGTGCCGTTGCTGTATCAGTGGTACGTCTCGCATTTACCTGGGTCCGATGCTTTCTGGGATCTCGAGAAAGAACCGCGTTGGGCGCCAAAGATTATAGCTCTCACTCATTTCGATATTGACTGGTACAATCGAGTTTACCATGACGTAGAGATCATTGACAGCTGTGGTGCTTTTCCCAATGTACCTCTTCTTGGTACGAAGGGTGGAATCAACTACAACCCTGTCCTAGCGCGTCGTCAGTTCGGGTACCCGATGAGAGATAAGCCGAACAGTATCCATGTGAGTGGTTTCTTCCTTCAGGAAGGACAAGATCATCAGACTGCTAAGAGAGAGATTGAAGGAGCTTGGCGCCATATCCACAAGAAAGGGAGAGATATGCTGGGACATAGAGGTGCCGTCTCTTTGGAACCTTACCTACAGTGGGTCCGTGCTAGGGCTTGTGCTCTCAAGATGCCATATAAACTTGAGAAACCTTTGTTCCCTGCCATCGCACCATCATCAGTTGCTATCCCAATCGCAGATGTAGGAGAGTATCAAGGGAACCTGGCTAGGATGAAGTCCGAGAGGGATGCTTGGAAGGAAAAGTACCATATGTCCGAGTACGAGAATCGAGTCCTGACTCGACAGCTGAAAGAGAAGAAGGAGTTGTTGCTTATTCAAGACGGCCGATTCGTTGACCACGATGAGAAGCTTCGCCAGAAGGATGCCTTGTTGAAGAAATACGCGAGTGAAAGGAAGAGGAAAAGGGAATGTTCAGCAAACTTGGCTCTCGTTCCTAATCCACAAGAAGAAATCATCGATCGATTGATAGCGGAAAAGAAAGATTTAGAAGACTTTTATGAAGAAAAAATCAAGAAGCTCCGACTGCAGCTGGTGTTTGGTCCGTCATCTGAGGATTCTGAGTGAGCTTTAGTTTTAGTTTATTTTTTATTGATGTCATTTTGTAAAACTATGTAAAAGGGCTTCATGCTCCGAAGTTGTAATTTATTGTTTTCTTAAGGGCTTCATGCTCCGAAGTTGTAATTTATTGTTTTCTTAAGGGCTTCATGCTCCGAAGTTGTAACTTATGGTCTTATTTCGGGCTTCATGCTCCAAGTTGTAATTTACGGCTTCATGTTTTAAAATGTAATTTATCACTTTATTATGGTTTTCAGGTTGTAAGTTGTAATTTATTGCTTTCATTAGTGGATTTGTTATTCCAAGGTTGTAATTTACTATTCCAAATTGTAAGTTGTAATTTATCGCTTTCGATTAACGGATTGAGTTTTTGTTGTTCCAAATTCCTTTACCATTGATGAATGCAAAGTTACTAAAAGTTCCTTGAAAAACTTTTAAAATGAGTCATCATTTGCATCACCATCATGCATCATTTCACATTCCACATCACATGTTTTCTAGAGTCTCATTCTTGTTCTTTTTCCACCGAAGGTTGCCAAGCTGTCTCACCAACACGACACTCGGGCCAGTCGTCAGAAAAGAATGGAAGATTTGGAACAGGAAAATCAAGAGCTTCGTGGGGAAGTTGCTACGCTTCGTACCGAGATGGAAAGGTTAACAGCGTTGGTGGAAAGTCTGGTGGCTGTTCAGAATCAGCCACCGACTACGACTGCCGAGATTCAGACTGCAACTCCAGTGGTTTCCGAGATTGTTATCGCTCCTGCCTCCGCAACTCAAATCAACTCTCCGATCCAGCATCAGATGCCGAAAGGTTTTCCTTGGGGAATGCCTTACAACTTTATGCCGGAAGGGTGTCAGCCTACCGCCCAACCTATATTTCAGCCTGCATTGTCTCTTCCACAACCAGAGACGACTGCACTGCCGCCAGTAATTCCGTCGGTAACATCTTTTCCGCAACCGATCATGACGACCGTTGCTCCAGTGGTCCACTCAGTGCCATACTTGAATGAACCAATTTATCCTGCCGAACCTGCTGAAAGCATGGGCCTTTTTGATAGAATGGAGGAGTTTCAGGATCAGTTCCAGGAAATGCAGAAAGAGCTTAGAGCCTTGAAGGGGAAGGAGCTGTTTGGGAAGAGCACACATGATCTTTGCCTGGTTCCGAATGTCAAGATTCCGGCGAAGTTCAAAACACCAGACTTTGAAAGATACAAGGGGGATTCGTGTCCTAGAAGCCATTTGACGATGTACGTGAGGAAGATGTCCACGTATTCTGATAATCATGATTTATTGATTCATTATTTTCAAGATAGTTTGACGGGTGCTGCCTTGAAGTGGTATATGGGATTGGACAGCATTCGAATCCGCAATTTTAACGATCTCAGTGAAGCCTTCGTCCATCAGTACAAGTATAATGTTGACATGGCGCCGGACAGGGATCAACTCCGGGCAATGTCGCAAAGAGACCGAGAATCTTTTAAGGAGTACGCCCAGAGGTGGCGTGAAATTGCTGCTCAGATCCATCCACCTCTGGAGGAGAAGGAGATGACTAAGATATTTTTGAAGACCTTGGGATCCTTTTACTATGAGAGGATGATAGCCAGCGCGCCCAGTGACTTTACCGAGATGGTGAGCATGGGTATGCGATTAGAGGAAGGAATTCGTGAAGGACGTTTGATTAAAGAGGGGAGTACGTCCAGCAGTGTGAAGAAGTTCGGAGGTGTTTTCCCAAAGAGGAAAGAGCAAGATGTTAGTGCTTTGTTTCCAGGTAGGCCTAGGAGAGGCTACTCTCACGTCGCGGCAGTCACTCCGGCTGTCCGCCCGGCTTTGGTAGCCCCATCTCATCAGATTCCGCCGCCTCAACAACGACCTTTTCAACAGCAGCCTCGACAACAGGCCTATCCGCTCAACCATCAAAACCGTTCGCCCAGAAAGCCGCAGTTTGACGCCATTCCCATGACGTATACTGAATTGTTTCCCGCTCTCATTAGAAAGAATCTCATCACAACAAAACCACCTCCTGTCGCACCGAACAGTGTTTCCCCGTGGTATAAGGCGGATCAATTCTGTGAATATCATCAAGGGTCACCAGGACACAACCTTGAGAATTGCTTTGCGTTGAAGGCGGATGTGCAGAGATTAATTAAGCATGGCATCTTGTCTTTTAAGGATGTGAATCCAAATGTCAGAGATAACCCTTTGCCCCGACATGGGGCAGCTTCTGTGAATATGGTGGAGGGTTGCCCGGGGAAGTTCCGAGTTTTCCAAGTCGAGCACATCAGAGAATCATTGATCAGGTTACACCAAAGTTTGAGAAGACTTGCCTTTGTTAGGCACCAACATGACTATGACGTTTGCCAGTTTTGTTCAAGAGAAGAGGATTGTCCTATTGTGAAGGAGGACATTCAGAAGTTGCTAGATCAGAGAATTATTATTATTACCTATGACCGGAATCCTGAAGATGAAGTGAATGTGATAACCCCACAGTTTAATTTACCAGAATCAGTAGAGATTGCTTACAACAGCCAGACTGCGTCTGCTGAGCCTTTGATTATTTATCCACCTGGCCCTGTGCCTTATAGCTCAGACCAAGCCGTGCCGTACAAGTATAACGCCACCATGATCGAGAATGGGGTAGAGGTCCCCATACCAACTAGACCGTCTTTCGTTAATATTGCCGATGTAAGTAGAGTGACAAGAAGTGGGCGTGTTTTTGCCGCGGTACCAACAAGAAGACCAGAAGTTCAAGTAAGGAGGCCCATGCCGGCGGAGATTCCTGTAAGAAATGAACCAAGGGTTGAGGAAGGTCGATCCAGTGGACCTATCCCTCACCCTGAAGAAGATGAAATCTTAAAGCTTATCAAAAGAAGCGAGTATAAAATTGTGGACCAGCTTCTGCAAACACCTTCCAAGATTTCCTTGCTTGCCTTATTGAGAGATTCTGGGGCACACAGAGAAGCCTTGATGAAAGTGTTGGACCAGGCGTTCGTAGACCATGATGTGACAGTTGATCAGTTTGACGGGATTGTGGGGAATATAACCTCGTGTAACAACTTGGGTTTCAGTGATGAAGAACTCCCGGAGGAGGGGAGAAACCATAATATGGCTCTGCACATTTCAGTAAATTGTGGGAACGATACCTTATCAAGCGTGTTAGTGGATACCGGCTCGTCATTGAATGTGATGCCCAAGACCACGTTGTCTCGACTTTCATATCCAGGTGCTCCTATGAGGCCTAGCGGAGTAATTGTTAAAGCCTTTGACGGTTCCAGGAAGACGGTTATCGGTGAAGTGGATCTTCCCATAGTGATTGGTCCCCATACTTTTCAAATCACTTTCCAAGTGATGGACATACGTGCTGCTTATAGTTGCTTATTGGGCCGTCCCTGGATCCATGATGTCGGGGCAGTCACCTCCACGCTCCATCAGAGATTAAAGTTTGTGAGACATGGGAAGTTAGTGATGATTGGGGGAGAGCAGGCCATGGTGGTGAGTCATTTATCATCGTTTTCTTTTATTGATGCTGACGAGGACGTCGGGACCCAGTTTCAGGGCCTATCTGTTGCTAAGGATACCGTGAAGAAGCAGGGGGCATCCATCTCTTCTTTTGAGGATGCACGGCGAGTAGTGGAGAGTGGTTCGGCCGAAGGATGGGGCCAGGTGTTGACGTTACCCGAGAACAAGTCTGGGGAAGGTTTGGGTTTTCATCCAATAGCTGCAAGGGTCAAGAAAGAGGTGGTCGTTCGTCCAATTCAAGAGGTCTTTCGGAGTGCAGGGTTTGTACATCCTGAGGTTGATGCTGTCATAGATGATGATTCCGAGGAGGAGTTGCCCGTGTTTGTGACGCCTGGATTGACTTGCCAAAACTGGATCGCTGTTGACATTCCTGTGGTTATGCACGTTTCCGAGTAATGTTTTGTTCATTTCTTCTTAAAAAAAAAAATCGCTCTGCCCAAGGCGAAACGTATTTTGTGTCGGGCTATGAAAAATAACTCCTTTTGCTCTGCCCAAGGCAAAAGAGAAATGTCTGGGCTTGTTGTTTCAAGTATTTCCTCTTTAATGAATAAAAATGTTATTTTGTCCACTGCTGTTTTATTTTTCATTTTTTGGGAAATAATAATGAAAATTGATTAAGAGCATTTTGTTTTATTTGCACAAATCGATTTCTAAAATAAAGCATAATCATGTGTGCAGATTACTTCATGACTTAACCATCGAAAACAATGATCCTATGCCCTCTCCCAACTTTGAATTCCCTGTGTTCAGAGCCGAAGGAGAGGATGATGAAGAGGTTCCTGTTGAGATTTCCCGTTTGATTGAGCAAGATGAGAAGGTCATTCAACCATTTGAAGAACCTGTAGAGTTGGTCAACTTGGGTGATGAAGAGGATAGAAAGGAAGTCAAAGTTGGAGCTTTGCTTATCCCGGAAGTTAAGGAGAAGATGTTGGAGCTTCTCAGAGAATATGTTGATGTGTTTGCGTGGTCTTACCAAGATATGCCAGGTTTGGACAACGACATTGTGGAGCATCGTTTACCGTTGAAACCTGAGTGTCCACCGGTCAAACAGAAGTTGAGAAGGACTCGTCCTGACATGGCCGATAAGATTAAAGAAGAAGTTCAGAAGCAGATCAACGCAGGTTTTCTTGTGACGTCGGTCTATCCTCAGTGGTTAGCCAACATCGTGCCTGTTGCTAAGAAGGATGGTAAGGTTCGGATGTGTGTAGACTACAGAGATCTGAACAGGGCTAGTCCGAAAGATGATTTCCCATTACCTCATATTGATGTATTGGTCGACAGTACTGCCAAGTTCAAAGTCTTTTCTTTCATGGATGGTTTCTCTGGTTACAATCAAATCAAGATGGCGCCGGAAGATATGGAAAAGACCGCTTTCATTACACCGTGGGGAACTTTCTGTTATCGAGTTATGCCGTTTGGTTTGAGGAATGCTGGTGCAACGTACCAAAGGGCCATGACTGCTTTGTTCCACGACATGATGCATAAAGAGATCGAAGTGTATGTGGATGATATGATTGCCAAATCACAGACTGAAGAAGATCACCTAGAGCATTTTTTAAAGCTATTCCAGCGCCTGAGAAAGTACAAACTCCGTCTGAATCCCAATAAGTGCACTTTTGGCGTTCGTTCAGGAAGACTTTTAGGTTTCATTGTCAGTCAGAAAGGTATTGAAGTAGATCCCGATAAAGTCAAAGCTATTCGGGAAATGCCCGCACCCAAGACGGAAAAACAAGTAAGAGGATTCCTTGGGAGATTGAATTACATTTCTAGGTTCATATCTCACATGACTGCTACTTGTGGGCCAATTTTCAAGCTTCTCCGCAAGAACCAAGGATGCGTGTGGACGGAGGATTGTCAGAAAGCTTTCGATAGTATCAAGGAATATTTGCTCGAACCTCCCATTTTGATTCCTCCGGTGGAAGGAAGGCCCTTGATTATGTACTTGACCATATTAGAGGACTCCATGGGATGTGTGCTTGGTCAACAAGACGAGACTGGAAGAAAGGAGCACGCTGTATATTATCTGAGTAAGAAATTCACAGACTGTGAGTCTCGATACTCATTGCTTGAGAAAACCTGTTGTGCTTTAGCCTGGGCTGCTCGCCGTCTGCGCCAGTACATGATTAATCACACTACTTGGTTGATCTCCAAAATGGACCCAATCAAGTATATCTTTGAGAAGCCCGCCTTATCTGGAAGGATAGCCCGTTGGCAGATGTTGTTATCTGAATATGACATTGAGTATCACACTCAGAAAGCGATCAAAGGGAGTATTTTGGCCGATCATTTGGCTCACCAACCAATTGAAGACTATCAGTCCATCGAGTTTGACTTCCCCGATGAAGATGTTATGTACTTGAAAGCCAAAGACTGTGAAGAGCCGTTACCCGAAGAAGGACCTGATCCTGAATCCCGTTGGGGTTTAATATTTGACGGAGCTGTGAATTCCTATGGAAATGGAATTGGGGCAATCATCGTTACTCCCCGAGGTACTCATATCCCGTTCACGGCAAGACTGAAGTTTGATTGTACGAACAACATGGCGGAGTATGAAGCGTGTATTATGGGTCTCGAAGAAGCAGTGGACTTGAGGATTAAAATTCTGGATATTTATGGAGATTCGGCACTGGTGATTAATCAAATCAAAGGAGAATGGGAAACTCGTCATCCTGGTTTGATCCCGTACAGAGACTATGCTAGAAGGTTGTTAACTTTCTTCAACAAGGTGGAATTGCATCATATCCCTAGGGATGAGAATCAAATGGCGGATGCTTTGGCTACTTTGTCCTCAATGTTTCAAGTGAGTGATTGGAACGACGTGCCTACAATCCGAGTTATGCGCCTCGACCGACCTGCTCATGTGTTCGCAGTAGAAGAGGTCACCGATGACAAACCTTGGTTCTATGACATCAAACGTGTCCTTCAAACTCAAGAGTACCCGCCCGGGGCATCCAACAAAGATAGGAAGACGTTGAGAAGATTAGCAAGCAGTTTCTTTCTCAATGAAGAAGTGTTGTATAAGAGGAATTACGACATGGTCTTGCTCAGATGCGTAGACAGACGTGAAGCAGACATGCTGATGCAAGAGGTGCACGAAGGATCCTTTGGCACTCATGCCAATGGACATGCAATGGCTAGAAAGATGTTGAGAGCCGGTTACTACTGGATGACCATGGAATCTGATTGCTGCAAGTATGTGAAGAAGTGTCATAAATGCCAGATTTATGCGGACAGGATGCACGTACCGCCGACCCTCCTCAATGTTATATCTTCACCTTGGCCTTTCTCCATGTGGGGCATTGATATGATTGGGATGATTGAACCTAAAGCTTCAAATGGTCATCGTTTCATCTTGGTAGCGATTGATTATTTTACTAAGTGGGTGGAAGCCGCATCTTATGCTAATGTAACCAGACAGGTGGTAGTCAGATTTATCAAGAATCAGATTATTTGTCGGTATGGTATCCCAAGTAAGATCATCACTGACAATGGGTCGAATTTGAATAACAAGATGATGAAGGAGCTTTGTGAAGAGTTCAAAATCGAGCATCATAATTCCTCTCCTTACAGGCCGAAGATGAATGGGGCTGTCGAAGCTGCTAACAAGAATATCAAGAAGATCGTCCAGAAGATGGTGGTAACTTATAAGGACTGGCATGAAATGCTTCCGTTTGCTTTACACGGTTATCGTACTTCAGTTCGAACTTCAACAGGCGTGACGCCTTTCTCCCTAGTTTATGGTATGGAAGCAGTACTCCCCGTGGAGGTTGAGATTCCATCTCTGAGAGTGTTGATGGAAGCCAAGCTTTCCGAGGCCGAATGGTGTCAAAGTAGGTACGATCAGTTGAATTTAATCGAAGAAAAGAGATTGACAGCGTTGTGTCATGGTCAGTTGTACCAGCAAAGAATGAAGAAGGCTTTTGATAAGAAGGTTCGACCGCGCGAGTTCAGAGAAGGTGACCTTGTACTCAAGAAGATATTATCTTTCCAACCCGATTCTAGGGGCAAATGGGCTCCGAACTATGAAGGACCGTTTGTTGTTAAGAAAGTTTTCTCCGGAGGTGCCATGATTCTCGCCAATATGGACGGTGAAGATCTTCCGCGTCCCATGAACGCCGATGCAGTCAAGAAGTATTTCGCTTAGGCAAACTTCTGGTCAAACCAGTCTTGGCATTTGAACATATTCTGGAATTCAAAGTTGTTAGGGAGAATAGTGATCATTGTTTTTGTATGACCTCTTATTTCACATACTATTTCCCCAAACTTTTGTAAACCGTTGGAGTCGCATTGTTAGCGAACTACCATCGTATTAATGAAATTTGAGCATTTACCTTTTGTGGGCAAAATTTTAATTTTATGGAAATACTTGAAACAAATTTACTTAAAACATTCTTATTTCTAAAATGTGTCGTGAATAACGAAGGGAATATTAACAGTCGTTCCGAAAATGGTCAAGCCATGAAATGCAAAACAGTACAGTAATTTACTTGCATGATGAATTTGTTTTCTTTCAAAATCGTCATTAAGTGTTGGCTGTGTACATGCTTGGTTATGGTGGTGCTAAACTTGGTGATTCCCCAGTTGTTCCAGTTAAGTGTGGTTTTAGCTACCTTTATTTGGGAGATTTTGAAGTGCGGTACACTTCGTCTTATGCCAGTGGTTTAGTGGTGCTAGAAGATTGGATTTGATTGTTCGTCTCTTCAGAAGACTTGGGCCTTGTAGCGTGACATCTTCCGACGTTGCTTCGTATTCCGTCTATCTTCCATCTTTTCGAGAGTGGCCGAGCATTTACGTTGCTGTGACACCTTATTATCTCCAAGATATCCCATCTGTCTGTTTTGTCAGCATATACATGACATTCACTTATTCATCCACACTTGCATCATGCACACACAGTTGTATCTGTTAATGTCATTCAATTCGTACACCTTAGTTGTGTCTTTTTCAAATAACGTATTTGATCCTTCCAAATAGGGTGTCAGCTTAAGCATAAAGTGCGCCTCTTTTCTAATTCCCCAACTGAGCTAATCCTCGTGGATGATTTTTGATTTAGTTTACCTTGTCCATTTCTCGATAGGATAATTTCCCCAATCGATTTACTTTCTCATTGGGAGGAGTCTTGTTTGACTGTTTTCTCTCTGGTTATTCCTGAATGAAGTTGTTGCCTCTTGCATAGGCTACCTCAGTGTTTTTCCCCAGTGAAATTGCGACCTAGACGATTGGTGCATTTATTTTGCACGTTTTAAATATGTGATCTCCTCGGGAAGGATTGATTCAGGGTTCTCTTTGATGAAGATTTTATTCTCTGCCAATATCATCGCAGTTCTCCTCTGGATTATGTCGGAAAACGACAAGCGGTAGCTCTTCACGAGCAACTTGTACGCTACTATCTTCGGCAGGCGCCGAGCAGTAGTTCTTCATGAGCTATTAGTGCGTTATTTTTAGCTTTCGGAAAGCGCCAAGCAGCAGTTCTTCACGAGCTACTAGTGCGTCATTTTTATTCCGTTGGAAGGCACCGAGCAGCGGTTCTTCATGAGCTACTGGTGCGTCAGTTATGGCTTTGTGAAAGCACCGAGCAGCAGTTCTTCATGAGCTACTAGTGCGTCATCGTCATTTTACCCTTTTTGGGAAGCGCCGAGCAGCAGTTCTTCATGAACTACTAGCGCGTCATTTTACTCTTTTTGAAAGCGACAAGCAGCAAACTCTTCATGAGTTACCAGTACGTGTTACCAGTACGTTATTATTCTTCGGAAAACAGCAAGTGGTAGCTTTTTTATTTGAGCAACTTGTTCGTTATCGGTATTTTCTGTGGACGACAGCAAGCGGCAGCTTCTTTATTTGAGCAACTTGTTCGTTATCGGTATTTTCTTTGGACGACAACAAGCGGCAGCTTCTTTATTTGAGCAACTTGTTCGTTATCGGTATTTTCTGTGGACGCCAACAGCTGGCAATTTTCTTTATTTGAACAACCTTCGTATCTACAGTCTTATCACCTCAGCATTAATGAGTATGCCTCTGAAGTCTCGCAGAGAAGTCTGGTACGAATCTACACCTCCAGAAGTCAGTAACCAGTTATCAGCAATTCGATACTCCCTGTCTACCGTCGACCTTGAGTTGCGAATTCACTATTTGGATCAATAATCTGTTATGGCCTATGCAAGGTGCTCTCTTTGTTAGGGTTAGAGGTCGTATTCCCTCAGTTTTATTCGCTGTCAGGAGTCTGTCGTTTGAAGTCGATAGCTCGTTCTCCCAGTAGCGTATAACTCATGTCTTTGTGTTTTGTTGACGTTCGATTCCCTCAACATTGTCTCGTTTCACAGTATCTTTCTCTGTGAGTTAGATCGTTGCATTCTTACCACCGCATGATGACGGCATCTTAGGACAAAATTTGCGTAATTGTGTATTTAAGTACCTTCAATCTCGTCGACACGAAGATTTTAATCTTCGTATCTCCGGATAGAAGAAACTTAAATAGGGGCAGCTGTTGTACCCCAAATTTTGACCTAAGACGTTATCTCCTATCCGCATCTTTACATTACATTTGTTTTGATCCATCGATTTTAAATTTCATGACTTTTTCGGGCCAAGAGCTATTTATGCTGAACATTGAATCATTTAATCGATTCGTGCAAAAATGATGTTTATTAATTATCTATTATCTAAAACTTGAATAATTGAAATTCATTTTTTTTGATTATTATTTAGTTTAAAGATGTAGGGATAATAAAATGAACATCAGAGAAGAGGCGCATTAATTGTGCGGACGTTTTATTTATTTACTCATTATTTTTAAATTTAAGTAACTAGAATTTATTCTTAGTTATTCTATAATTTAAAGGTTATGAATAATATAAATAAGCATTTGAGGAAATTCATTGGTCAATAACGACTGTTTAATCGTTCGTCGGTCTAGATTAAATAATTGAAATCCTATTTTAATTATTATAATTTAGTTGAGAATGATGGATTAAATAATCGAAGGTATTAGTTGGTCAATGATAATTATTATTTATCTGTTATTATTTTGAATGAAGGTGATTGGAGATTTGTTTTCAATGATTATTCGTTTGGATAAAATAATAAACGATAAATAAATAAAGAAGAAGAATTAATAGACAAATAGTTTCTTTTATTCATTTTTTTTGGTACAAGCTATTTTGTAAATTATTGTATATATTGCAATAAATTACAATAATGAATTGTCGAAATTAAAATAAAATAAACTAGTCTATCTTAATTCTAAAGCTTCCAATCCAATGCGTGTCCGCTCATTTAATTTTACCTGCACAATTAAAAGAAAAGAATTAGAATCCAAATAAATAATTAAATGCAGAAAATAAATTTTAATGTTCATCATTAAATGTAATGGCCGGAATCAGTTATTTTATTTTTTTTGCAAATCACGGGATTACTCCCGGTTCACAAAAAAAAGAAAAGGATTTCAAAACATATGCATAAATTGTTTTCCAAAAAACTGCATGCTTAAGCTAACCACATTAGTTTTAACCCCAAATATAATTTCAAAGCATACAGCATACAGCATAAGCAAATATGTAGTAACCATATGCAAGCATGCCTTTTAACGTGGCCTACATCAAGAAGCATACAATATGTGATTTAAAAAACAACATGCAGTTTTGACTATTCTTGCAAGCAAAAAAATTTTCCTTTTTCTTTCATCATTTTCCAGCCACTGCATTTTCAGAAAATAGACAGCTTATCACACTTTTGTCAAAGCCATTCTGAGAGAGAAAAAGAGAGGGAGAAGTGTGGGATTTGCAGGCTTAGCTTAGGCAGAAAGAGATATACAAAACAAACTAAGAAATATAGCCAGTAAGAATAATAGCATAGAAGAAGAATAAAGGCAAACTGAGTGGACAGTAGTGCAGAATACTCAGGGAGATCCCAAGAGATTTGTTCCTGGCCTGTAGCGCAAGAGAAGAGAGGAGGACTGTTATATTACAACAAAGAGAAAACAAAGGGATATACACAAAAAAACAGCACAAGAGAAAACCAAATATACAAGTCAGAAAGAGATAACCAAAAAACCATTTTTCATAACCTCAAGCCATTTTCAAAAAAAACTGTAGGAACAATTCAAAATAAGCCATCACCAAATCAACAAAAACCTGCAATGGCCTCACATCAGTAAAAAGCCTTGCCTCTGTCCAACCTACCCGAAAACCAGTTCACCATGTCAAAACCTGCATGATCACTGAGAAAACCATTTTCCAAACCATACAAAACACTACCAATTGATTGAGCCCCTTATAGCCAATATCACTACTGTCAACACCATCCATCATCATAAAAAATCTCTACCAGAACATACTGTCAAGAAAAAACCATAAAACATAGCTCAATCCTCATACCAGTAGAAACGATATCTCTACTGTGAAGGCCTAGTCACAAAAACTTGACAAAATCTTTTACAAATCCAAGCCATATCATTTCGTAAATCCAGCATATCCAAACTTTCAAACCCATTCCCTAACCTCAGAGTCCATCATAGACAAAACTCTAGGATCGTACAAATCAAAATAGAAGAAGAAGAAAGAGCCAAAATACAGTTCAACGGGTTCCAACAAGCAACACAGTAGCATTCAAGCAAAAGGAAGGAAATCAAATACCGTTCACCACCGCGTGCGCCCGTTGCTTCCCTGCTGTCCGGCCTCCATCACCCCAAGCCCTCCTCCTTCTCCATCTAGGTAACGCCTTCTTCCTTTCTCATTCCTTAAAAATTCCATTCAAATCAACATGGAAAGTAAAATGGAGAACTAGTCAGAATCAACTAAGAACCTCAAAATCAACTAAAAAATTGTAAAATCAACAGCGAATTCGTAAGGTTTATACGCTAATCAACATTAACAGTAACGAAAATGTTTTGGTCCTTACCGTCTCCGCTCGGAGCCGCCGCGTCAACAATGGAGGGAAGAGAGAAACTTGGTGTGGGTGGCCGGAACTTGGAGGCATCGGCGTTGGAGGCGAAGAAGCAAAGAAGCTGCGTGAGAGAAAGATGAAGATCGTGAAGAGGCGCCGTTCTGCCTTAAACCAAACCCTAAATCCTTTTATCAAACCAACACAACCCTAATCTCAATCTAATCCCTTGGACCCCCTTTAACCCACGACCCAATCCCATTTCCTCCCAACCGCTCCATTTCCCCTCACCCAACCCAATACTTTTCTTACACTAAAGCCCATTGATAATGTCATCCACCCCATATTTATTTACTCTTTAGTTCATTTTATTTCATTTTCTTAGTTTAATTAATTTGTATTAGTTAATTTGTTCTTAGGAATACACATATTTTTTTTAATAGATAATTTTGACACTTTACCCAAATATTATTTAAGTTTATTAAATTTTAGCCTCCCTTATTTTAATTAGATATTTGATTTATAAGTTTTGTTTAATTTGATAAATATTTAATATCTCTAAAAAACATGTAAAAAATGAGAAAAAACTAAAAAAACATTTTATTTTATTCCCCTCATTTTGATTAAACGTCAATATAATAAAAGCATAAAAAATAGAACATATAAAACTTTAAAAAATATTTCTATTAATTCTCGTTACTTTTTATCATTAAAAATGCGTAAAAAATGAAAACCAATTAAAACTTTTTCTTTTTGCATATTAAACAAAATCATATAAAAATGCATGTTCACATTTAATTTGTTATATATCATTTATCGCATAATTTTCTGTCAATTATTTCATCGTATTTGGTTATTCTGTTTGTGCCAATCCAAAGGGAATAGTCTAATTTTTTGTTGACTTCATGTCCTCAAAAAACGATCGAGCGAGTACCCTCATTTCATTGAAACTTAGGATAATCTTTCCAAATATCCGATTTCTCCAAAACTCACACCTTTTTAAGCCAAAACTTCGACATTAGGTCGTCGCATTTCCACAACCCGTCCGTATCCCTTTTTCGGCCAAAACGGTTCATCTTCAATCAAGCAATCAATTTTAAATAAAACAGATATTTCAAAAGGTTCCTATAGAGTACTATAGATGCATTGGGTGCTAATACCTTCCCATTGTATAACCAACCCCCGAACCATAAGATCTCTTTTCAAAAACGCTTTGTATTTGTATTTTATTTACATTGCATATTTAGGGTTTTATTTCGCTCTCTTCCCTTTTCCCTTGGAAACAATAAAGCGCGGTGGCGACTCTTGCTTTTGTGAGACGAATTAATCAATAATTCGATCTCCGATTTACCCCGCTACATTTTTTATCGCTACATGGAGGAGTCAATCAGTGTTCGTTTTGATGATAAGATTGACTCTCAAAAGTCAAAGCAGAATGAATTCCTTGCAGGTAAGGAAGTTGAACTCATAGGTACTGAAGACAAATCATCAGAAGCTCTCAACAGAGACACTCCCTCAACATCAGAAAGAGTAACTGCAAGCAATCCAACACCTTCTGTTGATCAACTCCAGAAAAGACCATCCAGAAGCAGCATGGATCACCCAGAAGAAACAATCTTAGGAAGGAAGGAAGATCCAATCAGAACAAGATCTAGCTTCATAAACTCTGAAGAATCCCTCATGGGACTGGTTTCTCTAATTGAACCAACAACAATTGATGAAGCACTTCTGGACAATGAATGGATTCTAGCAATGCAAGAGGAGCTAAATCAATTCATAAGAAATGACGTATGGGATCCAGTTCCCAAACCAAAAGGATTCAACGTCATTGGTACAAAATGGGTGTTCAGAAACAAACTGAACGAACAAGGTGAAGTCATCAGAAACAAAGCACGACTGGTAGCACAAGGTTATAGTCAGTAAGAGGGGATAGACTATACAGAAACCTTTGATCCAGTCGCCAGGTTAGAATCTATCAGACTCTTAATTTCATTTGCTGTTAATAAAGACATCACTCTGTATCAGATGGATGTTAAGAGTGCATTCTTAAATGGCTATATAGAAGAAGAGGTATATGTGCACCAACCCCCTGGTTTTGAAAGTTCCAAAAATCCATAATATGTTTTCAAACTAAAGAAGTCACTCTATGGTCTGAAACAAGCTCCCAGAGCTTGGTATGAAAGACTAAGTAACTTCCTGCTAGAAAAGGAATTCACCAGAGGGAAAGTGGACACAACCTTGTTTTGTAAGACAGTTGAGAATGACATTTTAGTATGTCATATTTATGTTGATGACATCATATTTGGATCCACTAAACCCTCTCTGGGAAGAAAGTTTGCTAAATGTATGCAGGCAGAATTTGAGATGAGCCTAATGGGGGAACTAAAATTCTTTCTAGGCATTCAGATTAATCAAACCCCAGAAGGAACTTACATTCATCAGAGCAAATATGTCAGAGAACTTCTGAAGAAATTTGATCTCTCAGAATGTAAGCCATCAAAGATTCCAATGCATCCCACGTGCATTCTGGAAAGAGAAGAGGTAAGTAAAAAGGTAGAACAAAAGGTCTACAGAGGTATGATTGGTTCTCTTCTCTATCTGACGGCCTCAAGGCCTGACATTCTATTCAGTGTTTGCATTTGTGCTAGATTCCTATCAGATCCTAGAGAATCTCACTTAACAGCAGTTAAGCGAATTTTCAAGTATCTGAAAGGTACTACTAATCTGGGTTTGTTTTATAGAAAATCAAGTGATTACAGCTTGATAGGATATTGTGATGCTGATTTCGCTGGAGAAGTAGAACGTAAAAGAACTTCTGGAAGCTGCCAGTTTCTGGGAGAAAATCTGATCTCATGGTCCAGCAAAAAACAATCCACAATAGCTCTATCAACAGTAGAAGCTGAATACATAGCAGCAGCTGGATGCAGCACACAAATGCTCTGGATTAAAAGTCAACTTGAGGACTTCAAGATATTTGAGAGTAACATCCCTATCCTCTGTGACAATACTTCTACTATTTGCCTTAGTAAAAATCCTATTTTGCATTCTAGGGCTAAGCATATAGAAATAAAACATCATTTTATTAGGGACTATATTCAGAAAGTGATTCTAAATTTAAAATTTATTAACACAGACCATCAATGGGATGATATCTTTACAAAACCTCTTTCTGAAGATAGGTTCAACTTCATTCTGAAACATCTCAGCATGAAGCTCTGCCAAGAATAAAACTGTTTTGATTCCATATCTTAACCTTCAGAACTTTGTTTATTTTTCCGTGAACTACTGATCAATCTCTCTTCAGATCTTTAGAAGTACAGATTGTATCAGAATCTATCCATGAAGATCTGCGCGCTTCATTTCAAGGATAAAAATGTGCAGTTCACTCAAAGCAAACAAGTGTCATCCAGTCATCAGCTACTTTCTGAGGCTGAACACGCGTTCACGTTTCTGAAAGGTCAAAAGCGCTGATTGGTTGCATTGATACACATGTCATGGGTAACCGTTTCAATATCTTTCTGAATCCCCCAAAATCAACTATCATTAAATGCTCATAATCATTATAATTTATTTCTCTCTCTTGCCGTTTATGTTTTCAAAATTTTTTAGAAATTTATTTAAACACATTTCTCACTATTTATACTCTTTTACTTTCACTTTCATTTTCTCTACAAACTTATTGTTTTAAGTTTGCTTCCTTTCTCAAAACCCTTTCAATTTCTTCACAAAACCTTCGTGTGAACATGGCTTCCTCAAGCAACCCTACTTCCAGTTCTCAGAAAATAGATTCCTCCGAACAATACGAAGAACCCTACAGAACTCTTCTCACACCCATCAAAAATCTAGAAGTTCTTTCAGAATTGATTGTGGATTTCAACAGTCTTCAAGAGAACGGGTTTAATCTCTCTGAATAAGTAAAGGCTCAAGGCTGGGACAGATATTTTGACCGACTGGTGGGTCCAACATTCCCAATTCTTGTGAAGGAATTTTGGGTTCATGCTTCATCTTCCAACCATCAAGTTACTTCATACATAATGGGGAAAAAGATAGCCATAACTGAGGACCTCATTGCAATATTAATAGGCTACAATGGTGGTGGTGTACGATGCATTGACATGGCTGAAAGATGCGCTGATGTCGCCCTAATTGCTAGAGAAATCTTCACTCTGGGTCTTCCCTCCAGCAAGATAAGGGATCTAAAAGACCATCACAGAATATGGGCAAAGATTATTCTGGGATGTATAAACCACAGGAAGCCTACCAGCTCTCCTGACTACATCAATATTGATCAGCAATTTCTGATCTACTTCATCTCCCAGAAGATTAAGGTGAATCTGGCTCATCTGCTGTTTAACCATCTAAGGACTAGTGTCAAGGAAACCAGAGAAGAGGAGCGCATAAAAAGGGACTGGATACCCCTAGGAAGGCTTATATCAGATATTCTAATAGAGAATAAGATGATTGATCATCTTATAGAAGCTCAGGAAATTAGCTCTTTGGAAGATACTGTTGGCAAACAGTTGAATACAAAGAATCTGAAGAAAATGAAGTTAATTGAGAACGTCAAGAAGGAACCCAGTGTCACTTATTTTGCAGCAATCTCCAGCAGAAGAATCCCTCTGGATAACTTTCCCCTGTTCTCAAAGATTGATTCTAAACCTGATATAATAGTCAGATATCTGGATGCATGCAAGGCGGATGGTACAACACCATATTTGAACATTCAAGATCTGCAGCAGAAGGCTCCAGAAGTTGTGCTGAAGAAAACCAAGAAAAGGAAAACTGTAGCAGAAGGATCATCCCAGTGGACTCCTAAAAAGAGAGGTAATCCTTCTTCTGTAACTATTTTAAACTCAATTTTTGTATCAACATCTATACCAATTCCCACTCAATCAGAAAACCCCACACCACAAACATTTGATGAATTTGACATTGAATTCGACCCCTCAGAAACCTTAACTCTTAGAAGATATCGCTCCCTACCTCCAAATCCAAATACTGAAGCAACCTAACAAGAACTTGCAAAAGTTCTATCAGATATAGAAACCTTTTACCAACATACTTGTGCTCCCATGCCAGAAAATCCAAACCCTGAAACCACCACAGAAGTACCACAACCAGAAATTCCCCTCTCTCCACAACCAGAAATCCCACTACCTTCATCTCCTCAACCAGAAATTCATCCACCTTCTCCACAACCTGAACTATTTCAACCAGAAGTTCAAACTTTTGAGGCTCAACCTTCTGAATCCTGTGAACCAGAATTTCATAACGATCAATCAAACCAAACTGTTGATTCTGATACCATTCCCATTCCTGGAATCACTGAACCTCTAGCCATCCGTATCCCCCTAACCATCCTGGATATTCCCCAAATTCCCTCCTCACTAGAATTAACTCCACCAAACTCCCCAACCAGTCCAATAATTATTCCAGATTCGCCCACTCCCTCACCAAAGAACAATCCAGATGACAACATCAAGATTGTCATTGATTTAACTGTTTTTGAACGTCTTGCTGCCATAACCCACAAAACAGCTATTCCAAAACCAAAACCATTTGAACCCTCTCCAGATGTTGGTACCAACTTATTGATGTTTGAAACAGAAGTACAGAAGTAGATCACTTCTCTGAAGCAAGCTAGTCTTGAGTTGATTGATCCTGCTGCATCAGACTACCTTTGGACAAGGTTTAGAAGATGGGTATGTTCTGAAACTCATAAGATGCAAGAACAGAGCTACGAACAAGTTCAACAGAACTTCAGTAATCTACTGAAAGTAATTGAAGATCAAGTTCTGAGCCAGCTGCTCAAGGAAGAAGTTCTCCCTCTGGACAATGCTCCATGGTCTGAACATCGTCCAACACACAAAGTTCAACCAGAGTCAGAAGATCTCAATCTGACTAATACTCCAGAGCAGATGATTCCTGCTGAAGAACTCGGTCAAAAAGAGGATATTGCAGAAAGCTCTGGGAAGCATCCAGTTTCTGAAGATCATCAAGCTTCCTCCTATGAAAGGCAGACTCTAGAAGACCTGAAAAGATCTGATATGTTGATGAAGGAAAGAATGGATAAACAGGACAAAAAAATTGATGAAATCACGAGCATGTTAACCCAACAACAGGAAACCAACATCCAGATCAAGAGCATGTTGGAAGCTTTGTTCACGCGTCTGCCTCCTCCCTCTTAGAATTTCCTCGTTTTCAAAACATGTTTATCTGTAATATTCTTACATTGATGTTGTTCTGAACTTTTCGTTGATTCTGGTTGTTAATATAAATGCATTTTGGCTCTGATTATATGTTCTTTTTGATAACTGACAAAAAGGGGGAGAAAGAATAAGATATTTTTCAATAACGGATTCCTGAGACATAAGTCTCAAACATTCTGATCTATTTAAATTTCTCTCTTCTGAAAAGCTTGAACAGGTACAAAACTCTGATGAAAGATACAGTAAGGTTCTGATGCTCAAAGACTCATGGAATTAAAGGGAAGTAATCAACTCAGGGGGAGTTTCTCTTGTTAATTCTATACTTTTTATTCTTTATTTTTAATTGAAAAATCTGGTTTTTGTCATAATCAAAAAGGGGGAGATTGTTAGAACATAGTTTGAATCTACAACCCTTGATTAGAGTTTTGATGATAACAAAATACAAAGAATAAATAAATTCAAAGATATATATATATATATATATATATATATATATATATATATATATATATATATATATATATATATATATATATATATATATATATATATATATATATATATATATATATATATATATATATATATATATATATATATATATATATATATATATATATATATAAAACAAATATGATTCTTAAAATTATGTTTTATATATACAGAAGTTCTGATGGAATCAGCATCAGAAGATCAATAATATGTGCTACACGCTGAAGCTACCAGATTATACGCTGAAGCATGATGACCAGAATCTGCGCATAAACAAATACACTCTGACTCTGATCAAAGATCTTTACCAAGTCATCAACACTCTGAAGCGTTATCATAAGTTAAAGCAAAGAAGACTCTGAAGCGTTATTAATTATTCAAGACATAATTAAATGCTAACGGCTCTCTTCAGACAAGATCTTCTTCAAAAGGAAAGTGTGTTTTTGTCATTAAACTGGCTTTATGGACAACATATCTTTGCCTTGCCTATATAAACAAGTCTTCTTGAGAAAAGACGCATGCATGCACTCACATAATTTGCCAATCCTTCAAAACCATGCTTATTCAACCGCTTTAGTAAATTCAGTTTATTCCAAGCTTAAGTTGTGTAATTATCACAATTGTGATATATTGTTTTGTTAGAAAATGTTAACACATCCTTGTTCAATTATTTGTAAAAGATTTCCTTGAGATAAACCGGTTTGTGGTTATACTCAAGAAGACTTTAGCAGTTGTTAAAGTAGCCGTTGTAATCCTTTGAAAATAGTGGATTAAGACCTCGTTGGAGAGAGGCGAAATCACCTTGACGGGTGGACTGGAGTAGTTTGAGATCAAACGAACCAGGATAAAAATACTGGGTTGTCAAAGCATTTGTTTTAAGTTTTACAATTCAACCCCCTTTCTTGTGTTTTTCACATCTTCATGTTTAATTAAAATTCATCCTTATTTAATTTCGTCAACATACTATTAGTACTTATTTTTATTTTTGTGTTGTTGTTTATTTAATTATTCAAAATACATGTTTCATGATTTAACTTTTGTTATGTGTTTAATTATTAAAAATCTATGATTTCGTAATTTAATCTTCATGTACTTTTGATTATTTATTTAATCGTTAAAATGCATGCTAGTATGATTTAAATTTCATTGGTTAATTGTTCAATTGTAATTTTAATTAATTGATCGTTAATCCGCATATCTTTCGTCCATCTCATTCCAAGGGAATTGTTTAATTTTTGTCGACTTCATGTCATCAAAAACATAGTGCGAATACCCTCATTCATCTTCCGTTTATTATTTTGTTAAAAAACTTAAGATAATTTTCCCAAATATTCAATTTTTCAAAACTCACACTTTTAAGTCAAAACTTCGACGTTAGGTTGTCGTATCTTCAAAAAACTCGTCCATACCCCTTTTTATCCAAACAATTTATTTTTAATCAAACAAACATTTTTAATAAACAGATATCTCAAAAGGTTCCTATAGAATACTATAGATACATTGGATGCTAATACCTTCCCATTGTATAACCAACCCCCGAACTCCATATTTCTTTTCAAAAACGCCTTGTATTTTCATTACTTTTAAAGTATTATTTTACATTGCATATTTTAGGGTTTTATTTCACTCTTTTTCCCTTTTCCCTTGGAAATGATAAAGCGCGGTGGCGACTCTTGCTTTTGTGAGTCGAGTTAATTAATAGCTCGATCTCCGATTTACCCTGCTACATTTTTTATCACTACACAATACAATTCATTTTAACAAAGAAATTTCAAATTTTTTTCCCTTTTTCTGTTTTGTTTCGCAAGAACGTCCAATGGTTCATTTTTGATATATGCATTTGACAATAATTGCTGCTCATAAATATTTACATGCGAAACAAAAGATGATTACTCGTAATATCAGAAACCGGGGAAAACAAGAAATGTCCAGACCTTACAGTTGCTCTGCCCACCAGGTATAGAGATAGACCTAGTTGGAGAAAACAATTAAAGGTACATTCACTCCCCGCAGAGTAAGAGAAGGACAATGGTGTTAATTCTCCCTAGCTGAGGCTCACAACCGCGAATGAGTCAGTAAGATTCTCCCCAAGCAGAGTTTATCTATCACTAGCACTGGAAGATTATGCCCAGTGGAGTCGGGAAGATTATCCCCAAAAGAGTCTAGAAGACCATCCCCAGTGGAGTTTATTTCTTCCACAAACAAAAACTTTATCCCAGACAAAGTTTATCATCACCAGCATCGGTAATTCATCCCCACCCGAGCTTGTTCCTCCAAAATCAGCGGATCTTCTAGCAGAGTATCTCTTCCCCATAGAGTCATTTTCTCATCGGTTTATTCTCCAGCAGGATTATTCTCTCAATCTTCTTTGGTCGTTATCCTCAGCGAGCAAAACTCTTTCATTCTCCAGCATACAGTCCGGGATTTATTTTCCCCCAGCTAGAGAACATCATAAAAACATTACACATTCATACATTATGACATACATACACATCATACAACACCGTCTCATTTATTTTGAGAACATCATTGCTTGATACATGTCATGCATTACATACGACTAACATTTACCTTTCAGTAAAGATATAATCAAATTCTCACAAAGTTCAAGCTACGAAGCCCGGGTACAACCGGATAGTATCTTGATTACTCCATCATATTGTGAAGCCCAGAGAACGACCGGATAACAGTATCAGACTACCACGAAGCCTGGATTACGACCAGATAATGGTATCTCTTAAAAGCAATATATGAAGCCCGGATTCGACCGGATAATAGTTTAATCCCCAACAAGCCGTGAAGCCCGGATAGCAGCTCATCAAGTACCATGAAGCCTGGATTCGACCAAATAGTGGTATTATCATAAACACCAGCCGTGAAGCCCAGATTACAATCGGATAGCATCTCAGCAAGTACCATGAAGCCTGGATTCGACCAGATAATGGTATTATCATAGACACCAGTCGTGAAGCCCGGATTACAACCGGATAACAGCTCAGCAAGTTATTGTGAAGCCTGGATTACGATCAGATAGCAATACAAGACCATGAAGCCTAGATTACGACCAAATAATAGTAGAAGACGTTGTGAAGCCTGGATTACGACCAGATAGAAACCAAGAATACTACGAAGCCTGTATTACGACCAAATAGTGGTATATCTTTAATACAAGTTATGAAGCCCGAATTCGACCGAATAGTATCTTGATTTCTCCGAACACCATGAAGCCTGGATTCGACCAGATAATGGTATGATACATCGTGAAGCCTGGATTACGACTAGATAGTGGTAAAGAACAGTGAAGCCTGGATTACGACCAGATAACAGTGAGGGACACTGAAGCTTGGATTTCGACCAAATAGCAGCTTACCCAGCCAATTACTATGAATCCCAGATTCGACCGAATATTACTAGGCCCAACAGTCAAAGGGAAGCCCGGATGCGACCGGATAACCACTTGATTTCTTCTGAAGCTTGGATTTCAACCAGATAAGAAGTGAGGTATTGTGAAGACTGGATTCGACCAGATAGCAGTACATGACACCATGAAGCCTGGATTCGACCAGATAATGGTAAGAAACATCGTGAAGCCTGGATTACGACGAGATAGAGGTATAAGATACTGCGAAGCTTGGATTTCGACCAAATAGTAGTTTACCTGGACAGTTACTAAGAAGCCTGGAGTCGACCAGATATTAGTGTGCCCTAAATTCAAGTTGAAGCCCAGATGCGACCGAATAACATATGAATTCCTTCTAAAGCCTGGATTACGACCAGATAAGAATTGAGAAATTGCGAAACCTGGATTACGACCGGATAGCAAGTTTAATCTCATCTCCCCAGTAAGTCACCGTAAAGCCTGAATTACGACCAGATAGAAGTCAGTCTTATTACTATGAAGCCTGGATTACGGCCAGATAGTAGTTCATTCTCACCTATTCAACTCAGAGGCGATTCCTCAGTAGAATAACGGACGACCGAAGTTCCTAAAATTCAACTTTTCTCAAGAAACAGAGATGATTCCCCAGTAGAATAACGGACGACTAAAGCTCCTAAAATTCTATTTCTCCCAAGACAAAGAACAACATTCCCAGCGGAATCGTCCTCAAAAACAGGTATACAAGCTCTCGCTAAGGAATCTCTTATGCGATCGACACTCCTTCGGATGGCATCTTTAAGCCCATCCCCCGTTGTTAATTTCCAAATGACATCTGTAAGCCCATTCCTGACATCACAAGATAAGTACCACTTCATGCGAGTGCAAATTTCTAGGCACTCTAGTGTTCAATCATCTTCCACCTTCAGATCACGAAAGGCAGACAAGCCAATCTAAATCTTCAGGTTTAAGAAGATTGAACAGGGGCAGCTGTTGTACCCCAAAACTTGCCCTCTTATATTTCTCAATACATTTCAAGTGAGGTCCTCAAATTGCCCAAGGAAGTCCAAGGGTTAACCAGACAAGCTCTCTCTTAAGGCAGTCTACCTCAAATTAGGGTTTCATATTGCATCAATATACTTGAGTCCAAGGGATCCCAAATGCTCATCATTGTCCTAATATGTTCTCAAGATCATCCATTTCAAGTTTCAAGCCTTGCAGAGGAAGTTTGCTCAGTCAAATGCTCAAAGGTCTGAAAATCGACTGTGCCAGGGCAAAAGTCAATTGTGGCCCAATACAGTCAAACTTCAATATTTTTGGTCAACATCCTCATTTTGAAGTATATTTCATCATTTGATCAAGGGTTGATCATGATTCATCAAGGATTGCTCAAAATTCATCAAGAACCAAAATTTACTAAATTAGGGTTTTGTAGGAAAAGTCAACTCAACTTGGACCAAGCATACCGTTCTCATACTTTATGAGAAATGACCCATCCAAATCTCATTTTGAAGAGTATGAAATTCTCTAAAATCCATATTCAGCTCCCAAGTTCAAAATATGCACTCACAAGAAGTTATGAATTTGGACATTAAGGTCATTTTGAAAAGTCAACAAAAACACCTTTTTTGTCAAAGCTTCATACATGAACATGGAATACCAAATTTAGATAGGACCAAAAGGGTTGTTTAGAGGACATCTCAAGCTTTCTAAAAAGTCCAAGAACACCTTTAAAGAGTCAAAATTGAGGAAGTTATGCATTGGTGAAGTTGACTCTTTTTGCAAAATTGTCAAAAGTCAACTATGCCTCAAATTGCAATGTTTGCTAAATGGGCCTAACTTTTTGCACTTGTTTTGAATTGGCAACATGGTCCAAGAGAACTAGCCTTTTCCACTTGTCATTATATTGTTTTTATTATTTATTTTGATTTTTATTTGAATTAAATGAATTTTAATCAAAACAAATCATGAGAAAATCCAAAACATTGAAATCTCAAGATTTTGCACATGTTTCAGGTCCTATATCCAGCTAGCATGAGATTGAATTCATGTAAAGGCTTGGTGTGCACAAAAAGATTGAATTTGGCCTATTTTTGGAAACATATTCAAAGCAATCAAATCAAAATCAAAAGCAATGATGGAGGAAGATTGAGACCAGGTTTTCAACCCTAATTCATTCCTCAATACATAAGGAACAATTGCAGACCTACAACAAGGCTAGAGAGAGGCGCAAGAACCAGAACCAAACTTGAAAAAAACAAGAAAAAGTGATGAGTTGAATTCATACTTCTAGGTAATTAAAAAGCCTCTTGATCATCCCAATCGCTTCCTGGGATCACCAGCAAGCAAAACCAATAAGGAACAAGCGCTTCCAGGCCCTGAAACCCACTGTAAGTCAGCCACGACTTTGATGTATTTTTGAAATCGAATTGCATGATTTTGGCATTGATAGCATGAAATAATCATATATTCTTGATCCTTGGAACATTTTCAAACTATCTGTATTATTTAATTACGTTTTCATGAACTGTATTGGAATTTTCCATTATTAGGGTTTCTTACTTCGATTTGGGATCTTTGTGTATAGGTGAAATTCGGCCATGAAAGAGGCACCATTATGCTCAGCAGGTCCAGACGAATCAATCCATGGCCTTAGTTTTTATTTATCATGCTTGTATTAGATTTTCAGAATTACAGGACCTGTAGTTATGGACAAACGTTCGTAGGTAAAAGTCTGTGACTTTTACCAACGGTGCAAGGAGGAAGACGACTAGCATGGCGGCATCTCATTTGCTAATTTTAATTTTGGCGCTTTCTCTCTCCACTAACGCCCATTATTGTATATTATTAATTATTATTATCTTATGTACAAAGCAAATAGCCAGCGTAGCTAGTAGTGGAGTGAGGGCAAAAGGCATCAGGGCCTGGGTTCGAATCCCAGGTCCCCCAATTCTTTCATAATATTTTTCTTTCAATGATCATACGCGTGCACAAGACCAAGGACTACCATACATCCTCATGATCCAGCCAGCCAAGTGTCTAATCATCCAGATCTGATGGCCATCATTTGAGGGACCATGATACACATGGTCAATGCAATGCATGGGATCTCAGAAGGTCAACATGGACCTTTGTTTCTTGGGCCCAGATTGCTAGCAATGCACCCCCATATTACTTTTGCAGGCCCAACATTATTTTCTTTATTCTTTTATTTTTCTCAATTAATTTACTTATTTATGTTACTAACAAATTAATTTTTCCTTTTATCAAAAAATCACATAAAATCAACTTTTTCACCCAATTAGACTTAGGTTTATTTTTTATCAATAAATTAATTAATTTTATTAGATTTTAATTTAAGGTAACTTTAATTTCCTTTTGTAAATAAACTAAAATTAATTAGAACAATTAGGGTTTTATTTCTAACTTGATTATATTTTCTTTTTTGTTAAAATAACCAAAAACACAAAAAATAGGCCATTTATTTATTTTCATTAATTAATTTAATTAGCTAATTAATTTAGTATTTAATTTAAAACATAATTCTTTTCTTAAAAACAACAAAAACATTTTTTCTTTCAGTTAGGTTAGAAGGGGTCAAAACCCTAGTTCTCTCCCGATCTAAATTTCCTCGCTCACGCTTTATCATTTATTTTTATCCTATTAATGTAATTGCTCACAAGTTGTAATAGTTTAATTAGGACTTTTATTTTCATTTATCGATTTATTTTTTAAGGGTTTTTTTTTTGCTATGTAAATACCCAAAGCCTTGTAATAGCGTAGTTTAATTTCCAAACTTTAAATTCCACAAAATATTAACTGTTAGATGTATGAATAATAGGGATGCATGACAAGAATGTATGATTAACTTTAAAACAGTTAGCAAACCCTAAATGTGCAAAGATAATAAACTTGAAATTGAACCACTCGCTTTTGCCAACTCCTAGGGTACACTCCCACTTTGGTTGCCTTCGGTAAACGGTCATTAGGTATAGGATGCTTTAGTGGTCGTCCTTTTGTCTCAAAGATCAAAGTTGCCTCGGAAAGGTTGCCTCGGATATTGTTGCCTCGAATAATTGATATAAGACATTAGGGTTATTACTAAGACGTCCTAACATTGCTTTAGTGATCATATGTCCCTTTCAAATTGACCCTCAAACTCCAATGACGGTGCTACCTACTCACTAATAGTGGGATAGCGCTGTCTAAAGGAAATGAACGTAGAACGATTCTTTTTTCGAGTTGGTAGATTAGCTCTTAAGTACTTGCTCAAACAAAACAAACTTTTTCACACTTATACTGCTTAACAAAGTTTTCAAAAACACTTCTTTACACTCTTGAAGATAGGAGCAAGGGTTAAATCGAAGTCAAAACAAAAAAACTTTTCAAATCACACAAACACAAAGAAGCAATTTTGAAAATGATGAGCAAGTACCTAAGAGCCCGTAGATAACTACGAATAGAAATGGTGTTAATACCTTCCCTTTCTATAATCTACCCCCCGTACTCATAAAATCTCGAAAAAGGAATTTTTCTGTGCTTTTTTCCTTTCCTTGTTGGATAAAATAAAAGTCGGTGGTGACTCTTGCTTACCGCGACATTTTGCAAACACAAACGCAAAACGCAAACCAGCATTCCTAAAAACAGTCCTGGTTTTGGCCACCATATCACATTATCATACAAATGATTGACCCTAAAGTTTAGTTTTGATGGGGAAACACTAACCTATTATTGACATGCATGGATAACAATCCTAGTGTCTATCTAAAATTACCACCAACGGAAGAATCAAGAGCTTCTAAAGGAACATGCCTAGGGTAAACATCTTAAGACATGTGCACAAAGATGAAAGCAAGAAAGCAAGTCAGCAAGCTCGAGAGAGCTAGCTTAAGAGAGCACCTAGACATGCAATGCAAAATCATATGTTGGGGAAAAGGAAAAAGCTCTAGCCAGAAGAAATATATCAACCGAGTCTGAAAAACCTTTATGTGGGAAGTCATAATTGTACCATGGCTCTAAAAGACCAGGCAAGCAGAATAATATGATATGAACAATCATGGAGCAATAGCATTGGTCATGCGAACTCCTAAAAGATGTGGGGGCCATAATAAAAACCCTTTTCCACTTGACCGACTCGATATACAAGATCTTGGGAACACGTTCGGAGCCCAGAACTTGTAAAAAGTGAGTATAAGTACGATAATAATAGAAAACTGGTGGGGGTTGATTACTAACCCTTTCTGATTGCCTCTCTCTTTTTGGACGACTTAAGAATGGGTCCCATATAGGACCTAAAACCAAACATCTCGCTATACAAGCACAAACCTAAACACACGTGCAGATTACCTACTCAAAAAGGTAAGATTTTAAACAAACCAAACACAATTAGCACACCGAAATAATTTCCTTAAACAGGTCTTTAAATAAACAGAGGGATTCTTGACATGCTCCACAATAGAGACCCCTTCATGCAATCGAAAGTGGTAAAGTGAAGAAATAGTAAAAGGGAAAGTGATATAATATCAAACAGATGATAATCCGTAATAAGCAAAGCAACTAAAGAAACCCAGAGGCTCCAAATCAAGCTAGCATCAACAAGTGGAAAGTGTCAGAATGCGCTTTGAGGCATCAAAAGCAAAGTATACATGGTCAGTCGCGAAAGTAAATCACAACCGAAGTATACATGGTCAGTCGCGAAAGGGAAATGAGAAGTCCATATGTGGTATCCCACAAATAAAGTGGAACACCGAAGTCTCGACATATGTCAAAATGCGATATCTCACAAGTAAAGCGAAATACCGAGCAAAGCAACCACATAGGTGCAAGCTATGGGAACCTCGTACAAAATCAACAAACAAGTGAGATACGACAAATGTGCTACCTAGAGTTGCAAAACTAGCTCAAACGGTGAAAACCGGAAAATAGCTCAAAACGGTAAAAACACATTATGTGAAATTGCAAAGTAAGTGTTAAGCAATTAGAAATTATGCAAACATGATCACAATAGTTCACAATAAGCAAACTAAGCATAGAAATGGTATGTAAAATTCAAAGTCAGCAAGCACAAATTAATCGTACCGATAAAATGACGAAAACGGGAAAAATGAGCCAAAAATCAAAGTTGTCAGAATTCAATTAAATTTACATGGTGGCTTGTAAACATCCCAACAAACTCAAAAATTAAGTCGGTTTCACTAAATTCAAACCCTAAGGCCGACTTTCGATCTATTACAGAAGCTAAAATAGTAAAATAAATTGTATGAAACGTGAATAAAAGTGCACAAACAGTTCTAGAATAGTCAAAGTAGGATAGTTACATGTAAAGAATTCATAAAAACTCCACATGTTTCAAAAGTTTAGGTAAAAACGATTTTATGTACAAAAAATGGTCAAATCGGGTGTGTGTCATTTTCCGATTATCTCAAGTTTAGGAACTTGGAAATGGTTTCATCATGTATCTTTACTTAACCAGAACATGATGCAAACCTAAACAACAAACATTGTAATAATTGACACCAAAATTACAAAGTTGGAGAAATACACATGTTATGTAAAAAGAGTGAAAATTGTCAAATTTGTGAAGTAGAGACAACTTGTTAGTATTGAATCAAAATGCTATATTAGTATACCATAAAGTCAACAAACTAAGTAAAAGTTAACAACCATCGAAGCCTTTAGCAGACTAGATGTACTTATGTCAAATTAACAAGCCATAACTAAAAAGAAAGAAGCATTAGTGTTAAAGTAGAAACTTGATGTTAGTCTTATGTAATGTTAGAAATTAAACTTATTGCTAATGGTATCACATTATAAGAATATATCTAGTTAGACACATCACTAGTTAGAGATGAAATAAGTTAGACACAAATGTTATAAATGCAACTCACACACTTAGTGAACATATAACATACTTTATTTTCACATTTTACAAGTCAAAAACAATAATATGTACCTATGTAAAAAGTGATCCAGAAATAACGTCACATCATCAAAAATCAACCGGCATAAATAATAAAAAATATAGGATACTTTATCCACGCGCACGGACACAAAAAGGTGCACAGCTCGGTCACTTTCCGCTCAAAAATACTGATTTTCTCACAAGTACCAGATGCTTAAGAAAGTTGATTTTCATTAAGAAAAGTCGAAAAAATCATCACGGATCAAAAGTTATGGCAAAAATGAGTTTATGTTTAGTTTTTGGCAAATTTCATGAATCTTGGCAATTTCTCATAAACTCAAGATTTTGTGTGTCAAAAATGATTTTGTAATGTATTTTGAGTCATGTAGAAATTGTCATAACTCATGTAAAAGCAAATGTCACTGAGGAGCTATGTACATCAACACAAACTAGCACAACTTCACATGCTCAAAAGTATATTCTATGTCAATTTCTACTCTATGATAGTTCTAAGAGGAAATTGAACAAACACCTAGTGTGCTAAGGTCCTACAAGAAAAACTCTATGTTAGATTTGCATGTCAAATCCTACCAATTCTAAAAATTAATATTGAGCTATACTAACAACAACTTCAATTTCACAATTTAAATTCAACCTAGGTTCAATTCAAGCTTAATAAGAAAAGTACTTCTCAATAATCACTTATTTCAAAAAATTCTTAATAAAAAAATCTCACCGATAGAAGTGAAGAGGAAGCTTAGATTTGGATATCACAACAATCAGATTCGAGATCGGAGAAGTCTTGATCACCCTTGACATTTTTTATCTTGAAAAAGTTGTTGGTGTTCTTGATGAAAAGTGAGAGAAAGTTGCTCTTTGATCTTTGAGCAAGTTGAGAGAAAATATTTGAATATTTTTTAGAATTGCTGAATTATAAGAGTCTCCTTGAATTTTTCCTTGAAAATTTATTATATGCATGGGCCAATTGGGCCTTGGATGAGAAATTAAGTTGGGTCTCCATTTGGCAGTGCAAGCTCGACACGTTCAAGTCAAATTTGCAGGGACCTCAGTGCAATTTTTGAAGTTGAAATATGAAACTAAAATGTAGCCAACTTCGACAAAGACATCGTGTCCTAAGGTGGGCTCAATTAGATAAAATGTGATTTAGTTATGATTTTTTGAAGTTTTGTCTCAGACAACTTAATTTCCAACTTCAGGATTTTCAGTGAGCTGCGCACGCTGAGTCAAAAATGGATATCTTTGGGATACCATTTTATTTTGACAATGAGAGAACAAAATTAACTAACTCAATTTTTGAGAAAATTCCACTAGAACCAGCTCGATACAATAAAAATTGATCGAGTTATGATTTTTTGAAGTTGGTGCAGTTCAACATTTGTCACAATTTTCCTCTGCGAAAATGCCTGATAAATCCACATTTTTGGAGACTTTCTGAGCGAAATTGGCCTCGGACCGTGAGAGATGAGAATTTATCTGACATCGAGACAAAATATTTTCCACTGGAACAGGATCAAAACGAGCCATGGGCTTCGAGTTATGAATTTTTTAGTGTGCCAAAACTGCACTCTCAGCACATTTTTTATTGTATTTTTCCACTGTATAACTCTGACGGATTCGCGTATTTGGAGTCCTTCCTTCGAGAATTAGTCTTTGGCCTAAACATGAAAGTTAGAGAGAATATTGAGACGAATTCAATAGGGAAAGAACCATCTCAAGACAGTATATTAAATCAGAGTTATAAATTTCTAAACGCCAGAAATATCGTTGATCGGTAACCCAAAAACATAGTAACGAAATTATTTGACGGTCTTCTACACATAATCGGCTCCCACCTGAACATGAAAAAGTGAAGACAATATCCACACGGACCCGGTGATCAAATGTGAGCTCAAAATAATACTCTGGCCTGGAGTTATAGAGTTCTGAAGTCTGTCGTGCCAAAACGGACTTTCAACTTGAACTGTTCTGAGTCAAATATAGTCTTTGGCTTCCTTCTACCACTCAAGACATGATAGAATACCCGAGAATTAGGCATGGTAATAAATCATCCATTCACTGCATGGATTATCTGTGCAAAGCTTTGAACGTCTCTGATAAGCAGTCGATACCATTTGGAAATGCCTTGTTCCCATTTCATATGCATGAATATGTATGATATGCATATGATGAAACATAAGCCATAAATATTTTGAAATCAATAGGGTAAATTTTAGGGTGCAACAACTGCCCCTATTCAATCATCTTAAACCTGATAAGTGAGAAAAAGAAACAGCTTTCGAACGTTCATGGTGAAAGAGGATTGAATACTAAAAGAACTCGAAAATTTACACTCTTGAAAAAAGAAGAAAAACCCCCCCAAAGACAAAGAATGCCAGCATACGTGGGACTTAGAAGGTACCAAATGAAATTGGATTTAGAAAGCAGAGGGTCTAAACAAAATTGACCCTTCAAAGACATGCGTCATAATGAAACTGTAACGCATACTTTAACAAAGTTGAGACAAAACTCAAACTTAGAAGAGTAGATAAAACTAAACATCAGAATAAAGTGTCAAGATAAAACCGGACCACAAAGGGGATGAGATAAAACATAAACCACATAGAATAGGTGAAGCTAAACTCTGGAAAAGTACACGGGGCAAAGTGGCTAGAGCGCGTGATTCTAGGAGCACCTTCTAGTCTCAAAAGAGATCAGTCAACCAAGGATACAACAAACGAAAGTTGAAGTACAATAATCAAACACTGTTAAAGGCGAAATAAACAAAAACTAATAAATATCCAAGGAGTGACATTAAACAAGACAAAAATCGACTCGATAATACTAAAAAGATCAAAACTTTCTAGATATGAGTACTAGGATAAAACAAACTGGAGGGATCTAAATTTTTTGAACAGAACATCTAAAATTTTTCATCAGCAACCATTTGAAGAATCAATAATCATTTGCAGATAAACAACTCACTAGAGTTCTCCTAAAAGTTGCTGCTCTTCGCATCAAAGAACAACAACAACTAAACCCGAAGGTCTTCATTTCATCATCAATATGAAAAAAGAGGGATCTTGTAACCAAGGAAAAAAGGGGAATCTTGCACCGAAGGAGAAAGGAGAAAAGCACAAAGAAAATGAAAAGAAGGATGGAGGGAGTAGCTTAATTTGGTCACGTCATTCCAGGTTGGTATTTTCTTATATCTTTAAGCATATGTATGAATATTATCTTTGATGTAGATTATAATTTATTCTTGTTTGAGTTTTGGTTTGATTGTCTGATTGATATTTTTTTTGTTTATGGTTTATGACATTCGTGTTTTTTATTATTATTATTTTCAACTTTTTTAAATAAATAAAAAACATTTTCTCTAACCCTAAAAAGACATTTTTTTTAACCTTAAGCTTTTTTATTATTATTATAGAAAAACTTTTTTTTCTAAAGCTAAATTTTTTTTTCTAACTTTAACTTTTCTTCTTATTATTAGTATTAAAAAAAGATTTTTTTTTATCTTAACTTTTATTCATTATTAAAAATACAATAAAACAATAGAAAAATACAAAAATCTAAAAAATAACTTTAGTTTCATTGGAATAACAAAATACACTGCTAATTTAACTTTTACATCTCTCCTTTAATTAACTAATTTTTTAATTAACTTATTCTATTTTCTTCATTTAATTAGTATATATATATATATATATATATATATATATATATATATACTATATATCATATTAATAAATATTTATTGGATATTTTATACAAAGTACTTAATATATTTTTAATAATTAGAAAAAAATAGTTATTTATTAATTAAATATTTTCTAAAACACTAACTCTATTTCTTAATCGCATTAAATCTTTTTCTCATTCAAATTTATTTGTTTACATATTACATAACATACTCTAAAATAGCTAACCAATCAAATGCTATCCCTTTTTCTACTAACATAATAAAATCAAGATATTTTCAAAAAGGATTGTGAATCTATTCTATATTAACTGTGAATTGCGTCTATGATTCTGCTATTTTCAACGCAGACTTGGTTTAGGGATTAATACAAAATATTTCCACAGTCCATAAAAAAACTAACCAAACACTACGAACTACGAATTGGGACTCTGATTCCTCATAAGAGGATACATAGGCATATGACTTAAAAACTGTGGCGAGTTCCCCTAATTAAAAATTAAAACCCTATTCCTAAACCTTAAACCTAAACCCTAGTATCCTTATAAACAAGGTAGATGAAGGGTCTCTAACACCTTCCCATTCGTCTAAAGTGAGTTAAGAACTTAGAATCTCTGTATCATCAATTAGGGTTATTTCGTTATTCACCCGTCGTTATGATAACAAATAGTGGTGGCGACTCTCATATTTTTTTCCGGTTACGACATTGGGGCTAGGGTGTTACAATAGTTGTATCAGAGTAGGTCGTGTGAAACCTTGCTTTGTAGGTAATAGACTTTAAATCAAGACAATATTTTTTGATGATGACAACTATAATGAAAAGAATAGAGATATGCATCATAATAAAGATATAAACAATGATAAGTTAAGCAATGTACTTAAGAGGTCAAATATGGAAGCCATGAGTATTAAGGTCTTATAAATATGACATTCAGATAAAGGTAAAACAAATTGGATTCTAACAAAATCCTCGAGAGATTTCAATAAAGTGTCAACATAAAATATTACAACCGACAAAGGCTTAGAGATAATATCTTAAAATAGTAAGTAAGTGAAACCATGTATAAACAAAAGGACTTTTTCATAGAAGTAAATGGCTATAAGAACACACACACACAAATAAAACCTTTTTGATTAAATGATATACCAAAAGAAAATCCTTTTAAAAACATATAGAAGTTGTATAGAATAGGATAGGAGCAGTCAAGAAGCCATAAAATATTTTTTGACTTTATTTAATTAGTTGAAGCAAAGTGCTAACTGGTTAGATTAGCGTGTACTTGAGGCGCAAAGCAATTTGAATGCAACCAGATTATATGCAACGACTATATATCTTATATTTCTATTTTGGAACTTATATGATTGATTTTCAAAATTCAATTGATTATGTCAATCGATTAGCAATGACAATTTTTACTTAAATTCCATTTTCTTCTTTGGGTAACCTCAACCCTATAAATAGAGGCTCCCTTTCTCCTTTCAAAGCATCCACAACACCAATTTGGATATTGACACTCACACACACACACATACACACACACACACACACACACACACACACACACTCTCTCTCTCTCTCTCTCTCTATATATATATATATATATATATATATATATATATAGTTTTATTTTAAAAATCTCTCACTAGTTCTTATAGCCAAGTGCTTTTGTAATGAAAGTACCATTTGTAAGTGAGGTCTCTCATGTAGTTCTGGAAGGGTATAATTGTATAAACTCACCAATGTAACTATGTTTGTAAAACTTGGTTGAGTAATGTCCAAATATGGATTATATATGTAGTTCTAAGCTAAACCTATCAAAACCTTATTGTTGAGGATTGTGTGATCAATCCTAGTTATAAGGTTGAAGATGAGCCTTGTCCCAAAATCTTCATTGTTTTAAGATCAACCCAACTAAAATCTCATAGGTTATTTGGTTATCCTATTAAACCAAAAAGGAGATCATATATTTTAGAACTTGAAAAATAATCGCTACAAGGTCTGTGTTCGTGGAGAGAAGACTAACCACTTAAATCTACAATTGGGAAGGAAGCTTGACCACTTCACTTTCAAGAAATTATTAGAGAAAAGGCATGAAATTCTGGAACTTATAATACAAAGGTCAAGACTAATGTCTTAACACATAAACATGATGTTAGGACAAATGTTATAACATCTATTGATAGAAAAATTGTTGTTCATTGTGCAAAAAGATAAATTGCAGAAATTTAAATATAATCAATTGTTAACCCAATTCGGTGCAACGTCACCTACTATGGGGGCTACCAAGCCAGGGAAGAAATCCACTATATAGTATTAGTTAAAAGCCTAAACAATCAGAGTTTACAACTTTTCTCTTAATCAGTACCCCGTGCAACTTCTACCTAGGAACCTTCTAGATATGAGAACCTCTCACTTCTAATCACTGCAATGATAAACAAACCAGTCACTATCCTAATAACTAGTATCAAAACAAAAGATTAAACTTCAAATCCACAATACTTAGTTAAGACTCTTAACTAAGAACAATACTTAACCATTTGCTTAAAAGCTCATGGGTGAAAAGAATAGCTTGATAAACGAGCAACAATCAATCAACTCAATGCATCAAAGATACATGAGTGACACATAAAGAACACAAACACTAAGAACTTGAAAGACTCCCAAAACTCTAAACCCTTATGTTGCACCCACAGTTTGTTGTTTTGAACGCTTTCTATTTTAGGTCTAGCAAGTTCTTATTTATAGACTTTTGCAGTATGGGCTTGGACTCTTCAAATAGATCCAATCTTCATGTTTAAAAATAGCTGCAAGATCTTCTCATATAAATAGGCACAAATCTTTTTAAATCTTCCTAAAAAATCCCTAAGAACCTCTTTAAGAAGTCCAATTAAAGTATGCACTTTGTTCCTAAATAATCTCCTTAACCTGCACATAATGATGAGGTATATCCAAAAGGATCTCATAAAATCAAATCCAATTTGTCAAGAGATAAACAACAGCAGCGCCTGTTGCACAGAGACCAGGATGTCATGGAATTTGTCTTTGACATCTTGTTGAAAACACATAATAGTAAAACCGTTATGCCAATTGTTAAAGATGTTACAACATCTTTCTCAACATCAGTATAGAACCATGTTTTACCAAAATTTATCCAATCATAAAACCATGGAACTAACAATCTCGCCCTTTGGCAAATTTTTGCTAAAGAAACCAAAGCATGATAAACCCCTTGGAGATATAAACTACAATCATAAATATATGTCAGGATAATATGCAGTTACAAAAACAGGACCATTACTCCCCCTGTTTTAAACATTCATTTCTCCCTCTCAATAGGAAGACCCCAAATCAGCAATTATGAACTACCAAAGTATACACATCAGAGGCAGCAACAAAATTTAAAAACAACCTCACATCAGGATTTCCTCACATCCGATAAGATGTCAGAACATTTTATGACATCATGCACACAAACTTCACCAGCAGCACCAGAAAGCTCTAAACCAGCATGACCGACTATCATGGCCCCCCTAAATAGTTGCATTCAACAAGAAACCATAACCATTACTCTCTCCTTAGTAGTATCATAATACTATTAGTATGCTACTTAACATGTCAAGACAAATTTAATAATATCAGGACATACAGAACACACAAACACTTTACTCCCCCCTTTTTAGCCAAAACTTGACAAAAATAGAGTAAATGTACAAAAATGGACACATGCACAAAACACACATGGAAGCACAAATTAGAAACACATACTGGCTTATGGAACCAAACCAACTTCAACAACTTCAGGTGGTCTTCCACCTCTTGCCCCTGTCAAAGATCCTTTTGCACTCTTTGCTAATGTCACCAGCCCTTTGCAGTGAGCCTTTGTCCCATCCAATAGCAACTTGCTTAGGCTTCCTAAGCATCAAAACATAAAGGAAATATACATTATCAGTTTCACTCCTCCATAACTGTAATTGATATAACTCTTCAATAGTACAAGTTCTAATATCACTTCTTACAATAATAACTTATTCCTTGTTGTCCATATTGAAATTATGGCTGCAGATACTCAATGTCACGTTCAATGTTATGACACCGTATCTGACTTTCTATAAGACAGTAAATACAAAAACAGTAAAGAACACAGTCAATTGTTTACCCAGTTCAGTGTGCAACAACACCTACTCTGGGGGCTACCAAGCCAGGGAGGAAATCCACTATAAGAGATATTAATTCAGGAATAAACCAACCAGTTTATCTCCTTCACTTAAGACCTACCCAATGCAACTTCAATCTAAGTACAACTTAAACTTGAGTTCCTACTCACTCCCCCTCAATCACAGTAGTGATACATAAAACAATTTGACTAATGAATTGATGAAGACACTCTTCAAAACATACACTTGATTATGCTTCACAGCTTTTTAATCAAGCAACACAAACACTCTTGCTTCACAGCTTTGAGTGATACACAAACCTAACTTGACTTTGCTTCAAAGCTTTAGTCAAGAGACATACAAACACTCTTGCTTCAAAGCTTTGAGTGATACACAACCCTTACAATTAACACCTATTCCAAGTCACTTATCACCATGATAATTGCTTGGATTACAATAGTTAAAACTATACAGCTTCTAAATGATCTTCTGTCAAAAAGGGGTTGATTCCAAAACAGCAGCTCTGTTGAATATATAGCAGCTGCATCTTCAGTTAGGATTTCCACAAAAAGCTAGGGTTAATTCCGTTTGACCTTAAGACTAGGTCATAGGACTTTATCAACCAGGTTAGGGTTGAGCTAGGTTAACCCTAAGTCCACGACATTTTCTGTTCTGGAAAGACTGAGTCATAATCCTGAAAAAACTCAGAATTACCCAAACTGCATAACTGTTAGTTCAGAACAGGATGTCTTAACATTTGTTATGACATCTGAAAACCTGTCTACTGATTTAGGTAAATGTGATCTTTTTGCAAAATGCTCAGATACACACTTATAAACAGCAGCACCTGTATGACAATATTTTTCTACAAAGGTACCTAATGAATCAATACATACTAAACTAGAATGTTATGACATCAGTCATGACATTCACACACACACCTGGTTTTACCAAAAATGCAAGCCAATAACTAAACAACTACAAACTCCCCCTTTGGCAGATTTTTGGCTAAAGACCCTAAGCAATCAAAGATAGATAGCAGTAGAAAGAAATGACTGCAGAAAAATAGAATGTCTAATTAAGTACCAAAATATATCTCCCCCTCTTTAGCCACAAATGGGCCAAAGAAATATGTTCTTAAAATATTATACAGTCATCCAGAAAAACAACAACTAAAAATTGAACACACTTGCAAACTCCACCAGGGACCAGCAACACCACCAACCAGTAACTCCACCAACCTTTAAGCACTGTCATCATCAGAGGAGCTGGTTTCTTCAGTATTGAGTTGATCTTCATCTTCTGCACCCTCTTCCCTTCTGTTTCCTTCAGCTTCCTCCTTTTCTAACCTGGCAATTAGGTTTTCTAGGGTCTTTTTCCTAGATTCCAGTTCTTTGCAGGTCTCTTTTAATACAGCTATAACATTAGATGTTTTGGACTGGGTCTTCACAGACGATGTCTCAGCTAATGTTATGACAATATCAGGAGCATGAGATCCCTGAAACAGTTTGTAGTGCAACCCAAGGGCAGGAGCTCTTTTGCAAGAAGTATCTCTTGTCACCAGGATATCAGGGTATTGTGCAAGGATAATTCCACAAATGAGGGAGGGAAAGGCAATTGGTCCTTTGACAGCATAACTACCAGCATGTTTTAAAGTTTGTTCAAAAATATACCTGCCATAGTCAAAAGCAGTCTTGGTTCCCACAGTATAAATAAATCTCCCCAATCCTGTAGAGATAGTTGATTTGTGGTTTGTAGGGACCCAGTTGGCTGCACCAATCTTGTGCAGGATGGCAAATTTCATGCTAAGTTTGCTGGCATTTAGCTTGCCTTTCAAGGGCCAGCACTTCACTTGTCTTGCTGTGATGGTTTGACAAACTTCATTGTCAGTGACTTCCAGTTCAGGACAATCCTCATTTGATCTTCCAAGAAATTTGTTAATTTCTGATGGAGAGAAATTAACCCTTCTACCTCTAACATAAACACTTTCAAAGTTAGCTGACCTTCCATCAGCACACTCATTAGACAAGTTAACAATGAACTCCTTGACCAGATTTTCATAACACTTGGTAAATTTTACCACTGTCTTCATCAGTCCAGCATTCTTAATCAGGTCCATGATGTCCTTGCACTCCATGGCATCATTGTTTAGCTCTATTTCTAAAGCTATTCTCTTCAAGAAAACATACTTCCATCTGTTTGCATTGTCAGGATGATGAAAAGAGATGTTGTCTGTTGGGACTTCAGGAACTCTAGCAATTTTGCTGGAGGGGAGCTTCCTTCTGATAGGAATTTCTTCAGCATCAATCTCAAACTCTGATTCCTCATCAGAATCAGAAGATTCAGGTTCTTTTCTCTTCTTTGTAATTGGTTGTCTACCAGTATGCACCTGGGCTTTCACCTTCCCTTTGGACTGAACAGTTTTCACAGATTCTACCCCAGCCATACCTTCAGCCTTGGATTTCTTATTAGCAGGTTTATCTTTTGTCAAACATTTTCCAGCATTCTGATTATTCTTCCTTTTCATCATTCTCCTAGCTATGCTAGGGTTTACATTGGCAATCAGATCATTGTCTGAGTATTCCTCATCCACATCAATGATAGGTGGATCAACATTCTTTTCTGAAGGGTTCTGAATGTTGTCATTTTGTATCATAACATTCTCAGAGACATCTACATTCTCAGAGACATCCACATTTGGGCTTCCTGATTGATTTAAAGGGACAGAAATCCCCGGTACAGATTGGTTTCCGCTTAGTATACTTGTCACAAGCCTAGCAATTGCTTGGTGAACTTGAACTGATCCTTCTCTATTTGATACAGAAGAAGAAGGATGAGAAGGATTACCAGAGGCAGCAGCTTGAGCTCTTCCTGCATGCCTAGTTCTCAGCTTTTTGACTTTGGCGGGGTTAGTTGCCATCTCTCTGAGAGGAGTGATCTCAAGGACTTCAGATTCTATGCATGTGGTGATTGCTTGAGAGTCTTGGTCAGATGATGAAGATGAAGAGGTCTCCTTGGTTGAAGATGATGTTTGAGACATTTTGATTTACTTAGAGCACCAGTAGCAATTTGAGAGAGAGCTTTGATTGAGAAAAGGGAACAGGTTGCAAAGTCGAGAGAGGTAGGAGGCAAAAGCGAGTCTTTTCAACTTCTTAAAGATTTTGAAAGAATTGGGAAAACATATGATTAACCCACTAAAAATAGACTTAACAAAATTAACTCCTTCAACCCTTGTTTTAAGCAAAATTAATTGCTATAATTTCTCATGTTGGCAAATACCCAACCTGCCCCTCAAGTTTTCAAGTTTATTTCCAACAAGAGCCTTGGTAGAAGAATCAGCCAGCTAAAGCTTAATGATACCATGTTCCAGTTTAATTGACTTCTTCTCTACAAAGTCAATGTGCTTGGTCCTGCTATGCTGGATAGGGTTCATGGAAATATTGATTGTATTCAGATTGTCACAATACAATGTCACAACATCTTGTGAGACATTATACTCAGTGAGCATCTGTTTTGTCCAGATATTTTGAGAACAGTTACTACTAGCTGCAACCATTTCAGCACAGAGTTGGGAAGGCATTCTTTTGACATGAATCATAGCTCTGGCAGATTCCTGTATGTTCCTATTTTTCTTTTTGTCAACTCCATTTTGATGATGAGTTATAGGAGAAGAGACTTCATGACTCAATTTTTTTGGGAAACAGAATTTATTAAACTTGTTGTTTCCAAATTCTTTGTCATGATTACTTCTGGTTCTGACAACACATCCTTCTTCAAGTTTATTCATCACATCACAGACATGTCTCTTTTTACCAAGCCTTTCAATTTGAAGTTCACCACAAACCCTTCTTTTATCAATCTGTAGTCTTGGAGTCCTTCTGACTGCTTCCATAGAGATAACTCTTTTCATTCTTCTTAGATGAAGATGACCAAGCTTATGGTGCCACAGTTTCATCTCTTTTTCTTCTTTGGTAATGGAACACATAGTGGAGATATTAGTGTTCTCAGGCTGCCACAAGTAACAACCATCTTTGGATCTGATTCCTTTCATTACCACCTCTAGTTTTTCATTAATTACTAGACATTCAAATTTTGAGAAATTGACCTTGAATCCTAGATCACACAATTGACTGATACTAATGAGATTAGCAGTCAGGCCTTTTACCAATAGAACACCATTTAGATTTGGAACTTCAGGGCAGTCCAAATTACCAACTCCTTTGATTTCACCTTTAGCACCATCTCCAAAGGTCACATAACTAGTGGTGTGAGGTTTAACATGATTGAGAATGTTCTTTATTCCAGTCATGTGCTTAGAGCACCCACTGTCAAAGTACCGGCCTTCCCTTGCAGAGACTCTCAGGGAAGTGTGGGCTATCAGGGAAATAGCCTTTTTCTTCCATTGAGGAGTATGTGGTACCCTTTTTGACTTAGGTTTAACACCTGAGTTTTGATTAGGGTAGCCATGCAATTTGAAGCAGAAAGGCTTTATGTGGCCATACCTCCCACAATGATGACATCTCCATCTTTGGTACTTTTTCTTCATATATCTCTGTTTCTGATGTTGAGAGTTGTGTTGAGACATCTGCTTTGACATTTGTATAACAGGCCTGATCTTCTTGTCTGTACTAGATTTCTTGGCATCCACAAATCCCAGTCCAGATTTGTTTCCCACATTTTGTCCAACTTGAAGAATCTCTTCCAATTTATCTGTTCCATTAGTCAGCATCTTGACAGATTTGGTCATTTGGTTCAGTTGTGAGTTCAGCAATTGAACTTCCCCTTCTAGATGACTTATAGTTTCAAGATCTGCCCTTTTTTCAGCCTCCAGCTTTATGATGAGTTTTGCTTGTTTCTCATTCTGCACACAGACTTCAGCACTTCTGATACACAATTTCTTGTAGGTATCAGCTAGTTCTTCAAATGTCACTTCTTCATCACTAGTGTCACTTTCAGAGGTACAAACACTAGTTAGAGCAGTAACTAGTTTGGCAGATTCTTCTTCAGAATTACTTTCTGAATCACAGTTAGACCAAGTAACAATCATTCCTTTCTTTTGTTTCTTAAGAAAGGTAGGACATTCAGCTCGAATATGCCCATATCCTTCACAGCCATGGCATTGAATACCTCTGCCTTGATTTCCCTTCTTTTCTGACCTTGGTCTTCTGCTGGAACTATCAATGTTAGAGGGAATGTTATGAACATTAGACCTTGACTTTGGATCTATTCTTTTGATGAGTTTGTTGAACTGTCTTCCAAGCATGGCTACAGCTTCTGAAATATTTTCTTCTTCATCCTCCTTGTTTTCAACATCAGTGTTGGATACAAGTGCTATGCTCTTGTTCTTCTTGTCACCATTTTCAGTGATCCCCATCTCAAAAGTCTGAAGAGACCCAATTAGTTCATCCACTTTCAACTTGCTGATGTCCTGGGCTTCCTTATGGCAGTTACCTTCATAGTAAATCTTTTAGGCAAGGATCTGAGAATCTTTCTCACCAATTTTTCTTCTGACATCTTTTCTCCCAGTGCTCCTGAGGTGTTGGCAATCTCCAAGATGTTCATGTGAAACTCATGAATGGTTTCATCTTCCATCATTTTTAGATTCTCAAACTTGGTAGTCAACATCTGAAGCCTTGACATTTTTACTTTGGAAGTGCCCTCATGAGTAGTTTTGAGAGTGTCCCAAACTTCCTTGGCCAATTCATAATGATGTACTAGTCTGAAAATGTTTCTATCAATTCCATTGAACAAGGCATTTAAAGCTTTGGAATTTCCCAGGGCTAACTCATCTTCTTCTTTACTCCAATCTTCCTCAGGCTTCAAACTGATTGTCCCATCTTTCTCAGTTATGGTGGGATGGATCCATCCTTTGTCAGCAGCTCTCCAAGCCTTTTTGTCCAGAGATTTTAAGAAGGAAATCATACGAGGTTTCCAGTAGTCATAATTTGTTCCATCCAGAATGGGTGGTCTATTTCCAAAAACTCCTTCTTTGTCCATAGTGCCAGAAAGTGATATCCCTAGATCTCACCCAGTAATACAGGCAGGGTCCCTGCTCTGATGCCAATTGAAATTCTGGCTGCAGATACTCAATGTCACGTTCAATGTTATGACACCGTATCTGACTTTCTATAAGACAGTAAATACAAAAACAGTAAAGAACACAGTCAATTGTTTACCCAGTTCAGTGTGCAACAACACCTACTCTGGGGGCTACCAAGCCAGGGAGGAAATCCACTATAAGAGATATTAATTTAGGAATAAACCAACCAGTTTATATCCTTCACTTAAGACCTACCCAATGCAACTTCAATCTAAGTACAACTTAAACTTGAGTTCCTACTCACTCCCCCTCAATCACAGCAGTGATACATAAAACAATTTGACTAATGAATTGATGAAGACACTCTTCAAAACATACACTTGATTATGCTTCACAGCTTTTTAATCAAGCAACACAAACACTCTTGCTTCACAACTTTGAGTGATACACAAACCTAACTTGACTTTGCTTCAAAGCTTTAGTCAAGTGACATACAAACATTCTTGCTTCAAAGCTTTTAGTGATACACAACCCTTACAATTAACACCTATTCCAAGTCACTTATCACCATGATAATTGCTTGGATTACAATAGTTAAAACTATACAGCTTCTAAATGATCTTCTATCAAAAAGGGGTTGATTCCAAAACAGCAGCTCTGTTGAATATATATCAGCTGCATCTTCAGTTAGGGTTTCCACAAAAAGCTAGGGTTAATTATGTTTGACCTTAAGACTAGGTCACAGGACTTTATCAACCAGGTTAGGGTTGAGCTAGGTTAACCCTAAGTCCACGACATTTTCTGTTCTGGAAAGACTGAGTCATAATCCTGAAAAAACTCAGAATTACCCAAACTGCATAACTGTTAGTTCAGAACAGGATGTCTTAACATTTGTTATGACATCTGAAAACCTGTCTACTGATTTAGGTAAATGTGATCTTTTTGCAAAATGCTCAGATACACACTTATAAACAGCAGCACCTGTATGACAATATTTTTCTGCAAAGGTACCTAATGAATCAGTACATACTAAACTAGAATGTTATGACATCAGTCATGACATTCACACACACACACCTGGTTTTACCAAAAATGCAAGCCAATAACTAAACAACTACACATATGCTCCAGAGTAATAACATTTCCTTCAGCAAGATTCTTGATAAGTTTCTTATGACTATCAAGATTCTTGTTCAACCATATTGATTGAAATTTAAATTTTGGTATGACAAAACTCAGGTGTCCTATGACATGTTGGGCATCTGATCCGACATAAACAAACATGCAAGGTATAAACAATTAAAATATTACTGAAAAGCATAAATAACACACCAGAATTGTTAACTTAGTTTGGAGCAACTCTCCTAATCTGGGGGCATTACCAAGCCAGGGACAAATCCACTATGATAGTATCAATTCATAGACCCTACAAAAAAGCTATATTTTACGGCCTAATCACTTAATCACTACCCTTCATAGATTTCTATCTAAGACTCACTTAGATATGAGGCCCTCCTCAATCCCTCTTCAATCACATAGAGTGATTGGATCAACACAATTCTGAACAAACAGGAAGACACACTTCCATGAAAATCTCTAGCCAAGACTCTTGACTAAGACCACAACTTGGAGTTGCTTCAAAGCTTCCTCCGAGAATAATACTCAACTCATTACTTCACAGCTTCTAAGTGAGAACAACAATGACTATCTCACAACCCGAGTGGTTCACTTACACCAACTCTCCTAGACAGTAGCAAAAAGACAAAGCCCTAGACTTCTATGTCTTGAACTCGTGCCTTTCCTAGGTTACAAACACTTCTATTTATAACCTATACCCAACTGGATCTGGGCCTTCAAAATACATCATATCAGCTATAACAACCACCAGTAACTTCTAATACAATCAAGGACTTCAATCAAATCTTCCTAAAGTATCTCTAAATTTAGAAATTGTATATTCTTCAATAGTATTCTTTGATTCTTCTTAACCTTTAAATCAACGCCACATAGTATTTCATAATATTCCCAAAATAATATACATCAATTAAATTATAACAGAATCTAACTGTCCACTTTAGCTTAGGCGCGATGTCGTATGCTCCTTCATATGACATCTTATCTGACATGTTATTCCAGACGTTGAAATACTTCAACTCAACATGTCCTAACATAAGATAAGACTTCTTGCTCAACATGTTCCTGTTAGCAAGTAAATACATCCTATCTAACACATTGATGCCATATTTGTTTTACAAAAATTAATGCCAATCCTTAAAACTAAGGAACTTACAATCTCCCCCTTTGGAAAATTTTGGCTAAAACAAATAATAAAAATTACAACCCAGATTACAGCAAAAACATCCACCAATAGTAGTCCTCATAAACTACTGATCACAACAGCACAACAACATGGAGTCAGTCTTCAGTAAAGATGTTGGGACATCTTTGTTTGACATCTTCTTTCTAGTATTTTGAATGAGCTCCATTGCAGTACAAACTTTAGCATCAAAGAACAACAAATATTTGATGCAACCAATCCAGACAAGGAAGATGATAGTTCTACACTGCCCCTTAACCCAGGAATCTAATCTTGTCACAGATGAATAGACCTTCCTTTCAACTGGTGGAAAAAGAGGACCATAAAGAAACCACCAATCAATTTGTGGCATAAGAGGAAACTTAAGAAGTATCTAACCACCACTTTGGGTAACTCAGAACACAGGTCACAACTGTGTTCATAACTCAGATCACAGGTTATAAAACAAGACACAAACAAGATCAAACATCTTATCTGACATCTCTGTATAGCAACAGTAAGAAACTCCCATGGCTTCAACATCTGATCTAACACTCTCTCCCCCTTTTAGCCGAAAATTGGCAAAGGAGGCCTCCGTAAAACCATACCCAAGCACTGCTTACCCAAACCCGAACAAAAGCCATAAAATTATGGATACAACTAATCCTTACGGGGTGAAAGGGGAAAGGAGAAACCTCTATAAATAATTTGTCAATTTACTTGGGAAATAACAATCCTTGAATGTAGCAATAATCTTAGTCAAAAGGAAACATTATTTGAGGAGAAACTTCCACCAAAATCAATGCACACCATCCACAAACAGCTTTGAACATCTTTAATCACCCTGGATTGTTTCTTCTGAGAAAATAGGTCCCAATACATGCACATGCACAGTAAAAACACGCTTACTGACACGTGTTTGAACAATCTGTCCACAAAAATCCTTTGTTGATCATACAGGAAACATGTCCTGAATGATGGTTTGACATCTGGTCATACATTGCAAGCACAAATATTGACCAACACATCTTCATCCATGCTGTCTTCCACTAGATTCTAAGTGTTCTCCTTTCACTTAAACTTAGTAACACACACCAAGACATCAGAATATCAAATTTGTGACATCTCTCAATAATAAAAGCCCTTAGAGAGTCCTTCAAAAAATCTGTAGAGAAAAATAAATTCTCTCAGACTCAACCATTAAACACACAAGAGATGTGTGAACTTCTGATTTAAACACCCAGCTTCACATGGGTAAATCCAACCATGCCTTGTCAAGATCACCAAAAATTTCATAATGTCATACCATGTTGTCTGGCATCACATCCTCATAAGAGGCATAATGTCTCCACAAGCTTGAACAACACTCTAGCTAAACAATATATGTACCATTGCAGCAACAACCCACAGATAAATAGATGACTCACCCTATCATGAATAACCAATGCTCCAGCTGAAGATGAAAACTTAAGCACTAGATGAAAGCCCATGGAAGACTCCATGCTTTCATGTTGAAGGATAACACTTCCCGCATATGCTGAACCCCAACTCCCTCAGTAGAGTCATAATAGAGTCAAATAATCTCACTCCTTGAGAATACATCTAAGTACTATGACTTCTCCACAACATAAAGACACATCTGATTACTGTCCTATCATAACCACACTCGGTATGACCTTTTGAGTAGGCAAGATGTCATGCATACTAGGTGTGAAGTCACTCATAATTTTCAAAACTTCTTAGTTTCCTTAAAAGCTTTACTAAGATCCAGATTATCAAAACTCATCTAGAGTGACTTGCAGCAGAAGAAAAACACCTCCTCTAAACACTCTGCTCAGACCTCAGTATCTATCAGTAGTCTTTTGCCCTTACATCCACTAGTAGTTGCTGATACTAGTGGATTCTTCAACAAATTAGTCATGCATTCACCATGCATACTATTGTAGACAAGATTGGACTCTCCACATTCTAATCTATAAAGTCAGAAATGCAACTTCTGACAATAATTCTCGAGCATCCAACTCCATATGCAGAATCTCAAGCATTTAAAACATCCATCAACAATCATGATGTTAAGACATCATGTGGGACATCAGCTTCATAATACAGAACCCAATTACATTTGTTCTTGAATGATTATTCAAAGGACTTATTGTGCATAGAAATCCTTTAATAAGCTCTCAATATAACACAGCCAGTGCAACTCATCCAAGTTCTTCCAGACACCTGAATAATATGGAGAGAAATAAACTCTCACATGCTCTCTGAAACACAATGTTCAAAATGATGATTTATATAATTATTCATAAAAATACTTAGTGTCCCGTCAAAGTATTCACCATTTGTCTCATGCACAACCTCCTTAGAGGATAAACAAATACTCAGCTCCCATCAAAGTATTTATCATTTTTCAGATAAGATTACCTTCTCACACAAGGTAATACATTTTGTTTGACATCCTTCTTCTGCATACGTCTGGCACCAGCTGATTCATTCACACCATAATATTCTAGATTAAGTCAGTGGCTTGACCTTAATCTACATCTAGACAATAACAACTTCCTTGGCTGAAGGATTAAAACACAATTTGAGATGATGTTCCAACATCAATATCAAACATATGGATTTCACCATTAACTATGGTCTGGAGACACTATAGTAATCCATAACTCTTACAAGTCATACAAAAGGATCAACCATCAGAAGCTGATCAACCTTTAACATAGACCAAAATACATACAAAGCATGCACACCTCAAGAAGATTTCTTCTTAAAAGCACAATGTTGAAACCTCTTGTCTGACTTTGAGGTGTTGGATGTCATCCTTATGCACCTAAAGAAGAGATTCCCTCTAACAACTATCTGGAGAAGACTTCAACAATAATGGCATTTACTGGTCATCACAAACAGACTATACAGAATAAGTCTACTTCTCCATCACAAAAGGATTCCCTTCAGTCCTTGCAAAAACATTTGTTCCATCATGTGAGGACACCACATGATTGAACCCTAGAAGAGAGAGGAACTTCCCATAGATACCAGGGAACCATAATCCTTTGGTCTCAAACTAATAACTCCTCATTGCTTTAAACAACTGAAATGCTCATCCTAGGTGAATTAGATAACATTTCAATAGTACAGACACCAGTCAACCACAAAATTTTAGTTGACACAACTCCAATGCAGATAATCCTTGAAAGTCTTTTCCATTACAGTATAACAAGAGTTCCATGCTCTCATAGACTTGACAAGAGATATCAAGTTTTAGTAAACAAGTTATATTCTATTAACGAGAAATAACACTTGTCATATTGAGAAAAATAAATTCTCAAACCAAGCATGTCAAGACATTATATCTTACATTACTTCAAGATCTTCTAGCTTCATATTAAGGACCCCCACCCCCCTTATTAACTACTAAGAATTCCTTGAAAATCGTGCATTCTCCCTTCCAATAGTTGCACATCCTGTGGTTGGTACATGCCAATAACTCCTTTCTAAACATAATTTGTTCGATGGCCATAAACAAGACTCCATAAATCTGCCTCCTTTGATCAGAAGGATCTTCCAGATCTTAGAGAAAATGTCCTTGACACATGGGTTTTACCTCCACACATAAAGGATCTGGATGAGATACCTTTATCAAGCCTCCACAGGAAAATAAATCACAACCTCTACACTCTAACTCGCTTAGATCATAAATAAACTAATCTAATGAGTGCCCAATATGGTGATCATGTCCTGACCAACATACTTATCTAAGACATGTTTCTAGCAAAGAAAATTCTTAGACACAAAATAAATATGCCTCCTCTTCCAGATCAGGAGTAGGTTCCAAGCATAAGTGATTTAAAACACAATTATTTAGCACCCAAGCATGTGTTATGTCATACCTTTATCTAACAAGATTCTGCATAATCTGTTGGTTTGATGTTCCAACATCTGGTAGGACAATAGTTCCCTTCACAAGGAACGAACCAAGAGATCCTCTATCAAAGCCTGGAGATTGGCCTTTTAGGGTTGGAAGCAAAAATAAATTTCCTCTACCAAATTTCTCTTTAACAAACTCATATAATAGTGCCTTTATGAGTGGACTTATGATAAACCTCAAGTATCTTTGGAAAATCTAACAAGCTAGTTGAACCTCTCCTCAAGTATCACCACACCATGGGATACACCTTTAGAGGAGAACAGGGTGTTGCTGACTCAACACATAAAACCACCGGGAGTTTTCCATCAGATATATATGCAGCGGAATACAAACCAGAAAACTCCACACCAACATTCAGGAAAAAACATAAACCCTTCCACAAACACACCAAACTCCTGGTGCAACAAGTTAACCTAGATTTGAAAATAAATCAAACCCTCAACACAGTAGCTTTCCACCAAAGCCATACGCCTGAAAACAACACATACATGTCCAATACACACCCTGTCATGAACAGTCCATCCTCCAGTTCTAGGGACCGTTCAAACAACAATATAAACTCTCCAAGTTCAAATAACTTTTCAGTGCAACCTTCTACCTTGCATAGAAACCTGAAAGTATTCCCCATGGATCTCATCTAGAAACAGACAGGATGTCTGCTCTGATACTAATTGAAATTTTGGTATGACAGAACTCAAATGTCTTATGACATGTTGGGACATTTGATCCAACATAAACAAACATGCAAGGTATAAACAATTAAAACAATACTGAAAAGCATAAACAACATACCAGAATTGTTAACCCAGTTCAGAGTAACTCTCCTACTTTGGGGGCATACCAAGCCAGGGTCAAATCCACTATGATAGTATCAGTTCATAAACCCTACAACAAACCTCCAGTTTACGGCCTAATCACTACCCGAGTGGTTCACTTACACCAACTCTTCTAGAGAGCGGCAAAAAGACAAAGCCCTAGACTTCTACATCTTTAACCCATGCCCTTCCTATGTTGCAAACACTTCTACTTATAACCTATAACTAACTGGATTGGGCCTCCAAAATATAACATATCAGCTGTAATAATCAGCGGTAACTTCTGTTACAATCAAGGTCTTCCATCAAATCTTCTTAAATTATCTCCAAATTTAGAAACTGTATATTCTTCAATATTCTTCTTTGATTCTTATTGACCTTTAAATCAGCGCCACATAGTATTGCACAATATTCCCAAAATATATTACATCATTTAAATTATAACATAATCTAACTATCCACTTCAGCTCAGGCATGATGTCGTATGCTCCTTCATAGGACATCTTATCTGATATGTTGTTCCAAACATTAAAATAGTTGAACTTGTTGTACCCTGTAGCGGTAGAAATATTTAAGACTAAGCCATTGGATTGACTAGACTTATATAGATCAAAATAAATATCACCACCGCACTTTATTGTTTCCAAAGGAATGAGAAAAGAGCGAGTAACCCAAAAAGAGGGGGAAAGATTCAAGGTAAGGGGGTTGGTTATGTAAAGGGAAGGTATTAGCACCCTAAACATCAACGGTACTCCACAGGAACCTCTTTTTAAAATCTGTATATTTTGGCTATAAAATGTTGTATAAAAATAGATGGTGGAGGTGAGAAAAGAAATATATTTTTTATGATTTTTGCACCCGCCACAATTGTGAACCTTTAGTGCCTACGTACCACCTTCCGTGAAATAGGGGATCAGGGTACACATAGTTCCTCTTTAAAATTTTTAAAATACAAGTGTGTTGGTTAATTTTATGAGATAAGACATGATCGTCATTGTCCGTGTGGAAAACATACTTACTACCCACAATCATGAGAAAGGAGAATTTGCATCATCTCACAGTGGAGGATATGGCTTGGATTATTAAAATCAACAATGCCTCACTCAAAACCCAAGTGGAAAATATCCCTCTTTAATACATATTGTAGAAGTATAGTTGTTTTCATCACTACAAGGATTTACAAGAGCCTAATATTTTGAGAAAAGTTTGAGATGAAAGACAAGATGGAAAAATGGTTTGAATGAGATTGATTGATTTTTAATATTCTCACAAAAAATGTTAAGGTTTTATTAATGTTGATTGAAGTTTATTCATGAAAATGTTTGAAAATGCATGGACCTAAGTCCAAGTTTATTATGAAAGTGGTTCAAGTTTAAAAACAAGAAGAGTTTTCAAAAGGAGGGAGAAGATTTTTGAAATTAAAGAAGATGGGAGGAGAAGAAAAGACTATCCTAAAGCATAATGTAAAAGCTAGGGATAGGAACCATATAACCAACAAGAAGCCAATACTTGACATTATGAGCCAAGATAGATTTCTCATTCTTTGGATTGAAACCAAGCAAGCAAAGATACTAGACCTCTTAAGAGAACCAAACTTCAAGTGTATTAAGTCTTCACAAAAAATTGGGTAGAGTAACGGTTGTATACGGGTGAATTCCAGATTACAAACAAAGAATGTAATCACAATAACGTGCACACAAAAACAAACAAACAAACCAATGTCTTGAGGTAAACCTCCATAACTCCAGAGAAAATATCAATTAAGGTCACAAGGTCTCTGATATAGGCCAAGGTTTCTATTCCTAAGTCCAAGAAGTCCAATACTCCATAATGCCAACGATAGTAACCAAATAGTCCAAGTATCATTAAATCTTTTTATGGTTCATGTTGATTATTAGGTGTCTTAGAAGAAAGAAAAAGGCTTAAGTGAGCAAAGATGAAGATAGCATGAAATGTAAATGCTTAAAAGTAAATGGTGCATAAAGCATAAAAAAAGGGCATAAAGTAAAAACAAAAGGTAAAATCAATTATTAGTGATTAGTGGTTAGTTGGATGATCATCTTGAAACTTGCATTTGGAAATTATTAGAGGATTGGTAGACCAAAGCCTCCACACAACAAGTTGCATTTTCTTTTTGTCAAGTATATCATCCATTTGGAATCCTCAAAAGTACCATTTAATGATCAACGGTGTTTAAGTGATCCGCATTGACTAAAAGTGTTGTAGATCCATTAGAGGATTGGTAGAACCAAAGCCTCCACACAATGAATCTCAAGGTTATTTGATCAAAGGGATCAAATTAACATACTTGGGCTTGCAGACATAGGTTTGGGCCACAAATGATCATTTATCTGAATCGGGACAAAATTTAGCACTATGTTAAGAAATCGTAAGTGGACATATATAGAAGTCGCACCTATTTTGAGGTCGGTCAATAGCAATCTATGTACCATTTATTTTGAGACATTATATAGAGATCATGCTCCAATAACACTTAGTGCAATAAGAAAGGGATGAGATGGAGAGGGGTGGGGAAGAATATACAAACCACATTTGAATTAAATTTTAATCAAACCATTATTAAAATCATTCGTTAATTTTTGTAGAGTGAGACTCAACACTATGGATTCAATGATGTTAATAAAGTTCATGATCAAAATTCAACCCAAGTCAGCCAGAAAATCATCACAAAATAATATTGCATTTAATATATACATTAAAAAAGGTTTTAAAAAAAGTTTTAAAATAGAAATAAGAAATAAAAATATCAACTATATTCAAATTAATCAAGAAATATGAATTAAGGCCATAGAAAAATCAGAAAAGGACTCAAATATTTTTATGAAATTTTTGGAAATTTTTAAAAGTCAGAAACTATTTTAAAACTAATTAAAATTGTTCAAACAAAAAGGAAATAGGTCAAAAAAATAGTAAACATCAATATAAAATTCCATAAAATTTTCAAAAAGTCATAAATATACAAAATGGTATTTATAAAAAAATTTAGAATTAAAAAATGTCAGAAAGTATTTTTAAAGTAATTAAAAGAAAGAAAATAATGCAAAAAAATATAAAAAAAATATCAAATGTCAAAATAAAAATATAAAAAAATATTCATGAGATCAGAAAATAAAAGAGTTATGAATTTTTGAAAATTAAATCAATTAAAATATAAAATCAAAAAAGATTTATGAATTTTTGAAAATTAAATCAATTAAAATATAAAATCAAAAAATGAAATAAAACCAAAAAGATATGGGCCATCAGATCATAGTCAAAATGCATTAGTAAGCTAATCCAAAGGACCAGACGTGTTGTGCTTGATATGGACCTTAGTGGGATGCGCAGGGAATCAGAAAAAAGGCAACCAATGAAATTAAAATGCTTGGCACGCTATCATTGGCTGAGACGAGACATGTCATCGTCTTCAACTTCCAGCCACCCTACAATGGAGATTTTGTGAGATCCTTCAAACGGTAAAATTAGGATCCTAGACCAGTATCATTGGATTCGTCTCTTCAAGACTATCCTAACACCACCCCCGCGCCAAATTTATATAAAGTATATAAAGAGATATGAATAAAAAACCCAGAAAATAGCGAGCACCTTCAGTTTGAGAATTCTCTCTCAATTCTCAATGGATTTAAAAATTGTAAGAAGCACTAGAATCAGGAGAAGGAGTAGAACATGTTAGTGCTTTAACTGGATCCAAATGATGGAGAATTCTACCTTTTCGAAGTTCAAGAATGAAGATCTGAAACTGGACTTTTGTAGCTTGGATTATGGCTCGTTTTGCTTGGTTTAAGTGCTAAAGAGTTTGTATGATGCTTGAGGAAGATGAATGTGCAAAGAATTTAGGAGGAAAAGGATGGAATCTCAGAAACTGATTTCAAAAATTTCAAGCTCGTGTGAGGTTTTGACAGAGTGTTTTTGGCTCTCAAAGCTCGAGGAAATGAATGGGGGATGGCCCTTTATTTATAGGAAATCAAATGGAATGTTCAAGCGTGTGAAATGATGAAGTTTGAAGGGAAATCGTGTGAACCTGATACACGAGCAAAGTGTGATTTGATTTCCATCAAAACTCATCCATTCCTTGCGTTTTAAGGCTCTAATCTACTTTGGAAACTTGGTTAAACATGTTTAGATCACAAATGCATGCTAATATGATGTTTAGAGGCCAAAACATGAATTTCAAATTCTGACTTATGAAGAAACTTCAGTTCCAAGTTACCAAGTTCAATCCAATAGCATTCTTAGCTCAAGGGGTCTTAAGGCATGATTATTGATGCTTTAGAAAGATGAGGTTTCAAGATTTGAAATGGAAAAAGAACGGAATCAAATGGATGCTTGAGCTGAAAGTTGCATTGGGTCAAAGTTGGGGAAAAAAGGTTGACTTTCCATACTTAGAAATATTTCAAATTTTTCTTCAAAAGTGACCTATAATGTTTTGCATCCAAACATGGCCTTCCACTTGGAATTTTCTCTTGACCAAAACAGATGGCATGAAATAGTCCTCTTAAATGACACTTTGAAACTTGAACCATTCAAAATCTCCAAAAATTGAGGGAGTTATGAATTGTTGAATTTGGAAAAAAATCATAAAATGACCTACAATATTTTGTATCCTTAGGGCATCTTCCATCCATTTTATCACTTTGCACATAAAAGAAGGCATAAACTTCACATCTTCAAGATCATTATGGAAAAATAGTGGGCTCAAGGTGATAAAAATTGACCAAGTTATGATCATTTGAAGTCACACATGATAAATTGGGGGTTCATCTGGAGGACTTGTAATCTTTCTTCATCATCAAGATTCTTCCACATGAAAACTCCTTGGAACTTTTGAAGTAATTTATGGATAACCCTTTCAATATAAGGATGTATTTGGAATCACTCAAAAATACCAAAATATGAGCTAGATATGTTTCTTTGAAGTTCAAAACCCTAGCTACTAGATCAAGAAAAATGCCTTGAGGAACTTTCACAATTTCGAACAAACTTCTCGTGTCAACACAAATGTTTTATAAATAGAAGTTGTTGAGGATAAAAATGAGAACTTATAGTCACCAAAACCACTTCCATGTCTTGATAAATGAGAGGAATATGCATTTGTGACCAATGGGAACAAGCCTTGTCCAAGCATGATAACTTCTCCTATCAACCCCTTTGCATTTTTGAATCAATTTGATAATTTTGAAATATGATGAACCCAAAATAAACCATTAGTTGCCATTTCTTACAAAACAACTTCAATGAAGAGGTTTGAACTTCTCAAACTTTATTGACCAGGGCATGGAAATAAACTCATGAACCCATGGATCAACTTGTTAAGCCACATTGCCTTTACCTACATTATTAACAAGTAAGACAAACCTACATTTCATTTTATTAATAAAAGAAAATCAATAAAAAACATTCATGATCACAAAAGAAAACAAGTCAAGGTGCTTGGTGATTCTTCAAAGAGAAAAGCTAAAGATGGGGATGAGAACCAAAAGCCCTAATGTGATCTTATTGTGATTGAATCAACATGGTATGATGAAGAAATCTTAGGGGGGGGGGGGGGGGGAATTAGGGTACAACAGCGGCCCTTATTTAAGTTTCTTCCATCCGGAGATACGAAGGTTAAAAATCTTCGTGTCGACGTGATCGAAGATACTTAAATATAAAACAAACCTTATTTTTGGCCTTAAGATGCCATGCAATGCTTATGAGCATGAATGCATATGAAAAAAAACCAAAGAGACACAAAACACCGCTGGGGGTGTAACAAAGGAAATAAATAAATAAAAGAGAAACCCTACCAGGAAAATAAATCCCTGGTGAATCAACAGACCCGACTCATAGAGGATGGTAAAAAGTCAAATGATGTAACAACTTTTACTAAAGGCGAAACTACCAACGTTCACTGAGGGTAGAAAGAGGAGAGAAATAACAACACCGACCTTTATTGATGGTGAGAGAAGAAATATTCGACGTTTACTATCAATGAACTACCAGCTTTCACTGAAGGTAGAGAGAAAAGAAAATATCATCACAATGTCGTTCACTGACAATGAACTAACAACATTCACTAAAGGTAGAAAAAAGAAAATATCATAGCATCTCCATTCAGTGACGATGAACTACCAACGTTCACTAAAGGTAGAAAAAAGATAACAATCACCAACTTTCACTGAAGGTGACCTACCAACTTTCACTGAAGGCAAAACTACCAACGTTCACTGAGGGTAGAAAGAGGAGAGAAATAACAACACCGATGTTTACTGACAGTAAGAGAAGAAATCATCGACGTTTACTATCGATGAACTACCAGCTTTCACTGAAGGTAGAGATAAAATAAAATAGGATCACACTTCCATTCACTGACAGTGAACTATCAACGTTCACTGAAGGTAGAAAAAGAATATATCATAGCATCGCCGTTCACTGACGATGAACTACCAACGTTCACTGAAGGTAGCAAAAAGATAACAATCACCAACTTTCACTGAAGGTGACCTACCAACTTTCACTGAAGGTAGAAAGAGAATATATCAAAACATCGTCGTTCACTGACGATGAACTACCAACTTTCAGTGAAGGTAGAAAAAAGATAACAATCACCAACTTTTATGGAAGGTGACCTACCAACTTTCACTGAAGGTAGAAAGATATTATATCATAGCATCGCCGTTCACTAACGATGAACTACCAATGTTCACTGAAGGTGGAAAAAAGATAACAATCACCAACTTTCACTGAAGGTGACCTACCAAATTTCACTGAAGGTAGAAAGAGAATATATCATAGCATCACCATTCACTGACGATGAACTACCAACGTTCACTGAAGATAGAAAAAAGATAACAAGTTTTTCCCAAAAATTCTAGCATTTCACCTAGAATGGGTCTCAACTTCTTCTTTAACCAAGGAATTCTGCCTGGAAAGGTTAATATATAAGTTGTCTCAAATAAAGAGACTACCACTTATAAATACTTCACAATGAATTGTCTCTGCGATATCGAAAGACTTGCCATCCATTGGAGTAATTTTGGCAATGAACTGCAAACTATTTGCTCATAGGGAAGAGAGCAAAAAGGGTAATTCCGACCTTTACAGGGAAGTATAAGTTGCTCAAATAAAGAGACATGCTACTTGATATTTATGGAGGATTGTAAAAAATGACTTTCTGGGGAATAAAATATGACTTCTTGGGGAAAGAAATATGACTTCCTGGGGAGATGCCAATATATTTTTGCTGAGGAGATAAAGTCTTCTCGTGCAAAATAAATGCACATTCTCAAACCAAGGCTCAAAGTTTGTAGATATCATAAGTAATAAAGTTGTTGAGGATCAAAGATTCAAACCAGAAATAAACTGGAACGAGACCGTCGTCCAAAATACATCCTTTAAGAAATAAACTCAAGAGGGAAACCCAAATCATCCATACAAAGAGTTATACAAGAAGGCTGAAGCAAAAATCTTCCACGAGGGATAACTCAGTGGAGAAATTGAAATAATATACGCTTTCTGATTAAGGCCAACACTCTATTGGAGAGAGGATAACAAAACATCTGCAAAATAGGGAAATATGTCAACAAAATATTAACGAATTTGAATGAGAAATGATTTGCCAATTTTAGCTATGCATGATGTATGTATGAATGTGTGAGTGTTTATCGCGCATATGCTGACAAAACAGATATATAACACTGGGAGTAAACAGGCAAAACCAACTCGGGCATAATCAACACTCGGCCAAATTACATCCAAGATGAACAATCCAATGAAAATGTAAGCGCCAACTGAGGAAACAAAACCCACTGCCTGGTTTAACTTCCCTGGGGAGAAACGTAATCCAGAAGCAAACAAATCCAAGTGACAAAAAATAGTACAGATTCAGGGATATAACATCCTTCTCCCGGCTTCACCAGAGAAAAACACTCAGACTTCAACGTAGAAACAAATGTTTTCAAAACTAACACTTCTATTGGGGTTTTGAAAAAAAATCAATTTCAAGTAGGGCCAACGGACATCAAATCATCAAAACATTCATTGGGGAATTAGTGTCGACTTTATTGGGGAGGTCAACACCACTTTCACAAAGGGAAAAAAATAAATATACATTCTTCACCGGGGAAAACATAGGCATGCGTTCTTCGATAGTGATTACTGTACCAACTTCTCTGGGAAGAAACAACGTCTATTTGACAAACAAAATCTTCACCGAAGAAATCTTGGATTGAATATTCATATCATGCAAACTCAGAAAAGAGGAGAAATGAACCAAAACATGACCGGGGATATTGGCGTTGAAAACCCTATACGACGAAACATCTTGAGCAAAACTTCTCCAGGAAGAAACTGGAGTTCATCTGTTCCTGGGATCACCACTTTTTTTGTTTCTCTTGCGTCACAAATTTTAAAGTAAAAACAAATTGTAAATTCTTTTTGAAAATCAATTTTGTTATTCAATCTTTTTTTCTTTGAAAGTTATTATCAATAATAAATGGAGTCTTTGCAAGCTAAATAAAAAATAAGAAATGCAAAGAATTGGGTAAGAGCTCAAATTTCATTAATAGAATAGTAGTCTGCGAATGGAGAGACTCCATGGATAATTACAAAGTTCGGAAAATGGTAATATATAATGGAAAAGATACATTGAGATACAATGGCCATTATCCCCTCTAAAAACTTTTGAAATCCTGAACAATAATGCCTGTTGAAGTATGATGAGGATCCGAGAAGATTGTTGCTCCAATGATCAAGTCTTGTCTAATGTTGTTACTTGCCAAGAAAGTCCCTAACTTTTGCCTAAGCTGCCCTTGAGGGTTTTCAACTTAGGGGAAATTTATTCTATTTATGTCTCTAATTTTTGCCAAGACTGCCCTTCTGGGTTTTCAGCCTACCGAGACGCTCATTTTTGCCTAAATTGCCCTTTCGGGTTTTCAACTTAGCGAGTTGTTCTTTTATTTCTTTAGGCAAAGTATTTCTTGACTGCATCAGCATTCATGGGACGTGGGAACTCCTCGCCGTCCATAGTTTCAAGAATTAATGCACCGCCAGAGAAGGCTTTCTTGACAACATATGGGCCTTCAAAATTGAGAGTCCATTTTCCCCTAAAATCAGCATTAAAAGACATGATCTTCCTGAGCACGAGGTCGCCTTCTATGAATTCACAAGGTTTGACCTTTTTATCAAAAGCTTTATTCATTCTCTTCTGATATAATTGTCCATGACACAAAGCTGTCATTCTCTTCTCTTCGATCAAATTCAATTGGTCAAACGGGTTCTGGGTCCATTCAGCCTCTGCCAACTTGGTTTCCATTATCACACACAGAGAGGGAATCTCAACCTCGACTAGGAGTACAACTTCCATTCCATACACAAGGGAGAGCGAGGTTGCTCCTGTTGAGGTGCGGACAGATCTTCGATATCCATGCAAAGAAAAAGGGAGCATTTCATGCCAATCCTTATAAGTAACAACCATCTTCTGGATAATCTTCTTGATATTCTTATTAGCAGCTTCAACAGCCCCATTTATCTTTTTCTTGTATGGAGATGAGTTGTGATGGACAATCTTGAATTCTTCACACAGTTCTGCCATCATTTTGTTGTTCAGATTTGAGCCATTGTCGGTGATAATTATGTCCGGCACACCATACCGACATATAAGATTATTCTTAATGAAGCGCACAACCACCTGCCTAGTGACATTAGCATACGAAGCAGCCTCTACCCACATGGTGAAGTAATCAATTGCTACCAAGATAAAATGGTGTCCATTCGAAGCTTTGGGTTCTATCATCCCAATCATATCAATAACCCACATAGAGAAAGGCCACGGGAAGGAAATCACATTGAGAAGTGTCGGAGGCACATGAACTTTGTCCGCATAAATCTGGCATTTATTACACTTTTTTCAAATTTGTAACAGTCAGATTCCATTGTCAGCCAATAGTAACCTGCCCTTAGCATCTTTTTAGCCATCGAATATCCATTGGCATGAGTGCTAAATGAACCTTCATGAATCTCATGCATCAACATGTCTGCTTCGTGTCTATCCACGCATCTGAGCAAGACCATGTCATAATTTCTCTTATACACCACATTTTCACCGAGGAAGAAACTTCCAGCCAATCCTCTCAATGTCTTTCTATCTTTCTTCGAAGCACCCATCGAGTATTCCTGAGTCTGGAGAAAATGTTTGATATCATAATACCAAGGTTTCTCATATACTACTTCTTCTGTTGTAAACACATGAGTGAGCCTATCCAGTCGCAGAACCATAACTCGAGGTATATCATTCCAAGTATTCACTTGATACAAAGAAGCCAGAGTTTCCAGAGCATCCGCCATTTGATTTTCATCTCTTGGAATATGATGGAATTCAACTTTGTCAAAGAAGGCTAATAATCTTCTAGCATAATCTTTGTAAGGGATCAAGTCGGGGTGAAGAGTATCCCATTCTCCTTTAATCTGATTTATTACCAAAGCTGAATCACCGTACACATCAAGAATTTTAATTTTGAGATCGATGGCTTCCTCGAGACCCATGATACAAGCCTCATATTCTGCCATATTATTAGTACAATCAAATGTCAACCTTGTAGTAAAAGGAATGTGTGATCCGTGGGGAGTGAAAATCGCGACACTGATTCCTTTACCATACACATTCACAACTCCATCAAATGTCATACTCCAGAGAGATTCAGGATCAGGACCTTCCTCAGGCAATGGTTCATCACAATCTTTCACTTTCAGGAACATCACATCCTCATCGGGAAATTCATACTCTACAAACTGATGATCCTCCACTGGTTGGTGAGCAAGATAATCTGCCAACACAATAATTTTAATAGCTTTTTGAGTGCGGTATTCGATGTCATATTCAGATAACAACATCTTCCAGCGGTAAATTCTCCCAGTCAGAGCAGGCTTTTCAAAAATGTACTTGATTGGATCCATCTTGGAAATCAACCAAGTGGTGTGATTCAACATATATTGCCGCAAATGTTTTGCCGCCCAGGCCAGAGCACAACATGTCTTTTCCAGCATGGAATACCGCGACTCACAATCAGTAAACTTTTTACTGAGATAATAAATGGAATATTCTTTCTTCCCTGTTTCATCTTGTTGTCCCAGAATGCAGCCCATGGAATTATCTAACACTGTCAGATACATAATCAACAGTCTTCCTTCGACAGGAGGGAGCAATATAGGAGGTTCAAGTAGATATTCTTTAATACTTTCAAATTCCATTTGGCAGTCATCTGTCCACACACAACCTTGATCTTTTTTTAACAAATTAAAGATCGTCTCACATGTTGCAGTCATGTGGGAAATAAATCTGGAAATATAATTCAAACGCCCGAGGAACCCTCTGACTTGATTTTCAGTTCTTGGTGCTGGAATCTCTTGAATTGCTTTGACTTTATCAAGGTCAACTTCAATTCCTTTCTGGCTAACAATGAAACCCAACAAATTCCATGATCGAACACCGAAGGTACATTTATTTGGATTCAAGCGGAGATGATACTTCCTCAAACGCTTAAACAACTTCAACAAATCTTCTACATACCCTTATTTCATCTGGGATTTAGCAATCATTTCATCAACATATACTTCGATTTCCTTGTGCATAATATCATGGAATAGGGTTGCCATAGCCCTATGGTACGTTGCACTAGCGTTCTTCAACCCGAAGGGCATCACTCTATAACAGAATGTTCCCCAGGGTGTGATGAAAGTTGTCTTTTCCATGTCCTCTAGAGCCATTCTTATTTGATTATAATCATAAAATCCATCCATGAATGAGAAAACTTTGAATTTTGATGTGCTATCCACTAACATATAAATGTGTGGCAATGAAAAACCATCTTTGGGACTAGCTTTATTTAGATCTCTATAATCTACGCACATGCGGACTTTTCCGTCGTTTTTTGGCACTGGGAAAATATTGGAAATCCATTGAGGATACATTGACGTCACAAGAAAACCAATATTAATCTTATTTAGAACCTCCTCTTTGATCTTCATTGCCATATATAGGTGAGATCTTCTCAACTTCTGTTTGATTGGCGCACCTTCTGGCTTCAACGGTAAACGGTGCTCTACAATATTTGTATCTAGACCAGGCATATCTTGGTAAGACCAAGCAAAAATATCCACATACTCTTTCAACAAATCAATTAACCTGCTCTTCACACCAAGATGGAACAATGCTCCGATCTTGACCTCTTTCGGATCTTCTTCTGAATCCAAATTGATCACTTCTAATGGCTCTTTATATGGATGAATGGCATTTTCCTCGCGCTCAAGCAACCGCGAGACCTCTTCTGGAATATCATCATAGTCTTCTTCTTCGTCCCCATACATAGGACATTCAATGTTGGGAGAGGGTGGAGGGTCATTGTATTCAACGAGTTTTTTAATTAATCTGCACATATGATTTATGATTGCATTTAGAAACTGACATATATAACAAGTGATCATGCATATTGAATTTCAGTTATTATTTACTTTGAAAGGTTTTTTTTACCATTTTCCAAGAAAAAGAAGAAAATAAAGACACAATTTTGGAAACAAAGACATCTTTTATTATTGATTCTAAAAGTCACCGCAAACAGATAAGCCCTACAATATTAATACTTCCACCTTGTGCAGAGTGAAAGCTTTTCAAAAAGATTAACAAAACAAATTAATTTGAAACATGTATGCAAGAGGGAACATCAATGGTGATCCAGTTCTGAACCCTAACTCTGTGTGTCACATAATTTGGCATTTCCTGCTCTGCTTCATCTTCCGTAATGACATTAATCTCGGAAATAGTCGGATGAAGATAACCCCCGCTACGGAAAATGTCTTGGTACTGGCCTGCGGCAGAATTCAGCTTCATGCTCTTACCTTTGTCATTCTTCAAAGAGAACCACAAGCAGACTCTGTTCTTGTTTACAGGTGGATCCACAATTTGTCCCCATACTTCACTATGACCCTTACGCACAACCTGCTGCGCATCCTTGAGCGAAACCATAGAATTCTCATTTCCTCTTATGTTGTTAAATGATAAAGCTTGGAACTGAGTCCCAACAGCAGCTTCATCCGCCTCCATAATGCTGAAAGAGGACAAATGAGATATCAATAATGCTTGTTCCCCATTTATGATCACTGCTTTCCCTTCACGTACAAATTTCAGTTTCTGTTGTAAAGTTGAAGTGACAGCCCCAGCCTCATGAATCCACGGCCATCCTAACAAACAGCTATAAGCGGTTACAATGTACTTGACCCAAAAAGTAATCTGAAACAAATGTGGGCCTATATGAATAGGCAAGTCTGCTTCACCAATAACATATTTCCTCGATCCATCAAACGCTTTCACAATGATGCCACTAGGGCCCATATGCATTCCTTGATATTTCAACTTCATAAGAGTGCTCTCGATATAACATTCAAAGCAGATCTGTTATCAATCAACACATTGGATAGTGAATCATTCTTGTAATTCATAGATATGTGGAGGGCCAGGTTATGATTCCTTCCTTCATATGGCAATTCATCACCGCAGAAACTCAAGTTATTACATGATGTAATATTCCCTACCAAACTACTGAATTGGTCTACTGGCATATCACTTTCCACAAAAGCTTGGTCCAATACCCTCATCAGAGATTCTCTATGAGCAGAGGAGTTCATCAACAAAGCCAAGATAGATATTTTTGAAGGAGTCTGCAGTAGCTGATCTACAATTTTGTAGTCGCTCATCTTGATTATCTTCAAAATGTCATCCACTTCTTTCTCTAATGTAGCTACTCTAGATTCACCCGTAGCCTTCTTGGGTTCAACGTTCTCAACAATTTTCTTTCCAACACTAATATTTTCTCGAACAACTGGTGCAAACACACGACCGATGCGGGTCACTCTACTATTCTCAGCAATATTTCCTACATCAAGCATTGGCTAAGATGGGACTTCCACACCATCCTCCAAGATTGTAGCGTTATATTTGTAGGGTACAGCCTTATCTTACTTGTAGGGGACAGGACCCGACAAACTAATCACCAATAGGGTAATAGCTGGCTTGCTATAATATTCAACTTCAAAATGGGCGGGTGCACCAAAACAAGGTACAATGAAGTTTACCCCTTCTTCAATACAATCAGTCATTATTGAGTCATTTCTGAAAAACAAATCCTCCTCCGAGGAGAAATATTCATCTACGGAGGCATACTCTTAATATGACTCTTCTTCAACCAAACAAACCATATCAACTTCATGGTAATCATCCCTTTGACCTGTGACCTTGATGGTTCCATTGTCCAACAACAACTGAACACCTTTCCTCACAATAGAACATCCTCGGGATTCTTGACAACAAATTCGGCAAGTTCCATACTGGTGTTCCACCTGACCAACCAAGTGGTAGAAAGTAGCATGCAATTGTACCATATCCTCATTCATATGTTCTACATCAAAGATTTTGAACTCTCCAGGACATCCAGAAACCATATTCACCTCCTCTTCATACTCTTCCCTTGGCCTGATTATGTGGATGAGGCCCTCATCCATCATCTCCTATAAATCAACCTTTATCTTGTCACAACCCTGTATATCCATACTGCAAATAGCACAACCGGAATGGTCATGCGTATAGTAGCTAAATTCACAAAGGTCTGCATGCGTTTTCACCAAATCTCCTCTAACTAGATGAATGTCAAAAATCCGGAAGTCGCCTGGACAATCGACCACCATATTCACAACATTTACTCCTCCATGCTTGGGTAGAGGATTGTCTTTCACATTGGGGATCATATCCTAGAAAGATAGAATACCAGACTTCACCAATTTCTGCACCTCATTCTTAAAAGGATAATAATTCTCAACATTATTCCCTGGTGCTCCCTGATGAAAAGCACACGTTCGGTTTGCCTTGTAATACCAAGGCAATGGTGATGGTACAGTGGGAGGTGGTCGAGTTTGAACCAACTTCTTATGAATCAATGCCGGTATTAATTCCGTATAGCTCATAGGAATAGGGTCATAACTCTCCCTTTTCTTATTATACCCTTGATTCCCCTACTGGGATGGTCTCTAATAAGAAACGGTGGTCGGTGCTACACTCACAACTGGAGTAACTGAGGCAACTTGTTGATGATGCTGAGAACTCCTTCTAGGAGTGTTAACCCTCCTCTCTTGCATGACAACATTTGCATCCCCTTCCTTCTTCTTGGTAAACCCATAAGATTGGTTCTTCACACCTCCAGATCCGTCACCTTTCGTTAAACGACCCTCTCTTACGGCCTCTTCTAAGCTGATACCCATGCCTACCATTTCAGTAAAGTCACTTGGCGCACTCTCTACCATTCTCTCATATTAGAAAGCACCCAGAGTTTTCAATAAAATATTAGTCATCTCCTTCTCTTCCATGGGAGGAATCACTTGGGCGGCTACCTCACGCCATCTCTGTGCATATTCTTTGAATGATTCCCTATCTTTCTTAACCATGGCTCTGAGTTGATCAAGGTCAGGTGCCATGACCATGTTGTACTTATATTGTTTGATGAACGCTTCTCCCAAGGCATTGAAGTATGGATGTTGACATTGTCCAAACTCATATACCACTTCAGCACAGCACCGGTCAAACTATACTGAAAAAAGTGAATCAGCAGACACTGATCATTAGTATGAGTAGACATTCTCCTTACATACATCACCAGATGGGCACGAGGTAAAGTGTTTCCCTTTAATTTCTCAAACTCCGGGACCTTAAACTTCGCAGGTACCTTGACATTCGAGACGAAGCATAATTCATTCACGTTCTGCCCAAATAACTCTTTTCCCCTGTGGGCCTTCATCTCCCTCTGCATCTTGTCAAACTGCTCTTGAAAATAATCCATTTTGTCATAAAGACCCAAGCCTTCACTTGGTGAAGGGAATGGACGACACACATCATCGTTAACAAATGGAATCATATTCACCGAAGGAGGTGCAGCAGGAGCATCATGCACCACAAGAGGTGCAAGAGTAACAATAGTCTGAACAATTGGAGTATCTTGAGGACCAAGGTTTAAACCTTCAGGTGTAAAATTCTTTGGAATTCCCCAATGGGTAACCTTGGGGAATGCGATTCTGAACAACAACTGGAGTAGCAGACGTAGGAACAATTGGAGATTCAATAATAACCCTTGTTGGTTGAGGTTGAACACTCGGTGGCTGATTCTGAGCAGCCACCAGAGATTCCATCAGAGCAGTAAGATTGGACATGCCGACCTTCAAAGAAGAAACCTCCTCGCGCAACTCGCGGTTCTCTTGTTCTAAGTTGTCCATCTTCTTTTTGAGATTATCCCTAGTGTTATAGTGATGAGTCAGCTTGCTGAACGAAGTAAAGAAGCTTGGTAAGACACCTGGATATGCATAACAAATGCAATAAATATGAGCAATATGATGCATGATGTGCAATGCACGTGGTTTTATTTTGTTATTTAATATTTCAAGGGATTTAAAATTTATAGACATATTGAAAATATCAAAGTAATAACGCATTTGAAAATACTGAGAATTTTATTATAACAACTTCAAAATGGATTACAAGTTTTAATGATCCCAAGTACAAGATGAAAATAAAATCTAAAACCCTGAAAAGTGAAGCTGATCGAGATCACTCTACACGCTGGCGCTTCCCTGTGAGCCTGACAATCTAAGCCTTCAACCTCTGGTTTTCTTCTGCATATCTGGTGGCGACTTCCTTCCAATCACCTGAATCAGGGAGTGAGCAAATAACATCTGACTGAGGCTTAGGAGAAAATAAATCCCCTTGCCTCTCCATGGTCTCTACAGCCCGTCTCTCAAGGATCTCAATCAAGTCATCTTTCTCCTTCAAGTCTGCTCTATAGGAAATCTCTAAAGTTTGGCACTTATTCTTCCAAGCATCCTTTTCCTGTTGCACCCTGACCAAAGCAAGCTGCAGCTCTTCTAGATCATCCAATAAGGGAGGAGTGGTCTTCACAAATAAATCAGGCATAGGTGTTTCCTGGGAATACGACATCTTCAACTGAATAGCTCTCATTTGGATCCACTGAAGATATGGCTCCAAAGAAATAGCACCCCTAGGTCCCAAGTCTTTCATACTCTTCTTATGAATGTGACGCCAGACCTTCACAATTTGCTCCTAAGCTTCCCTATGGTCTTCTCCTTCCTTCATAAAGAAACTACTCAAATGAATACTATTTGGTTTATCCCTCATCAGATAACCAAGTTGTCGTCGTACAAGAACAGGGTTATAGTTGATTCCTACCTTTGTACCAAGAAGAGGTACATTGGGGAAACTACCACAACTATCAACAATCTCTATATCCTGGTAAACTCGATGATACCAATCAATATCCGAGTGAGTAAGTGCCATGATCTTAGGATCCCAGCGGGGTTCCTTCTTGACATCCCAAAAAGCATCAGACTGAAGCATATGAGAGATAAACAACCGGTACAACAGAGGCGTGCAACATATAATCATCCCCCCATGGTAAGAATTCCGAAGATGAATAGAGTAATAAGCATCTCCCTGCAATGCAGGAACTGGGTTTCCAATCATGAAGATACTGCTAGCATTAACGTCAACAAACTTGTCCACATTAGGAAATAAGAACAACCGGTAAGTAAGTAGAGCTAAGATGGCCTCAAAAGCGACTGTACTCTTCATCCTGGCAAAGTAACGAGCTTTCTCCAATAAGAATTGGGCTGGTAATCCTCTAATCCCTCCTTTAGTAGTCATATGGGCTTCCACCTCAGACTTCACCAGATGAATCAAAGCAGCAATCTCATGTGGTTTTGGCTCACCCTCTAAACCAGTAAAAGGAACACGATCGGTAATAGGTAAATCCAACAGATAAGAATACTCCTCCAGCGTAGGCATCAACTGATAGACGGGAAAAGTAAAGCAATGATACATCGGATCATAGATCTGGACCAAGGTCGAGAGGAAACCCTCCTTCATCCTAAGCTTCATGAGAGGAATGATGGATCCATACTTCTTCTGAAAATCTACAGGACAATCAATCTCGAATTAGACTGATCAACTCATCTATCTTGGGATCTTTGAAACTGTACTTCCCGGTCTTTCTTTTTCCAAAATATATTGTTAAAAATTACATGAGATATTCAAAGATGGTAAACTTTTAAATCCCTTGAAATAAGATTTCTTCAAAATATGCTTATGAGTGCATGGATGCATGATGCAACAATCACACACAAGATCACACGTATAGGGTTCATAGGTTCAACGTCACGAGCATGAGGTTGAAAGTACTACCCATAAGGTATTGGTCTAAAAGTTGTCACCTGCCGAACAAGGTTCTAAAGGTTCCCAGAGTCTACATCCTTCCTTCGGATATTACCAACTTCCTGATTAACTCGGTAATTAGTAATATTCTCAAGAAAAACTCGTCTGAGCATAGTATCGCGTGACAACTATTTCTGAATTACTCTGTAATAACTTCCGCACTACACCTAAAAGGCCAAGGTGGGTTAGTTATTCTACGGTCCTCAGCTTCAGCAGGCTCCCAGGTGGAAAGCAACACGTCTTCCCGATTACTCGGTAAACGAAACTATAGTCAAATGGGCCTCCACTGAGTGAGGGATCTCATGCCTACTTTTTTGGGATTACTCCTTCAAAGTTAACATGACTATACCACCCGTCCTATCTTAAAGTTTTCCCATGTCCGGGTAAAGGACTTATGAGTAATCACCAAGCACCCTGAAAACCAGGAAAGTCCAAGCAAACATATATACAACAAATAATATAACACATAAACAACAATGGCACAGATACATATATAAATAAAGGAAGGTTTAACCCACTTAGGGATGGACCAGCAAGAGGTCAATCTTTCCCCATTAAAGTCGCCATTTTTTCTGTAGCAGTAGAAATGTTTAAGACTAAGCCATTAGATTGACTAGACGTATATAGATCAAAGTAAAAATCGCCACCGCACTTTATTGTTTCCAAAGGAATGGGAAAAGAGAGAGTAACCCAAAAAGAGGGGGAAAGATTCAAGTTAAGGGGGTTGGTTATGTAAAGGTAAGGTATTAGAACCTTAAACATCTACGATACTCTGCAGGAACCTCTTTGTAAAATCTGTATATTTTGGCTATAAAATGTTGTATAAAAATATATGGTGGAGGTGATAAAAGAAATATATTTTTTATGATTTTTTCACCCGCCGTGGTTGCGAACCTTTAGTGACTACATACCACCTTTCGTGCAATAGGGGATCAGGGTACATGTAGTTCCTCTTTAAAAAATTTAAAACACAAGTGTGTTGGTTAATTTTATGAGATAAGACATCATCGTCATTGTCCATGTGGAAAACATACTTAATACCCACAATCATGAGAAATGAGAATTTGCATCATATCACAATGGAGGATATGGCTTGGATTTTTTAAAATCAACAATGCCTCACTCAACACCCAAGTGGAAAATATCCCTCTTTAATACATATTGTAGAAGTATAGTTGTTTGCATCACTACAAGGATTGACAAGAGCCTAATATTTTGAGAAAAGTTTGAGATGAAAGCCAAGATGGAAAAATGGTTTGAATGAGATTGATTGAGTTTTAATATTCTAACAAAAAATGTTAAGGTATTATTAATGTTTATTGAAGTTTATTCATGAAAATGTTTGAAAACGCATGGACCTAAGACCAAGTTTATTATGAAAGTGGTTCAAGTTTAAAAACAAGAAGAGTTTTCAAAAGGAGGGAGAATATTTTTGAAATTAAAGAAGATGGGAGGAGAAGAAGAGACTATCCCAAAGCATAAGGTGAAAGCTAGGGATAGGAACCATCTAACCAACAAGAAGCCAATACTTGACATTATGAACTAAGATAGAATTCCCATTCTTTGGATTGAAACCAAGTAAGAAAAGATACTAGACCTCTTGAGAGAACCAAACTTCAAGTGTATTAAGTCTTCACAAAAAATTTGGCAGAGTAACGGATGTATACGGGTGAATTCCAGATTACAACCAAAGAATGTAATCACAATAACCTGCACACAAAAACAAACAAACAACCCAATATCTTAAGGTAAACCTCGAGAACTCCAGACAAAATATCAATTAAGGTCACAAGGTCTCCAATATAGGCCAAGGTTTCTATTCCTAAGTCCAAGAAGTCCAATACTCCATAATTCCAAGGATAGTAACCAAATAGTCCAAGTATCATTAAAGTTTTTTATGGTTCATGTTGATTATTAGGTGTCTGAGAAGAAAGAAAAAGGCTTAAGTGAGAAAAGATGAAGATAACATGAAATGTAAATGCTTAAAAGTAAATGGTGCATAAAGCATAAAAAAGGGCATAAAGTAAAAAGAAAAGGTAAAATCAATTATTAGTGATTAGTGGTTAGTTGGATGATCATCTTGAAACTTTCATTTGGAACTCATTATAGGATTGGTAGAACCAAAGCCTCCACATAACAAGTTGCATTTGCTTTTTGTCAAGTATATCATCCATTTGGAATCCTCAAAAGTACCATTTAATTATCAACGATGTTTAAGTGATCTGCATTGACCAAAAGTGTTGTAGATCCATTAGAGGATTGGTAGAACCAAAGCCTCCACACAATGAATCTAAAGGTTATTGGATCAAAGAGATCAAATTAACATACTTGGGCTTGCAAACATAGGTTTGGGAAAATAATGATCATTTATCTGAATCAGGACAAAATTTAGCGCTATGTTAAGCAATCGTAAGTGGACTTATATAGAAGTCGCACCTATTTTGAGGACAGTCAATATCAATCTATGCACCATTTGTTTTGAGACACAATATAGAGATCATGCTCCAATAACACTTAGTGCAAAAAGAAAGGAAAGAGATGGAGAGGGGTGGGGAAGAATATACAAACAAACCACATTTGAATTAAATTTTAATCAAACTATTATTAAAACCATCCATCCATTTTTGTGGAGTTAGACTCAACATTATGGATCCAATGATGTTAATAAAGTTCATGATCAAAATTCAACCCAAGTCAGCTAGAAAATAATCACAAAATAACATTGCATTTAATATATACATTAAATAAGGTTTTAAAAAATGTTTTAAAATAGAAATAAGAAATAAAAATATCAACTATATTCCAATTAATCAAGAAAAATGAAGTAAGGCCATAGAAGAATCAGAAAAGGATTCAAATATTTTTATGAAATATTTGGCAATTTTTAAAAGTCAGAAACTATTTTAAAACTAATTAAAATTGTTCAAACAAAAAGAAAATAGGTCAAAAAATAGTAAACAACAATATAAAATTCCTTAAAATTTTCAAAAAGTCAAAAATATACAAAATGGTATTTATGAATTTTTTTAGAATTAAAAAATGTAAGAAAGTATTTTTAAAGTAATTAAAAGAAATAAAATAATGCAAAATATAAAAAAAAAATATCAAATATCAAAATATAAATATGAAAAAATATTCATGAGATCAGAAATAATTCAAAGTATTTTTGTGAATTTTTTCATAATTTTTGGATAAAAAATAAAAGAGTTATGAATTTTTGAAAATTAAATCAATTAAAATATAAAATCAAAAAATAAAATAAAACCAAAAAGATATGGGCCATTAGATCATAGTCAAAATGCATTAGTAAGCTAATCCAATGGACCAGAAGTGTTGTGCTTGATATGGACCTTAGTGGAATGCGCAGGGAATTAGAAAAAAGGCAACCAATGAAATTAAAACGCTTGGCACGCTATCATTGGCTGAGACGAGACATGTCATCATCTTCAACCTCCAACCACCCTGCAATGGAGATTTTGTGATATCCTTCAAACGGTAAAATTAGGATCCCAGACCAGAATCATTGGATTCGTCTCTTTAAGATGAACCTAACACCACCATCGCGCCAAATTTATATAAAGTATACAAAGAGATATGAATCAAAAACCCAGAAAATAGCGAGCACCTTCAGTTTGAGATTTCACTTTCAATTCTCAATGGATTTAAAATTTGTAAGAAGCACTAGAATCAGGAGAAGGAGTAGAACAAGTTAGTGCTTTAATTGGATCCAAATGATGGAGAATTCCACCTTTTTGAAGTTCAAGCAAGAAGCTCTGAAACTGGACTTCTGTAGCTTGGATTATGGCTCGTTTTGCTTGGTTTAAGTGTTGGAGAGTTTGTATGATGCTTGAGGAAGATGAATGTGCAATGTTTTTGACAGAGTGTTTTTGGAAGAGTGTTTTTGGCTCTCAAAGCTTTAGGAAATGAATAGGGGATGACCCTCTATTTATAGGGAATCAAATGGAATGTTCAAGCGTGTGAAATGATGAAGTTTGGAGGGAAATCGTGTGAACATGATACACGAGCAAAGTGTGATTTGATTTCCATCAAAACTCATCCATTCCTTGCGTTTTAAGGCTCTAATCCACTTTGGGGACTTGGTTAAACACGTTTAGATCACAAACGCGTGCTAATTTGATGTTTAGAGGCCAAAACATAAATTTTAAATTCTGACTTATGAAGAAACTTCAGTTCCAAGTTACCAAGTTCAATCCAATGGAATTCTCAGCTCAAGAGGTCTTATGGCATGATTCTTGATGCTTTAGAAAGATGAGGTTACGATCTTTGCAATGGAAAATGAATGGAATCAAATGGATGCTTGAGCTGAAAGTTGCATTGGGTCAAAGTTGGGGAAAAAATGTTGACTTTCCATACTTAGAAATATTTCAAATTTTTCTTCAAAAGTGACCTATAATGTTTTGCATCCAAACATGGCCTTCCACTTGGAATTTTCTCTTGACCAAAACAGATGGCATGAAATAGACCTCTTAAATGACACTTTGAAACATGAACCATTAAAAATTTCAAAAATTGAGAGAGTTATGAATTGTTGAAGTTGGCATAAAACTATGAAATGACCTATAATCTTTTGTATCCTTAGAGAATCTTCCATCCATTTTCTCACTTTGCACATAAAATAAGGCATAACGTTCATATCTTCAAGATCATTTTGGAAAAAGATTAGGCTCAAGGTGATAAAAATTGACCAAGTTATGATCATTTGAAGTCACACATGAGAAATTGGGGGTTCATCTGGAGGACTTGTAATCTTTTTTCATCATCAACCTTCTTCCACATGAAAACTCCTTGGAAATTTTTAAGTGATTTGTTGATAACCCTTTGAAGAGAAGGATGTATTTGGAATCACTCAAAAATACCAAAATATGAGCAACATATGTTTCTTTGAAGTTCAAAACCCTACCTCCTAGATCAAGAAAAATGCCTTGACGAACTTTGACAATTTTGAACAAACTTCTTGTATCAACACAAATGGTTTGTAAATAGAAGTTGTTGAGTCTAAAATCAGAACTTATAATCATCAAAACCCCTTACATGTGTTGAGAAATGAGAGGAATATGCATTTGTGACCAATGGGAACAAGCCCTGTCCAAGCATGATAACTTCTCCAATCAACCCCTTTGCATTTTTGAATCAATTTGATAATTTTGAAATATGATGAACCCAAAATAAACCTTGTCATTCCATTCTTACAAAACAACTTCAATGATGAGGTTTGAACTTCTCAAACTTTATTGACTAGGGCATGGAAATAAACTCACGAACCCATGGATCAACTTGCTAAGCCACATTGCCTTTACCTACATTATTAACAAGTAAGACAGACCTAAATTGCATTTTATTAATTAAAATAAAATCAAGACAAAACATTCACGATCACAAAAGAAAACAAGTCAAGGTGCTTGGTGATTCCTCAAATAGAAAAGCTAAAGATAGGGAGGAGAACTAAAAGCCCTAATGTGATTTTGTTGTGATTGAATCAACATGGTATGATGAAGGGATCTTAGGGGCAAAAATTGAGGTACAACATACCCCAAAATTTTCCCTCTTTATTTGTTACCATAGTTGTCTTATACTTCACCGCCATATGGTTACATACATGTAATTAGGCTTATACTCATGGAATCGAGGTATTTCTTTGCAAGAAGGAGTTGCAAAATTGACTGCTCTATTAAGCAGCTCTGTGAAGTAGAACTCGGGGTTTTCCTTATTTTTATTCGATTTCTCAAGGTGTCCAAGCTATCCAATCAACAACCAACTAAAACATCATCATATCAAGCTCTTATGTGTCTCAACACGCGCTGAATTGTGCAGAAGGTTAAGCGTTTTAATGGATTTGAGACAGGGTAGACAAAAATTTAATATTGTGCGTTTCAAGCTCAGAAATTCACAACTCGAGTTCATAGAATGGTTTGGGTTTGATTCTTCAGTCATTAGAACCGTCTTAATGTCTTCTTCATTTCATTCGTTCAATTTGAAAGCTAATTTTGTGAAGAAGATTTTCTAAAGCGCAAAATACTTGAAATGCGGTATACAGTGGATTTACTGTTTCTCTGGTTTTTGAATGCTTAAAAATTCATAACTTCCGACTGAAGTATCACCTTTGAGTGCCTCTTGGACAATTTGAATTGTATTTTTATCTCCTCTGATTTTTGTGTTAGACTATGAAGCCAAATCATTGAGGAAGATCTTCGAATGGGCGAGTACTTTGTAGCAAAACAATGAAAAAATAGTGAAAATACTGTGCTGAACTGTTATTTTGCAAACGTTCAAAAATTCATAACTTTTTCCTAGATCGTTGTCTTTTATCCGTTCTTTGGGTGAAAAAATCGTCTTGAATTTATATTTGATTCGTATGTTCGGGACGAGAGTTAATTATTTGAGGAAGATCTCCAGAATTATAGATTACCAGAGAAAAATGTTGTGTTGAACTGGAGTTTTAATTCACATTTTCCGATATTGTAAAAATTGTAACTTCTTCGATTTTTATCGTATCGAGACTATTCTTTCAGCATAATGTCACAAATGATGTTAGCTAGAAATTTGATTCAGACCCCAAGTTTGGATTTTGATCGGTGGATTTTCATTTGTGGCATTCTTTCAAACTGAACGGTGAAATTAATTGAAAAAAAAGTTATTTTAACTAGCTCTGTTATGCATTGGTGCATCTTCGAAAATTCATAACTTTCTCGTCCTTCATATGATTGAGTCCATTCTTTCAGCATCATGCCATAGATTTTATCTCCTTCAACTTTACTTCAGGTCCCGAGTCCATATCTTGCTCCGAGAGGTACAACATTGTTGATTAAGATCCAAATAAGATGAAAAATCCACTTATATAATTTTCGGTTTGAGGTTTCTCCATTTAAAGTTATTGAACTCACTCGATTATTATCCAATTAAGTCTGTTCTTTCGGCACCGCATCACAGATTTCTCCAGTTATGATTTTTTGATCCTGTGTCGAGATTTTGCACCAGTTGAAATATGTTTGGGGATTTAGTGTAACACTGGTCATGAAAATAATTTAAAATGCCAACCAAACGAGGCTTTGGAGCCATCCTATATATTCAAAAATTCCAGTTTTACTCTGATAACTTCATTTTACCACCCAAAACTCAAAACCACTCATAAACTTTCTCAATATTCTGTCAACTCAAAAATTGCATAACCACCACCAACAACCACCACCGGAAAATCGAAACCACCATGCCGGAAAATCAAAAAAGTAAAAAATTTCAAATATCTCTTCTTCTCTTCCTCTCTGATTCTGCAATAAACTATGAGCCCTCCATCCTTCGCCTTGTAACTGTCGCGTCCTCCGATTCTACTACTCCACACACGGCCGAAGTCGTCGGTCTCTCTCTGTTTCTGCCACTAATCGCAACGACTTTTTTCCCTTCTTTATGCTATTTTCTAGCCGGTGTACGCCTTCCGATCTCCAACTCGGTACCTCTTATTGATTCCTTAATTGTTTGCATTAAGTGTTCTTGCTTATAATCATATGAGTTGAATATTTATGTAGTTATTGAATTAACATGTTGGATATTGTTTGTGAATTGGAGAATTGAGTATGATTGAAATTTGTGCACGTAGCCTTAATTCTTGAATTATGATAATGTTGCGAAAATAAATTGGTTAAAGGTTATATGAATTCATGAGTTATTTTTTATTCTTGAATTATTTGAAGCATGAGTTAAAATTCTTGAGGATTATGTGTTTGATGAAAGGCTTGAACCATAATTGATTGAGTTTTAAGGACATTTTCATGAGTTTAAATTGAACTGTTGAATATATTTGAACATTGAGTTCTTATATTTTTTGAGATGGTGAAAAGATGAATCGGTTGAATGATTGCATAATTGATACAGATATTGATTTTGATTCGATAAATTGTTGATAAATTCTTGAACACCGAATTTCAGATTTAATATCAATTATGGAATTATTGTTGAGTCTTTATTGTGTTATCATGTATTGATGCAATTTCTAATTCAATGTGTGGAAAAATTCCAATATTTGACATAAAAAGTTTTGAATCCGGAAATGGCATTATTTATTGATTTGTGACTTGAAATCACCATTTGAATGTGGTTTTAAACATTGCAAAGTGCTTATAATTTCTATGCGGTGATATGTGAACCGATGCGTGTTCTTACATCCGGTTATGAGTTTTTCAACTCATTTCTTATCTGATTCCGGTTCACATACATGGTTGTCCGAAAACTATAAACACTTTGTAGTTATATTTTGAGATTGTTTGGTGCTTATTCATACTTACTTGCGCGTTTGTGGACTATTGCGGTTGAGATATTTCGTTTCTATTGATATTTTTCGGGCACTTATTTGTTGATGTGAAATGCTTCTCGGTAATGGTAATTTGAGCTTAAGGTCACATTTTCTTGATGGAAAATGATCATGATACTGGTTGAGATGTTTGGACGGCATTTATGCAAACTTTTCTCGATTTTGGATTGAAATTCTGCATTTTTCTCATAATTACGGCGTTGCAGCCCGGGAAAGGTAAAGGGTACTTGTGCTTGGAATTAATTCGAGGCATTCACTTTTTTGAGTTCCTTGGTGCGTTTGTAGCTAACCATTCGGTTTTGAGCCAATTTCATTCTGACTTTTTGCGCGCTTAATTTTTGAATGTAGTACTATTTGGTGTTTTTCGAAATGTACATTGAGTTTAATTTTCACATAATGCATGTTTATACTTTATTGTTCATTAATGAACCTTTGTGATTGAGATTGCTTGGTTCCGAAACATTTTTTCGGGTTAATTCTCCAAATAGCCGAAGTGTTGTCCCGTTTTGTAAAACGCACCCGGATTTGGTTTATGCTTTCTTGCAATTTTTTTTGTCATTATGAGACATGTGTATCATGTTGTGTTGGTTTCGGATCGAAATTTTATGTGTTTATTTATATGATGTACAAGATGCCCAAAATTCCTTTTTATGCTTGCATTACTTGTTGCATTTAACTTTATGCATAATAATATGACATTTTAACTTGTGATATCGATTTTTGAATTACATTTGATATTCCTTGTTATTTTCTAACTTTTCTTGTAAGACCGTGCAAGTTTTGGAAGGTGATCCGTCACGACACATATGTGTTCGGATTTAATCGTTTGCTTGTGTAGCATGGCCTGGTGCAGCATATTAGCTTGATGTGCGTTGCTTGTGATTTATTTTCGAATTGTACACTGGATGACTATATTGGATATTGTATATGACTTGGTTTTCTTTGTTGATGTTAGCTCGCTCGAATATCATCAGGTTTTTTAGCTTGTATTTGTTGTATAACAGACATTTTATTTGTTTGGTATTATACTACTTCCACTTTAATTTTCCGCATTTTAACACTTTCTAGATATCATAAGGAGTAGGATAATAAAGATTGTGCGCTCGAAATCGTTGTTTAAAGACCTTTAGAAGACATTCCGCACTTGTTTGATAATTGTGTTTGTTAATTGTTTAAAGACCTACTCGAAGTAGGCATTTCACATGTGTTTACATTTGTGCCCAAAGACCTCAATGAGACGTCCCATTCCCATTCCCCATTGATAATTCCTCAAAAGGAGGCAAGGCAAATAGAGGGTCCGCAATCGACCCTGCCATTTCTATTCTGTGTCATTCCTAGCTCGTGTTGTGCGTCGATGCTTAATATCGTGGTTACTCTTGTTATCGAGTCGGTCAGATGTAAAAGGGATCTACAATCAATCCACCACATTTTATCTTGAGCTCACATCGGGTGATGCTAATGCTCCATGCTTGTTTATATTGTCTTCTATCTCCTACCTCGATTCTCGACATCTTGATTAGGTGTATAGTTGCCTTGGATATTCACTTCCCCCCACTCTATACTTCTTACCTTGGTAACATGATACCTTGGTTAAGAGTAGCTTTCATGACCCCTTCTTACCTAGATAAGATATTTATGGTCTGGAACTTCCCCTTTTTATCTACCTTGATAATTCAATATCTTAGTTAGGCTTTTTGACTTGAGCTAGCATGCACTGCTCATGATATGTTTGTGCTTCCTTGAGCTAGTTGATTGATTGTTTGCTTTTCATCCTTATATATACCATGTTTCCTTAGGTTTTGAACCATTGTATGCCCCTTTAGGATTCACTTGTGTCGATTCTGATGCAAGTTAGACATTAGGTTTGTAATCTATGTATGCTAACATAGGTAGAGACTTCCCTTTCAAACTCAACCTTAGGACCATCATCGTGTGATAACATTTTGGATAGAGCTACATAGTCTCCCTTAGATGTTTTTCTTTATCTTTTGCATCCTTAAGACTAAAACCCTTTTCTTGGCAAATGCATAAAACATCTAACAACTTTCAAATCCTTTTTCAAGGTAAAAAACAACAACCAATGCAAATTATTTTCGCCTTCGGGCCTTTTCTTTAAAAACTCTTAAAAGGACATGTTAATTCATTTTTGTGTTGACGCGTGAATCTCCAAAGGTTGAGCTGCGGCAGATAGCAAAGTTATTATTATTCATAAAAAACATAAAAAAAACTGAAATATGTTAGTCGAACTACGATGCTCTGATTCCTTAAAAAGGATACTGGACATCTAGTCGCGGGGCTCAGCCGAGCGAAACCTTGTAAATATTTCCTTCTTTTCCCCATGTTTTATTTTGAATGCATTCCCTCCTTGCATTTTTCTATTTGGCTCGTAAGCTTTAGATTCGAACACACCCTTTCATTAGAATAACAAGAGTGGATACCGTAGAGTACTACGCGCGAGAGGGGTGCCAATATATTCTTGTAATACGGTGGGAGAACTGACTTTTGGTTTTGCGTTTTATCCCAAATATTACGGATAACAAGAGTTGCCACTGGCTTTTCTGTTATCCAATAAGGAAAGGGTGAAAAGAATAGGAAAGACCTTCGAGAATTTTCTGAGTTCGGGGGGTAGGTTATGAAAAGGGAAGGTCTTAGAACCCTTTTCATCCGTAGTTATTTATGGGCTCTTAATCGCTAGCTCACTTTGTTTGAAAGTGCTTTTGCGTGTTTGTGTTTGAAAATATTTTAAAAATGCCTAAATGCGGCGAAATTTGTTTTGGTACTCGTATCAGTTGAGAATGCGTATAAAGTGTTTGTTTTGTAAATATTTTGAAAGTGTGATTGTATGAAAAATGTTTTGTTTTTTGTGTGACCAAGCGATTAACAGTTCTACCCTTACTCAAGGTCTTTCGCGTTATTTTCCTCCTCCTTTAGATAGTGTTATCCTACCGTTAATTAGTACGAAGCTCTATCGTTGGATGTGTGAGGGACGGGAGTGGGTCATTGTACAGTCATAAAGGTAACTTGTAGGGCGCTTAAACAATTTTATCATAAGGGACTAAGATCATTTATCGAAGGCAGCATTGAAGGGTCATCGAGGGACTACAATATTTTTAACCGAGGGTCTTTACTAAAGCGTCCCACGTTCGAGGGACATGACTGTATTTTTTTCCGAGGTAACAAGTGGAGTCACCCTAGAGGTGCGTGTGTGAATAGTGTTTTAATTTCAGTTAATTTATCGTGGATTTATGGTTATCTAGAATTTTGTTTTAGATCTTTCCATACAATCCTATTAAACTAACAGCAATAAGCAAAGCAGTAAATTACGGGGAAAAAAAATATAAACTATTACAGAGCTTCGGGGAAGGGGGTACAAAACCATAAAAATTGGGGAGAAAAAAACGGTAAACCCTAATTAACTATTACAACCTTTAGCAATTACATAATAGGGAAAAAACTAAGTGCGAAGATAAATCAAGCGCGCGAAGATTGTGAATAACAAAGAAAGAAAATAGAAAATTGCTTAATGAAAAGACTTGGTTAACCTAATGACTAATTAATACAAAACCCTAATGTCTAGGTCAATTTGAATTAATTGAGAAAACCTAAAAAATCTAATTAGGGTTTGTTAAATAAAACCTAAAACTAATTAAATTAACCTACAAATTAAAGTAACCTAAAAATTAAATTAACCTAAAATTTAAATTAGGGTAAAAAAATAAATTAGTTTTTCTTATTAAAATAATAAGGTTTGTGAAAAAAATAATAAGGTTTATGAAAAAGATAATAAGGTTTGTGAAAAAGAAAGAAGGAAAATAGGTAAAAGGATAAATATAATAAGAGAAAACTAAATTCAATAGGGGTGGGTGTTGAACCCACGCCCTCAAGGTCTTCATACAACCTGCCTAACATCAGGCCAAGCGCGCGCTTGTTTCGAGGATATGCCTCCAATGCGCTTTGTACTAAACCTGCAAAATATGGGAAATTAGAGGAAAAAAGTGTCAAAAGGCTGGATCGAACCTAGGCCCTTTGAGACTAATGACTTATGCGCGCGCTTCAACCGCTGGGGCGGTGATACATCCATTATATAACCTAAAACCATAAATATATAATATGAAAACAAATATATTGGCCAGAGAAGCACCGGAGCCCTAGCTCCGGTCGTCTTCTTTGGCGACCTGTAACATGTAAAAACTGCAAATTCAAGGTGTTAGTGATTTAAAACATCCTATTCCCCCTCATTCGACTCCCCTGAATCCAAATATGGGCATAATTTTTGCTGTAAGTCCTTGCATCATGCGTTCCTAAGCAAACAAGACCGATCGAAGAAGTCATGACATCTCTTTGTTCCTACGTGCATGAGGCCTGCTAATGGTTTAAACCTGTTCAAATGTGTCTCAGGAACATGTTAGTAATAACAACACAGTAGAAGACACAACAAAATAACAAATATGAATTTTGCAAGGATATTAAATCGAGTATGCCATGCTATGCTAATTCACATGCTTTGGGACACCAAAATCATCCCAGCCTTACTCTGTGGGATTATTAGAAAAGAATGAGAAGGCCATTTGAGGAGAGATGGTTTGAGAACAGGGTTTGAGAACTCTAGGGTTCTTGATAAAAATTTAATATTTTCTGGACAATTTTAGGTGGCAAGGATTCCTTCCGTTTTTTTTTTCTCCTAATGTCTGAATATATAGAAGATTTTTAGGGCAACCAAATGGTGGGCTTGGACCCTTGTCATAATTTTTCTTATTTTATTTTATATTATTAATGAATAAAACAAAAAATAATTAAAATAATTAAAATAAGACAAGGTCAAGAGGTGTGAGGATAAATTCTGAGGTGTGAGAAGAGTATAACACGATTGGACCTCAAAACAATGGCCCAAAAGTCCAAAACATCAAGCTTGCTCAATTTGAACTTCACGCATTTTACCGAAATTTCCCAACTTTTAATGGTCATAACTTTCTCAATTTTCTCCTTTTGAAAATTATCTTGGACTTTTTAGAAAGCTCAATATGACCTCTTCAATTTCTCTTTTGATCATTTTTATATTTGGAGAATTTATCTTGATTTAAGTTGCCTTGACAAAAAGTGCCTTTTTTTACTTTTGAAATGACCTGTAATGTATTGACTCATATCTCTCAAATGAAGCATTTTTTGGTCTTGAGAATTCAAATACAAAGTTGTAGAGAATTTAATTTTATTCAAAATGGGCTTTAGTTAGGTAAAATTTGATGAAGCATGTGAAAGTTTTGCTTGGTCAAAGTTCAGTTGACTTCTCCTAAGGAAACCCTAATTTGACATCTTTTGACTTTTGATGATTTGAGGACTTTTCTTGAGGAATCGTGATCAACCCTTGATCAAATGATGAATATCACTTCAAAATGTTGATGTTGACCAAAAAATCTTGAAGTTTGACTGTTTGTTGACCATAGTTGACTTTCTACCCAATGTAGTTGATTTTCAATCATCTGAGCTATTGGCTAAGCAAACATGTGATGCAAGGCTTGAAACTTGACATGAGCATTATTGAAGACCTATGGAGAAACATGAAAACCACTTGAGACCATTAGAACCCAATATTCCTTGTGAAACATAAAACCCTAGTTGTGAACCCATTGCTTAGGAGGAGAATTTGTCTAATCAATTGTTGGACCACCTTGAGCTTTTGAGGACCTCATGAGAATGTCTTGAAGAAAAAAGGAAGGGAACATTTTGGGGTATAACACTTCCCATCGCATAAAATACTCCCTTACCAATCTCTCAATCGTTTGACCTTGATTTTACCTTTCTCAGGTTTAGTCGATGTTTACCTTTCCCTTCCTGTGGGATAAAAAACGTTTGTTGCCGACTTCATTGATTTCATCTCGATGATTTGTTCAACCGGTTTTTTCAGCTGGCGACTTCACTGGGAACAAATTGACCAAATGCTGGTCCATCCCGGAGTAACTCCTACCTCTTGTTTTCTTTTCATTGGGTGTTTAATTTTTATGCTTTCAGTTTATTCATTTGTACATGTTTACTTGCACATATGTTTGTATTGCATCTTGGTTTATTTCCATATACTATTGTTGTGCTGGATTTGCTGGTTTTTAGGTTGGGTGGGATGTTATTATGAGGTAAAATACCCAATACCCAGGGCAAGTGACAAACAATAGGAACACTAGGAATACAGTGGAACATAACGGATAGGGGATTATATTACCCTATACGGTTATTTTGTCCATGCTCATATGAGGTTTTAATGAGGTGCTATCATGATCACGTGGGTGTACGATGATAGTACTCTCAAGCATTGTGATTACGAGTTACCATTGACCTTGCCCTGACCTAGTCTTTACCCGTGAGTGGGGCGGAAATATTCTTTACAGGTACATATGGTGACTATTGTGTTCAAATGGTTTTATTTCTGTATTTTTTCTGTTGATGACCATGGTTCTACGGTTCTATGGTTATGTTCCAGATTTATGGATCTGGTATTCTTCGTGTGTTTAGAGACAACACAACAACCAGTTTTTGTGGAAGCTTTGATTTCATGAGTATTGCACTTGTATCATAGAATATTTACTTTTTTATAAAACGAATGTATAAGAAAATATGTATGAAAAAAAACTAATTTTCATGTGCATACAATTTCCACGTTAATCCAAGGTCGTCTTTTCATCAGTGAAGTACGGTGGGAGAACTGACTTTTGGTTTTGCATTTTATCACAAATGTTGCGGATAGCAAGAGTCGTCACCGACTTTTCTTTTATCAAATAAAGAAAAGGGTAGAAAGAACAGGAAAGACCTTTGAGAATTTTCTGAGTTTGGGGGTTAGGTTATGAAAAGGGAAGGTGTTAGCACCCTTTTCATCCGTAGTTAATGTAACAACCCAAATTTAATTAATTAGTTAATTAACTTAAATAAGAATTAAATATTTAATTCAGATGAAGTTTGGTAATTAATCAGATCATCGGTATCGTTTGAGAAGTGCTATCAGATTATCAAGTAGAGTTGCATTTTATTCGGTTAACCAGAGATTTAATGCGAGTCAGTTACCGGAGCAATAATATTAGAAATAATATTATTATTGGAATTTGACCGTCTAAAATAAAGTCGGATTTAATCAGTTTGACCGGTAAATAGTATTCGATATAATAATATTTATCTTGATAAATTATATTTACTTAATCGATAGTATACTACTCGGCCCGGTATGCGATTAATTGAGTTTATCCGGTTTATTAGAAATAATTATTTTTATATGATAATGTTATATTTTGGTATGTATATATATTAATAATGTTTTAATTAATTATTGGTGATAATTGAATTATTAAAGTATTTATTTAATTATATTAAGTTAGTTTAATAAAATAATATAAATTAATTTTATATTATAAAATAAAATAAGTTATGTTACGTTGAGTATCAGGAAGTATATATATATATATATATATATATATATATATATATATATATATATATATATATATATATATATATATATATATATATATATATATATATATATATATATATATATATATATATATATATATATATATATATATATATATATATATATATATATATATATATATATATATATATATATAAAGTTAGATGAGTTAGTTTTATATAAAATATAATAAGGAGTAGTAGTTAGATAGTAAGAGAGAGATATCAGAAAAAATTAGAAACAGAGTAAAGTGAGATACAAAGGAGAAGAAGAAGAGAAAAAGGGGGAAAACCTGGAGTTGAAGAGAAGAGGAGAAATTTTTGGAATCGAACCGAAAAGCTTGATCTGGAGATTAATAGGTAAGAGTTAGACTTCCTCTAAACATCTAGTATGTTTTTATTGCATTTGATTTCGTTTTTTTTCCGGTTTAGATGGTAAAATTAGTTATCCGGAAATTAATTAAATTTGACGGGGTAACTAAGTTATACGCGTAGGTAATTATGGTTGAGTTAGTTTTTCGAGATTGCGATGTTTTCGGAGAACGATCGGAATTGTGTTTGTTTTGAATATATTTATGAAGTAACTTGTTTAAACTTGTATGTTACTTGATGTGTAAATATAATTGCAATGCATGTACAATTGTTGGTATTTTGTTATGTTGGAATATGTGGTATGTGTATGTTAAGGTCGGGAGTGGTCTTAATTGCATACAAGTGGTCAATTGTACATTGCATGGTATGGTTGGTCTTGAAACATAGACGGTAAAACGGTGGGTTCACATTTTATAGACGTTGATCCTTAATTGGAAATAGGCGTAGAGGCTTTGATCCTATGTGAAAATATAAGTGGTGAAACTTTGGGTTCATAATTATAGACGTTGATCCTAGATGGGAAATAGACGTAGAGGCCTTGATCCTATGTGGAAATATAGGCGGTGGAACCTTGGATCCACAAGTCGGTACCGCATTCTCATTCTTTGCGTCGTGTCATGAGTCACATGCATAATTGTTATATTACGAGTTTATGCGAATTGGATTAATCGTGTGGTTTATGTGTCGGAATTGTTTTCGGATTGATTCTTAAATAATTACCAAGCGTGTGATTAGGTGAAATAAATATGTTACTAATATGTTATATATGTTTATGTAAGGTGAATGATTCCTAATATTTATATTTTATGCATTGCTTTAATTACATACTTTATATTTATTGGAATTCTTACCCTTCTGTTGGAAAATGCTTGGTACGGTATTGTTCAGGCACCGAAGACGGTAGTGCGAGGTACTAGCTTAGCGGATGCATTTGGATTGTAGTCCGTTACTTTTGATTTTGAGTCGATGCTCTGATTGTAACATTGGGGGTTTAGTGTCCGCATTCAAACTCATATTTTTGTATATGGATTATACTTGTATATAATCCATTGTTTTGATTATATGATGATGTATGTATATTATGACTTGATAACATGAATGGCGTGTGAACCATATGGCTTAATGCCTTGCATATTATTTTTTGATTCCTCCTTTGGAGAAGATAATATTATTACGATTCTGTTGCGTTTTGCACGAAAAAGAAAGTATATGTCATGATTGTATTATGTGATTAAATGATTAAAGTAAAGAATATGTCATGTCCGTTTTTCTTGAATATGTGAATTGATGTTGTGACACTCCTTCCATGCAAAATTTTATTTTCCCCGATTTTATTTATATCATTTAATTCGGGGTTTATTAGAAGGGGTATTACAGTTATCTACGGGCTCTTAATCGCTACCTCACTTTTGAAAATACTTTGTGTGTTTGAAAATATTTTGAAAAATGCCTAAGTGCGGCGATTTTGTAATGATTCTCGTATCGTTGAGAACGCGTACAAAATGTTTATTTTGAAAATATTTCAAAGAAAATTGTGATTGTTAAAAGATGTTTGTTTTGCGTGAGCAAGCGATTAAAAGTTCTACCCTTACTCAAAAGTCTTTTTTTCTTCTTCTTCTCCTTTAGATAGTGCTATCCTACCATTTGTTAGTAGGAATCCCTGTTGTTGGATGTGTGAGGTACAAGCGTGGGTCATCGTACACTCATGAAGGAAACTTGTAGGGTGCTTTAGCAATTTTATCATAAGGGACTAAGATCATTTATCGAAGGCAGCATCGACGGGTCATCAAGGGACTACGGTCTTTTTTAATCGAGGGTCTTTTATAAAGCATCCCCACGTTCGAGGGACATGACTGATTTTATTCGAAGCAAACAAGTGGAGTTATCCTAGAGATGCATGTGTGAATAGTGATTCAGTTCAGTTCATTTATCTTGTATATTAGGGTTATCTAGCGTTTCGTTTAATGTCTTGCCATACACAATCCTATGAAACTAGGCAGTTATAAGGAAGGCAGTAAATACAAAAAATAAAGGTCCTAAGCTATTACAATGCTTCGGGGAAGGGGTTACAAAACCACAAAATTGGGGGAAAGAAAGAAAGCGATACAACCTAATTTATGCTATTACATTCTGTTGTACCCCAAAATTTTCCCTCCCAATTCTCAAGGCTTTTCTCACAAAGATTCTCAGGGTTCAAGCTTACACAAGTGCATTGGGATTTCCCAGTACCAAGATTAAAAGGAAAATGTCAAAAAGTGAGAAAACAGATAAGAATAACATTTTGACAAATTTGGAGGAAAATAGGTCTCCTTCGATTCAGTACCCTTCGATTGACTCTTAGCCTCCTTCGATTGCTCAAAATGGCTGCTAGCGTGCCTCTTTCGCCTGGGCATATGACTTCTTGTTGCAGGCTTCGTTTGTGTCTTTTGTTGCCTACATTGCTTTCTTTGAATACCAAGTTTGCTGGCCACAAGTGCCCCCTGCAAGGCAAACCCTTCGATTCACAAAGCATGTTGCCTGCATGCTATCTTTGAAAACCAATTTTTGCTGGCCACACGTGCCCCCTGCAAGGCAAAGTCTTCGTTTAGACACAAGTGCCTGCATGCAAGTCTTCGTTTGGGAACTCACCTTCGGCGTGCCTGCATGCAAACTTCAGTTGAGCAAGAGCCTCCTTCGAATGCAACTTGGATTACATCCTTCGTTTTGAGCAAGATCCTCCTTCAAATGCAACTTGGGTATGTCATTCATTTTGAACTTAAAGCCTCCTCCGAATGCAAGTTTAGGTACATCCTTCGTTTGGATTTGAAACCTCCTTCGAATGCAACTTGGGTACATCCTTCGTTTGGATTTGAAACCTCCTTCGAATCCACTTGCACTAAAGGCCTCTTGCTGACTCTTCTTCATACAAGCTTCGTTTTAGCCAAGAGGTATCTTCATACAAGATTTGACTAAGTTCTTGCTTCCCTTGAAAGAGAGCCCTTCGATTCAGAATCCAGGAACTTCCCTCATGCTAAATAGTCACAAGACATGGACCCCCACGTACACTCTTTCGTTTAGCCACATATGACCATGGGAAGGAAAACCATTGATTGGACAGAATCAACCTACATACAAAGCTTCGATTGGAGCTTTGATTCCCTTCGAATCAGCTTCCTTTGAATTCAAGATGAACCATTCGAAGCAGTTTTCATTTGAAGCAAATATGAGGAAAATCTCATGACCAGCTACTTGACAGGCTATGTTGCTTCCAAATCTTCACATAACCATAGGCTTGTACAAAGGTTTTAAACTTTGTCTTTTGGATAATACTATTCTTGGTTAAAATAGAAAAATGCTACATACTCCTTCTTTTCATAGAGAATACTTTAATCACAAAAGCAGCTTTCAGCTTGAATTTGGACTGAACGAAAAGCAGGGCTAGAAGGACAAGTCACATCTTCTGCACCCCAACTGCCAAAGGCCCCCACTTGTACCTTTCACTTTTAATTATTTTATTGTTTTGCAAGGCTGGCTATTGAAGAGATGTCCATTCTTTTTCTCTATAAATAGAGGAATTTTTACAAAGCTAAGAGAGGATCTTTTGACCAGAGGAACGAATCTCCCAAATTTTCTCAAACACAACAAATCTATCAAGTCCCTTCAACACTTGTGAGAACAAACCCAAAATCACATACTCATCTCCTTCGATTCTGAAGAACAAGCACGCTTCAGTCTCCTTGAAACCGATTTATCCTTAAGATTGTCCCCTTCGAATCTAAAAGGTCCTTGTACCTTGTTCCCTTCGAATACACTAGAAACATAACACTTGTGTCCTTCCTCCTTTGAATCCATAAGCATTAAGGCAGCAACTCAAGTTCCAACACTTACATTCCAACATCAAGCAAGGTAAGTCCCCTTAACCTTAAGCTTTTCGTTTCAAACATAACATGCAAATAATATTTGCTCACTTTGTATTTCTATACTTTCGATTGCATGCTTTTTTCTTGTCCAAGTATATGTTAAAGCAAATATGTACATACCCTAAAAAGTGTTGGAGTAAAAATATGCATACTGCGATACAAAGACTTAAGGCTTTGATAGGCTCAAACAAAAAGGAAAAGAATGTGTGCTTTGACATACACCTGATTCCATCCACACACATGCTTTAAAATGAACATGTTCATCACACACATACACTTGCTTCAACACTTAAACACATACACAATTTCTTTGAACACACTGACCTACAGACCTAGCCAGAGGCACGCTCACACTGATTTCCAAGCAGAATTGAAAGGCACACCCTGTTGATTCCAAGCCCCAGTCGAAGAAGGCAGAGAAGGCACGCCCAACTACTGACAAGCCTAATCGAAAGTCAAAACTTGCTGACCCTCCAAGCCCCAATTGAAGACACACCTATACTGGTGCCAGCCCCCAATCGATGGAAGCCAGAAACTGCAAAATTAAAGAGTCTTCTGCCTCAATCGAAATATCCTCATTTTCCTTGTTTTTATCTTATTTTTTCCTTTATATTTTCATGCACTTCAATATGGTTGTAATAGCGTAAGATTTTATCTTCTTGCATTTTTATTGCTTTATACATATGCTAGTAAATAGGATGTATGGAAAGATAAAAACCAACAAGTAGACAAACCTAATCAATACAAAATGCATGCAATCAAACACACTTTACACACATGCACCCTTAGGGTAATCTCACTTGTTTCCTCGGAAAAAATAGTCATGTCCCTCGAACATGAGCGTTTTAGGAAATACCCTCGATAAAATATCATAGTCCATCGATGTTGCCTTCAGTAAACGATCTACTCCCTAAAACGACATTGCTAAAACATCCCATAGGTTGCCTTCTATGACTATACAAATGTCCCGCGCCCGTCCCTTCACATCCAACGATGGGGCTTCTTACCAAAACAATGGTAAGATAGCAACATCTAAAGGAGGAGGAAAAGAAAATATAAGACCTTTTGAGTAGGTAGATTTGCTCCTAGTTGCTCGTTTGCTCACAACAAAAACATTTTATACACCAACACTCTCATTTTGAAACATTTTCAAAAGACAACACTTTGTACAGGTTCTTATAGAAACGAGAGCCATTACAAAGACACCTTTTCAAAATCACTTTCAAAAACACAATCCATAAACACCTCTTTGAACTATTTTCAAAATAACACTTTGTACGCATTCTTATAGAAAAAAGAGCCATTACAAAGTCACATTTTCAAAATACTTTCAAAACCCACACCACAGGCACAATTTCAAACAAAAGCAAGTGATCTAGCAAGAAACTAAAGTGCTAACTAACATTTAGAACCTTTTAATTGACTCATCCTTGGCCATTAGGAAGTAGTGAGATAGCCGGCTTTGGTTTTGACCGAAGATTGGTTGATACTCGATGCTACACTCATTGAGATATGACTCTTGAGTTTTGTTTGGTTGCGAGTCAGTCGCCTATCGGAACGAAACTTGTGGGAAAGATCAGTGATATTGAGATCCCTTAGAACCCGGTTACTATTAACTAGGACAGGTTAAGCTAACTAAACTTCAAGAGGGTACTTACCTACAAACCCCATGCAAGCCTAAACCTAAGGACTTGTCTTCTTTGTGTGAATATGATTATTTGTACTTGCTTACTTTACATACTTGTACATAACATCATAACATCATACCATTGCATTTTCAATAAACATTTCAAGGATCTCAAGGGTCTATGATGCAAGGTCATGTTGAACCAGACGTCTATCAAGGGGAAAGAGGATTTATTTTCCTCTAACCAAACGTCGTCAAAGATCAAGTACAACAACTTGAGTCAAGGGCTACAACCCACTTGACATGGTGAGCTTAATTCTCGTGGAAGTACATCCATCGATACAAAGTTCTCCAATCAAAGTTGTAAGTGACTACTAACATTTACCCCACGAGATCCTTGAAAACATGCATCCACATATCATGCATCATATCATAACAGGTTTCTCCCATATACATCTCCTTATCTTCCTACTGTTTATTTCAATAAGATGGATATGGAACAAACGGTGAAGGATCTCCGAGCTCAAAACACTCAGTTCCAAAAAATGTTCCTGGCCATGGCTAAGGGGTAAGAGGACCTGAAGACTCTTCTTCTCAAAGACAAGAAGAAGAAGCCTAAAAGTCAGTAGGCGTCCTGAACTTGGGAAGAAGACTTAAAGGACCAGTCAAGGGAGCTCTAGATCTTTCAACTCCATCCAACATGGGGGATAGTCATGAAGAAGAAAACTGTCTAGAGATTGATGAAGTTGAAGCTGACTACTCTGAGGAACAATATCCTCCCGCTGATGACAAGTACAAACAGTTGGAGGATCGCCTCAATGCTATGGAGATTCAACAGATACATGGCTTGGATTTAGGAGACTTGGGTTCGGTTTCTGGGATGGTCCTCCCGCCAAAGTTCAAAACCTCTACCTTTTCCCTGTACGATGGAGTCTCTTTCCCTAAGATGCACTTAAAGTCTTATGTCCACAAGATTCAACCATATACAACTGATCTGAAGCTTTGAATCCATTTCTTCCAAGAGATCCTAGTAGGGACTCAACTTGATTGGTTCTATCAATTGGAGGGTTCTCACATCCACACCTGGGAGGATCTAGCTGCTACTTTCTACAAGCAGTACCAGTACAACGCTAATCTTGCACCAACTCGTGTATAATTGCAGAACATGACCATGGGTTCCAACGAGAGCTTTAAAGGATACGCCCAAAGATGGAGAGATCAGGCTGGTAGGGTTCATCCCCCTCTAACTGACAGGGAAATCATTGACATCTTCATGGGAACTTTGACGGGACCTTTCTTCAATCACCTAATCGAAAGCTTCTCAGTCAGGTTCACCGAGATAATACTGAATGGCGAAAGAGTCGAAGCTGGCATCCAAAGTGGTAAAATATAATGGGGTGCATCCTCAAGTATAGGGAAACAAACTTTCATCGGGAAGAAACATTCTGATGCTGTGTACGGTCAAAAAGGTCGTAACTAGGGAAACCATGATCAACACGTAGGAGCAATGCTGATCTAATCATACACCTGCTCAACAAAGACAGGGGCATCAGCGTAAGGAGGTCACACCTAAAATACAATTCACTAAGATCAACATGCCACTGGCTTAAGCGCTACAACAGATATTGAAGGCAAAGTTGATTACGTTAAAAGCTCCTCTCTGGAATCCCAACACTTCCGCTCCTACATATCATCCCAATGAAAGGTGTGTATACCACTCTGATAGTCTGGGACATGACATGAACAACTGTTAGGCTCTGAAGAACATGATCCAAGACATGATTGATGCCAAGGAGGTTAAGTTCGACCCTCCAGGGGCTCCTAATGTGATCACTGCTCCTATGCCAAATCATTGAGAGCATCTTTTTCATTTTGAATTTTCAATTGTAATTTCTTTTATTGTTCAAAAAATTATCTATTAATGTCAAACTTTGTTTCATTAATGCATTACATATGCTTGTCTTGAATTGATTCATTCGTCTTCATTTCATTTAAACTATGCTTTTCACTCTCTTTATGACATTCAACTCTTGCTAAAAGTTACAAGCCTTTAGAGGGAGGATGACGAAAAACAATGCCATAATCTCATATAGTATGCTTTTGAACAGACCTTGCTAATGATGTACAGGCGTTCTTTAAAATCCTAAACACTAGAGTTATAAGAAAGATAATCCCTAGTAAACCCCTTCGAGCCAAAGAAGTAGGAGTTTCATTTCTTACACAGATTGAAACCTTTAAACAAAACCCGGGGAAGGGTAGTCTCTCAGTTAATTCAAATGCGTGTTCAGTCGCAAACTTTCACTTCGTATACAATGAGTGATATAAAAAACATTCCTCTGGAATCAAAAGGCAGTGATGGTTTCCTACTAAATAGGCAGTCATTATCTCTCAAAAAGAAGAGCCCACTAAGTCAAAACCTATAAAGAAGACTTAAGAAAAACTGGGGCATCCCGCTGACTGTAATCTCAAAACAAGAACAGTCAGGCAAAAATCAGGGATAACAAATCAAAAAGAGGTCACTACAAATCCTCAACAACATGAAAAATGTTGCAAAAAATTACTCCCTTCCGACAAACATAACTTGTCTGAACCATCACCAAAATGTCATTCCAGACTCAATTGGAGTTCAAACGCACAATTATCCAAGTTTAGGACTGAAGAACATCACGAAGAACGAGCGGGTACAAATACAATTTGAGAATTTATCCTTTGTTTCTTAAATCGTGAACCAAGCCACGCTACAACCCTTCAAAAGTCCTAATTGAAGCACGGGTTAGTTCGAAAGCATACTGTTACAAAAGGTATCCTGACTCCTGTACGACTTTGCTCTAAATCCCGAGTTTGAATTTTCTTACAAAATTTCTTTACTTGCTAAAACGCATTCTAAAAACTTCAAGACAAGCATAAACTTTGCATTATTTGAATATCACTGTTTGCATATGACTATTTGTTTGACAGCGGAGAAATTCACACAACGAATATCCGATGAACGAAAGCTCTCTCAATGAACGAAATCATTTCAAGTGGGATGACACTTCAAAACGACAAATCTCTTACCAACAAGGGGGCATGACATGTCACTATCCAGCACACCTGGGGCAGTCCAGTCAAGATTCTAATAAATATCTCAAGAAGTGCAGAATAACCAGGGGCAGGTCTCCATCTCCATCACTTGGGGAATTAAACGCAAATCCCAGCAAAGGATTACGTACAGTCAAACATTTCCTGGCAGTGACACAAACACTTGCTACTAGGGGCCGTGACAAATCTCCCCAAAATCCTTCTCATTGGATGACTCCTAGCCAGAGTTTCAATCTCTAAAAACTTCTCACCAGCTGAGTCGACCTCAAGAATCCTCAAGGATTTTCCCAGTGAATTCGCCACCTCTCCAACAGACCGGCAACAGGGTTTATTTCCACAACAAGAAGCAGGATTCCCCAGCTTGAGTTTGTCTCTCTGACTACTAAAAATCAAAGGACCACAACTCCTCTTCCCCAGTAGACAACTCTACAATCCCCAACAAGTTACTGTGAAATCTGGACTCGACCAGACATCAGTTCAACTTCGACTCCCCAGTAGAGCAACGGATAACCAAGGCTCCTAAACTCTTTTCCCCAAACAGGAATCAACACTCTCTACAGAGTTTTCGACATTCCCCAGCGGAATTCTCCTCAAATAACAAAACAGGAATCCCCGATGGAAACATTCTAAGCAATGTTTGAAGACACACCTACTCTTCAACAACAGTCCGTGATTTAACTTCCCAATGCTCCCCAGCATTTATCAAGGATTTATATTCCCAGACAAAAAATACATTCATTAACATTTCACATTTCCATACATGATAAATGAATACGACATAATCTCATTTATTTTGAGAACATCACTGCACCATGCATTTCATACATCATGGCGTTGCATACAACTTTCCCTTTACCTTTTCAGGAAAAGGTCATCAAATAAAGATCATCATCTTTTTAGAGTAGCAATCGTGTCAAATTCCTTCATCATCTTTTTGGAGTAGAAATATTCCAAGATTCCTTCATCATCTTCCAGATTTCTTCTAGAGACAGTTCATATGCGATCCAGTTATGGCTGACATTCTGATACTTATTCCAGATTCCTTCTAAAAACAAATCAGATGTGATCCAAATATGGCTGACATTCTGATACTTACTCGAGATTTCTTCTAGAAACAGTTAAGATGTGATCCAGATATGGCTGACATCCTGATACTTACTCAAGATTTCCTTCTAGAAACAGTTCAGATGCGATCCAGATATGGCTGACATTCTGATACTTACTCCAGATTCTCTTCTAGAAACAGTTCAGATGCGATCCAGATATGACTGACATTCTGATACTTACTCCATATTCCTTCTAGAGATAGTTCAGATGCGATCCAGATATGGATGACATTCTGATACTTATTCCAGATTCCTTCTAGAGTCAGTTTAGATGCGATCCAAATATGGATGACATTCTGATACTTACTCTAGATTTCTTTTAGAAATAGTTAAGATGCGATCCTGATATGGCTGACATTTTGATGCTTACTCCAGATTTCCTTCTAGAAACAGTTCAGATGCAATCCAGATATGGCTGACATTCTGATACTTACTCCAAATTCTCTTCTAGAAACAGTTCAGATGCGATCCAGATATGGCTGACATTATGATACTTATTCCAGATTCCTCCTAGAAATAGTTCAGATGCGATCCAGATATGGCTGACATTCTGATACTTACTCCAGATTCCTTCAAATACAGTCCAAATACGATCCATATTCAGATGTCATTCTGTCACTCATTAAAATACAGTCCAGATGCGATCCAGATTCAGATGTCATTATGTCACTCATTCAAATACAGTCCAGATACGATCCAGATTCAGATGTCATTCTATCACTCATTCAACATACCATTCAAATACAATCCAGATACGATCCAGATTCGGATGCCATTCTGTCACTCATTAAACATACCATTCAAATACAGTCTAGATACGATCAGGATTGGGATGTCATTCTGTCACTCATTCAACATACCATTTAAATGCAGTCCAGATACGATCCATATTCGGATGTCATTCTGTCACTAATTCAATATACCATTCAAATACAATCCAGATACGATCCAGATTCAGATGTCATTTTGTCACTCATTTAACATACCTTTCAAATACAGTTCAGATACTATCCAGATATGGATGTCATTCTGACGCTCGTTCATTAGACCTTTCAGATACACGTCAGATACAATTCATTTATGGATATTATTGATACTGATCTCAAGACCTTTGATGGTTCAGTGTAAATATCTCAATGGTTTATCCTGATTCTTTCTAGTAGACATTTCTTCTGGTTCAGATAAATCACTCCAAGATTTATTCTGATTTCTCCTCCAGTTGAAGTCAGAATTTAGACTTAGTCTAATTCCTATTAACAATCACTCTGGATGGCATCAATAATCCCATCTCCAACAACTATCCATCATTTCTCCAAATGGCATCTTTAAATCCCATTCCCTACACAAACAACCACAACATCTTCGAGTGCAAATTTCTGGGAACTCTAGTGTTCAATCATCTTCCACCTTCAAGTCAAGAATGGCAGATTTGCCAAATCTAACTCTTCAGGTGTAAGAAGATTGAACAGGGGCAGCTGTTGTACCCCAAAGTTTTCCTTCTCAATTCTCAACGCTTTTCTCACAAAGATTCTCAGGGTTCAAGCTTGCACAAGTGCATTGGGATTTTCCAGTACCAAGTTTAAAAGGAAATTGTCAAAAAGGGGGAAAACAGATAAAAATAACAATTTGACAAATTTAGAGGAAAATAGTCTCCTTCGATTTAGCACCCATCGATTAACTCTTAGCCTCCTTCAATTGCTCAAAATGGCTGCTAGCGAGCCTCTTTCGCCTGGGCATATGACTTCTTATTGCAGGCTTCTTTTGTGTCTTTTGCTGCCTACATTGCTTGCTTTGAATACCAAGTTTGTTGGCAACAAGTGCCCCCTGTAAGGCAAACCCTTCGATTCCACAAGCATGTTGCCTGCATGCTTGATTTGAAAACCAATTTTTGATGGCCACACGTGCCCCCTGCAAGGAAAAGTCTTCGTTTAGACACAAGTTCCAGCATGCAAGTCTTCGTTTGGGCACTCACCTTCAGCGTGCCTGCATGCAAAGTTCAGTTGAGCAAGAGCCTCCTTTGAGTGCAACTTAGATTACATCCTTCGTTTTAGGCAAGAGCCTCCTTCGAATGAAACTTGGGTATGTCCTTCATTTTGAACTTAAAGCCTCCTTCGAATGCAAGTTTAGGTACATCCTTCATTTGGATTTGAAACCTCCTTCGAATGCAACTTGGGTACATCCTTCATTTGGATTTGAAACCTCCTTCGAATCCACTTGCACCAAAGGCCTCTTGCAGACTCTGCTTCATACAATCTTCGTTTGAGCCAAGAGGTATCTTCATACAAGATTTGATTAAGTTCTTGCTTCCCTTGAAAGAGCGCCCTTCGATTCATAAGCCATGAACTTAATCATGCTAAACAGTCACAAGACAGGGACCCCCACGTACACTCTTTCGTTTGGCCACATATGACTATGGGAAGGCAAAAATTTGATTGGACAGAAGCAACCTACATACAAAGCTTCGATTGGAGCTTTGATTCCCTTTGAATCAGCTTCCTTCGAATCCAAGCTGAACCATCCAAAGAAGTTTTCTTTTGAAGCAAATCTGAGGAAAATCTCATGACCAGCTACTTGACAGGCTATGTTGCTTCCAATTGTTCACATAACCAGAGGCTTGTACAAAGGTTTTAAAATTTGTCTTTTATATAATACTATTCTTGGTTAAAATAGCAATAGGCTACATACCCCTTCTTTTCATAGAGAATACTTTTATCACAAAAGCAACTTTCAGCCTGAATTTGTTCTGAACGAAAAGCAGGGCCAAAAGGACAATTCACATCTTCTACACTCCAATTTCCAAAGGCCGCCACTTGTACATTTTACGTTTCATTATTTTATTGTTTTGCAAGGCTAGCTATTGAAGAGATGTCCATTATTTTTGTCTATAAATAGAGGAATTTTTGCAAAGCTAAGAGAGGATCTTTGGACCAGAGGAACGAATCTCCCAAATTTTCTCAAACACAACAAATCTCTCAAGTCCCTTCAACACTTGTGAGAACAAACCCAAAATCACATACTCATCTCATTCGATTCTGAAGAACAAGCATGCTCCAGTCTCCTTCAAACCCAGTCTTCCTTAAGCTTGTCCCCTTCGAATCTAAAAGGTCCCTGTAACTTTTTCCCTTCAAATACAATAGAAACATAACACTTCTGTCCTTCCTCCTTCGAATCCAGAAGCATTAAGGCAACAGCTGAAGTTCCAACACTTAAATTCCAATGTCAAGCTAGGTAAGTCCCCTTAACCTTAAGCTTTTCGTTTCAAACATAATATGTAAATAATATTTGCTCAATTTTTATTTCTATACATTTGATTGCATTCTTTTTTCTTGTCCAAGTATATGTTAAAGCTAATCTATAAAGACCCTAAAATGTGTTGGAGTAAAAATATGCATACTTCGATAGAAAGACTTAAGGCTGCGACAAGTTTAAACAAAAAGGAAAAGAATGTGTGCTTCGACACACACTTGCTTTGATGCAAACACATGCTTCAACATGAAGATGTTCATCATAAAATACACTTGCTTCGACACATACACACTTGCTTCGAACACACTGACCTACAGGTTAAGCCAGAGGCACGCTCACACTGATTTCCAGGAAGAATCGAAAGGTGCACCCTGTTGATTCCCAGCCCCAGTCGAAGGAGGTAGAGAAGGAACTCCCAGCTGCTGACAAGCCCAATCAAAAGTCACAACCTGCTGACCCTTCAGACCCCAATCGAAGACACGCCAATACTGGTGCCAGCCCCCAATCGAAGGAAGCCAGAAACTGCAAAATCAAAGAGTCTTCTGCCTCAATTGAAAGACCCACATTTTCCTTGTTTTTATATTATTTTTGCCTTTATATTTTCATGCACTTAAATTTGGTTGTAATAGAGTAGGATTTTATCTTCTTTCATTTTTATTGCTTTATACAAATGCTAGTAAATAGGATCTATGGAAAGATAAAAACCAACAAGTGGACAATCCTAATCAAGACAAAATGCATGCAATCAAACACACTTTGCACACATGCACCCTTATGGTAATCTCAAGACAAATAGTTATGTCCCTCGAACATGGGAGTTTTAGAAAAGACCCTCGATAAAAGATTGTAGTCCTTTGATGACCCTCGATGTTGCCTTCGGTAAACGATCTAGTCCCTAAAACGACATTGATAAAACTTCCCATAGGTTGCCTTCTATGACTCTACAAATATCCCACGTCGGTCCCTTCACATCCAACGATGGGACTTCTTACCAAAACAATGGTAAGATAGCAACATCTAAAGGAGGAGGAAAAGAACATGTAAGACCTTTTGAGTAGGTAGATTTGCTCCTAGTTGCTCGCTTGCTCACAACAAAAACATTTTGTACACCAACACTCTCATTTTGAAACATTTTCAAAAGTCAACACTTTGTATGCGTTCTTATAGAAACGAGAGCCATTACAAAGACACCTTTCCAAAATCAATTTCAAAAACACAATCCACAAACACCTCTTTGAACTATTTTCAAAACAACACTTTATACGCATTCTTATAGAAACAAGAGCCATTACAAAGTCACATTTTCAAAATACTTTCAAAACCCACACCACAAGCACAATTTCAAACAAAAGCAAGTGATCTAGCAAGCAACTAAAAGCCCGTAGATAACTACGGATGAAAAGGGTGCTAATACCTTCCCTTTTCATAACCTACCCCCCGAACTCAGAAAAAATCTCTAAAGGTCTTTCCTGTTCTTTTCAGCCTTTTCTTTTGGATAAAAGAAAATTTGGTGGAGACTCTTGCTATCCGCAACATTTGCGATAAAATGCAAAACACCCAAGTCAGTTCTCCCACCATATTACACATTCCTCTAGCAGTTTCATAAAATTGGAAGAAAACTAACGCTAAGATAATAAAGAGTACGTGAAGATAAAACAAAAAGAAAAATTGTTTGATGATTTAAAAAAAAAGTTTGACTTTATATGTTAATAATAAAAAAACTAATGTCTAATTTTAATTATAAATTAATTAATTTAATTGCAAAAACCTAATTCTAGATTAATTAAATTAATTGATAAAAAAGACTAAACCTATTTTTTTGATTTTATAAGTTTTTTTCTGATTTTTTTTGTATTTTGATTTTAATTGTAAAAAATAAATAAAGAAGTTAATGGAAATATAAGAAAGGAAAAAGGTTAGGAAAAAAATGTTAAAAGAAAGTGCATGGGGTGGGAATCAAATGGCACCCTCCGTTTAGTCTGAAAGTGCGTGTGAGTAGCGATTCAAAGCTTCACATGACTATGCCCTAGCAATGGAAAGTCACGATTCATGAGCTCAACCTTGCATATTTTGGCTCAAACCTGTTCTAATCATCATGTAGAATATGTTTGGACACACAAAAACAGTTAAGCATGCATAAATTAATAGATTTGAATTTTCAAAACTCTACCCAAGCAGTGAGTGTGAGTATGATTATCTTGGGCGTGGAATTTCTTAGTTTTTGATCTGGGCGTGTTCCTGGGAATGTCAGGATGATGGTTCAGTACTTTGTTTGGACTGAAAACCATTGAAAAATGGAATTCGAATATGCTCTAATTCTTGACTTTTTGGTAATTTTTTGAACTAGCTTTTGAGGTAGAATTGAAGAATGGAAAAAAACAAGAAGAGGGGGTTTGATTTGGGGTTATTAAAACTTAAAACAAAAGACACGTTGGTTATCCTGGTTTGTTTGAACTCAAACTACTCCAGTCCACCCGCCAAGGTGATTTCGCCTCTCTCAATGAGGTCTTAATCCACTAATCAAACTCGATTACATAGGTACAATGACAATTGTCAAAGTCTTCTTGAGTTTAAACCACAACCCAGTTTTCTCCAGGTATTACACAGTACTATATTTGACAGCGTGTACAAGATATGTTTTCTAACAAAAAGCAGTATCACAAAAGTGATGTATTACACAAATGAAAATCAATGGATTGAAGGTAGTGATGTTTCTCGTTTGTAGTGTGCAACAAAAATCATCAACAATTTCTTCTTCACATCTTATTTATATAGCCAATGCATGAGAGGGGCTTTTGGAATGTTGATAAATAGTAGTTAATGAACTTTCCAAACATAGAGATTCTTGTCCTCTTTCAGCCGTTACTTTTGAATAGCCATAAATGAAACATAACGCTTCATAACATGCTTGCTAAGGATTACATCAGAAGACGAATGTTACCGTTGAGACTCATTTACTTATTTCTAGTACTATACGTAACATAATAACAGAGTTCTTGTTCGCAACGTTTAGTGCACCCAGAAGTTGTAACACCAGAACTTCTTTATTTAAGCGTGTTGCACAGATTGCTTCTACGTAAGATGGTCATAACAGAGTTTTAACAATGATTTATCTCATCTTATATGCTTCTTACATCAGAACTTCTCTGCAAAACAAAATACTTATTTAGGGAGCATAATTGTTCTTTGAGTGTTTGTTATCATCAAAACTCTTACAAGGATTGTAGAATCAAATTATGTTATAACAATCTCCCCCTTTTTGATGATGACAAAAACTTGGATATTTTGATTAAATACGTAAAGAACATAAAGCATTAAAGTCTCCCCCTGAGTTGGATACTCAGATAGAGAAGAAATACTTCCCTAAATAGTGTTATGATCAGAGTTTTTGAGAAGAAGAATTTTTTTGATGCGTCTACAACTGTCCTCAATTGAGGTTGTTCCTATTTTGCTTTCAGATGATAAACAATAGAAGTTATGATATTCAAAAAAATTTATACTAAGTCTCGATACTGTTATATTCGAAATATCTTACTTCTCCCTTTTTTTCTTCAAGAATCAAAAAGCAATAAAAACACTTTAGATAACAAAATGCATTTTTTATTTAAAAAGATTCAAGGAAATAAAAAACAAAATGAAGAAAACAGATTTCATAACTAATTTTAAGGAGGTGGAAGTCGTGTGAACAGGGATTCCAATAAACTTTTAATCTGATTGTTTGATTCCTCTTGTTTTCCAAGCATCCCCTTAATTTCATTGCAAGTATCATCCTGCTTGTTTAACCTTTCTTTAAACACATCATTTTCTTTCTTCAACTCTACGAGTTTGCAGCACCATAGAAGAAGTGGTTATTTCAGCAGAAGGGACCACTTTTATAGAGTAAGCTGCAGCAGATTCTGAAGCGGGAGTTTCTTCGACTTCCTTTCCTTTGTCTTGAAACATGACCAGAGGAAGAGGATCAGAGGATGGTTCATTACACTCTGATGTTTGATGAGCTTCCCAAGGGGCATTGTCCAGCAGAAGTAGTGGCTTCTTTTCCCAGTGTCACAGAACTTGATCCTTGAAGATATTCAGGCGATCACAGAAGTTCTGTTGAGTGATTTCATAACTAAGCTCCTTTAGTTTCATATATTCAGAGTTGAACCATTTTCTGAATTGGTTCTAATGAGAATCATAAGCAGCTGGATTGAGATTCTCTACGCAAGCTAACTTTAGAGAGTTAACCCATTCCTGTATTTCTGTTTCAAAAATCAGCATAGATTTACCAACATCTGCTTTAGAAATTTTTGGTTTTGGTTTTGGAACGACAATTTTCTGAGAGCTTGTGACGAGATTTTCCAAAGCTTCTAAGTCTATAAATGTTCTAAGAGGATCTTCTGGGTAGTTATTTGGAGGCGGAGAGTCAAAAAGGATAATGGGCGAATTTGGTGAGTTTGGTGGAGTGAACTTATAAGGAAATGGAAGATTTGGAATGGAGAGGTTTTGTGAAGAAGTTGATGGAATTATTTGTGGTTGAGAGACCATGAGAGGGAAAGTGATTCTAGGGATGGGTATTGTGGTATCAGAATCAAGATTTGGATTTTATGTGTTGGGAGCTTCAAATAGCGGATCAAATTGATCATTATCAGAGAGAACTTGTGCAAGTTCAAGCTGATTTTGGTCAAGATGGTTAGAAGGTGGATTATTTAGAAGGTGGATTATTTATAAGGTTATCTAGAGGAAATGAGGTGTCAAAGTCTATGTTAAAATCATCAAAGGTTTGAGGAGATGGATCTTCTGTGGGCTTTGGAGATGAATGGTTTTGAAATGTTGATAATAATACTGATCCAATAACAGAAACAAAAGAAGGGTTACCTTTCTTTTTTGCAGCTTTGGGAGTCTTCTGATAAGTTCCTTCTGTAGCTTATTTCCTTTTCCTTGTCCTTGATTTTTTGGGAGTAATTTCCAGAGGTTGTTGCCTTAAATCACGGATCTTCACATCTGGATTTGTACCATCTCTCTTGCATGCTTCCAAATACAGGAGAACAATATCTGGATAAGTATCTGCTTGAGTGAAGAGGGGAAAATCCTTCAGAGGCACTCTTTGTTAGAACATATTTTGATTATGCAACCCTAGTAAGATTTCTAAAGATAACAAACATAAAGAACTGTTATGCACTCTAAAATTATATTCTGTTTTGTAGAGAAGTTATGATGGAACAAGATCAGAAGATAAGCTACAAGGTTGTTCCTGTTGTGAATGTAGACAATTCTCAAAAAGCTCATATGAAAGAAGATCAAAAGTTGCTAAAAGAAAGATGTTTTAACTATGATTACATAACTCTGAGAAAGTAAGTCTTACGCTGCAAACAGGATTTTATGGCTCTGACCTTCAAATGTTCTGAAGCAAGTAGAAACACATACCTCAATGTTCTGAAGCGTTACAAATCAAATATTTCCATTTCAAGAGTAACGGATGGAAGGGAACAATGATCTTTATTTTTGGAAAGCACCATAATTGTCATTAATCAAGTTTCCAAATGATCATTCTTGTTGTGCCTATTTAAACAAGACTTGAAGATAAATCGTTTGTGATTTCACAACAAACAACAATGCCACAATCTTTTCTAATCCTCATCATACAATACTTTCAACTGTGTAAAACATCACAATATTGTGATACTGTTTTGTAAGAAAACAATATTGTACACTGTCTTACTATTATATTATTTAGTGTGTTTCCTTGAGAAAAACCGGGTTGTGGTTATACTCAAGAGGACTTTGGAAGTAGTCAAAGTAGTTTTGTAATCAAGATTGATTAGTGGATTAAGACCTTGTTGGAGAGATGCGAAATCACCTTGACAGGCGGACTGGAGTAGTTTGAGTTCAAACGAACCAAGATAAAAATCAACGTGTTCTTTTCATTGAATTTTAAGATTCCAATTCAACCCTCCTCCCCCTTCTTGTGTTTTTCAATTCTTCAATTGGTATTAGAGCTCCTGGTTCTGAGTTCAAGCAGTTAACTGTGTCAGTAAAAGATTCAAGCTAACAAAAACACTATGATGGGACCAAGTCAGAACATCAGCAATGACTACCATGATGAGAAAGACAGAATCAGCGGAAAACCTCCAATCTTTGATGGAGAGAACTTTGATTACTGGAAAGACAGAATTGAAAGCTTATTTCTGGCTCATGATGCTGATCTGTGGGATATGGTGATTGATGGGTACATACATCCTATTGATGAAAGTGGTCAGAAGATTGACAGAAAAAGAATGTCAGATCATCAAAAACGAGACTTCAGAAATCATCACAAGGCCAAAGCTATTCTCTTGAGTGCCATCTCATATTCAGAGTATGAGAAGATCACCAACAGAGAGACAACAAAGCACATGTTTGATTCTATGAGAATGGCGTATGAAGGCAACACACAAGTAAAAGAAACCAAAGCCCTTGTGCTCATTTAGAAGTATGAAGCCTTCAAAATGGAAGAAAGTGAAACCATTGAAGCAATGTTCTCAAGATTTCAAATTCTGGTTGTTGGGATGAAAGTTCTAGATAAAGGGTACTCAATTGCTGATCATGTAAAGAAGATCATCAGAAGTTTACTAAAGCAATGGAGACACATGGTCACTCCTCTCAAACTGGAAAAAGATCTGAACAAAATATCTCTAGAAGAACTTGTCAGCTCTCTCAAAAGTCATGAGATAGAGACAGAAGATGATGAGCCCCGGAAGCAAGGTAAGCCTTTAGCCCTTAAATCTAATAAAAAATATGATTCTAAAGTTTTGCAGGCAATAGAAGAAATATCTGGTGGATCCTCATTAGAAGAAGACGAATTGTCTCTTATCTCCACAAGAGTCAATCAGCTATGGAACCAAAGTCAAAGGAAGTTCAGAAATTCCAGAAGAATAGGGAATCAGTATGAATCATCGTCTAGATACAAAAAGTCTGAATCATCTTTTGGACACAGAAAGTCAAGCAACAGGGACATTGTCTGCTATGAGTGCAATGAATAAGGGCACTATAAGAGCGATTGTCCAAGGCTTCAGAAGGAGAAACCCAAAAAAAAGTTCTCTAAGGAGAAGAACAAAAGTCTCATGGAAACATGGGATGACTCATATTCTTCTGAAGCAGACACAAAATCAGAAGATGAAAGAGCCAACATTGCTCTTATGGCCAACGTGTCAGAAGATACCGAATCATCTGGATTAGAATCAGATTCAGACACTGAAGAGGTATTTCCTAACTTTACTATAAATTTTACTAAAGCTGAATTAGGAGAAAGTCTAAGTGAAATTCTTAAAAGATATCGGCAACTTCGAGTCAAATTCAAGAACCTGAAAATGGATCTAGTTTTTGACTCTGAAGAAACTAAGAATCCGAGATTGGAAAACTCTGAGTTGAAAGAAAAAATATCAAAACTTGAAAACGACTTACAAAACACTCAGAAGGAAACTATCTCAGAAGTTCCTAGTAACTTTGAAAAGACCATAAAGGAATGTGATCATAGCTTTCATAAATTCCTTGCTAAAAACATAGATAGAAGCAAGTGGCTTCAATGATCTATGAAGTTAGCAGAAATGGCAAGAAAGGTATAGAATACAAAGGTAAAGTATCCAAACCTAAGAAAGTCAAGGATCTGGTTATTAAACGCACTCCTCTGAACTCTCACTTTACCTATGGGCGCACACATGATTTAAATTATACCAGTAATGATTTCTCTTCTAAACCAAAATTCAAACAGAATTTTGGTAACTCTAACAAACAAGGATCTAAAAAGATATGGGTACCTAAGGATAAAATTGTATATGTAGCAGATATCTTTGACAGCAAGACTGAAACACCAATCCTGGTACCTGGACTCTGGATTCTCTCGAAACATGATGGGAAGAAGGCATATGTTCCAAAGCCTGGAACTTAAAGCTTGACGCTATGTAGGTGTCGGAGGCAATCAGAAGGGGAAGATCATTGGCTCTGGAACAGTAGGTAATAGTAATCTTCCTTCTATTAGTAATATTCCATTAGTAGATGGATTAATGCATAACTTGTTATCCATAAGTCAATTAAGTGATAACGGTTATGATATAATCTTCAATCAAAAGTCCTGTAAGGAAGTTAGTCAGAAAGATGGATTTATCCTTTTTAATGGGAAAAGAAAGAACATAATTTACAAAATAAAACTTTCTGAACTGAAAAGTATGAATGTAAAATGTCTATTGTATGTTAACGATGAGCAATGGGTCTAGCACGGAACATTCAGGCATGTTAGTATGAGAAGAATATCTCAGATTAACAAACCCAATCTGGTCAGAGGACTTCCTAACCTGAAGTTCAGCTCAAATGCTCTATGTGAAGCATGTCAAAAAGGCAAGTTTACAAAACCCCCTTTTAAAGCAAAAAAATGTTGTTTCTACCTCTAGACCATTAGGACTTCTGCATATAGATCTATTTGGACTAGTGAAAACGTCATCCATTAGTGGCAAGAAGTATGGATTAGTGATCGTAGATGACTATAGCTGATGGACATGGGTAAAGTTCTTAAGACACAAGGACGAGTCACACTCTGTGTTCTTCGCTTTCTGTAACCAAGTCCAAAATGAGAAAGATCTTAGAATTGTTAAAGTCAGAAGTGATCATGGTGGAGAATTTGAAAACAAAAAATTTGAAATATTTTTCAATGAGAATGGCATCTCTAATGATTTCTCTTGTCCTAGAACTCCCTAACAAAATGGAGTTGTAGAACGAAAGAACAGAACTTTACATGAAATGGCCAGAACCATGATCAACGAGACTAACATTACTAAGAACTTTTGGGCAGAAGAAATTAACACAGCTTATTACATTCAGAATACAATCTCCATAAGACCTATTCTGGATAAGACTCCATATGAATTATGGAAGAACATAAATCCCAACATCTCGTATTTCCATCCATTTGGATGTATTTGTTTTATTCTTAAGACCAAAGAACATCTGAAAAAGTTTGACTCTAAAGCACAAAAGTGTATTATGTTAGGATACTCTGAACGCTTAAGAAGCTACAAAGTATACAACACAAAAACACAGATTGTAGAAGAGTCAATCAGTGTTAGATTTGATGACAAGTTTGGCTCTCAAAAGTCAAAGCAAAATTAATCTCTTGCAGATATTGAAGTCCAATTTGTAGGTACTGAAGACACTGCATCAGAAGTTTCCACAAAGAATCAGAAACAATGTCAAAAGGAGATGTCACAAACATTACAATAACATCTGAAGAACCTCTCCAGAAAAGACTATCCAGAAGCAGATTAGCTCATCCCGAGGACAAAATTCTAGGAAAGAAGGAAGACCCAATCAGAACAAGATCCATATTCAGAAACTCTGAAGAATCTCTTATGGGATTAGTATCTCTGATTGAGCCAACTTCCATTGATGAAGCTCTTCTGGATAATGATTGGATACTGGCTATGCAGGAGGAATTAAATCAACTCACCAGAAATGATGTGTGGGATCTGGTTCCCAAACCAAAAGGGTTCAACGTCATTGGAACAAAATGGGTATTCAGAAACAAATTGAATGAACAAGGTGAAGTTATCAGAAACCAACTGGTTGCATAAGGTTATAGTCATCAAGAGGGGATAGATTATACAAAAACATTTGCTCTAGTTGCCAGGTTAGAATCTATCAGCCTTTTAATTTCCTTCACTGTGAATAATGGCAACACTGTCTATCAGATGGATGTCTAAAGTGCATTCTTAAATGGATACATTAATGAAGGAGTTTATGTGCACCAACCCCATGGTTTTGAAATTCCAAACATCCATAATATGTTTTCAAACTAAAGAAATCACTATATAGTCTGAAACAAGCTCCCGGAGCTTGGTATGAAAGACTAAGTAGCTTTCCGTTAGAAAATAATTTCACCAGAGGGAAAGTGGACACAACCTTATTCTGTAAGCCATTTAAGAATGACATTCTAGTTTGTCAAATTCATGTAGATGACATTATTTTTGGATCTACTAAAGCCTCTCTGGGAAGAGAATTTGCTAAGTCTATGCAGGAAGAGTTTGAAATGAGCTTGATGGGAGAACTCAAATTCTTTCTGGGCATTCAGATCAATCAAACTCCGGAAGGAACCTACATACACCAGAGAAAATACGTCAAAGAACATATGAAGAAATTCAACTTATCAGAATGTAAGACAGCCAAGACTCCAATGCATCCTACATGCATTCCGGAAAAGGAAGAGGTAAGTAAAAAGGTAGAACATAAGATCTATATAGGTATGATTGGTTCTCTCTTATATCTTACAGCTTCAAGACTTGACATTCTACACAGTGTATGTTTATGTGCCAGATTCCAATCAGATCCTAGAGAATCTCACTTAACAATTGTTAAGCGAATTTTCAAGTATCTGAAAGGTACTACTAATCTTGGTTTGTTTTATAGAAAAACCAGTAAATATAAATTAGTAGGGTTCTGTGATGCTGACTTCGCTGGAGACAGAGTAGAAAGAAAAATCACTTCTGGAAGCTTCCAGTTTATGGGAGAAAATCTGATCTCATGGACCAGTAAGAGGCAATCCACAATTGCATTGTCAATAGCTGAAGCTGAATACATAGCAGTTGCTGGATGCAGCACACAGATGCTCTGGATGAAGAGTCAGCTTGAAGACTTCAATATATTTCAGAGTTACATTCATATATTTTGTGATAACACTTATGCAATTTGTTTATCTAGGAATCCTATTTTACATTCTATGGCTAAGCATATAGAAATAAAACATCACTTTATTAGGGACTATATTCAGAAAGGATTTCTTTCTTTAAAATTTATTGACACAGGCCATCAATGGGCTGATGTCTTCACTAAACCACTTTCTGAAGATAGGTTTAATTTCATTCTGAAACATCTCAGCATGAAATTATGTCCAGAATAAGAGTTTTATTTATATATTATTTAACCCTCAGAATTTTATGTTTTTTTGTGAACATCGGATCGACAATTCATCAGAAGTTAGAAGGACAGTTACATCAAGATGTATCTAAGAAGATCTGAATGGTTCATTTTAAAGATAGAAGCATGCAGTTCACATCATCAACATGTGTCATCCTCTCACAAGCGCCCTTCTAAGGCTGAACACGCGTTCAAATTCTGAAGGGATTAAAGCTTTGATTGGATGCATTGAGACACTTGTTATTGGTAACTGTTTTATATCTCCATGCAATCTCCCTATTTCCAAGATTCATAAATGTTGTGTAATAATTAGTTTTTTCTCTTTCTTGCTAAATAAGGTTTCAACTTTCTTATAAATACACAATTCACTTTCGCTCTCACTTCTTCTTACTATTGTTTTCTCTCTAAGTTTTTCGTTTGCAAAACCATCTTTCAAAAATCCTTAACAGTCAGTGTGAACAATGGCTTCATCTTCAAGCGCTCAGAATCCTCAATGTTCTCCTGGTTCATCTTCGTCAACTGAAGAGAGATAAGAAGAACCGTCAAGAACCTTACTTACCCCCATTGATTCTCTAGAGGTTCTCTGCGAACTTATCATTGATTTTGAAAGCATGAAAGTAAATGACTTTGATCTTATAGAAGATGTGGAATTTAAAGGATGGAACAGATACTTTGATTGTCTTCTGGGTCCAGTTTTCCCAAAATTGGTCAAGGAATTCTGGATTCAGGCATCCTCTTCAAATCATCAAGTAACTTCATATGTAATGGGGAAGAAGATTGCTATCACTGAAGACCTGATTGCAAGGCTGATTGGTCATAACGGTGGAGGAATTCATTGCGGTGATATGGCTGAGAAATGTTTTGACCTAACTACAATCTTGAGAGAGATTTTCACCTCAGGGAAGCCTTCTAACAAGATAAAAGATCTGAAGGACTACTTCAGAATATGGACAAAAATCATTTTGGGCTGTATCAACCACAGGAAGCCAACAAGCTCTCCTGATTACATAAACATTGATCAACAATTTTTGTTATACTTCATTGTAACAAAGGTGAAAATAAACCTTCCTCACATGCTATTCAACCATCTGAGAACAAGTGTGAAGGAAACCATAGAAGATGAAAGAACCAAGAGGGATTGGATACCTCTGGGTCGGCTAATTTCAGATATTCTGACTGAAAACAACTTAGTAGAATATCTGACTAAAGCTCGGCAGATCAACACTCTGGAGGCATGTGCTGGAAAACCTCTCAATGCTAAGAATCTGAAGAAGATGAAGATCATTGACAACATTAATAAGGATCCAACTGTTGCAACAAAAGAAGTCATCACATAAAGAAGAGTCCCTCAGAAAGACTTCCCTTTGTTCTCTCAAATAGATACTTCACCAGAAATCATTGTCAGATTTCCGGAAGCATGCTAGATGGATGAGACTAATCCAGAGTTAAACATATGTGATTTGCATAAAAAGGATCCAGAAGTTGTCCTCAATAAGTCCAGAAAAAGGAAAGCTGCAGGAGAAGGATATTCTCAAAAGACACCAAAATCTGATAAGAAGAAAGGTAATTCTTCTTTTATTTCTGTTGTAGAATCAGTGATTTTTCCAACATATGAAACACCCTCTTCTCCAAAACCAATAGAAAACCCCTCACCAGAAACCTTTGATGATTTTGATATAGAATTTGACCCTTCAGTCACACTAGAAAACATTTTGAATGAACCACACTCTCCTAACCCACATCTTGAACAAAATCACCCAGAACTTGCTCAAGTTCTTTCTGATATTGATCAATTTGATCCAGAATTTCAAGCTCCCCAAATAGAAAATCCAAACGCTAACGCTTCCCAACCAGAAAATCCAAATATTGACTCTGATACCACCACACCAATTCCTGGAATAACAGAACCTCTCATGGTTTGACAACCTCTCTCAATCCACGACATTGCAGAAATTCCATCTCCTTACCATTCCACTCCACCAAACACACCTCCATCAACAATTATCATTTTTTATTCTCTTTCTCCCTCTACTATTAATCCTCTAGAAGATCACCTAAGAACTGTAATATACTTAGAAGCACCGGATCACCTTGCCTCTAACTCTCACAAAATTGCTATTCCTAAACCAAAACCAACTATCACCAAGGCAGATGTTGGTAGAAATTTACGGATTTTTGAAACAGAGATAATTGAATGGGTTAACTCTTTGAAGCGAGCATGCTTAGAAAATATGAATCTAGATGCTTCTGATTCTCACTGGAACCAGTTCAGAAAATGGTACAGTTCTAAATCCCAGAAACTCAAGGAGTTAAGCTATGAAATGGCCCAAAAGAACTTTTGTGATCAGCTGAATGTTTTCAAGGATCAAGTTTTAAGTCACTGGGAAAAGAAACATATTCTTCAGCTGGATAATGCTCCCTAGAAAGAGTACCAGCCTTCAGAAGTTGATGAACCATACGCTGATATGATAGCCCTGGTTATTGTTCAAGACAAAGGCAAAGAGACTGAAGAAGCCACTGCGTCAGAAAAGGCTACAGGTTGTTCTGAGAAGCTTTCACCTTCCATGGATATACCTTTTTCATCTCTGGTTATGCAAACTCTAGAAAAGTTGAAGAAAGAAAATGCAGTGATCAAGGAGAGATTAGACAAGCAAGATAACACATGCAAAAAAAACAAAGGAATGCGGGGAAAACAAGAGGAATCGAACACTCAGATTAAGATCTTGCTGGAAGAATTGTTCACACGACTTACCCCACCTCAATATTAGTTTTTAAAACTTGTTTTCTTTACTGTATTCATTTCTCTTGTTTTGTTTGCCTCTGAACATGTTATTGCAATCAAGTTTAATATAACTCATCTTTTGACTATAAATATTAATGTTTATATTGCTTTTTGATTCTTGACAAAAAGGGGGAGAACGTAAGATATTTCTAATAACGGTATATCGAAACACAGTCTCAAACATTTTGAATATCATAACATCTCGTTACTTTTTCTGAAAGCAAAATAGGAACAAAAATCTGATGAAGACATAAGTAGATGCATCAAAGCTCTGATCAGAATGAACTTCAGGGAAGTAATTCATCTTTATCGAAGTACTCAGCTCAGGGGGAGACCTTATAATGCTTTATTTTCTGTTTATTTTGATTGAAATATCCTAGTTTTTGTTATCATCAAAAAGGGGGAGATTGTTAGAACATAATTTGATTCTACAACCCTAGTAAGAGTTTTGATGATAACAAACACAAAGAACAATTATGCACTCTAAAATTATATTTTGTCTTGTAGAGAAGTTCTGATGGAACAAGATCAGAAGATAAGCTACAAGGTTGTTCCTGCTGTGAATGTAGACAATTCTCAAAAAGCTCTGATGAAAGAAGATAAGAAGTTGCGATAAAAGAAAGATGTTTTAACTCTGATTACACAACTCAAAAAGTAAGTCTAACGCTGCAAACAAGATCTTATGGCTTTGACCTCCAAAAGTTCTGAAGCAAGAAGCAACATATACCTCAATGTTCTAAAGCGTTACAAATCAAATATTTCCATTTCAAGAGTAACGGCTGGAAGGGAACAAGGATCATTATTTTTGGAAAGAACCTTAACTGTCATTAATCAAGTTTCTAAATGATCATTCTTGTTGCGCCTATTTAAACAAAACTTAAGGATAAATCGTTTACAATTTCACAACAAACAACAACGCTGCAATCTTTTCTAATCCTCGTCATAAAATACTTTCAACTGTGTAAAATATCACAATACTATGATAATCTTTTGTAAGAAAACAATATTGTACATTGTCTTACTATTATATTGTTTAGTGCATTTGCTTGAGAAAAATCGGGTTGTGGTTATACTCAAGAAGACTTTGGCAGTAGTCAAAGTAGTTTTGTAATCAAGATTGATTAGTGGATTAAGACCTCGTTGGAGAGAGGCGAAATCACCTTGATGGGTGGACTGGAGTAGTTTGAGTTCAAACGAACAAGGATGAAAATCGACGTGTTCTTTCCGTTGAATTTTAAGATTCCAATTCAACTCCCCCTTCTTGTGTTTTTCAATTCTTCACTCTTCTGGTGGTAATGACTTCCTTGGTGGTGATTGTTGGATACTTCTTAATAGTTTCAATAATCTTCATCTTCTTCAGATTTTTGATGTTGAGAGGTTTACCATCACAAGTTTCCAGAGCGCTAGCTTGTTGAGCCTCAGTCAGATGTTCTACCAATCTGTTTTCTGTCATAATATCTAAGATGAGTCTTCACAGAGGGATCCAATCTCTCTTTGTCCTTTCTTCTTCCCTTGTTTCTTTTACGCTGGTCTTTAGATGATTGAACAGAATATGTGGAAGATTTACCTTTGCTTTGGTGGCGATGAAGTACATAAGGTACTGCTGATCAATATTGATGTAATCCTGAGAACTTGTAGGATTCTTGTGATTGATGCAACCCAAAATAATTTTAGACCAAATTTTGAGGTAATCCTTTAGGTCTTTAATTTTGTTGGACGGTTGGCCAAAAATAAAGATTTCCTTTGAGATCTTGGTTAGGTCAGAACCTTTTTCAGCCATATCACTTCCTCGAATACTACCTTCGTCGTGACCTTTTAGTTACCCAATGAGATCTTCAGAGATGATGATTTTCTTTCCCATAACGAAATATGTAACTTGATGATTTGAAGATGTAGCCTGAATCCAGAATTCTTTAACAAGTCTTGGAAAAACTGGACCTAGGAGTCGATCAAAGTACTTAGTCTATCCTTGGAACTTAACATCATGGGTTAAATCATATCCATTTTCCTTTATGCTTACGAAATCTACAATGAGCTCACACAGAAATTCCAGAGAATCAATGGGTGTGAGGAGATTTCTTAAGGGTTCTTCATACCTTTCTACTATTGAGGAAGAGGAGCCGGGAATGCTTTGATAACCTTGAGAAAGTTGCTGAGAGGAAGCCATTTGTTCACACAGACTCTTCTAGGGTTTTTGAAAGATTGAACAAATTTAAGAGAGAAAAAGGAATTGAGAGTGGAAATGTGATAGTGAAGGTGAACGAAGTATATATATATATATATATATATATATATATATATATATATATATATATATATATATATAAGAAAATAAAAGACTTAATTAATAATAAAAAGATTTAAAGAAAATGATTACGTGCATTAATGATTCCTTAAAAGAGGGATAACATGGAGATATGAAACAATTACCAATTTGACACGAGCCTCAATGCATCAACTCAAGGTTTTAGTTTCTTCAGAATTTCAACACGTGTTCAGCCTTAGAGGAAGACCTTGCGTATAGAGTTGTCAAATGTTGATATTATGAACTGCATGCTTCTATCTTTGAAATGAAGCGTTTGGAGAACGCTCGGATCTTCTTAGATAGATCCTGATACAATTTTCCTTCTTACTTCTGAAGAACTATTGATCAAATGTTCACACAAAAAATTTAAAGCATAAAATTCGGAGGGTTAAAGTATATAGAAACAGAATTATTATTCTGGGTAAAATTTCATGCTGAGATGTTTCAGAATGAAGTTAAATATATCTTCAGAAAGAGGTTTATTGAAAACATCTGCCCATTGATGGTCTGTGTCTATAAGTTTTAACAAAAGAATTCCTTTATGAATATAGTCCCTGATAAAATGATGTTTAATTTCTATATGCTTAGCCCTAGAATATAAAATGGGATTTTTTGAAAGACAAATAGCAGAAGTATTGCCACAGAGAATAGGAATGTTACTCTCATTTATGTTGAAGTCTTCAAATTGACTTTTCATCCAGAGCATAAGTGTGGTGCATCCAGCTGCTGCTATATATTCAACCTAAGCAGTTGACAGTGAAATTATGGATTGCCTTTTGTTGGACCACGAGATTAGATTGTCTCCCAAAACTTAGCAGCTTCCAGAAGTACTTTTTCTTTCTATTCTGTCTCCAGTGAAGTTAACATCACAATACCCTACTAATTTTTATTCTTTGGATTTCCTATAGCAAACACCAATATTAGTATTACCTTTCAGATACTTGAAAATTCGCTTAACAGCTCTTAAGTGAGATACTCTAGGATCTGATCGGAATCTAGCACATAGACAGACACTATACATAATATTAGGTCTTCAAGCTGTTAAATATAAAAGAGAACCAATCATACCTCTGTAGAGCTTCTTTTCTACCTTCTTACTTACCTCTTCCTTTTCCAGAATGCATGTGGGATACATAGGAGTTTTGGCTAGCTTACATTCTGACAAGTCAAATTTCTTCCTAAGTTCTTTGACATACTTGCTTTGATGAATGTAGGTTCCTTATGGAGTTTGATTAATTTGGATACCCAGAAAGAACTTGAGTTCTCCCCTCAAGCTCATTTCAAACTCTGCCTGCATAGACTTAGCAAATTCTCTTCCCAAAGAGGCTTTAGTAGATCCAAAAATTATATCATCTATGTAAATTTGACAAACCAGAATGCCATTTTTAAATAATTTACAGAATAAGGTTGTGTCCACCTTCCCTCTAGTAAAATCATTTTCTAACAAAAAATTACTTAGTCTTTCATACCAAGCTCTAGGAGCTTGTTTCAGACCATATAGTGATTTATTAAGTTTATAAACATATTCTGGATGTTTTGAATTTTTAAAAACAGGGAGTTGGTGCACATAAACTTCTTCATCAATGTAACCATTTAAAAACACACTTTTAACATCCGCCTGATAAAGAGTGATTCCATTATTTACTGCAAAAGAAATTAAAAGTATGATAGATTCTAACCTGGCGAATGGAGCAAAGGTTTATGTATAGTATATCCCTTCTTGTTGACTATAACCTTGTGCCACCAGTCAAGCTTTGTTTCTGAAAACTTCTCCTGGTTTATTTAGCTTGTTTCTGAAGACCCATTTGGTTCCAATGATGTTAAACCCTTTTGGTTTAGGAACTAGATTCCACACATCGTTTCTGGTGAACTGATTTAGTTCTTCTTACATTACGAGTATCTAGTCATTGTCTAGAAGGGATTTATCAATGGAAGTTGGCTCAATCAGAGACACTAATCCCATGAGAGATTCTTCAGAATTTCTGAATGTAGATCTTATTCTGATTGGGTCTTCTTTCTTTCCCATAATCTTGTTTTCCGGATGAGTTAAACTGCTTCTAGATTATCTTTTCTAGACGGGCTCTTCAGATGTTGTTGTAATGTTTGTGACATCTTCTTCTGGATTTGACTGTGATTCTTTGTAAGGAACTTCTGATGCAGTGTCTTCAGTACCTGTAAATTGAACTCCTATGTCTGCAAAAAATTTACCCTGCTTTGACTTTTTGTAGCCAAGCTTATCATCAAATCTGACATTGATAGACTCTTCCACAATCCGTTTTTCTGTGTTATATACTCTATAACCTTTTGAGTGTTTAGAGTATCCTAACATGAGACACTTTTATACTTTAGAGTCAAACTTGTTCAAATGTTCTTTAGTGTTTAGAATAAAACAAGTACATCTGAATGGATGGAAATAATAAATGTTGGACTTTCTATTCTTCCACAATTCATATGGTGTCTTATCTAGAATAGATCTTATGGAGATTCTATTCTGAATATAACATGATGTGTTAATTGCTTCTGCCCAGAAGTTCTTAGCAATGTTAGTCTCGTTGATCATGGTTATGGCCATTTCTTGTAAAGTTCTATTCTTTCGTTCTACAACTCCATTTTGTTAAGGAGTTCTAGGACAAAAGAAATCATGAGAAATGCCATTCTCATTAAAAAATAATTTAATTTTTTTTGTTTTCAAATTCCCCACCATGATCACTTCGAACTTTAACAATTCTAAGATCTTTTTCATTTTGAACATGGTTACATAAAGTAAAGAACATAGAGTGTGACTCGTCCTTGTGTCTTAAGAACTTTACCCATGTCCATCTGCTATAGTCATCCATGATCACTAATCCATACTTCTTGCCACTAATGGAAGTAGTTTTCACTGGTCCAAACAGATCTATATGCAGAAGTTCTAACGGTCTGGAGGTAGAAACAACATTTTTTTGCTTTGAAAGAAGGTTTTGCAAACTTGCCTTTTTAACATGATTCACATAGAGCATTTGAGTTGAACTTGAGGTTAGGAAGTCCTCTGACCAGATTGAGTTTGTTAATCTAAGATATTCTTCTTATACTAACATGCCCCAATCTTTTGTGCCAGACGCATTGCTCATCGTTAACAGACATTAGGTATTTTACATTCTGACTTTTTAGTTCATAAAGTTATATTTTGTAAATGTTGTTCTTTCTCTTTCAATTAAAGAGGATAGATCCATCTTTCTGACTAAATACTTTACATGACTTTTGATTTAGGATTATATCATAACCGTTATCACTTAATTGACTTATGGATAACAGGTTATGCATTAATCCATCTACTAACAGAACATATGTTAAAGAAGGAAGTGTATCGTTACCAATAGTTCTAGATCCAATAATATCTCCTTTTTGATTGCCTCTGAAACCTTTGTAGCCTCCAGATTTAAGCTCCAGGCTTTGGAACATATGCTTTCTTCCCGTCATGTGTCGAGAACATCCAGAGTCCAGGTACCAAGATTGGTGTTTCAATTTTGCTGTTAAAGAAATCTGCAACATAGACAATTTTGTCCTTAGGTACCCATATCTTTTTGGGTTCTTGTTTGTTAGAGTTACCAAAATTTTGTTTAAACTTTAGTTTAGCAGAAAAAGAATTACTAGTATATTTTATGTCATGTGTATGCCCATAGGTGAAGTGAGAATAAAGGGGTGTGTTTTTTATGACCATATCCTTAACTTTCTTAGGTAGAGATACTTTACCCTTATATTCCATCCCTTTTCTTCCATTTCGGCTAACTCCATAGATCACTGAAGCCATCTTGCTCCTATCTATGTTTTTAGCAAGAAAGTTTTGAAAGCTATGATCATATTCTTTTATTATCTTATCAGAGTTACTAGAAACTTTTGAGACAGTTTCTTTCTGAGCCTTTTGTAATTTATTTTCGAGTTTATAAATTGTTTCTTTAAGCTTAGAGTTTTCTGTTCTCAGTTTCTTAGTTTCTTCAGAGTCAGAAACTAGATTCTTTTTGATAACACTAAAATATATAACATTTTTCGCCCGATTTACATAGATTATATTTCCGATTCTTAGATTATTATGTCACATTTTATCTCTTTTTGTAGTATTTTCAACATATTTCAGGTACTTAGATTTTGCAAGGCATAAATGAGAAAAGGAAGTAAAAGAATGGAAAAATGAAGAAGAAATGGCTATTAAACAACAAAACGTAGCATTCTGTAAACAGAAGCGTGCCGTCCGCCACAAAGGTGTTACGACCGGGACAAGCTTAGTTTTTGTGCCCCTCGGCACGTCTAATGTTACAACTTGGACATATATGAATCATGTGCCCCACGTTGCAATACACACCATGCTCACCATGATCCATCACAATTATGAACCTTTCGCCACTAAAGCGCATTAAATGCACATTCACCTAGATTTTCTCCATGATTCTTGAACGGGGATTATGGGAAGTTTCCTATTTTCTCTCACCATTTGGGATGCATATATATGGTAGCAGTTACCAAAGATGACTCTCTCTCTCTCTCTCTCTCTCACACACACACACACCTTGATCAATTGTTACGCAATATTATTACTTTCAATTTCACATTCTCTGTTGATTATATTTATTGTATTCTATTTTGATATTTTCCAGTTTAGATTTCCGGCGTTAATTTTCCACTTTTCGTAGTATTTCGTAAGCAATAAAAAACCCACCATCAAAGTAGTATTTTTCCACATTGGAGAAATACTGAAGCACTAGTTTGTTTCCAGACTTCCAGAATTTACTTAGGATTATTTTAATTTAGTTCGAGTTATTTTTACTACAAGTCAATCCTGCCGACATGTGGAGGACACGCATTGTTTGGAATTAATCTCTTTGTTATTCACTTCCAAGTTCTTATTTTAATAAGAATAATTTATTTATTTCCTACCATGCATGCGTTGTTGAATTTACATTTAAATTTTACGCTGTTATGCAATAATATTATGTCTGGCTAGATTCCCTGATACCGGTATGTAGAACTTAACCAAAAGGATTCGGTGATTAATTGGCATTATTATTTTTTACAAAAACACTTTTCTGGTTTTAATTTCCAATTGAATATTTAATTGTTTTTGTACGGAAGTAAGAGACAGTCTAAGGTTAAAATCAACAAAATGGAAGTTTGAGGTTTTAACCAGATAGTGGTTATTAAAACATTAATTTTAAAAACAGTGGAAGCACTTTAAAGTTAATTTGACCTTATTTGTTTTCAAAAAATACTTTTGAGTTTTAAATGAAACATCATAAGCGCTCATTTCGAGCTTAACTGATATGATCTGATTTAATAGAATGGAAGTTTGAGACGAGGGTTTTTAAATGAATAGTTTCACCGAAGCCATGTTTTAATACTAAAATCAAATGCCAATGACTTAATGAATCCCTTAAGTTGATAAAATACATACCGGTGTCCCGTTATTAATTATTAGACTTTAGTTAATTCCCGATTTAACCCAAACACTCAAATTTATAATTAGCCTTAGCTTTACATAGTGATCCTAAGATAATTGTAGTTTTGACCATCAGTCCTTGTGGGTTCGATAACTTTTAAAACTACACGATAGACTGTGCACTTGCAGTCACTACACACGATAGATCTATAAAGTCGCAATCAATTATTTGGCACCGTTGTCGGGGACTGAATTAGTCAAATATTGTAAATCTCTTGTTACGCAGTATAGACTAAGGCAACCGAATTTATTATTTTTAGCCGTCAATTGTATGCCAAGTACTCGCTCTAAAGACGAGGAATTAGAACAAACAATCAATGAAGTCGAGCGTTTTGTTAGTATAAGATTCCGAATCAGAGAGTACCAAGCCAAGTACAATCTTCCTGAAATTAATCTTCCTAACTTTTCTCTTTCTGACCCCAAAATGGCTGAAGGACCCCAAAATCATCCTCTGAAGGATTATGCTTCCCCAACGCAAGAGGAACCCAACAACAGTATTGCTGCTCTCGCTATCGCATGGAACAATTTCGAGTTAAAGTATTCACTTTTGCAAGCTGTTCAACAAAACCAATTTTAAGAATGTCCTACGGACGATCCAAATCTTCATTTATCCGTGTTTTTACAGTACGGAGACACAGTGAAAGCAAATGGAGTCATCCCTAAAGCAATAAGACTTCGTCTTTTTCCCTTCTCGTTAAGAGATAGAGCTAGAGCATGGCTCCAATCTCTGCCATCCAACTCCGTTACAACACGGAACAAATTGAAGAAATTTTTCCAAGCGCGATATTTTCCACCAACCTAGACAGCTAAGCTAAGAGCCAATATCAATGGCTTTAAACAAAAAGAAAACGAATCTATTTTCGAAGCATGTGAAAGATACAAAGACATGTTGCGACTCTGTCCGCATCACGGTCTAGAAGAATGGATTATAATCGACACCTTTTATAATGGTATCTTGTACAACACAAGACTAACAATTGACGCAGCTTCTGGCGGTGCACTGATGGTTAAACCATAGCATGATGCCTATGAACTTATAAAAAGTATGGCTCAAACTCATTATCAGTGGGGAAGCAATAGAACAATGATGGAGAAATCTCAAACGAAAGGCAGTATGCACGAAGTTAGTAGCTTAGACCAAATTTATGCTAAGGTAGAAGCCCTTACCCAAAAGATAGAAAGCTTGACCACAACTCCCTCAGCCACCGTAGCTGTAGTAACTCCAACCTATGATCTATGCGGACTTCACGCGCATAACGCACCCGAATGTTCACTTTTAACAGGAGTACCAGTTGGACAAGTAAACTATGTTCAAGGAAACCCCTATAGTAATAACTATAACCCTTCTTGGAAGAACCATCCAAACTTTTATTACAAAATCAATAACGCTTTGTACGCACAAGAGCAAGCTCCTACTACACCTCAAGGATTTCAGAAATCCACCCAAAATGTCCCAAATATTCCAAATATCCCTAGGAAGTCCAACATTGAAATCATGATAGAAAACTTTGTAGCCAACTAAGCTCAAACTAACAAGGATTTCATGAATCAAAATATTCACACCAGTGAACAAATTAAGCAATTGACTAATAAGATTTATGCTCTTGCCACACACAACAAAATGTTAGAAACAAAAATTCCCCAAGTGGCTCAACAGCAAGCAGCTACAGCTGCTCCAACTGGAACTTTTCCTAGACAACCCCAACCAAATACTAAGGTACATGTTAATGCCATAGCACTTCAAAGTGGGATAGAATTAGGCGGACCAACTAAACCTAGAGTCGAGAACCCAACCATGTACCAAAAACATGGAAAAGGAATTTAGAAAGAAGCTGAACTAAAGGAAGTAAGAAAAGAAGGTGACAAAGAGGCCGTAGAAAAAGAAGAACCTTATGTTCCTCCGCCACCTTATAAACCACCTATTACAACCCTAAAAGACTTGTAAAGTCTAAAAACATAGGGCAATTCAATAAATTCATTGAACTTCTGAAACAACTCAACATCACCATACCTTTTACAAAAGTTATCACACAAATGCCCTCCTACGCTAAATTTCTTAAAGAAATCTTATCCAATAAGAAAAAGCTTGAGGATAACGAAATTGTATTGCTCACTGTTGAGTGCAGTGCTATAATACAAAACAAAATGCCTCCTAAACTTAAAGACCTAGATAGTTTTTCCATACCTTGCATAATCGGAAAATTTGTCATAGACAAAGCATTATGCAATTTAGGAGCCAGTATTTGTCTAACGCCCTTATCAATTTGCAAGAAACTCAACATGGGAGAACTAACACCAACAAGAATGTGTGTACAATTAGCAGATCGGTCGGTAAAATTTCCTTTAGTTATGTTAGAAAATGTTCTTGTACGTATAGGAAAATTATATATCCCCACTGATTTCATAATCATGGACATTAAAGAAGACTCTAATATTCCTATCATATTAGGTAGACCATTCCTAGCCGCTGCAGGAGCCATAATAGATGTTAAAAATGGAAAACTGAATTTCGAAGTCGAAGAAGAAAAAGTTGAATTCATCTTATCTAAATTCCTTGTGGTACTAGCCATCAGCGATTCATGTTGTTTCCTAGACGAAATCGATAAATGCGTGAAAGAATTGGAGAAACAACAAAACACTTATTCAGAAGTATTGAAGATTCCCATACCCCCGATTCTTGAAGATGATAAATGGCGCCCTGAATATCAAGATGAAAATTTTAGTCAATGCCTAGCCCTAACTCCTAACCCTATACCCTATTAAAAGAAGCCTGCCATAGAACTCAAAACCCTACCAAAAGACCTAAGATATGAATTCCTATACATGGAACTTGAACGACCAATTATAGTCAATGCAGACCTAGGACAGATAGAGACTGAAAAATTATTACATGTCCTAAGAAAATACCCAACCGCTTTAGGTTATAACATATCAGATGTAAAAGGAATAAGCCCTTCTATCTGCATGCATCGTATTATGCTGGAGGAATACTGTAAAACCTCTAGGGAATATCAAAGGAGAATAAATTCCATTCTGAGCGATATAGTCAAAAAGGAAGTAGAAAAGCTAGTAGAAGCAGGAATCATATACCCAATATCCAACAGTAAATGGGTTAGCCCAGTACATGTCGTACCTAACAAAGGTGGTGTTACGGTTGTCAACAACACTAAAGGAGAATCTGTAGGGCAACGAACTCACACTGGGTGGAGAATGTGCATCGACTATAGAAATTTAAACAAAGCCACTCATAAAGATCACTTTCATTTACCCTTCATTGATCAAATGCTTAAAAAACTAGCTAAACACTCTCACTTCTGCTATTTAGATGGTTATTCCATTTTTTTTTAAATTCCTATCCATCCTGACGACCAAGAAAAAACGAATTTCACTTGTCCTTATGGTACGTTCGCCTATAGACGAATGCCATTCGGATTATGCAATGCCCCTGCAACATTCTAGAGATGTATGATGTCCATCTTCTCTGATTTTCTAGATGGCATGATGGAAGTTTTTATGGATGATTTCTCTGTCTGTGGAGAAAGTTTTGAAGGATGTTTATCGAACCTTGAAATGGTACTAGAAAGATGTGTAAGTGTCAATCTCGTGTTAAACTGGGAAAAATGCCACTTCATGGTCCGAAAAGGAATTTTCTTAGGGCACATAGTATCCGATAAGGGAATTGAAGTAGACAAAGCAAAGGTCGAAGTTATATAAAATCTTTAACCACCTAAAATTGTTAGAGAGATAAGAAGTTTTCTAGGACACGCTGGTTTCTATCGACGTTTCATTAAAGACTTCTCTAAAATAACCAAACCTCTAACCAAAATGCTAATAAAGGATGCTGATTTTATTTTCACCGATAAATGTTTGGACGCGTTTACAACTCTAAAAAAGGAATTACTTTCAGCACCTATCATGCAACCTCCTGATTGGAATGAACCATTCGAGATAATGTGTGATGACAGTGACTATGTCATAGGCATAATTCTAGGACAAAGAAAGGATAAAAAGCTTCATGCAATCTACTACGCAAGTAGAAACCTAGATCATGCACAAACGAATTACGCCACCACTGAAAAAGAATTGTTAGCTGTTGTGTTTGCTTTAGATAAATTTTGTTCCTACTTAGTAGGAGCACGAATAATTATCTATAATGACCACGCTGCAATCTGGTACCTCTTAAGTAAGAAATACGCCAAACCAAGATTACTAAGGTGGATCTTACTTCTATAAGAATTCGATTTATAAATAAAATACAAGAGAGACACCGAGAATGTAGTAGCTGACCACCTATCTAGAATAGAAAGCATCAAAACAAATCATATTCCCATCAATGATGATTTTCCTTATGAACACCTCGTAGCCTCTTTAGAATTAGACAGTATTATAACTGAGTACCCTGTGACTTATGAAGACAAGAACACAAACAAAATTATGGAAGCTATATTCACCACAACCATACTACCATGGTACGTCGATTTAGTCAACTACTTGACTGCTAGAGTGCTTCCACCCGATATGTCTTATCAACAAAAGAATAAATTATTTCATGACCTTAAACTTTATTATTGGGACGAGCCTTCGCTTTTCAAAAGAGGCACCGTTGGTATTTTATGTTGATGTGTTCCCGAAAATGAAATCGAAAACATAATTTCCCATTATAATGCTCTCCATATGGAGGACATGCAAGTACATCAAAGACCTGTGCTAAGATATTACAATTTGGCCTCTATTGGCCTAGTCTTTGGAAAGACATCCATATCGCGGTTAAAAATTGTGACCAATGCCAACGCACTGGAAACATCTCTAGACGCGATGAGATGCCTCAAAAGGGCATCCTAGAAGTTGAAGTCTTTGATGTATAGGGAATCGATTTCATGGGACCCTTCTTGTCTTCCTTTGGAAATCACTACATACTAGTTGTTGTCGACTATGTTTCAAAATGGATCGAGGTTGTAGCCTCTCCAACAAATGACGCGCGAGTAGTAGTCATGCTTTTCAAAAACACAATATTTCCAAGATTCAATGTACCGAGACTTGTCATCAGTGACGGCGGCTCCCATTTCATTTCAAAAATCCTAGAAAAATTATTAGCGAAGTACGGAGTCCGACATCATGTTGAAACACCTTATCATCCATAAACAAGTGGGCAAGTAGAGGTCTCCAACAGAGAAATTAAGAAAATCTTAGAAAAAACTATAGCAACCTCTAGGAAAGATTGGTCATCTAAGTTACATGAAGCTCTATAGGAATATAAGACAACATATAAATCTCCGATTGGAACCACACCATTTAAACTAGTTTATGAGAAGTCATTTCATCTTCCAGTAGAAATAGAACATAAAGCTTATTGGGCCATTAAGACCCTTAATTTAAGTTACACCGCTACAGGTGAGAAAATAATCTTGGTTATCCATGAACTAGAAGAACTTAGACTAGATGCTTACGAAAATGCTCGGATATATAAAGAGAGAACTAAAAAATGGCACGATAAAAGAATATCTAAAAAAGACCTCAATGAAGGTGATATAGTTCTCATATTTAATTCTAGACTTAAACTATTTCCGGGAAACCTTCGCTCAAGATGGTCTGGTCCCTTCGAAATTATTAAGGTCTTTCAAAATGGAGGGATAGAAATCAATGGAATGAGTAGAGAACCTTTCATCGTAAATGGACAGCCTCTAAAACACTATCATAGCATTGATGATAAAGAATATTACGAAACCTTTAGGCTAGATGCACTAACACTCCATTCGTTAGACTAATCACCGTGCTATGTTGAGCTTACGACTTTAAACAAAGCACTTCTTGGGAGACAACCCATCTTTGAGTCTTTTCTTTTTTCTTTGCTTATTTTCGCTTTTATTTTCTTTTCTTTTGTTATTATTGATGATTAAAATATGCAGTATTGTTCCTTTGATTTTTCTCGCTACTTACTTAGTGCTAACTGTCATCCTACTTCAAGTTAACTTTCCGATTAGCTAGTTACACTAACCAGATGAATCTGCTTGATATGATGGGCATTGTGTTTGGAGGAAGGAATCAGCGGAGGAGGTTTGAGTGTCTTTCTAATAGGGAGATAAGGTTAAGTACCTACCCCGATGGACCAGCCATGATCACCTTATGGATTCGAGATAATGTTTTGTTTTTATTAAGACAAATAGGATGGGATACATCTACTTTGAGAAGAAAGTTTAGCTCTTACCATAGACTAACTTTTGAGTTTTTAAGCTCCCTTGTCTACAAACCTGACCACGGTCTGGGATTCAATTAAGGACTGATTAGGTTTAGACTATTTGGTATAAAGTACACCTTCACCCATAGAGAGATGGAAGAGATACTAGGATTCCCACATAGCCTTGATGCATTACAGAGGGGACATTACAGGAATTAGTAACCATAAGCCTGAGGACATGCACTCTAAAAACATCCACAACCCAGCTTTAAGATATTTTCAAAACTCCTAGCCCACACCCTTTTTGGTAAAGCAGAAAACATTACCACTGTTTTTAGAGCTGAGCTTTTTATCATGTTTTGCGCTTTGTAAAACCGTCCCATAAATGGAGCTACATTTATCCTAGAAAACTTTCACCATCTTGCGAGAGTTTTACATGAATCCAATCTCATAGGTGGCTTAGTGACCATGATAGCTAATGTTATTAGGTTAAGACAATAATTGTTGAACCTTGTCCCTCAGGGTAGATTTCAACCTATGAATATAAATTTCTATTTCAATAGGGGTATCATTGGAAACCTATGCCTAGGCAACTTTGAACTACTCATTAACAATCAGGTAATGCCACTTTTTACCCTACCTGACCCTAAGACAAGCATACATGACAGAAATAACTAGTTATATGATTGGGGAGCACCATACATGTCACCACCACCCACTCCTGAGACTCCCTTAATTTATGACCACCTCGATGCTTTTCTGTCCGATGAGGATATTGACCCCGAAACCCCTCCCTTTTACCATGACTTCCCATCTCTCGAACAGATTAGCTCAAACTTCTCCTACACTCCAGTTGTTTCTCCGCCTCCCGTATTTCATCATGCTCCTGCTTTGACTGCCATCCAATCAGAGATTGATTTGTTGAAGGACGAGCTTGTTATTTTATGGATCGACTTCCATTCCTTTATGGATACGGTAGTCGAACAACTAGATTATATTTATCAGCATCTTTTCTCCGCATCTCACGATCGATGCTTTCCTTAATTTTTTCCTTTTCACATTTAAACATTGAGGTCAAATTTTTGCTTAAGTGTGGAGAGAAGTTTTATTAGATTAGATTTTCATTTATTTATTTGACACTTTATTCATACAATACTTTGGAATTTTATTTTTCAGTACAATTTCTATTCATTTTCAGTTCAATTTTGTTATGAGTTTTTTTATTTTATTTATTTAATGCATTAGTATCATATTTACGTGTGTATATATATATATATATATATATATATATATATATATATATATATATATATATATATATATATATATATATATATATATATATATATATATATATATATATATATATATATATATATATATATATATATATATATATATATATATATATGCTTAAATACTTCCATATTATTTATTCATATATATTTATGTACTAGTATTGAAAAGATATACCGGATAACGGAACTTCAAGTTATTTAATTTTATTCAGTTTCTAAACTCGTGCCGACCGCCACTCAAGTGTGACGCCCGTCACGCTTCACATGACCCTGTCCCGCTCGGCACATAATCGTGACGCTCGACACACACTGAGAAACAAAAGCGTTTCTGTATTCTTATAGAAACCCTCGCAAAACCCTTCTTTTTCCCATTTTCTCCAAAACTGCTGCCACAGTCCATTGAACCTATTACCTATTTCTCTTCCCCCATTATGATTTCCATAAAATTCCACTAAACCCTATTTATCACCTCCATTATATCCCTATACATAAACCATCCATAAATCCATTTCCATTTCAAAATCCCCAATTTCTCATACAAACTTTTACCCATCTTCCTTCTTTGGTCCAACAATGGCACGAAGAAACTCACGACCAGAGCCAGATCTTTTCAGAATCACATTTCACAATGGAGAAGCCAGAGAGCACCAATGGGCCCAGTATATTAAGTTCTATCAATGCTTTGTAGTTCCTACACGGTATGTTGATACTGAGTGCCTGCAAAAATTGGGATTGTTGGACAGTGTGCAGTGGTTACTCCATCACTCTGACTTAGCATTCATCTGCACATAGAATCTCCAAACATACGAGTCGCTGACCTTGGAATTTCTAAGCTTGTTCTCATATAACCTACTGTTTGACGAAAACGAGCACCTATCCAGCTCTGCTACTTTTAGAATGTTCAACTAAGAATATTCTATAAGTCAATCTACTCTAAGTGCTTTCTTCCAATTCCCTCGCGAGGGAGTGGTACACCGATGTATTCTAGAAGAACTTGATTTGGCATCTATAGGTTTCAGGCTTTGGAAAGTTCTTAACAATGAGGAACCGAACAACTAGGAAGGACTTTATGCTTCATCCGTTCATAATCCTACAATAAGGTATTTCTACCGTGTTATCTCCAATACCATTTTTGGGAGGATTAAAAACAATAAGTTAATTCTAAAGAATTTTTCCTCATCTGTTGTACCTTTAAACACAACCAAAGGATCAATGCAAGAACCTTCCTCCTATCACATATCCAGGACTTATGCGCCAGAGATCTACACCTTTTTGCATTGGGGGGATAGTCACCTCTATAGTACTTGGGCTTGGCCTTCAAGACAAGCTTGAAAATTTGCCATCCATATCGCCCACTTTCATTGACATCAACAACTATCGAGCTTGCACTTGATTAAGGTCAGAAGAGATGATAGGTACAACCTCATGGGGAATAACAAGGTAGTTCCTAGTGTCATTTTTCCGAACATTGCGCTTACTAATATTACAGACTTGTCTAAGTGGATTTATGACCTTGATGCTCCTGCACCTAGAGATAATGCACAAAGCAACCAGGGAAATGTCCAAGTAGGTGAAATGGAGCAAGAAATGGAACAAGGAGACACTAAATAACAAGATCTTCCTGAAAATGTTGCAAGCACGTCCACTAGGCCCAGGAGAAGACGAGAAAGAGTATCGACCTTGAATGATGACATTATGGCTGTCATAATGGAATAAGATGAGAGAATGCAGGCTATGCAAAACAACAAAAATGCAATGATGCAACTTATGCTGGCCATGCAAACTCATCAACAAGAATATAATAAAAGAAACGAGTGTCGGACTGCAAGATTAACTTAGGAAATGGCGGCCTTGACTGTACGCATGGATGGTTTTCAGGATTATATATACCATGTAGCTATGTCCCATCCTCCGGGTACACGTGGATGAGCAAGAGGACGAGGAAGAGGACGCGATAACAAACAAGAATAGATTGACTTTTGTTTCTCTTCCCGTTTACTTTTTTGTTTTTAAAGCTTTGGGACATTGCTTGTTTCAAGCTTAGGTTAGTTAGTTAGTTTAAAAACTTTGTGTTGCTTTCTAATTAGGTCTTTCTTTCATTTCCATATGTAATCCAAATCATCATTGTATTTTCGAGTTCGTTTATGTAATTTTCCGTTATTATCTAACTTCCCACTTTCTTGAGCCATAACAAAAAAATTGTTAATTATTTGCATAATCTTACGCGTTCAAAGAATATATAGGTTGCTTACTTTTTAAAGATATATGAGAAACTTGGAGTGCAACAAAAGTATGATGCATACTGTCGTAACACTCTAAATCCCCAGATTGCACTATGTGATACGGTGGTAGAACCGACTGTTAATATTGGTTTTGCATTTGTGTTTGCAAATGTTACGATAAGCAAGAGTCGCCACCGACTTTTATTTTATCCAAATTAAGGAAAGGGTGAAAAGAACAGAAAAATACCTTTTCGAGAGTTTTCTGAGTAAGGGGGTAGATTATGGAAAGGGAAGGTATTATCATCCTTTCTATCCGTAGTTTTCTACAGGATCTTAGATGCTTAGCTCATTTTAAAAGTACTTTGTGCTTTATGTGTTGAAAAATGTTTTGAAATGCCTTAGTGCGGTGATTCGCTTTATGATCACTCCTGTATCAGTCCTCAAGAGTATTGACAAAGCGAATGTCTTTGAAAGTTGTTTTTGAAATATGTAAGTGAAAAATTCTATTTTACTTGAGAAAGCATCTAACATCTATCTACTTATACTCGAAAAGGTAGTTCTATTCCTCCTATCCTTTAGACAGTGCTATCCTACTATTAGTGAGTAGGTAGCCCTATCGTTGGATGTTTTGAGGGACATTCAAAGGGACGTTACGGTCACGAAGGAAACTTGGAAAGGAATTTTAGTAATTGTCCTAAAGTTCTAAGATCAATTTTAACCGAGACAACATCGAGAGGGTCATCAAGGGACTTGTGATCTATCAAACTAGAGGGCAGCCACTAAAACTTCATATATTTCGAGAATTGTGACCGTTTTCCGAAGGCAACTGAAGTGGAGTACCCTAGAGGTGTATACGTGTATGGTGTGTTATGTTCAGTTATTTTAGTCTTGTGTTAAGTTTGCTAGTGTTTGATTTCAGTCTTTTCATACAAGCCTAATTACTAACAGCAAATATTTAGCAGAAATTTAAAGTGTAGAAATTTAAATCTAAGCTATTATAGTGCTTCGGGGAGGGAGTATTTACATGTTCAAATGGAGAAAAAATAAAGAAAGCGATAAAGTCCTATTTTAATCTATTACATACTGCCAGCAGGTACATTATCATAAAAAATGCGAGAACAAAGTAATACGCGCGAAATAAAGAAACGTCTAACAACCTAAAAAGTCTAAGTAAAGGAAAAAAATCTCTTTGTTTTGGTTTTATTTATTTTTTAAAAAATAATTAAATTAAATTAAATGGGAAATAAAACTAAATATAATCCTAATTAATGAGATAAGAGAAAAATAATTGTTAATTAATAAAACTAATTCTTCTATATTTTTGTGTTTTTATTAAGAAAATATTTTAATGTAATAAATCTATGTCTAATTGATTTTAAACTAATAAAATGATGTCCAAATAATTAATTATATTAATTTACAAAATGATAATTAATTTAAGAGAAACCTAAGTCTATTTAATATTTATTATTTTATGATTTGTTAGAAAAAAAGATTAAAAGTAAAATATAAAAAAAAAAGCTAAAAAGAAAAATAGAAAAAACATAAAACTGGGCCTGATATCAAAAATAAATGGGGGGGGGGGGGGGTGAGCTTTGGAATTTGTAAGGCCCAAAAAGTCCGAGCCCAGGACTCTGCACGTTTGCATACGGCTGGCACTTTGATGGTCCAACATGGACACTTCATCTTGAAGCTAGATGTGTTGCTGATGGATCCAACGACGGTGAGATAACAATGCATCATGTACGCGCCTAGCTTCAAAGCATAGGATCTGCAAACAAAACTTGGAAAAATAATATGCAACAGGCAAGGATTGAACCCATGCCCTTGCATACACATAACACCTTAACACACACTCACCCAACCATTGGGACGACTTTACATATGTTAATGTAAATACAACAAAATGTACATAATGCAAGACAAGTGCAAGTGTTGATTTGGAAGACATGCGCGCTCTAGTGGGTCCCCCTGTGTTTGAAATAACTAATCAAAGCATTGTTTTTGCCACGATATGGTCCACACCGATCAAGCCACCGGGGGGTAGTGGCTCCAATCATCCCCTCTGGTTGGAAAAAAATGTCCATCCTTCGAAATATCAAGAAAACAAAAACAAAAATGACACTACCCCCCTAATTTGGGGTCTACGAATTCAATGGTGGTGGTTATTTGGCCTGAGATGGCTTGTATCATCTTGTTCGTGTCTTGGCCGTTTCAAAACCCTAAAAATGGAAAATCCCTAAATCTGCATCCATTCTCTCATGCTTTACGTTAGAACAAATCAAGACAATAATATAAACATGAATATGTGCATTGAACTTGTTAAAACTACATATATTGAAAGTTTGAGATCAAGGAAAAAGTTACCGATCAGAGTGATAATTTGAGGGGGGTTTTGGCGTGCGTTGGGCTTGCCTCACGAATGGGTAAAGCTTCTGGGACCTTCAGGAAGAAGATAGCACGCTTGGTTTGGATGGATGATGGCTGGAAATTCAGTTTTGAATTTCACAACTTTGAGAATTTTTTGCAATTTCGTGTGGTTCTTCTCAAGCAATTTTTCGTGTCCTTGAAGCTTACTAGTGTGTTACTTAAATAGAGGAGGAGGAGGGGACGGGGGGTAGCAAGGTAGTAAACAGCCATAAACATGTTCTTCAAGGCCATGAATGAGAATTTGAATTTTGGCAAAAGACATGGAATTCTTGTCTCTTTTTAAATTTGAATGAATGTGAACACAAATGACTTTCGAAGGCTCTCCTTCGAATGACTCTGATTACCTCCTTCAAATGGCCTAGAGTCTTCATTGGGGCTTCTTTGATTGAGCTCCTATTCAGCTAGCCCGAACGAAAACTCTTTCCAGGTTAACGAAGCTTCCTTCAGTATGAATGCTTGTGCAGGAAACTTGAGTATGGCAATATTTGGGATTTTGGGCCAGCCAGCATCTTTGCATATTTCTCTTTCGTTTTGGCCAACTAGATCTAATCTTTGACCAAACTCCTTTCTTTCAAACAACACTAAGTGTCCTTCGAATGGGCTTTTAAATTGCTTCTTCGAATGGATCATTTACGTGTCCTTCGAATGGATTTAGATTTGACCCATCCATTTGCCTTAGCTGTTTGATTCAGATACCCTCAAGTGAGAACTTCATTCTTTCAATCGAAGCCTCCTACGTCACTTCTGTGATCGGTGGATCTGGAACTGACTGTTTTTAGCTGGTTTCGCGAAATGTCACGGAAGCAAGAGTCGCCACCGTCTTTTATTTTCTCCAACATGGACAGGACAAAAGCACAGCAAAAATCCTTATGAGATAGTTTCTCGGTTCGGGAGGTAGATTTATAGAAAGGGAAGGTGTTAGCACCCTTTCTATCCATGGTTATCCATGGGCTCTTAGATACTTGCTCATTTGTGTTTTCAAAATGTTTGCTTTTCAATTGTGAGTGAGTTTGAAAAAGTTTCGTTTAAAGATTTCATAATGACTCTTGTATCAGTCCTCAAGAGTGTTTGAAAAATTGTTTTGAAAGCTTTTTTGAAAGTGTCGGTGTGAAAAGAGTTTTGATTTGTTTTTGAATAGAGCAAGTATCTATGAGTCATCTACCTACCCTAAGGAATTAGGCTGTGTAAATGTCCTTAAGGTAGTGCCATCCCACCATTGAGAGGTAGGTAGCACCACCGTTGGAGGTGTTTGGGTCAATTCGTTTGTAGGGACAGTGTGGTCACCAGAGCAACAGTAGGACACCTTAGAAGCTACCCTTATGCCATTGATCCTTTTTAATCCGAGGCAACCGTTTCGAGGAAACTGGATCATGGACATAAGGACTTACTAAAACGTCCTATGCTCGACGACCACGTTTCGAAGGCAAGGCTACAGGTGAGGCGTACCCTAGAAGTGGTGTGTGAATTTGTGTGTTATTTTCATGTTAAGTTTATCTTTGATTATGGCACGGTGAGCTACGCTTGTTTTTAATTAGCATGCATTCTTTCATACAAGTTAATAGTTAAAGGGGTGCGGAAAGTAAATTGCGGAAACGTAAATCCTACGCTATTACAAGGCGCGGGTCTATACATCGCCAAAAATTACAAAGACCCGTTTTTTTAGTAAATGAGTACGGAAAATAAAAAAATAGTAAAAGTCCTATTTACTATTACATGTCCGGAGCAATTACATAATAATCGAACAAATTAAATGCGCGCGAATAAATTAATCGGGAATGTCTAAGGGTGTCGACCCTTTTAAGAAAAGAAATTAATTTTTAGTCTTTTTTTTTTGTAATTAAAATGAAATGGAAGCTAATTAATAACAAATTAATTTAATTTAATTAAAAGAAAATATTTTTTGTTTTTTTAAGTTTTTATGAAATAAAATAGAAAAAGAAATAAAATCCTAGGTTAATCTAGATATATTTTAATTATTAAAAAGAAGGTTAAAATGGCCTAATTAAAAAAACTAATTCAATTATGGTTTATTTACAAAATAAAAATAATAATAATAAAAAATGTTAATTCTATTTGTTTGGTCTTTTATGAAAATGTTAGTTAAATTAATTTAATGATAGAGTAATTGTTTTTTTTTGGTGTTTTTTGGATCAATTTTGATAATTAAAAGCAAATAAAAGTCAATTTAATGGTTATTTAACAATTAATTAAAATATGCATGCAAAAATATTATTTTTAATGTCAAAAATTAAATAAACATTTTTCTGATTAAAATGTAAAAGGAAAATATTTGCTGTGAGTTTTTAAATGGATGAGAAAATTATTTGAATATAAATTAAATTATGATAAAAATATAAAAAAAAGGGAAAAAACAAGGGAAGCATGTTAATTATGGAAAAGGTAAAGAAAGTGCCAGAACCAGGATTCGAACTCGCGCCCTCTGGGAACATCCACTAGTGCGTTTCCATCTGAGCCAGCTTTTCTACAAAATACAAAAACATATAGCGGGGGTTTTAAACCCCCATAAAATGCAGTCAAAATGAAAATAGCGATTAGCTCCTCGCGAAGCATAAATTAGGCGCGATGGGTCTGTTTGATTCGTCTCGTCCTTCTCAATTCAACCATGGTTATTTGAGGTTCCAATTTTTCTGTATGTGAGAAACCCTAATTTGAAGCTTGAAAAAACCTAAAAAGAGTTTTGAAAAATGAAGCAAACCGAATGAGTTATATGGCGCGATTTCTTGAGGTTCTTGACTCGTTTCTGATTGCTAAAGCTTCCTAGGGATACCAGGAGTGTGTTTTGATTGAAATGGGGGTTTAAAACGTGCTGCAAATAGGTTTACAGTTTTGCTTTTTTCCTTCCAAAGTTTGAAATGTGTTTGGCCGTTTTGGAGCTTTTTAGGTCGTGAATCCTCTTGTGATAGCTTGCACACATGTTATGTAAAGAGTTTCAATCAGAATTAAGAGCCTTGAAGCCTTGCATTCATGTTTGAGATTATGCCATGAACTCCATTGAAACACTTTCCATTTTTGTGTCAAAATTTGAATTCTTGCTTGGAATAGCCCCTTGCACGAATTTGGAATGTGCATGATGGTGTATCAAAGCATTTCAATACAAAATATATCCCCTAATTAATTTCTTTGATTTTTATTTGATTTTAAAAGATTTAAAATGAATTAAATCAAATCAAATTAAATAAAAATGGAAAAATTAATTTTAAATCTTGAAATAACTTGTGGGACACGTGGGAAGCATGGCCAAGCTGAAACAAGTGGAAAAAGTGGGCCCCTTTTGTCAAAAATGAAGTTTCAAGGATAATTGACTTTGGCCATTTCACAAAATTTCCCAACTTCTCCAATGCATATCTTGCTCAATTTTGAAGCTATGAACATGTTCTTGGACATTTTGGAAAGGTATTGAAGTCCTCTAACCAATGTCTTTGGTCCCATGTCATTTTGATTTACCAATCTCAAGTTATGGTCTTTGACTTAAAGTCCCTTTTTGTTGACTTTTGAAAATGACCTATAATGTTGAAATTGATAAATTTTTGTGAGAGAATTTCTTGGACTTGGAATGTGAAGATGAGTTGTAGGAAATGTCATCCCCTTCAAAATGAGCATTGGATGGGATTTTTCTGATGAACCATGAAAAAATTTATGCCTTGGTCAAGTTACAGTTGACTTTTCAACTGTCCAAAAATAGAAACTTTTGCATCTTGACACTTTTTTGAGCCATTCTTGTGAAATCATGGTCAAGACTTGACCAAATGATGATTGTGGCTTCAAAATAAGATGTTGACCAAAAATTTTGACTTTTGACTTCCAAATGATCATTTTGCCCCTACAGTTGACTGCTGAGCAATTAGGGTTTTTGACTGTGCAACTTGACCTTGTGAGCCTTGAAATTTGACATGTAGGTGCTTGACAATGTATGTAGGCATGTGGGACTTGATTGGACCCTTGGAAACTTCAATTTCTTTGCCAGAACCAAAACCCTAATTTTGACTGTGTTAGGAGGCAATTGGACTGTGCAACCCTTGAGAGATTTTGAAGCTTGATCTTGGCAAATCTTGAAGAATATGGGAGGGCAAATTTTGGGGTACAACAACTTCCTTCGAATGCCATTGCACAGGAAGCCTGGGCCTGGCCACATGTAGGACCAAGACTCATCATAAGATAAACTTGCATTATGTGTCTCTCTTGAATGGCCAATAATATGTGTATCCTTCATTTTGAACCAATGTTTATGCTCTTTTGAAGGGACCACACGCATCACTTGTGTGCATCACTTATAATTCCTTAGAATGGGCCAACAAAGTAAATCCTTCGAATGGAACACCCACGTATGCCCCTTTAAATCCATCAATACATTTCCTTCGAATGGGGAAAATATATGTCCTTTAAATGGACCATGTGCCTGTCCTTCGAATGTGCCAGTTGTGTACCTTCTGAAAGGGGCATCCAGGTGTTGTTCCCCAAAATTTGCCCTCTCAATTCTCGAGGGTTTTCTCACAAAGATTCTCAGGATTCAAGTTTGCACAAGTGCATTTAATTTTCTAGTACCAAAATTAAAAGGAAACTGTCAAAAAGGGAGAAAACAGATAAAAATAAAATTTTGACAAATTTGGAGGAAAACAGGTCTCCTTTGGTTCAGCACCCTTCGATTGACTCTTGGCCTCCTTTGATTGCTCAAAATGGCTGCTAACGTGCCTCTTTATCCTGGGCATGTGACTTCTTGTTGTAGGGTTCGTTTGTGTCTTTTGCTGCCTGCATGCTTGCTTTAAAAACCAATTTTTGTTGCCATAAGTGCGGCATGCAGTGCAAGCCTTTCGATTGGACAAGTATGCTTCCTGCATGCTTGCAATCAGAGGCCATGATCTGCTGGCCACATGTACCCCCTGCATAGCAAAGACTTCGTTTAGACATAAGTGCCTACATGCAAGTCTTCGTTTGGGCACTCACCTTCTGCGTGCCTGCATGCAAACTTCAGTTGAACAAGAGCCTCCTTCGAATGCAACTTGGATTACATCCTTCATTTTGAGCAAGAGCATCCTTCGAATGCAACTTGGATATGTCCTTCATTTTGAACTTAAAGCCTCCTTCGAATGCAAGTTTATGTACATCCTTCGTTTGGATTTGAAACCTCCTTCAAATGCAACTTGGGTAGATCCTTCGTTTGGATTTGAAACCTCCTTCGAATCCACTTGCACCAAGGGCCTCTTGCAGACTCTGCTTCATAAAAGTTTCATTTGAGCCAAGAGATATCTTCATACAAGATTTGACTAAGTTCTTGCTTCCCTTGAAAGAGCGTCCTTCGATTCAGAAACCAGGAACTTCCCTCTTGCTAAATAGTCACAAGACAGGGACCCCCCACGTACACTCTTTCGTTTGGCCACATATGACCATGGGAAGGCAAACCTTCGATTGGACAGAAGCAACCTACATATAAAGCTTCGATTGGAGCTTTGATTCCCTTCGAATCAACTTCCCTCGAATCCAAGCAGAACCACTTGAAGCAGGTTTCGTTTGAAGCAAATCTGAGGAAATATCATGACCAGCTACTTGACAGGCTACTTTGCTTCCAAACATTCACATAATCAGAAGTTTACACAAGTATGTGTTACATTACATGAGGGTTCGAAGGTTTATCACTGGATAATACCATCCTGGGACGAAATGGCAACAAGTCATGTACCCTTTCTTCATAAAGATTGCTTTTATCACAAAAAGCAACTTTCACCTGAATTTCGTCGGAACAAAAAGCAGGGCCAGAGGCACAAGTCTAATCAACTGCCAAGAGGCCCCCCACTTGTACCTTTCAAATTACCTATTATTTTATTATTTTTGCATGGCTGGATACTTCAACGTATCCCAAGCATTTCCTCTATAAATAGAGGAACCATGAAAAAGGAAAAGGAGGATTTTTTGGACGAAAGAAAAGAATATCCAAATTTTTCTCAAACACAAACATAAAACTCTCAAGTTCATCAACACTTGAGAAATAAAAGAATCTCAAACATTTCTCTCTTTCGATTCTGAAAAGTCCCCACACTTTACATCCCTTCGGATCCAGTAGAAAGAAATATAACACTTGTTTCTTACCTCCTTCAAATCTAGCATCCAAGGCCCAGCTTATGGCCCCTCCCTTCGAATCCAGGAGAACCCAGGTTCACCACTCAAGGTCCAGTTCACCTTCAAGGCTGCAGCAAGGTAAGTAACTCTTACCCTTACCTCTTTCGTTTCCAGCACATGTAAATACA